>CM067554.1:39988318-40716964 GCA_034509755.1 Anisodus tanguticus
AGAATTCATAGGTAAACAAAACTAAAATTGTTTAAAACAATGCATTTTTTTTTTTTTTTTTGAAATTGGTAGTTAACAAAAATGGAAATTCTTGATTAATGGAGGAACAATATCACCGTTTTGTTCAATAAGATATCAAAGTGGATGATTAACTCATTCCATACTACAAATCATCGCAGGAAATCCTGTGATAACCCGGATTCTTATTTCTCAATGATATTCCACAGTCAAGACAATTAGCTGAATCCCGTGAAACAATTCATTGAAGTTCATTGATATCTTCTTTTCGTAAAGCAAATCGTTGACTCTCCAAGTAATGGTGCGAATTAATTGGGACAGAATGTGAACTTATGTGTTTTTACTCTTTTGATGTGTGTACTATTTGCCTTTGGGTGGGGTGGGGTGGTGGCAGATCTTACTTGGTCAGCTTCGGAAACACATCCCATTTGTTTTGTTTTGTTTTGTGTTTGATAAGATAGAACTGATAGTTGTATGGAGCAGCAATGAGATAGTGAAGATAAACCTTACCATCTGAATCCTGATGACAGTTTGAATCTTTTCATGTTACTTGCTTCTATTTTTGTGCCATTGCAAATTTTGTGTAATCTTTCACTTATTTCTCATCTGGATTAATATTATCTGAGAAAATGAACTCATGAAGGGTAATTGTTACTGTGAAACAGCTTGGCTAGTTGTCCCATTTAGTCTAGTGTGGGTATATATGTGATAGCGTTGTGTTGATGTGGTGCTTGTTGAATTGCATTATTAAGGCAATAGGTGCTTAGATGGTCAAATCTGGAGTAAACGCCTCTAGCTCAATAGATTTAGGAATCTTGTTGAACAATTACACAAGGTGAGAAGTTCACAACCTTTGAGGTATGGGGGCAGGGTTGCTGAAAAGGGGTCTTAAGTTTTTTCAGGTGCTAGAATACTATTCATCGTACTTCGAATTAATCACTAGATACTTAAAACCCATTTCTTGGTAACGAAGTTAATGTTAAGAGTGATGACCAAAAAGCACTTGATGTTGAAGAAATCCATGTTTTAGGGTTGACTTCTTTTTCAAATGTAGAGACTTTTTACAGCTGTATTTGCATTATGTTTAGTTGGATAATGAAACATTATCCAGATGTTACATACCATACTATTCTCTAGGGATGGTTACCTTTACATGGAAACAAATTAGATTTAGTTGGATAACGAAGCATTTTCCGGATGTTATAAGTTGTACTTTATTGATCTCCGGGGATGGTTAGCCAGATTTTAGAGCACAAGTTCAGAAGTAAAACACTGGTAATTGGGGCATAACTTAAGAGTGTATACCAAACATTGCTAAAAAATATAATTAGTATATGAGAAATATGATATATTAATTAGAAACTAGCATGCTTGAGAAAGCTTGGATTGAATTGCGTGTAGAAAATAATTATATTTTGGGGTTAAGTGACTTTATTAGCTCTGATTACACAACTTGTACTGAATGCAACATTTTGGTTGTAACTTCCCCTGCATTCTCTTTTGTGCTGGTATTATGAACAAAAGTTACACTTAACCCATAAAAGAGTAGCCCGGTGCACTAAGCTCTCGCGCGGGGTCCGGGAAGGGCGGACCACAAGGGTCTATTGTACACAACTTTACCCCACATTTCTACAAGAGATTGTTTCCACGGCTTGAACGCATGACCTCCTGGTCACATGGCAACAACTTTACCATCAAAAAATATAATTGGGGTTAAGTGCATGTAGAAAATAAGTTAACAGACTGTTTTACGTATTTGGGATACATGAGGAAAGCGGCTTGTTATATTTCAAGAGTTATGTGATTATCAATAATAATTTCTAAAAGGGTGCATTTATTTTATACGAAACAAGGGAACCGTCTTTGTGGTACTTTAAATGTTGGTTGCTTGGCATACAGTACTGGAAAAAACATTGAGAATCCTAAGTGTTCAGATTTCATCTAGTTTAGAGGAATGTGACGGTAAGATATGACAGTTACTTTCGCAAGCTGCCCTTGGAACCACTCTTACCAAAAGGAAAAGAAGATGACATATACCTAATTGTCTGTCCTAATGTTAGTGCTTCTTTTGTGCTTTTGTTCCTAAGAGTTAACTTTATCATAGGTGAATAGATTCTTTTTGATTCTTCAACTACTTGTAGTAGTGGATATGCCATATCAACAACCTATCTCCAATGCAATGGTGGCAAGATACTCGAAAGAAAGTATAAAGTTTTCCCAGAAGTGTGTCGTCCCTTTTGTAGCTCAAGATCTTTTATTGTGCAAAGGTATATTTCAGCAGCTATCAACTCTGGTCTAAAAAGCATAAGTAGTAGCCCTTCTTTTGACTTTAGATGGATGATAAATTGTATAGGTGTTGAATGCAATTAATATCTCTATATTGCTAAATTTAAAATCAAATTATAGGACTTATCGGTGTCCATCCGTTTCAAAAGATAACAGAGATTTTAACTCTAAAGGTGCTAAATTTTGGATGAAAGATGTCCATTTGGCAGTTATGCATAGTTACCCACTTACCCTTACTTTTCGACAACAGTATAAAATTTCTTTAACAGGACCGGGAAATTAAAGCATAAGAAAACCCAACTAAATCGTAAAACATTGAAAAAGAAGCACCATTTTGCCAACCCCACCTTGACTGGCTATTTTATCTTGAGATGCCCCTAAGCCCATATAATCATGATTCGAGTCCTGTCAATTGCTTGTGCATATAAATGAACAAAGTTAAATGGAGGTTTCACTATCCTGTGTGCAAAATCACTCCCCTATATGATTCAGATGCAGTGCTTTAACAACTGTAGAAGAGATCATATGGTTGCTCGCTTGTCGTAACATAACCCCTATCAAGGAAAGAACTTTAAAGGGAAAATTCTTGCGCCACTCTATAATCACAACGAAGGCCCATTTCAACTGGAATTGCATGTTGAGATTTGCATGCTTCCGCTAGGGATCTCTAGTACATGTTGTAGGAACTCAACAACAACAACATACCCAGTGAAATCCCACAACGTGGGGTCTGGGGAGGGTATAGTGTACGCATACCTTACCTCTACCTCGGTAAGTAGAGCGACTGTTTTCGAGAGACTCTCGGCTCAAGAAAAAGCACAAGCAAAGCAAAGCAAAGCAAAACAAATCAAGAGAAACAGTCAGACCCGAACAAGAAATTTAGAACAGTATGAAAATGCTGGTATTAAAAGCGAATAAACCATGATAGCGCATTCTAAAAAAGAAGCAGTAACTAACACAAGTAAATAAGATATACAAAGTACACTAGAGAACACATAACAACAAAAATCAAACGACATGAGACTATAAAGCAATACTGCGCCTACTTGTATGATAGGCTAAGTGGGCCTACAATAATAACACTACAACTATCAGTTTGTAAGCGTAAGTAGGACTACGCTGGACTACCTACTACCCTTCTACCTAATCCGTGTCCTCCATAACCCCTTATCAAAGGTCATGTCCTCAGTAAGTTGTACCTGCGCCATATCCCGTCTAATCACCTCTCCCTAATACTTCTTCGGCCTACCTCTACCCCTCCTGAACCCGTCCATAGCCAACCTCTCACACCTCCGCACTGGGGCATTTGTGTCTCTCCTCTGCACGTGCTCGAACCATCTCAACCTCACTTCTTGCATCTTATCCTCCACCAAGGCCATTCCCACTCTGTCTCGAATATCATCATTTCTAATTCTATCCCTCCTTGTATGCCCACACATTCATCTCTGCATCATCTTCGCAACTTTCATTTTTTGGGTGTGCGAAGTCTTGACCGGCCAACACTCCGCCCATACAACATAATCGGTCTAACCACCACTCTATAAAACTTGTCTTTAAGTTTTTGTGGCACCTTTTTTTCGCACAAGACTCCAGATGCGAGCCTCCATTTCATCCATCCTGCCCCAATACGATGTGTGACATTGTCATCAATCTCTCAATTCCCTTGGATAATAGACCCGAGATACTTGAAGCTTCCTTTCTTTGGAATGACCTGAGTACCAAGCCTCACCTCCACGCCTGTCTCAAGGTCGCTCCCGTTACTGAACTTGCACTCCATGTATTCTGTCTTGGTCCTACTCAGCCTAAACCCTTTAGACTCCAGAGTCTGTCTCCAAACATGCTGTAGGAACTCCTATGCTTTAATTGGTCTTGGTCGTCTTCATGGCTAAATACTACAAGCTTTTTCCTTGTTCACTCTGACTGAAAAAACACTTTCTCCTCATCTCATTTTCCTTCCATCTCTCTCTCATTCAGTTTGTAAAGCTCACCCTAAGTGTTAGGTACTGGGCAAGTTAGCATTTTTTACCAGGAATTCCAGCAGAGGTCCTAGTTGTAACAGCTAATGATGGTCAAGGACTTTCTGGCAAGTCATACAATTGTTAGAATATATATATATATATATACCCCTAAATTACCTAAATACCCTTATAAACCTAAGTATCCAACTTATTAAAAATAATCTAACGTCTATATCCCATGCTTCCAACTCCTTTTAACAGTCACAACTTTTCAGAACAATTTTTTTTGTACTTTCCGCTCATCTCGCACCCATAAGTCCCTTATTATTTTTTTTTGTATTCCTCAGCATTAAGGGCATATGCTGGCCACCTCCAAAAATTTACACTTACTAAGAGCTAGTTACAATAATCCTATGAAATCCACTAACCGCACTTCCTCTTCTATACATTGTTCTTTACACTAAAAACCTAAAGGTGATGACCTTCCACTTGATCTTCTGTATGGAGCTTTCTTTGCCTTCAAAGATCCTATCATTTATTTCTTTCCAAATGTTCTACCAAATGCAAGCAGGTACTGTCTTCCACCAGATCTTTTGACTCTTGCTACCTCCCCTCCTAATTCAGCAGCTTAGGAGATCTGCAGTGTGTTCTGGCATTGACCAATTCACCTTGGCCCAAACTGATGAATAATGCACATACTTGTGCTGGGACTCTACAATGTAGGAAAAGATGGTTGTTTGTCTCTAAGGCCTCCTTGCATAATGAGCATCTTGAAGCAATGTAGATTCCTCTTTTCTGTAGTGCTTCATGACTCAGACAAGCTCTTCTGGCTACTAGCCAGGTGAAACATTTTACCCTAGCAGGTGCCACACTTCTCCATATTGACTTCCAAGGTCCTGTTTCCCTCCCTGTTATTTCAGTCAGCCCCCTGTTGTACACTCTATTCACTGAAAAAGTCCATCCTGATGGTGTTTCCAAATCATTTTATCTGATTCCATATTAGTTCCTTGGAATCCACCAATAATTGTCAGTATTTCTGCTACCATAGGTATTTCCCAATCATTTAGCAATCTTCTGAAAATTAAATTCCATCCCTGGGGAGACCACATCTCATCTATTCTGGCTTCAGCCCATAAGTCCCTTATTTGATTGATTCTTGTAACGGACGTCTTTTTATGCCTCTCATAGCAATGGGTTTTGGACATGTTTTCTTCCCATGTTCTTGACCAATATGTTACCCTTCCTTATCATCATCTTTCATGACCAGATTGTTCACGTCTTGTTTTGATTTGTGGAATGAGTTTCAAGTTATATGTTTGTTGTGGGAAGAAGTTGATTAGATGCCCATTGATAAATTGTCAGATTTTCTCATCAGAAACTTGGCAATGTGAAAGAAACCCAATTAAGAATCTTGAATTCTGCTCTTCTTCTTCAAGATGGTATTCGTACAAGGGAATGCTTTAGCCCAAGTGTTCTTTTACGAGAAAGATCGTGTTGAATATGGAGTTTCTGTGTGTAAATCTATGACAGTAACGGAGAGTTCTTTACACTCTTTTCCTTTCCAGAAAAGCATTAGGAAATCTGAAAGAGGGGTCTATTGTCTGTTTTTTTTTAAATCAGTAGGGCTAATGAACTTTTGTGATCCAGTCAACAGTGGATTCTTCATGGACTTGCAGAGAAAACAACTATGATTTCGATCTATTAAGGTTTAATCATGTTGTAAGATTGGAGGACTTGATTTCATGAAGAATAGAGTATCTATGAAAATTGAATAAGTAAGATTTAAGATTGTCCATGGGATATTCAATTAGGCCTTGTGCTTTCAATAAAGGTTTGCAGGTATTGTATCTGCATGTCTAGTATTGTGTCGACAAACAAGTCACTATACGACGATTCACATTGATTATTCACAAAAACTTTTATTTTATTCGTTCATGTCCAATTATTTACTCAAAGCCATATGTTAATAATATCGATATACTTTACAAATCATAGCAGATATATATATTAGGTTTATCGCGTGCTTGGGCTACTCCAAGAACTCTTTTATATAGCTATCTCGATTTTAGTCTACTGTGCATATTACAGACTCTGTTGCTGAGGTTTTTGTTTGAATTGTAGATGTTAGATAAGCAATTGGTTTCATGGTGTTTACTGTTATGAGTTATTGTTTTAACATGGGCTGCAAACACTTTTTCTAATATTGAGTTTTTGAAATCTATGATTTGTAGATGTTGTCAGGTCAGCAATTGGTTTCACGGTGTTTGCTGTTATCCTCTCAACTTGGGCTCTTACCTTTTCCGTTGGAGGAGAGCGTCTATTCGGTCATGTTTGGGACAAGCTAGTAATGTACAATGTTGCTGAGAAATATGGTTTGACGGGGTGGGTGTAGGTACCTATCGCATTCATTTGTGGTCGAAGCTGTTTGATACAAGATTTGTATATGAATCTTTCCTTGGAAAAGATTCTGAGACTGGAACTTCTCAGTTAGACAGTTACCATGACACTATTAAGGAGTGATGAAACTAGAAAACTAGAAAAGAGGACACCTATTGAACTCAATTGTATGCAAAATCCAAAGGTATACTTTGCAGCTTGGAAGTTGTCATTTTGTGCTCTATCTTCTCCCTCTCACTCTCTCTCTCACACACACACAAAGATGGAATCATAATATTGTCGAATTAAGGGAGCATGAGACATGTGATTAAGAAGGATTATAACACTGGAAGATTGTATATGGATCAGTGGTGGAGTCAAAGTTTTCACTAAGGGGTTCAAAGTATGAAGAAGTGAACATTCGGAGAAGGCAATTAGGGATTCAACATCTACTATATGTACATAATCAATAATTTTAACCTTACATATACAGTGTAATTTTCTGCCAAAGAGGTTTCGGATGAACCCCCTGATCCCACCTAGCTCCGCCCGAGTGTGAGATGGGGCCATGTTTAGCTGCAAAGCATTGAGTTGCATAAATTTAGTGTAGTTGAGAGCAATAAATGTAATGGCTATGCAAGAAGTTGATTTTTGGTCTTCTCCAGTTTGTCAAGTCTTTGGGGCCACATAAGTTGGCAAATTTCTCTAAAACGAGTAGCTTTAGTACATTGAAAATCCCCACATGAGGAATTAAGGCAAGTTAGGTAACAAGTATCTGAAGACGTATTAATATTGAGATGATAGAATGAATTGAAGAAAAGCATTTCTTAAAAGATATTTTAAAAATCATGAAGGCCAAAACACGGGCGGAACTAGAATTCCAACTTTATGAGTTCTGAAATTTAGAACGACGACTTCAAGTGATAATAACTGGTTCTTAAGTTAATTTTCGTACATCTTTAATGAATTTTTAAAATACAAATGTACTATTTGATCAAAAGCTATTACTCAGTTGAATCCAAAAAGGAGATCCCGTCACTATTTAAAGTCTCAAAACCCAAGTGTTACTAGCCATGTCTTGCTAATATATGCACTTCTGGGGCTTTCACCTCTTTTCACTTAGCACTCTTGTTGATGCAATATGTAATGGCTAGTTCAGCCATGACTCAAACAAACTCCTTTTAGTTGCCATCCCATGTAAAAATGTGCTACATTTATTAACGGGAAAAAGCTAAAATATCCCATCGAACTATCGGAAATGGCTCATTTATGTCACTCGTCAATAGTTTGGATCATTTATGTCATCGTTGTTACCAAAATGGCTCATTATTGCCATTTTTCATCAATGTCGTGCGTCAATGAAAAATGATATTAAAACTGACATTAATGAAAAATGGCATGGATGAGTCATTTTGGTAACAACGATGACATAAATGATCAAAACTATTGATGAGTGACATAAATGAGCCATTTCCGATAGTTCGATGAGATATTTTAGCTTTTTTCCGTTAATAAATGTAGCACTACTTTTTACCGAACAATTCTAGAGAAGCACATAGAAAATAAAGCAAGATTTGGTTGACTTGCACAACTCTTTGGGCCGATTAGAGGATTTTTTGCTACCATATTTATATTTATGACTGAGACGTGCAAGACTTGGTTGATTGGTTGGTATTAGAATTGATATGACAGAATGAATGAAGAGAAGTAGTTTTTCCTCTTCCTTAAGAGAGTTTTAAATGAAAAACCTCCTAAAAAAGATATTTTAAAAATCCTGAAGACCAAAAGGGAGATCTCATTGCTATTTATAGTCTCAAAAACCACATGTTACTAGCCATACCATGTTCCTACTAATTTTTGCACTAATGGAAAAAGCCTTCACATTTTTCATCTTAATACTCGTATTATGGCTAGTAACTCCAACCCAGTGACAAACAAACGTTGTTGGAAAAAGCCTTCACATTTTCACTATGTTATGGCTAGTTCAGCCATGACCACAACCAACATTTCTACTGATCAATTAGCTCTTCTTTCTTTGAAATCCAAAATCATTTCGGACCCCTTCCACTTCTTGGATGAAAGTTGGTCTCCAACAACGTTTGTTTGTCACTGGGTCGGAGTTACTTGTGGTTCTCGCCACCAAAGAGTGAAGTCCTTGAATCTTTCCAACATGGCTTTTACAGGCAGAATTCCACAAGATTTTGGAAACCTCTCATTTCTTGTTTCTCTTGACTTGAGAAGCAACAGTTTTTATGACAATTTGCCTCAAGAAATGGCAAGCTTGCGTCGACTAAAGTTTCAACAACTTCAGCGGGAAGGTTCCGTCCTGGTTTGGGTTTTTACACCAACTTCAGTTTCTAAGTCTTAGGAATAATAGTTTCTCTGGTTCCATCCCTTCTTCATCATTTTCTAATATTTCCACACTTGAAACTTGGGATCTGGGATTCAATTCCATAGAGGGTCAAATCCCAAAAGTGATTGGAAGTCTTATAAACCTGAGAGAATTAAGCTTGGTTGGAAACAATCTCATAGGCTCTATTCCTGCGTCACTCTCGAATGCCTCAAGGTTGGAGGCTTTAGATATATCTTCTAATTCACTTCATGGAAACATTCCAGAATGGATCGGCAATCTTCACAACATGAACTTGTTGTCCATACAAGATAATCAACTTATGGGTTCTATACCATTCACACTTCCAATATTTCTAGAATCGAAGTCATTGCATTTACAAACAACAGCTTATCAGGAGATCTTCCCATTGGTTTATGCAATCATCTCTCAATACTGTTAAATATACAATATACACACAATATACATGTGTATATTATATATTAAAGTCTCGGATCTGCCCAGCTGGTGCTCTCAGTTTTGAGTATATTTTAGGTAATATAGTTATGGTAAATAGACAATGTAAAAATATTATATATTAGGAAAATATATGTGTAGTATATTGTAATGTATTTGTTACTTAAATTAGGATTATACACTACCATAATTGTAGAGTTAGAATTATGGTAGAATAAAATTTTAGGAATAGGATTCTCCTATTTTGTAACTTGTATATATATCTATTCAAGTAATGAAAATAATCAAGGGGATTATTTCTTTCAAATACTCAAAGAGCTCTATCTATCCACAAACAAGCTTCATGGTCATATATATGCCTTCAAGCTTGTCAAATTGTTCAGAACTTCAACTATTGGATTTATCACAAAATGAGTTTGATGGACCAATACATAGTGAAATTGGAAGATTGAGTAACTTGCAGTCTTTGTATCTCGGATCAAACCATTTCATAGGTATGATCCTGCATTATCTTATGAACTCTTGTACCTAATTATTTCTCACAAAAAAATTATTACACATGAACTGCAGGTATAATTGTTGGGATACAATTGTTGTAGGGAACGGGAAGTAAGTAACTATTACAATGGTAAATCAAGAACTTAACAAACTGTTTGTGTGATTTGCTGAGTCGAGTGATGACACTCTATCTTTAAGACAAGATTGCCCCTATATCTCCTTTTATGTTGTCGGGCAATAGTCTCCCAAGATACAACATCAACTTAACAATTGAGCAAAGGAAACTCAATTGTTACTCTTGAAAAACTTTGAGTATAGTAACTTTGCTAGAGAGGAAGGAGATGAATTTAGAAAATTTTGGAGTATTTTCTAAGTGTTGTGTAGTGTTCTTCAATTGAGCCAAAGGCCTCAATTTATAGTGTAAGGAAAGTACCCCTCAACTAACCAACTAATGACCTTCAATAGCTATGTAATGGCACTTAATTGAGAGGTTACATTCAGCCAAATAATGGCTGAATTCATGTGCCAAGTAATGGAGAATCAATGCTCCAAAACCAGCCCAAATGTCAGAACTTTTCAATTTTCTGTCGCAGCATTCTGCCTCCGAAGCGCCGCGGCTCTGTGAATTAGCGCCGCGGCTCCAGTAACTGAAGACCCAATTAGCGCCGCAGCGCTCCCTGGGAGGCACTCCGGCGCCTCGGCTCCGACAGGGCTGCGCCACGGCCCTTTGCGGCGATTTCCGACACGTTTCATCTTACACTTCGTACACTTCTTCCTTCGTTTACCAACGTGGAATACTTTGTCATTTGGTCAATAACCGTCCATCATTCTATGTCTCAAACGTATTACATACGTACCAATATCTCTTTCACTAATGAAATTTGCGATACTTGGCACTACATGTGTACGTGTGTGGCAACGACGTTTTCGACGTGCGGGCCCCAATTGTTTGAGTCATAAATAATGGGATATACTTAATTTCACATTAGTAAATTTCCAACAATCCCCTCTTGAAAGAGATTTTGGCGCACTCACATGGTGCATTTCCAGCAATCTTTCAAAGGACTGATGTTGCATTTGGATAGGTAGCATACACTTTGAATCTTCCATAGTTGAATACCATCGGACTTACTTACTGCGCGGTGAACGTGATGTCTTGAACCGTCAGTGTTTAGTGTAAGCCAAGTCAACGGTACCAACACAACAACTTCCCTTACTCTGTTCTTCGTAATGTTTTGTCCATTGTGGCCGTGGACACTTCTTGGATTCTTAAGTGCGTTCATTTTGAGGCGGTCTGTCCTCGCACTTAAATAGGTGGTCTCCTACAAGGTATCCTGCTATACGCCACTTTACAAGTGTTAAGAACCATTAAAAGTTTTCCCAAACCTAACCTCAATCGATGAGGATCATTAAATGTTTTGGAAACTTAACCTTTTACCCACACTGCAGATAGCACTTATAGTCTATCGCGGGAAAGGCTTTGGATTTGGTGTTTCGTTACAGAAATCACTATCCAAAGTGCTCATGCTTCCACCGAAGCGATCAACTGAACATTTACAACTTAGTTTTCCCATTGAACCTAATTCCTGGGATCTCCAGTCAGTAAGGTTGGGTTACCACCGTATTGGTCCTTATACCTTGGGTTTTAAGCTCATTCCCTTAGACAGGCAGAACATCTCATCTTTAGGTAAGCCCTTTATAAGTGGGTCCGCTATGTTATCCTTTTGACTTTATGTAATCAATGGATATTATACCCGTGGTGATCAGCTGCCTAACGGTCTTATGTCTCCGTCGAATATGACGAGACTTGCTGTTGTACATAGAACTTTGTGCCCTTCCTAGCGCCGACTGACTGTCGCAGTGGATCATTACAGAAGGTACGGGTTTGTCCCAACAAGGAACATCCTCCAAGAAGTCGTGAAGCCACTCAGCTTCTTCTCTTGCTTTGTCTAAAGCGATAAACTCCGATTCCATCGTGGATAGGGCGATGCAAGTTTGCTTAGAGGATTTTCAAGACACAGCCCCACCACCAATCGTAAATACATACCCACTGGTGAACTTGGTGTTCTCTATATCAGATATCCAATTTGCATCACTGTACCCCTCTAGTACAACTGAATATCTCGAATAATGCATCCCGAAAGTTAGCGTGTATTTCAGGTATCGTAGTACCCGATTCAACGTCTTCCAATGATCATTACTCGGATTACGGGTAAACCAAGCCAACTTGTTGACTGCATAAGCAATATCAGGTCGGGTGCAATTTGTTATGTACATCAAACTACCAATCACCTGTGCATATTGCTCCTGGCATACGGGTGCACCACGATTTTTATCAAGCTTTTGATTTTTATCTAGTAGTGCCTTTATAGGCGAACTGTCAAACATCTCAAACTTTCTCAACACATCCTCGATGTAGTGAGACTAAGATAAAACCAGTCCGTCAGACGTCTTAGAGATCTTTATCCCTAAGATGATATATGTGATACCCATATCCTTCATGTCGAAGCATTATTTCAATATGTTCTTAGTCTCTAGAACCAAACTAGGACTGCTCCATGTGATCAATATGTCATCTACATACAGGCATATCATGACGAACGAGTCAGAGTTACCTTTCATGTAGACACATTTGTCACACTCATTAATGGCGAAACCCTTCGATAGTAGAGTACTATCAAATTTTTTGTGCCATTGATTCGGGGCTTGTTTCAACCCGTACAGAGATTTGACAAGCCGATAGACTTTCTTCTCTTACCCTGGAACCACATACTCAACAGGTTGTTCCATATAGATTTCTTCTTTCAAATCACCATTTAGGTAGGCTGTCTTGACATCCATTTGATGTATCTCAAGGTCACGCAACACTGCGATCGCAATGTTACCCTTATGGACGTTATCCGAGACACCGGGGAGTACGTGTCAAAATAGTCAAGACCTTCTTTCTGCCGATAGCCCTTGACTACCAACCTGGCCTTGTACTTATCTATAGACCCATCTGTTTTATACTTCCGTTTGAGTATCCATTTACAACCCAACATTTTATTTCCCGGAGGAAGATCAACCAACTCCCATGTATGGTTATACAGGATGGAGTCTATTTCACTTTCAATAGCTTCTTTCCAGAGCGGTGCCTCTGGAGTTGACAATGCTTCAGCAATTGTCCTTGGTTCATCATTAACCATATAAGCTACAAAGTCAGGACCGAAGGATTTATCCTTCCTGGCCCTTTTACTTTGCCTTGGTTCCATCTCTGGAGTCTCCAAGTTTTGAGAATCTGGAACACTAGATCCCGGATATTCAACCACTCGAGGTCCACTAGATCTGAACCATCTAGATCCGGGCCGTCAACGACTCCCGGTTCTTGAGAGCTTTGTTCATAACTTCGTTTGCGAGAGGTTATGTCTTTTTCCTTTCTAGGAAAGGTATCTTCAAAAAATTGAGTATTCCTTGATTCCATGATTGTACCCCCGTGGATATATGAAATATCTGACTTATGCACTAAGAAGCGATAAGCACTACTGTTATTTGCATATCCGATGAATATGCAATCTACAGTCTTAGGCCCAATCTTGACCTGCTTTGGCTTGGGTACTTCAACCTTTGCCAAACAACCCCACACCTTTAAATATTTATAAGTGGGGTTCTTTCCCTTCCATGATTCATATGGAGTTTTGTCCTTACCCTTATGTGAGACTCTGTTAAGAATCGTATTAGCGGTAAGGACAGCTTCTCCCCACATGTTTTGTGGAAGACCGAAATTGATGAGCAAGGCATTCATCATTTTCTTCAATGTGCGGTTCTTGCGTTCTGCCACACCGTTCGATTGAGGTGAGTATGGAGTCGTCGTTTGATGAACAATGCCCGATTCGACACAATATTCCTCAAATGGCGCTACCTATTCTCCCCCTCTATCGCTACGAATGAATTTAATCCGCATGCTTAGTTGGTTCTCAACTTCTGCTTTGTAACGTCGGAACGCTTCAAAGGCTTCATCCTTACTTTTCAACAAGTAAAGGTAACAATACCTTGTGCTATCATCAATGAATGTCACAAAGTACTTGTTCCCCCCTCTAGTTTGTGCAAACTTCAAATCACATATATCTGTGTGAATAAGTTCTAAAGGAACGGTATTTCTTTCGACGGATCGAAAAAGAAGCTTTGTGAGTTTTGCCTCTACGCACACCTCACACTTATGTTGAGGGCTTACGTCGATAGACGACAATAACTCCAACTTTACCAACCTTTGGATAGACTTGTAGTTGAGATGTCCCAATCTATGATGCCATAAATTAGAGGACTCAAGCAAGTAAGAAGAAGCTTCAATATTATTGCTTGTACGTAATACAGACATGGCGTTAACTTTGACGAGGCCTTCACAGACTAATCCTCTTCCCACAAACGTTCCATTCTTAGTGATTACAAATTTATTGGACTCAAACACTAGCCTAAAACCAGCATTAACCAATAAATGACCTGAAATTAAATTTCTTCTAATCTCAGGAACATGTATCACCTCCTTCAGAGTGAGCTCCTTTTCAGAAGTCATATTCAGGACTACCTTTCCTACCCCCAGCACGTCAAAGGAAGCGTTGTTGCCCATGAACAACTTCTTGTTTGTAACCTGTGTATAAGTGGAGAAGGCATCTCTATTGGAACAGACGTGTCTTGTAGCAAATGTGTCCATCCACCATTGCATAGGATTTTCAACAAGGTTTGCTTCAAGCACCACCGCTGAGAATTCCTCAATCATGTCGTCCAGAAACTTGTCTTTGACGACATTAACATGTGCCTTGCCCTTAGCCTTGGCCTTCTCTTGTTGCTCAGTCTTGACCTTGCGGCAGTCCTTGATCATATGATCAGGTTTCCACAGTGGTGACAGTTTCCTTTGAACTTCTCCGTTGCTTGGGTCTTGCCGTCTTTCTGGAACTTGCGTTTCTTGCTTGGGTTCCCTTTGGCCTCAACCAGATTTGCCTTTGCCTCAGCGAGTTGTTTACCCCCTAGGCAAAGCCTTCTTATTATCTTTCTGAATTTGGAGTTTGATAATAAGTTCTTCAAAGGTCAGCTCCTTTGTCTTGAGTTTTAAGTAACTCATAAACTCATTCCACGAAGAAGGTAACTTTTCAATCAGCGATGCAACAAAAAACTGCTCACTTGGTTTCATACCCTCCAAATCCAGGTGATGTAGAATCATTTGGAATTCCTGGGCTTGGGACATCACTGTTTTACTATCCAACATTTGAAATTTCAGAAATTTTCCGACGATGAATTTCTTAGTACCTGCATCTTGTGCGTTGTACTTCTTCTGCAGTTTCTCCCACAACTCTTTGGCAGTGCCTACGGTGCAATACACCGTGTAGAGAGGGTCTGACAAGCAGTTCAATATATAGTTCTTACACATGAAATCACTATGACTCCATGCATCAAGGACCATCTTCATGTCATTAATGACATAGATACCTAGGCCCCCTTCAGCCGTTTCAGTAGGCGCAAGGTCCATTTCATCTCCAGCTTGTGGAGGATCTTCTGTTAGGAAACGAGTCATTCCCATAACAGTCAGATAGAATAGCATCTTCTGTTGTCATCTCTTAAAGTTGGAGCCCATGAACTTTTCAGGGCGTTCATGGTGGAATCCAGCGGGTGGAGGAACGACAACGTTCCCTTGAGCAGCAGTAAAGGCGTTGGATAAGCCTTGAGCAACCGGAAAGGTATTAGGTGTGCCTTGAGCAGTGGGGAAGGCCGAGGGATTGCCTTGAGTAGCAGCAGCAGCAGAATCAGAAGTAATTTGTTCTCTTCCAGTCATCTTTCTAGGTACTTACAACACAATCTTGTCTTAAAATTGTTGGGATACAATTGTTGTAGGGAACGGGAAGTAAGTAACTATTACAATGGTAAGAAAGGATAAACTAAATATTACAATAAATTGTAAATCAAGAACTTAACAAACTGCTTGTGTGATTTGCTGAGTCGAGTGATGACACTTTGTCTTTAAGACAAGATTGCCCCGTATATCTCCTTTTACGTTGTCGGGCAATAGTCTCCCAAGATACAACAACAACTTAACAATTGAGCAAAGGAAACTCACGTGTTACTCTTGAAGAACTTTGAGTATAGTAACTTTGCTAGAGAGGAAGAAAATGAATTCAGAAAATTCTGGAGTATTTTCTAAGTGTTGTGTAGTGTTCTTCAATTGAGCCAAAGGCCTCAATTTATAGTGTAAAGAACGGACCCCTCAACTAGCCAACTAATGACCTTCAATAGCCATGTAATGGCACTTAATTGAGAGGTTACATTCACTCAAATAATGGCTGAATTCATGTGCCAAGTAATGGAGAATCAATGCTCCAAAACCAACCCAAAGGTCAGAACTTTTCAACTTTCCGTCGCAGCATTCTGCCTCCGAAGCGCCGCGGCTCTCCCTGGGAGGCGCTCCGGCGCCTCAGCTCCGACGGGGCTGCTTCGCGGCGATTTCCGACACGTTTCATCTTACACTTCGTATACTTCTTCCTTCGTTTACCAACGTGGAATACTTTGTCATTTGACCAATAAACGTCCATTATTCTATGTCTCAAACGTATTACATAGGTACCAATATCTCTTTCACTAATTAAATTTGTGATACTTGGCACTACGTGTGCACGTGTGTGGAAACGACGTTTCCGACGTGCGGGGCCCCAATTGTTTGAGTCATAAATATACTTAATTCTACATTAGTAAATTTCCAACAATAATTCCTCAGGAAGTCAGAAATCTTGTTAAGTTGGTGATTTTGGACATGGCCAGAAACCAGATTACCAGCTCTGTCCCAATCTCCATATTCAATATCTCTTCCCTGCAATATTTGTTACTGGCGAAGAACAATCTCAAGGGATCCTTACCACGGGAAATTGGCAATTTAACCAAGATGCAATTTTTATATCTTAACGAAAATAGGTTTACTGGTACATATTCCAAGCGGTAGCAAAAAATACAACTTCTACTTTACTGAATCAACTAGTTAATCTCACTAATATTCCTGCTTTCTTCATGTGTTGACAGGTGAAATACCCAAAGATATAAGCAATCTCGTGGAGTTGGAGGTACTTAGTCTTGAATATAATAGTTTTAGTGGTTCACTTGAAATGGAAATCTTCAACATATCAGGGCTGAAAAAAATTTCTCTTACACAGAATAATCTATCAGGAACCCTCCCACCAAACATATGTTCTATCTTACTCAACATTGAAAGTCTTTTATCTGCGTATCTTAATCAATCTTATTGGGACTATACCTCATTCTATCTCCAATTGTTCGAAACTTACTATTCTAGAGCTTTCAAACAACACACTCACTGGCTTGATTCCCAACTCACTTGGATATCTTACTCAGCTACAGAAAATTAACTTGCAGCTGAACAATTTAACAAGCGACTCATCGCTAAGCTTCTTGATTTCCTTAACAAACTGCAGAGCCTTAAGATTACTTGGTATAGCTTTCAACCCTCTAAATGGTATGCTTCCAGTCTCTGTAAGGAACCTTTCCACATCTCTTACATTGTTTTACGCACTTAATTGCAAGATCAAAGGGCGAATTCCAAATGAAGTTGGGAACTTAAGCAGCTTATTAGAACTTGATCTTTCTGGGAACAACTTGGTTGGATCAATTCCCACATCAACTTGTAACTTGAGAAACCTTCAGCGCCTGCGCTTGACTAACAACGAACTTACAGGATTTATTGGAAATAATCTATGTAAATTGCAGCGTTTGGGTGCTATTTACTTGGGTGAAAATCAACTTTCAGGACCTCTTCCGAGTTGTTTAGGGAACGTTACTTCCCTTGGAGAGATACATCTGGGTTTCAACAAATTCAGTTCCAATATACCAGAAAGTTTGGGGAATCTTAAGAATCTACTGGCTCTTAACTTATCGTCAAACAACATGGGTGGTTCTTTACCGCCAGAAATTGAAAATCTAAAGGCTTTTGATACAAATGGATTTTTCAATGAATCAATTTCAAATGGAATTCCTAGAGAAATTGGAGGATTGCAAAAATCTGGTGTACCTTTCTTTGAGACAGAACAAGTTGCAAGGATCTATACCTGACTCAATGAACAACATGATAGGTTTGGAATTTCTAGACCTTTCTCATAACAATATATCGGGAATCATTCCTATATCTTTGGAGAAACTTCAAAACCTAAAGTATTTCAATGTTTCTGTCAACAAGTTGTATGGTGAAATACCCTCGGGGGGGGGGAGGGGGGGGGTCCTTTCAAGAACCTCTCGAGTCAGTTTTTCATCTACAACGAAGCATTGTGTGGTTCTTCAATATTTAGTGTCCCACCATGCCCCACTTCATCAAAGCATAGATCAAATAGGAAAAAATTACTAGTTCTATTTCTTCTACTGGGGATGGACTGGTATTTGTCCCTATTACCTTTGGGTTTTTATGGATAAGGTATAGAAGAGGCAAAAGGACTTATCAGCAAGCTCATCCATTGTCTATCTCAACAAGAGGAAGAATTTCATACTATGAACTGCTCCAAGCAACAGATGGGCTTAGCGAGAGTAATCTGATTGGTTCTGGGAGTTTTGGCTCTGTCTACAAAGGCGTTCTCAGAAGTGGAACTCCTATTGCAGTTAAAGTGTTTAATCTGCAATTGGATATGGCATTCAAGAGTTTTGATACAGAATGTGAAGTTTTGTGCAACCTTCGGCATAGGAATCTCGTAAAAGTCATCACTAGTTGTTCCAACCTTGATTTTAAGGCTTTAGTGCTCGAGTATATGCCTAATGGGAGTCTTGAGAAGTGTTTGTATTCGCACAACTACTTCTTGGACATCATGCAGAGACTAAGCATAATGATAGATGTGGCATGTGCGTTGGAATATCTCCACCATGGCTGCTCCTCGCCCGTGGTTCATTGTGATCTGAAGCCTAGTACCTTCTTGGTGGATGAGCATATGGTTGCCCACCTAAGCAACTTTGGTATTTCAAAACTGCTTGGTGAAGATGAGAGTGATTTATACACTAAAACCTTAGCAACATTGGGTTATATTGCACCAGGTACGTCTCTTGGTTTTGCTTTGACCATTGATTTACCCTTTTTTTTTTTTTACCAAGAAATTGTGTTACATCTTCGAATTAATTGTTTGTTGTAGAGTATGGACTTGATGGATTGGTGTCAACAAAATGTGATGTCTATAGTTACGGGATCATGTTGCTGGAAACGTTTACCAGCAGAAAGCCTAGTGAGTTTCAGGGAGATCTTAGCTTGAAGCAATGGGTGAGTTATTCACTTCCTGAGGCAGTAATGGATGTTGTAGATGCCAACTTGGTACCACCAAAGGATAATCACTTAAAGAAGAAGTTAGATTGTGTGGCATCAATCATGAAAGTTGCACTAGATTGTTGTGTTGAATCTCCATCAAGAAGGACAAATATGAAAGATGTTGTAGGGATGCTACAAAAGATCAAGATTCAAAACTTCTTGCTTGTTGAGCATGGTCCTAGAAACTTTTGTTTCAAATTAACCTGTTTGTTGCAAATGTTTGCTAAATTTTTGAATTCATGTAAACATTGCCTTTTTTGTTTTTGCACTTGGGCTGTACAAGCTACTGTTTCCACTTTAGAAATCCTAATTACAATAAATCCTAATATTTCCTCTTAAAATCAATGTTGCAAATTGGTGGATCACAATTAATAGAGGAAAAAATGCTCAAAATATTGTCTCGTTCCAGATCACAAAGACTCACACCTAATTAAAATACCATCTAGTATTTTTATTTTGAACGGCACACCTAATTAAGAGTAGAGTGGTGACAGTAGACACAAGTGGACTAACTTCTGCCATTATGTTTTAGCATCTCTAAACATTTTGTGAGGATGGAAACATTTAATAAGATATGGGGCATCTGATAGTTATCGATTTCACTGGAAATTTAATAGGCATTTTGGAGTAACTTCTTCTATACTACTAAAGAGCCGTTGAGTTTTTTTTTATCTAACTAACCAGGAAAGGCCACGTTTTGGTCCTATAGAATGAATGTGAAAAGCAGAATCCTCCAAATAGTATGATTCAGATACCTGACAAAACGAATAGATAGAAAGATTGGATGACCGGGATAACCTATTTCAAGATCAGATGATCCACCTCTTTGTCCGCTTGTGAGGACCAACTCGGAAAGGCCAAATACGAGGGAAACGACCCATAAAAGAGAGATTGAATGCTCTTTCTGATGCATTTCACGATGCGGAGCTGTCAACTAGCTAATCTAGGTAGTTTATTATTAGAATATCTATCCTGATAGGAAGATGAAAACAACCTCCCTGCCCCATAAAGGCATGGGTAATGTCTGCGTACATCCTACCCTCCCCAGACCCACTTATAGGATTAAATAGGATATGTTATTGTTATGATTGTTGTTAGGAAGATGGAAAGAATATATTATACACTATAGGATAGTCAAAGAATATTCATATGTTAAAACTATATCAAGATTAGAATGACAAACAATATCCGTATATGTGTACTAATAAATGTTGTCACAATCTATATGACTTACTAGACAAAATTTATATGAAATATTTTGAAGGAACCAAATGCCTGAAGCATATACAAGTTATTGGGTAACTTGTTTATAATCCTTAACCGATTAAATGAACAAAGGCTGATGTACTGAAATCACCTTAATAAATATTTATTGATGAATGGTACAAAGATGACTCTGTATACCCTTATCCTTTCATGATATTCAAAATCTTTCATAATGTTGTGCAAGTTGTAACTTGAATATTATTGGAGCTCTTGAAGAGTTTTTACAAAGCAATAGACTACTTGCTAAAAGAAGTTGAAAGAGAAAATTATATTGGTCGTGAAGTACCATATATTTGTGCAATTGATGCATTTATTCATATTGCTATAACTATGAGCATGATATAGTTTTTCTCTTACATGGAGGTATTGAAATAAGATCAATTGCATATTGCAAATGAATAACATGAATGTGTTTATCCTAATAAATATTGTCAAGTTTTTTTGATATACAGGACATTCATATGATCGACATTAGAGTTCGATCTAAACATGTTATCTATTACTGTCATATCATGTCTTTAATATATGACAGTCAAATCATAAAAAGATAACAACAGTTTATGGGTCAAAACAGAAATAAAATTGGCGTGATCCCAACAAACATCATATGACAATGATGCAACTCTATCAAAGAATGCAGATACAGATGATCAATCAGTTTATCAAATGATAATTTAGCAGATCAGATCGCAAATGCACTGTAAACCTCAATATATGATAAGTTGGTATACAAGATCGGAGTACATCATCTTCAAGAATCATATGATATTTTAATTAGGGGGAGTGAAATATGTGTTGTACTCTTTTTTCCTTAATCAAGGTTTTGTCCCATTGAGTTTTTCTTGCAAGGTTTTTAATGAGGCAGCTAGTAGCACGTATTACAAGATATGTGTACTCTTTTTCCTTCTAGGATTTTTCTCACGGGTTTTTTCCTAGTAAGGTTTTAACGAGGCACATTGTCTATTAATGAACATCCAAGGGGGAGTATTATAAAAACATTGTATTGTGAATTTTCAACACACAGTGCTGAAGTTTGAATTATATTACTATAATTTTAATATTTGCTGAGAGTCAGTATTACATTAGGATAATGCTTTCCCGTTAGGCACTTTGCAACATGCTTTAACATGCGAGTGAACTTATCACTACACTAGAAAAAGAGCTATATGAGCGGATGAGTCAGATACTAGGGGGGCCCCATGTTAAAGGGGGTCAGGGCAAGGAAATACGGAAAGATACCCTACAGGGAAGCAGCTTCAGAGCCCATCCTGAAAAAATTGAAGATGCCTGACATACCCAAATATAATGGCCCCACAGACTCGGACAAACACATCGTGACCTTTGAGGCTACAGTCACCGAGTATGACTTGCAGTAGAACCAGATTGAATATGTCATGCTGAAGAAATTCAGTCGAACGCTCACAAGGGGAGCACTTTTTTGGTATACTCTCTTACCTGAAAATTCTATTGATTCCTTTGCTGCTCTTGCAGATGCATTCGTAAAAGCTTATGATGGAGTCAAAACTCACAAGGAGGACATCTTCACAGCGAAGCAAAGGAAGGATGAGTTTCTCCACAGCTTGTAGAATGTTTTCAACGGGAGAGAATGTTGTTACCAACAATTCCTGAGGATTGGGCTACCGCATCATTTACCGATAGCCTAAACATTGATAGTTTGGACGCGTCAAGGAAGTTAAAGGAAGGTTTAAGGGAGTTCATGGATAAGTCCTGGAATGAAGTGAATAACAGATATACCACCAAGATGAGGATAGAGGATGATTATAGGGCCAACGCTCGAATGAAAGTCGGAGGAGAACAACAAAGGAGATCTCGGAATGCTCCCCTATATAGACAAAGGTACCTGAGAGGTTGGTAAGGACCTTATTTAGCTCGGTTGTCACCTAGACATGAAAGACGATTGAATAAGCCAAGGTATGATCAGGGTCAGTTAGGAGAGAAAGAGAGATCCCACAAAAAAAATCTGTGGGCGGCTCAGGGCCACCGTGTATAGCCTTATATAATTTTAACTTAGAGGTTGTGGATCTGGTCATGGCGATGAAAGGAATGAAGAAAGCCCAGTTCTCGGTGACAATTCGGTCCAACCCAAACAAACAAGGTACATACGTAGAGCTCCGGTACGAGTTTCATATGATACCGGGCAATTCAACAGAAGAATGCAATCACTTGAAATACGAGGTGGCGGACCTACTAAGAAGGAGACATCTGAAGGAATTTTTTAGTAGTCGATCTAAGTACGCCAGAGAGAAAGGGACTGGGACTTCGCGGGAACACCCAGTGTAGTAGGGATCGGTCAACATAATTGTTGAAGAAAAAATATTAGGGCAGTGTCTCCAATACAGCAACACGAGAGGCCACATCCCTCCGGAAAAAGGATAAGGGATGAGCCCGAAGACCTCATCACATTCAGCAAAGTAGAAAGAAAAGGCATAGAGAACTTGTACGTCGATGCCCTGGTAATCTCTATCCAAATATTTCAATTTAACAGGAATACCTTATAACCTACTAATCGGGAGGCCTTGGCGACACACCATGAAAGCGATCTCATCTACCTTTCATCAGGTCGTGAAATTCCGACGCCTTGGGGAACCATTGAAATACAGGGCGACGCAGAACCCGATCAAGCAGAAATCACCTTGGTTACTGAGAAATGAGAGCTAGTTAGAAATGACATCTAGCAATCACAGACGTCCGATTTGGGATTGATCCGAAAATTGAGCAGAAAAAGGGATTGGTAGAAGACCTTTGTCTAGCGGATCATATAGATCAGGTACAACGGGGATTTATCGCGCTAGAGGAGTCAAAAGCAGGGAGATCTATGACAAAATATATAAAGCTGACTACTTGTCATCCAAGCCGACCCAAGGAGCAGGTATACTTGGGCTCGAGTTAAAGCCCAGAGTTTTAGGAAAATATAATTACATTTTTAAATAATAACACAAAATGATTCACTTGGTTGGGAACGGATATTACTGGTGTGCCTCCGGAACTGGTTGTTCACAAGCTGAGTGTCAACCTGGAATGCCTGCCCGTTAAATAAAAAAACGTCTGGTGTCAGCAGAACGCAACCAATTTGTCAAAAGAGAGGTGGCCAAACTCGTCAAGGTGAGAGTGGTCCAAGAGGTAAGATACCCGGACTGACTAGCAAACGTAGTGGTACTTCATAAGAAGCCCGATACTTTCCAAATATTCTTAGATTTAAAAGATTTAAACAAAGCATGCTTAAGGAGCTCGTACCCTATGCCTCGTTTGGACCATGATGTCGATGCGGTTGCCAAACACGAGTTGCTCAGTTTCCTGGACGTCTCTGCAGGGTTTGACCAGATATGATTAGACTTGCTGGACCAGGAAAAAACTTCATTCATAACAGAGCACGGGACCTACTGTTATAATGTCATGCTATTCGTCCTGAAAAATGCAGGGACCACTTTCCACCACCTGACTCAACAGATTTTTCAACATTAGTTGGGTCGAAGCATGGAGGTTTACTTAGATGAATAATCGTTAAGTCCCTAGAAATAGAAGAACCCAATAGACATTTGCATGAAGTATTTGAGATCTTCCGTGAATATAACCTCAAGCTGAATCCGGAGAGGTGCACTTTCAAAGTCGGATCAGAAAAGTTCCTAGGATTCATAGTATCAAACAGGGGCATTGAGTCCAACCCGGATCATATCCGGGTAATCGATAAAATACCGGATGTGCTCACCAATGCTCGAGAAGTGCAATGATTGATTGGGAGAATAACTACTCTTGGGGGATTCATATCGAGGTCATTGGAGAAGTGTCAAAAATTCTTCGGTCTGCTAAAGAAAAAGAAAGACTTCTAGTGGACCTCGGAATGCTAACAGCGCTGAAGGATTTGAAAAGATACTTGACAAACCCACATTCACTCGCGAAGCCGAATGAATGAGAACTCTTGTTGATTTATCTCGCCATAACCGAAATCGCTGTAAGTGTTGTGCTCGTTCAAGAGGAAAAAGGTATGCAATATCGTGTCTATTACATTAACAAGGCTATGACCGAGGCCGAAGCCTGCTACCCTCACCTTGAGAAGCTGGCTTTGGCCCTGGTAGTTGCGTCTCAGAAATTGAGGTCATATTTTTTATATCACCCCACATGTGTAGTCACCACTTTCCATCTAAGGAATATCTTGCACAAACCCGAACTCTGGGTCAGGCTAGCAAGCTGGTCAATTGAAATTTACGTGTATGATATCATTTATCGACATCAGACTACTATCAGGTGTCAAGCCCTGGCCGACTTCGTGATTGACTAAAGTCCGAACATGATGCCCCGTGCTCATACAGAGGCGGTTTGAGAAACCGCAATAGCTCCGGGGAATGAATCATATGTACAGATGGGGCCACAAGTATGAAAGGTACCGGGTTGGGGATTGTCCTGATTGCTCCCTCAGGGGACATAATCAGGCAAACCGTTAAATGTATTTCTGTAACTAACAATGAGGTTAAGTATGAGGCACAATTGTAGGTTTAGAATTGGCTCGAGGACTCGGGGCAGAAAATATCGAGCTCATAAATGATTCACAGATGATCGTTAATAAAATATTAAGCAAATATGAGGCCAATGACAACCGAATGCAGGAATACTTAAGAAAAAGCCACCACGTTGTTGACCTGATTCAAGAAGTGGAAAATGGTGCAAATCCCTCGAGAAATGAACTTTGAAGCTGACACCTTGGCCAACCTAAGTTCTTCGACCGGGGGAACTAAAGGAGAATCAGAATCTGTAGTCCATCTCTTGTGTTCCTTTCTAGACCCTGGCTTATGCAAGGTAAATTCTACCAGTATGAAATGGGACTGGCGGAATGACATCATCAATTATTTGTAGACTGTCATGACCCAAATCGGAGGGCCGCGACGGGCACCCGGGCCCTACTTGCCGAGTACCACTAACCATACAATCAACACCTATTCATAATTAAATACGGACTAAGCCAAAAAGGATTATGTAAAACCATAACCAAAAAGCCCAACTTATATATATATATCAAGGCCGACAAGGCCATACATGACAACTACACATAGGACACCTGTCTACAAGCCTCTAAAGAGTACACAACATCAAAAGGTCAGGACAGGGCCCCGCCATACCCGTATATATATGCAAAAGTACACCGTACCGAAATTAGATCGACACTTCGAAACAAGGGGAGTGCTCCAAAATCCGCTGAGTCAGCAACCTATTAACGTGGATCGTCGCCCTGTTTACGTGAACCTGCGGGCATGAAACGCAACGCCCCCCGACAAAAGGGACATCAGTACGACTGATGTACTGAGTATGTCAGGTATAAGAAATATCATCACAAAGATACACAACAATCTGAAACAAAAACAGCCGACATAGATAACCGACAATAACAACAAACAAAAATGGCTGACCAACAATAAATGCCTCTGAGGGCCCTAATACATATGCCTAAATGTTATGCACAATGCAAATGCGGTATACATATAAATATTGGCCACACAAGGGCATATTCCTTTCTATAACGGCCTCTGTGGGCATCATTTCATTATCATATTAGCCACATAAGGGCATCAATATTGGCCTCACATGAGCATATTTCTTTTCATGATATATGTACCAGCTGCAGGTGGTGACGCGTATATAACGCATTTACCTTTCCCCATCCCCTACATATATATATATTTCATACCATATAGTAGTGTATATAACACAAGTGGATCACGTGGTAATACATGAATATAATACAAATGAAAATGCATGAATGACAATAAAACATTTTTAAACTTATCGGATGACATAATATCCTTGTACCTTCGGCTAATATTGGAAATATTAATATCTTTTCCATATACCTCAATAAGGATTTAGAAACATATTTAGACATGCTTTTAACACAGGAATCAATAATACGAACATTCCTTAACTACTTAAGAGTAGAGTAATTTATGGAATAATATCACGGTTACGTTTCGTTACATGGAACATGCCAAAAGAAAGAAATAATTTGCCTTAACATACCTCGAATGCTCTCCGAGCTAACGATGGTTCTACAAATTGGAGTTGCTTGAGTATTCACGTTCTCATTATTTTTTTTGAACAAGGCATATTAACATACAATAGGATCAGATTTGTATATGTTGAGATGAATATTATTATTGAAAATGGTACATAGATCGGCTCCCTTAATTCTTTCCTAGAGAATTAGCTACTACCGTTGCTCATTACTCACCTATCATGCATGCTTTAAGTACTTGGATGTTGTTAGGCTTAAAATGACTTCAGGAGAATCTGTATAATGGTCCACAATCCCCCTCCCATATTAATACTAATAACCCCTATCCTCACGAGCTGCCACCAACACACATAATTAACTACCATGTTAACTTGTCTAACAACATGTCCACTTAATATACAATGATGCCACCTTAATCTTGCATGCATATTAATTGACTCATTGTCTCTTATTCATGCTGCACGTGGACTATGTCCACTAATCATTTATTTTCCCCTCCAATTAATCAATTACACACATAATTAATTTATTGATTCACTTAAATCTTAATAACTTATAAGACTTTCATATACTCAATGTCATAATTTTGTGATATGACACTAGTAAATCGCCTCTTTATGCACGCACCAAATTTATTTTCGATCCCCGTCGTCACACTTGTTACGTTCAAAATTATTTCGGGACTGCATCATTTTATATACTAATCTCTTTATTTGCATATGTCTAGATGCTTAACCCATCGCCCAAAATTACGGGATGTTACATCTTTCCCCCCTTAGAAACATTCGTCCTCGAATGTTGCGGTGACATATCTAATCCTCGTCGCGTATTTGTTCATAGAATCGTATATTATCACATACATTACTACATCTACACCAGACTTATACCATGAAAATAGAACTCACCTTATGTTTCTCTTGAAACCTCGGCGTTGGTTTGGAATAGATATGGATATTTGTGTACCATTTCCTCTTCCGCCTCCCATGTCATCTCTTCCACGTTCTTATTTCGCGACAGAACTTTCACGGAGGCTACTTCTTTAGTCCTCAACTTGCGGACTTGTCGATCTAAGATGGCAATAGGAACCTCTTCATACGATAGGTCCTCTGTAATCTTCACATCATCAACCGGTACAATTTGGGAAGGATCTCCAATACACGCTCAACATGGAAACATGAAAACTGGATGAACAAACTCCAACTCCGAAGGTAAGTCCAATTTGTAAGCTACCTGGCCGATTCGTCCGATTCGTCGAATTATGTGATATGGCCCAATACACCTTGGACTAAGCTTTCCTTTCTTCCCGAATCTTATTACACCCTTCATAGGCGAAATCTTTAAGAAGACCTACCTGGAACTCTAAGTCTCGCCATCGCACATCTGAATATGACTTCTGGCGACTCTGAGCGGTTAACAACCATTCCTGGATAAACTTCACTTTCTCTATGGCTTGGCGTACTATTGGTCTCGGATGGAGGATGATGCCAAGGCTTATGTTTTAAAGTGTGAGAAGTGTCAATAGAACTCCCCTATGATATATCAACTCGCCGAACCACTTCACTCGGTGTTGGTCCCAATGACATTCATAAAGTAGGGGATGGACATCGTGGAGCCATTATCGGGAGTTGTGGAAAAGGTAAGGTTCTTACTAATCCTGACATACTATTTCTCAAAATGGGTGGAGGCTAAAACATATAAAAAGGTCCGGGAGAAGCAGGGCATAGACTTCATATGGGATCAAATCATTTAATGGTTTGGAATACCAAAAGTTATCGCTTGCGACAACGGTCGACATTTTGTGGGAAAGAAGGTTACCGAATTCTTAGAGGGGTTGAACATCAAAAGAGACACATCATGACCTTATCACCCGTGCGTAAATGAACAAGCTGAGTCAACTAACAAAACCATCATCCAAAGTATCAAGAAGAGGTTAGAAAGATCGAAAGAAAAGTGGATAGAAGAGCTTCCTGGGTATTGTGGGCTTACATGACCATAGTCAAGACAAGCACCGGGGAAACCCCTTTCTCCCTATTTTACGGAGCAGAGGCCTTAATACCCGTAGAAGTTGGAAAACCCAGCTTCCCATACACCCAGGCCACAAAAGAATTTAAAAAAAAGCCATGGCGGTAAGACTGGAGTTATTGGAGGAACGCAGAGAATTGGCTTTCGTACGTTTGGTTGTACAAAAGCAAAGAGTAGAAAGGTAGTCTAATAGGAAGACGAATTTAAGACATTTTACCATCGGGGACTACGTCCTTCGAAAAGTCACTCTTGCAACAAGGGATCCAAATGCGGGTAAACTACAAGCAAATTGGGAAGGACCATATCAAATAGCAGGAATCGTAGGAAAAGGATCCTACCGGATCATAGATGAGTCCGAAAAGGAACTGAAAAACAACTGGAATATTAGTCACCTGAAGAGATTCTACCTTTGAAAGGAGGCAAGTATGTTTTGTATTAAAAAAACATTTATTTTCGAATAATTGTCTCTTTCCTAGACAAGGACTGCTCATGAACCTGTAATCTCCTAGAGGGGACGAATACATGTTGCACTCTTTTCCTTGACCGAGGTTTTTTCCCAATCGGGTTTTTCCGATAAGGTTTTTAATGAGGCACCAGTTCAGTATCACATCCCGAAACTCAACTCCTCAATACCTCACACTCGAGTTCCGGGGAGAGAGAATGGGTCTGTATGTTCAAAAGGTGAAATCTCTTCGAGAACGGACTTGGTCAAACTGGGATTGCTGGCAGTCACTGCACTCGCTTGATTTATTTTTTAGTATGGCCGGCCACCTTTTACGTTAGAAGAGCAAAAGGCCCAAGGCATAGCAGGGTCTTGTAAAAAACCCAAAGAGGGATCATGTATTCATAGGACGAGTCATCCCTCGTAATCTTAAAAGAATGAAATAAAAAAGTCTTCACTGATTTTTTTGACTAAGTTTACATTGAAAGAATGTTTTGGGCAAAACCGAACTCGGAAGCCACACGACCCCATAAAATCACTTCAAACAACATGACACAATCATAGAGCCTCCGCGCATGCAGGTTCTTTGAACCTTTGTTCCTTTCCACTGGGTTAAGACATCTTCCCTATCAGCACCGAAAATAAAGTATCTTTCTTTATTTTGAAATTGAATATCTTAAATCCCAATTTTACGCTAGCATTCCCGGATTGGGTCAAGGCAAGACGACCTCAAACAAAAAATGCAAAAATTACATAAACGTGCACCAGTCGTCAAACCTTGGCTTAAACAACAAACGCTCGAATATTAGCATAATTCTGGTAGACGGGTGCGACGTTCATTCCTCGACGGTTAAGTGCAAATTAAAAAACCAACATGTCATTATATGATCGCAATTGTTGAAAAAAATAAAGTGATTGTCAAAGCGTGAGAAAGGAAAATTGAAAATGAGATATTAATTGTAATTAATACAAGAGGAACGTGATACACTCACACAAAAACATTTCTTTTTTAAAAAGAGCATATGAGCCCCAAAGATCCATCAAAGCAAGAGCACAAAGGCTCAAAACTAAGACAACAAAGGGTACAGGGCCCCAGAAGTATCCACTGAACATCATATGGAGCGTAAGCCAAAGTAATAATAAAAAAAATTCACTACCGGGCACGCAGGCCCATCACAGAAAAATTCATTAAAAAGGCATACATACCCATCACTGATTTACTAGAACTGAAAAACCTGGCACCAACCACCGACATCGCTGCTTATCATCGCCACAAGAACAAAGCCTTAGAAGGCCGCCAAACCAATGAACAGAAGCTCAAGACATACAAAGCTAAGTCGGGGAGAGCACCCACGCCACCAGAGGAGCCATCAGAAGCATCGAAGGAGGGAGGCATCTCTTCACGTAATTCATCCATATCTTCCGCAGTCGCTCCCAAATCCACCTCTGCATCTATAAGGGCCAAGCAGACATCAATTTTCCCATTATCTATGCCTTGCAAGACCTCAAACCGGGTCTGGATGACAACATAGTCCTGAAACAAGGTGGCCCTGCCTCTTGATGAAGCATAAGGCGTTGATTCTGGGATCGAAATCAAGCACGAGAAACCCCAAGCGCTTGCGCCCGTGCCTGAGCAGCATCACGATCAAGCTCATCCTAGACCAACCTCTGCCCTATCAATTTGCGATCCTGGGTAATGGTTTGTAAAGTCTCCTCCCGACTTGCCAGAGCATGCTTAGCTTCTTCCAACCAACCCTACAGAGTGGTCCTTCGTTCCAGGAGATCTCTATGCTCAGACCGAAGTTAGGAATCTCATCTCATAGGCATCAAATTTTCTCTGTCAACCGCGCTACGTCTTGAGAAGATGAAGGCATGTTCTTGAAAAGTTTGATGGTAGAGGAAACGGCGGCATGCCCTTGAAAAAAGATTAGATGGAAAAAACTTAGCTCATGCACTCACTTTAAAAGATAGATGGTACAAGGAAAAAATACTCGCTTTATCAAACTATAGTCAGAACCAACAACAGGATGGGAAGGAACCGAAGGGCCAACATTCGTGTGTCCACCATTTATGCTCATAGGATGTCCTTCACTGACTCTCAGCTCTCTGACGGCTTCGGTAGAGGGGATCCCTGCACCTTCGGGTGCTGTGTCTTCTTCCTCATCATCCTTCAAATGGACTACCTTCTGCATCTCTTCTCTCTAATACTCATTGAATCAGTAGCGTGTTCTCACACGCGAGCCGATCCAGAGGTAGATTCCCCGGCGTCGTCTGGAAGCGCGTACTTCTTGCTATTTGTGGCCTCTATAGTGGCCCTAGCAATGTGAGCTCGGGCCTCATTCTAGGAGTGAACCTTTTGGGCCGAACCCTCTCGGGCGGGAAAATCTTCAAAAAAAAAAAAAGATAGAAAAGTTATAATGGCATATTGGCGCTTAGTAGGTAAAAATATGAAATCAGCAGATGAAAACTCACCATGGCTTTTGCCTTTCCACTTATCAGTGAAAATGGCTCTCCAAGTCCGCTCAGCGCCATAGGAGGTGTGAAGCAGACCCATCACCCAGCTGAAGATATCATGCAGAGGCTCGGGGACCATAGAGGCCGCTAGAAGAACAAAGAACAACACGGTCAGGAAAGAAATGGAAGAAATACGGAAAATAGAAATATGGATACTTACGAGCACTATTCCATTGCTCCGACAAAAATCCAAAATTGGCATCGTGGAGGCGGCTGGTATGGATTATCAAAAAACTGATCACACCACTCTTGGTTGTGATCGTCTTCAGTGTGGTAATAAGGGCTCTGGAGCCCTGGTAAGCCAAGTTAATTATTCCTCTGCGAAGCACTCATAGAAGTAGAGATGGATCAGGTGATCCAAAGTAAAGGGAAGGTGGGCGAGATCTGCCAAGTGGTGCAAGTAACGAACTATTCTCCACGTTTGTAGGGCCAGTTTCCCCAAACATATGCCGTAACTACGACAAAAGGCCTTTATGACCCAGTAAACCGGGAGGTTGATCCCAATAGTGAAATGGTAGGTATAAACCATAGACATCCTAGAGATATGCAGAGTGATACTGACATTGGTCGGAGGAAGGAATATCTCTATGTCAAAACCCCATCTACAGTCGATGCGGACTTGGGGGATAGTAGAATCGTCGATCAGCGAAGTGATGTCATCCACAGACTCAGAGCGCAGGTTCACGCGAAAGTCCATTTCTAAGATAAAATTTGAGGGGATGATTTTGAAAGCGGATGAGCCCAGGTTGATGGCTCGGGTAACGCCGGAGGATGACGACCGACGATGGATGAAGGTCACAGAAGTAGCACCGAGTTCTTCCCTCGTTCTAGCGAGGGTAAGATCGTATGAAGAGTCAGGGGAAGATGAAAAAGTAGACATAGTGATATTGGATATTGAAGAAACAAAGAACTGTGATTGCTTGAAAGAGGAAGATAAGAATGCGAGTGAGGAAAAGTAATTGGGATCATTAGATTATATAATCGGCTGGGGTAATCATTACCCTTGGAAAATGAAGCAGAATGCCCTATCAGTAAGTGTCAATCAATGTCTCTAAAAAGGCACCGTCGAATAAGTGACTGAATACATTTAATGATCACCTGATGAAACATTTGATAGAGGGAAAAAATGTAATGTTTCAGTTCCCGCAAAAAAGTTTTGAAAAGGTACACAGACTCTTCCACTTCTCGGGCTCATGAAATGAAGGGCTCGGTAAGTGGGGGACTATCTATTTGGGTGAGAATGCCTCCGGGTCATTTGATGTATCAGGAAACTTCAACGGCCCCGAGTATCTATACAAATGTCGCCCACTCTTAACAACTCTTGTCACATCAACTTTCTTATATCAAAGCGATGCGATGCGACGCGCTTGGTGTGATGACCTCAACATGCTCATGTCGTAACAACTTTAGGAGGGCATAATCATCTAGTTTTGTCTTATATTCTCAAGACTTAGAAGAGAAGGAACCACACATTATATTCTTTCTAAGATTATACTTTTAACTACGATCTCTCTCAAAGAAATATACCAAACGGAGCATTTGTTCACTATTTCTCATTGTTTACTCAGGGTCTTACTCATTTTTACTTATCTTGCTTGCTTATTTTTACACTTACTTGTATTTTTACGCGATACACATGTAACCTAGCTAGTGATATCGGACTCATCGATGGGGTCTTCAGATCGGATACAACCTACTTGTCTTTAAACACTAAAATGCAAATCTCTAACTGTGTTTTTGGTTAGAATCATTTTCACCGGAAAATATATTTACTCATGATGATAGTTCTTACAATCGGTAAGGAGGGACAAACTAAGATCTTGATAAGACCATGTTTTGGCGAAAAACAATCAAGAAACTCTTAATCTTTATTGAGTAGTACTAATATGAAGGAGAAACCACTAATTTAGGAAAAAATGTTACTTCAAATGATAGGTAATGATAATAAATATTTTTATGATGTGGTGCAAAATGGAGAATGCAATAGATTGAGATCTTTTACATACTATCATGCACTCATGGACTTTTGGTTAGGAGAAAAGTCATAACAAATGATGAACGATCAATCCCCCATTAATCTTGGCTTGTTGTGTAATCGTCGTATGTTTGGAATGAAGGTACTGTTTGTTGCAAGTTTTGGCGATTTCGTTACTTTTTTAGTTTTCAAACTCCGCACACCGGTGAAATGTAACTCAAAAACTTAAATTTTCATATAATATATTTAAATTTAGGCGTAATGCATATGCGGTCCCTTAAACTTTTCCTTTTTTTTATTTTGGCACTTCAACTAAGCGATGTTCCTATTAAACCCCTAAACTCGTCCTCAAGTGTGTCTATCAAACACCACCCGCTGACATGGCATCAACTTCTTCCTCATTCAACACATTGACTTTATCGTGTTTAGCAGAATGAACCAAATAATTATCAAGCTAGTCTCGAAAAAAGTCACTGTCTTTGAAAGTTGGAGAAGTAGAAACTCTTAGTATCGAATAGACTGAATAAAAATAAGTTGCGTTCATTCCTAATACTATAAGAACATCCATACTTGCATAACCATGACTTATATGTGTAGATATATTAAAGACTACATTCGTATTCCATCTTCAATGTAGCAACATGCTAATATATATTCTAATTTAATTATATGATCTTATAGCTAAGATTAGCAGCAATTGAGAGGGGAAAAAAGAGCAACTCTTAATTAAGTTGGCAGTGGAAGAGCAGAACCACCAAAAACTGACACATCCATGGACCTAAAGAATAGCTTACCACATGTCTGAAATATTACTCCACTTTCATTTCCCCAATTCAATTTCTGCTTCTAACAAAAATCACAAGCCAAAAGATAACTGATTAAAGCGTTATCGAGGAAAACAAAGGTACTTTTGGGGCTACCATATATGCCATATCAACGGGTAGTCTTTGATAGACACACTTGAGGATGAGTTCAGGAGTTCAATAGGAACAACGTTTGGTTGAAGTGCCAAAGTCTTTGATAGACACACTTGAGGATGAGTTCATGAGTTCAATAGGAACAACGTTTGGTTGAAGTGCCAAAATGAAAAAAAAGGCAAGTTTAGGGGGGCACATATGCATTAAGCCAATTCATAAATAGCTATAATTTAGAGTGTAATTACGAGAAGTAGCTACAATTTGCATATTTACGAAACGTAGCTATAGTTGATATATTGGGTATCAACAAAAGAGTTGTATTCATGCGACCAGGTATGAGCTATATCAGGTATCAATTGTATCAGTTGAAAACATGCGAAAGAGCCAATACTGCAGCCCGTGTGCACATTGTGTAGTTGTTACAAAACCCAAAATGTAATTACGTTCCTAATTTCTTGAAACTATAACTATGTATTATAAATACGGTGGTCTAAATGCTTACCACTTGGACTAATTTTTCCATGATTGTTTATGATTTTTTCCCATGTTTCTACATAGGGAGCAAGGCCCACTCCGAATCCAAAAGCCACGTGTGTAAGTTTCACCACTCAGACAAAAGCCCTTATTGTAACGCCTCTGAAAATTGAATCAGCCCTTCTCCGCCGCGCACCTCCGTTGCATACGTCGGTGCTATTCAAACCGACGAGATCATACTTTGGCGAAAAATAATCTAAGAAACTCATAATCTTTATTAAGTAGTACTAACATGAAGGAGAATCCACTAATTCAGGAAAAATGTTGCTTCAAATGACAAGTAATGATATAAATATTTTTATGATGGGGTGCAAAATGGAGAATGCAATAGAGGAAGATCTTTTACATATTATCATGCACTCATGAACTTTTGGTAATTAGGAGGAAAGTCATAACAAATGATGAACGATCAATTTCCCCCTTAATCTTGGCTTGTTTTGTAATTGATGAGTGCTTGGAATGAAGAAACTATTTATTGCAAGAAACAATAGCAGAGTTTGATTAATTTTAAAAGTGCGACTTATTTTTTAATAATGATCTTGAAAATGATTATTGAAATTTTTTCATAAATAACTATAGTTTCGAGTGTAATTACGAGAAGTAGCTACGTTAAACATAGCTATAGTTCTTGCATTGGATATCAACAAAAGAGTTATATTCAGGCGACATGTATGAGTTGTATCAGACAAATATCAATTGTATCAATGCATATTATATCAATTGAAAACACGCGAAAAAACTCATACTACAGAGCGCGCACGCATTGTGTATTTGTTAAATTTTTGAAACTATAACTACGTATCATAAATAACTTGGTGTAAATGCTTGCCACTTGACCTAATTTTTCCATGTTTATGATTTTCCCCCATGTTTCTACATTGGGAGCAAGGCCCACTACGAATCCAAAAGCCACGTGTGAAGTTTCACCACTCCGTCAAAATGCCCTTATTCTAACGCTTGTTAAAATTGAATCTCTTCTCCGCCGCGCACCTCCGTCGCATACGACGGCGCCATTCAAACCGACGCCGAAGATCGAAAACCTACAAGAAGTTTCCAGAAATGGCGAAGAAGAGTAACGGAAATTCCTCCGACAACCACGACGGAGACGAACCTGAGATTTTCGTGGTTTCATCTTCCAGTACCGAATCAGAAAGCGCCGACGAAAACGACGTCTTACAGAATGTTAACAACGAGGAGTATGTAAGCGACACGGACGAAGAAGAAGAGGAGGAAGAAAAAGCTGCGGAGAGCAAAGTCATTAAGGATTTAGAAGTACAGAAGAAGGTTTATAGAAGAAAGGAGAAGAAATTAGATGAAAATGAAGCGAAAAAGGCGAAGAAAACAGTGGATAGTAGTGAGCAGAGCGAGAGTGAAAACCTAAAAACGTATATGAGAAAGAAGAAGATCAAAAACGAAGAAAATGAGCAAAATGTTGCTGCGAAAACGGCCAAAAGAAAAAAGGATAATATGAAGGAGAAGAATAATAAGGGAAAGAAGGAAGATAAAGGAAAAACAGGTAAAGTAGAAAAAATTTAATGGAGAGTTTCATTACTCTTTTCTGCATTTAGTGATTTTGATTTTAAATTTTTTGTTGCTTTTCTACTGATTTTTCGTGAATTTAACTGAAAAAATGGAAACTTTAATGCAATTGTTTTGTTTGGAGCTGCAGATTCGGGGAAAGAAGTGTTTGGTAAGAAGGAAGATAAAGTTAAAGAAGGAAAAACAGGTAAAACGGCGAAGAATAATGGAGATTCTAGTCGTGGAGGCAAAAATGAGAATAATAACAAGAAGGATGAGAGGAAGGAAGTCGAAGGAGAAAAAAAGATAGCAAAAAAGGCAATGAGCAATGGTGAGAAAAGTAACAAGAAGAGAAGGACAGAAGGAGGAGGAGGAGGAAAATCAGCAAAAAAGGCCAAGAGCAATGGTGTTTCGAGTCCGTTCAAGAAAGAAGAGAAAAAGATTAAGAAGACACAAAATAACAAGGAAGGAGACGAAAAGCTATTGAAAAATAGTAATGGAGTTGCAAGTCCAGCTACGAAGGAGAAGATGAAAAGGGAGGGTAAAACAAATAATGGGAAGGTAAAAAATGAAGCGAAGAGCAATGGTACTCCCAAAAAGAATGAGGAGAAGAAATTAAAGGCAAAGAAGAAAAGGGAGGATGATAATGAAGAGGAGGAAGAAGATGAGAAGAGTCAGAGTGCTCTTTATCAATTTCCCCATAATCGAATCCATCGGATGATAAAGGATGAAAATCCTGATATTAGGATGTCGAACGAAGCAACCTTTGTTGTTAACAAAGCTACGGTATGGCTCTATTGTCCTTATTCAATTGTGTTGTATTTGATACTTTACATATTATCTTCATTGTCTTATGTACATTTATGTTATAAAAGAGTTCCTGATAAGGCATTTCTCATATACATCCTTTCAAAAGTCATTCTTTGATTTCGAGGACTTCTATTCAAGAAGTGACCAATTAACACAAGTAAAGTCTAAAACCTCCAGTGCTGACTGATTTTGGAGGTTGTTAGACAAGAGCATTTAGAGATATAAGTTAAATCTTACAGGAGAATGACATAATAGATGGAGATATAACACATAAAATCAAAAGAAAGTGGATGGAATGAAAAATGCTATGAGTGTGCTATGTGATGGGAAGATAAGAAATGTTATAACCCATTGAATCTTCGGTCGTTAAAGACCAACATAGTCACTAGATGAATGGTGTAGAAATGCGGATATTAAGATGAATGTTATGTAGAATATAGAAAATTAGAGTTGATAATATCCAACAGAGGGTGCAAATAACAGAAATAGAGGATAAAATGAGAGAAGTTCACCTAGGTAGTTTTTACCTTGTCTTACATAAGCTTGTATATGCACCGACTTGTATTGAAGGAGATAAAAGAGACAAAGTAGACCTACAATATCTTGGTATAAATATTGACTTGGCTAAGAATAGACACAACGAAAGCAATTCATATAAGTGATGCCAATTGGTTGGGATTAAGGCTTAGTTGTTTTACACTTATAATAAGTTTAGTTTTCGTAAGGAGTCCTTTTATCATGTCAGAGACTTATTCCCGTATTACTGATAAGTGTGTGGTTTAGAGAATCTCTAGTCCTGGAGAACTCCTTATTTGCCCTTTATCCATCATTGGAGTCAAGTGAAATTGAATACAATTATAGAACAAAATTTATCCATAGGATTCATGAAACCGATCTCAACTAATTTGAGGTTGAGGCATAGCTGTTGATTGAGTTATACGAGATTGCAGAAGCCACTTAACAGTGTGAAATTTGGCTAGGCTGCTAAAGACATGCATGATTTGGCCTAATATCACAAATGGAACTCTCTTTTTTTACAGGATAATGTCACATATATAACTAGGAGCTTATTGAAGCCACAACAAGTAATATGTAACATATTTTTTTTTTGAAACTGGTAACATTGGTATTGAAAGTAATATGTAACATATTTGTGAATTTTATTCACATCCTTAAGCTGTGCTATATTCTTAGCTGGCCTAAACCAATCCATGCCATACTCCTTTTAGCATCTAATGTGTTGGTGAAATATTCATGTCTCTAATGCATTGAGGAGCAAGACTGGTGGAACATGGAAAATCTTGTTTCAAAGTCCATTGGATTGGGTAGGTGCTTCATATATTTGGAAAATGTAAATCTAGTGTCATTTTTGGACTAGAAAGCATCTAAGACCTTGCTGTAGTTGATGTTTTCTGAAATATATTTTATTGTGTTCGTGTTGCTTTTGAAGGGGAGCGTTGGAGCAACAGTAAAGTTGTCTCCGTGTGACCTATAGGTCACGGGTTCGAGCCGTGGAAGCAGCCACTAATGCTTGCATTAGGTTAGGCTGTCTACATCACACCCCTTGAGGTGCGACCCTTCCCCGGACCCTGCTATGCGGGATGCTTTGTGCACCGGGCTGCCCCCTTTTGTTCATGTTGCTTTTCTGGTAATAATAATATAGTTGCACCAAAGTAGTTAATTCTTGCAGTCAAGATTTATCTCGTTTTCTCTTTACAACATTTTATTTTATAAGCAGAAAACTATTTGGAAATGTTTTTGTTGAGCAATGAGGTATAGATTCTTTACTTTGAAACTGTAGTAGCATTGTGTTGCCCATTATATGATCAGGATTCAGGAGAAGAATACCCTTCAAAAGTGGAGGACCTTTTCGGTGAATTGTTTGCTTCGAAACGGTTTCACTGTTCCTTCCTCACTATTATATTTTCAATTGGTTGTTTCACTGTACTTTTGTTTATATGTTAGTGGTTCTCCCTTCCTCTTCCAGCATCTTGTTCTTCTTTTATCATGGGGTTTCAGTTTGAAATGGACTTTAGATTAAGATCAAGCCTAAGCTCGGGGTTTTAGGTGAAGTAAGCTGTCTATTTGTATTTGTGCTCGCTGCCTATTTCTCTTAGGTTGTCCTCTGGGTTGTGTTATAAGGAGAACGAAGGCAAAGAATAAAGGAAAAATGATGAAGTATTTGCATTTGAGTTGATTAATTTCAAAGCTTGTGGAAGTTACTAATTTTGTAATACCAGCAGTACTAGCAGTAGTATTAGCTTTCTCTGCATGTTAACTTGCTACATATATTTACAACGTCTTACAAACTTTTGGTTGCTCCATGCAGGAAAAATTTCTTGAAGTATTTTGTAGGGAGGCTTATGCTTGTTCTTTTCTGGATCGCAGCAATTATGTTGGATACAACCATCTGTGTGAGCATCTCTCAATACGTCACTTATAAAGCTAGTTGAACCTGGCTTCCTGGTGTAATGGCTAGACTTTTTGATGTTGCATTTTACATGACTAGTGTGAAGGGGAGCCTTGGAGTAACTGGTAAAGTTGCTGCCATGTGACCAGGAGGTCATGGGTTCAAGCCGTGGAAACAGCCTCTCGCAGAAATGTGAGGTAAGGCTGTGTATAATAGACCCTTGTAGTCCGGCCTTCCCCGGACCCCGCGCATTGCGGGAGCTTAATGCACCGGGCTGCCCTTTTATTTTGCATGACTAGTGTCTGAGCACGCGCAACACGTGTATATGCCATTTCAGTGGGAACAAGCTTTTAAAAAATTACATAAATAATATTCAATAAATGTGAGTTTAAAAAAAAAATTGAATTTCTTTTTGCAAGTTTTTGGAAATGAAAAATCTTGATCTGATTTAACTAAATTAATAAAGAAAAAAATCATGCCCCACAATATTATCCATCTTTTGTGGGTGGTAAATATTAATGAAAAGTGAAGAAAAAAGTAATCGCGTACATACTAAATACACATTGGCATATCAACCAAGTTTAACCGTATATGGCTAAAAGTTTCAGGGCAAATCTTAATAAGGTGAAGTTAGTGTTGCAAGATAATGTTGGTAGTAGATAGAGTGAATAATGTAATGAAAGCAATGTCAGAAAAAGAACACTCAAGTGTACGTGTTGGATTCAAACTCCTAGACCACCATACGATGAGCATAATCACAAATAATTTTTTTTAACAAAGAATGTCCTTAGTAAAAATATGAAAAAATAGAAAAGAGAACTTACCGAGTGAAAACGATACTGGATATCTGCAACCAACAAAGTATACAAGCATGATCATTGTTGATACTTTAGGATTAAGAACGGGAAAAAGTGAGTTTGAACAACATTTCATCAGCTTGTTCTTTTAAGTTGGGAAATGAAAACTTTGTAAATTATCCTAACCAAATCAAGATGTCATGAATTTGATTGGGAATGCAAAAGATATCATAAAATTTAGAGGATATCAAATATGTTGTACTTGTAGATTGTGTTTTATATATTAGTATGAGTAGTGGAAAAGACTCATAGGATGGAACTTAGAGAGGAAGTGTCCTTTACTCCTATTTCCTCACGTTTTCTGATGGTTAAGAGATCTAATTCACTAATTTTTCTTAATTCATCTTTATTGCGTTTGATGCACATCTAAAAATTAAAATTGGCAATTCCAACAACTTGATTAGACGTGTAGAGTATACACTATCTATATCTAAAATTCCATTTATTAGAATGTATATTTACATTTACCTACAATATTATTATAGGGGTAATGTTTCAGTGAAGGGTAAAAAGGATTTAATTTTTCAATTTGGGAGTTCCTACTTTTAGAATAGTATAGATAGATATTCCTGATTCACTTAGTGCTTGTGCTTTTATGCGTTGCATTACTAGATTTATTCATTAATCAGTGTTATCAAAAGCGAAAAATGCAAAAAAGCTCTAAGGTCAACTGGGGCTTTAAGTGCAAATAAAGCGTGAGCTTTAATGAAAAAAGGCGCAAATGAAGAAAAATACAAATATATATATATACGTTTAGTCCAAAATAATAATTATAAGCATGGATAATAAACATATAGACAAAGAAATTGAATTTATATTACGATAAAATGAAATATCAATTGCTTAGTATCGCCTCTTCAGGAAACGCTCATTCGCAAGGAAAATTGTCTTAGAGCCTTGATGAAGACACTGAAGCGCACATCAAGCGAGGTGAAACACTCAACATGTTTTGAGCCTCGCTTCAGGGCTTAAGCTTGCCTTTGCCAACACTGTCATTAATCACTTCCTGTTATTTCAACTTACTCTATCTTCACTGATTTTCCGTTTTCATCATTCCAAATAATTTGCCACCTTTGAAGCCTTTAGATGCTTATAATGGCATTTCTTATAAACGAAAATAAGTTGAGCTTGCATATCATATCTTTTTTCGCATTCATACTTGTCACGTGTTACAACTTATCTTGTCTCAAATTGTGTGGCTTAGTTTGGTCTATGAGGTTGACTTGATTATTGTTCAGTCTAGTATTAAGCATTAATTTACGGAAAATTTTAGAGACCTCCCTCCGGAGTTTGTGTTTGTTAACTAAGGGGCCGTTAGGTTTGGATATTAGGAGATATATAATCTCCACATAAATCAGCATAAGTTTATACAATGTTTTGGTTGGGATTTGAGGAGATTTAATCTCCACATAGGAATCAATATTACCTAATACAACGTTTGGTTGCTCTTTTATGTTTTCCTCATAAATAATATATGTCTAAATTATGCGAGAATCTATGTATTACTTTATGTGATATAATGTAGAATAAGAATTTAGGTACTACTCCCTCCGTCCCATTTTAAGTGTATTACATTCCTTTTTGGTTTATCCCCAAAAGAGTGCCTCTTTTTATATTTTTTGAGGATAACAATTCAAACATACACATGACAAGTTTATAGAGGGCATTTTAGGACATTACACATCTTTAAATTAGGACCACAAGATTCAAAAGTCCATTTCTTGAACTCTGTGCCTAGTCAAACTAAGACACTTAAATTGGGACGGAGGGAGTAATACATGGATAAAAATTTCTAAAATGACCAAACTAACCCTCATAATGGTAAGAATTTTTTTATTTGTTTAAGAAGTAAACAAATATTTAAAATTAATATATGCCAAAATAAACATTCAACAAGGAATAATCCCCGTGTGACACAATCCATACCTTACTAATCCCAGCATTACTATCCTTACATTACAATCCCTGCATTACTAATTCTTACATAACAATCCCTGTATTACTAATACCTACATAACTTGTCTCTTAACCAAACGACTTCCTTGTGTCTTGGGATATACTCCCTCTGTTTCAATTTATGTGTATTACTTTCCTTTTTAGTCTATTTAAAAAAGAATGCCATTTCTATGTTTAGTAACTCTTTAACTCCAACATCCCACATGACATATCTAAGACCACAAGATTTAAGGGCATTTTGGTACATTACACATCACTAGTTTAGTTTTTCTTACTTTTCTAAGACTCCGTGCTCGGTCAAACTAAGACACATAAAATGACACGCAGAGAGTATAACTTCCCTTATTTGATTTTTCCAAAAACCAGACTAGTTTGAATGATAAATTTCCTACAACATTCCCGAACTGCTGTTTTATGGCAATAAATCGTCAAGTTTGCAACCACCTTCACCCTCTCTGGAAAGGAAACACAAAAAGTGAAGATGTTGGTATATTGTAGGTAATGGTTCAGATATTTATTGTATCTTAGTAGCATTGGAAAATAATGATATTAGAGAAGACAAATGCAATAAGGAAGGTGAGTGTAATATCTCAAACCACAAGGGGGATAAGTGTTGTTACAACACACCTAGTTGGATGTCTCTAACCTTTTTCCTTGATTCATCTATTCCATGGAAAAAATTGTACATTTAAACTACAAAGGATATTTGAATAAAAAGGATAAAGGAATAGTAAAGTCAGGGAAAAATACTGTTTATTTTCAAAATAGTAACTAGGTCGAATCCCCAGACCCCACTTGTGGGACTACACTGGGTATGTTGTTGTTTAACTAGGTCGAATAAAACGGGTTCGGGGAGTATGAAGATTATTGTAAGTCCTAGGCCTTAATGCGAACTATGCGTTGGGCCTTCTTGCCAGTTCAGAATTAATTGTTTTTCCATTAAAAAAAAAGAACTCACTGTACCACTTTCATACACCTAGACTTCAGATTTCGGGAATCTAAGCTTTTACATAGTGAAACTCATTGTTTAACTACACCTGTTGAAATTTTGAGAGTAGTCTTTGTTCTGTATGAAAAGCTTATGTGACATAATAATTCTTGTTGGATTTTATTTTATAGATTTCTAAAATAAAGAGCTTTTGGTGTAAACAGGAAATGTTAGTCCAAGCAGACAATATTTTTGATGTTTTAGACTACCTGTAAGAAAGACAAGTATAGGGGATCAAGATGTAGGCTGTAATAATCAAGATGTAGGCTGTAATACTTTTGAAGGGGGACTACATACTTTGATGTAGTATACCTGTGGATGTATAGATTAACTGTTACCATTCTCCAAAAAAATAAAATAAAGAGCCTTCCTTGAAGTGAACTGAGGATTACTATTACATGGAAATGCAAATAATTGGTAGGGATAAGCTAAAAAAGTACTTAGTAATGATGTTTTCTGAACTCAGAAATAACACTAGCAAAAAGAAAAAAGAAACTCACATAAGAAGTCCAATGTAATGAACTTTGAGTAGTTTCTGGAATTTGTGCTTAATGATGCTACTGCTTAGTGAATGCAGCATTCTTAAATGAAATCTTCAGTAGAAGTATGAAACTCTGGGGGGATAGCATAGCATTTTCATACACTTCTCTAAAAAGTACTATGGAAGTTGTGGCTCTTATATGGTACTGTTAAGACTTAGGATATTGCCTGTACTTGTCTATATGGTATTTTCGCGGGGCTCGTAAAACATGCAGTGGGGTAAAAAGCATCACAATCCATTTCTTAACATTACTGTGTCAAGTTCACTAGTTCTTAATCATGTTAAGTCATGTCGATCAATGGGTTGTTTCATTTATGTTTATAAAGAAGTTTATAAAATTTTATAGTACTACTGTAGTAGTTATTTAGTTAAAAAAAATCATCTCCACATTTTCTTTAAAATTGATTTGACTTGTTGGATTATTTTTTTCACGGTAGTAAATTAAAGCTAATAGTATTAGTATTGAAATCTCTCTAATAAATTCAGTTGTAGATATATTTAGATTAAATTTGTTACCAAGCACTCTTAATCGTTAAAAGTATCTCAAACATTCTTACTTAATTATATTGCTGAAGACTTAAAAAACAAAGTATGAAAAACATCAAGTTTTAAAGACAAGTCAATGTCTTGTATCTATTTTTAGAAGCTATATTAGATGGGCTAAACTTTTCTGTTAAAATATATCTGTTTTAATAATCTTAAAGATGCAAAAGTGGCACACCAGATAGAAGCTGACTTCAAATTTTGTTGATAGATCACAGATTCCTTTGTGATATGATTCTATTTCCTGGACAAGATGGTTTATGTGTATTTGCTGATCCGAATATTTGATATGCAACTCTTTAGTTGTGTTATATTTGTTGCTTTATGTGTTGACTACTGAACCTGCTTGGTTTGTCATAAATGAGTAACATGTTTTTACGTTAAACGTATTTGACAAAAAGAGAAAAGAAATGGATTTTTTTTATTGGAATTGGTTAAGCATACAATAGAAACTCCGATATAGGATTTTAAAGTTAGATGAATTAGGACATTTTCCTAATTTGCAGGATATTTACTTATGACATACTGATTAAGAATATTTTTGCACAACTTCCTTCCTCTCTTGACGTTGAACATGGCGTTCAAACTAAAAGGTGGTTAAACAACTTGAGTTCACATATTTTGATGGAAATACTAAAAGATGACCAGAATGAACAATCATTGAAAATAAAAGTTGAAGTTGAAAGTTGTTCCCTTTAAAGTTGTTTGTAATTGCTCGTGAAAAGAAGTACCTCTTGCTGTCTTGCAGCTAACACATAAATAATTTATTCTCAGAAAGAGGTAGAGCGATGCAAATTCCTAGGGTATCATTAAGATAGCTTAGCTTGGCAGTTGACGATTAACTGGAAAAATTTCAGGAATTAGCCAAAAAATGACAAGTTAGATATTCTGAGGAGGCATTCTGGTACCATATAAAAAATAGGAGATCTTGTTAGAACAATGATAGAAAATTCAATATGGAGGACTCAATATTGAATATCCAAACTTTGATACCATGAAGGAAAAGTTCTGGAGATATTTTTTGTGAGAAGTCATTGATAAAATGATCAAAGTAGTGGCTGCAAAAGACTGACCGTCAGTGGAAGGAGAAGACTGTAATATTTTGTTTATGATAATTAACCAGAACTCTTGCCGGAGGAGGGTTCTGGTCACATGTCCCTTGACCTCCGAACTATATAACAAGGCCAATTGGGTGGCATAAGGTAACCATAGGTTGGAGGAAGCTATTTAAGTGTTTTAAGTAAAGATTGTAGAGGCCCTGATGCAATTGAATGAGAATAGAAAAAAGAAAAAAATTCTTATTAAAAATGGTTGATAACAAATAAAAAGGTTTCATATATAAGAGTACATAAAATAAGAAAATATTTTAATTTTAGATTCTTAAAAGTTATGACATGATAATTAAGAATATTCTTCGATTATTTTTTATGTTCGGCAATTATTTACTTTCAGTCGTAACCCATTGGAGAGGAGTAAATACGGATCATATAGCTGGTCCCAACTAGTTCAGAATCATTGCATTATTGATGTTATAACTTTGGATTCTTAATTATGACATAATAAGGAAGAGTATTCTTTTTCTTGATAAAGATAATAATGAAGAATATTCTACACTAATTTTTGATTATTCTTTGGTTTCAACACTATTTATTTTGTCTCAACACATATGGATCTGAAATTATATAGTTGGTCCCAACTAGTTTGGGATCGAGACATTAGTGTTATTATGTTAGTTCAAATAGGTGCATGGCTTCAATTCCACTCAAGACCCGCCCCTCTTTTGTTGTTCTGCACCACTATTCATGGGCTAACCCGCTCCAAATCACAAAAGAAAATAAGAGAACAAAAATAAAATAAGAGAAAAAGAACCCACATAATTTAGAATTGCTTGTGTTGAGTTCAAATGTCATCTCTCAAATTGCTACCCATAATGTGCAACAAAATTAAATGAAAAACTTCATTATTAAAAGAAAAACTTTAGGAAGAAAATTTAAAATGGACAAAAAGGTAGGTGGTGGGATATAATGATCCTGAATTTGCAATTTTGCTGTCTTATACTGTTCCTGACTTCCTGTTACCTTATGATTTGATTTGCAATTCAATCCGAAGAGGTAAAATTTGACCAAGATTGTGATTGGAACACAGTTTGTTTGGTAACAGGTTTTTATTGTGATTTTAAGTTTTATACACCGTCAATGTAAACAATTTTTTAATACTATCAGGTCGTACAAATGATATGTACAGGTAAGCCTCAAAATGTGGAATTTAAAATTTTGAAATAAGATATATTACTTGCTATAGCAAGTAAAACTGGTCTGATGGTGTAAACATTGTTTACTTTACACCATCGGTGTAAACATTGTTTACTTACACCATCGGTGTAATTGTTTACACCGATGTTGTATATTTAAAACCTCTGTTATTATAGTGTTTCAATTCAGCTGAGTTTCAGGTTATCAATTTTCTGGAATTCTGATTCCTGAAGAAAAAAAGGGTAATGCTATGCAATTCTGATTGTGTATCAATTTAAGCAGTGAACTACAAGGAGCAGCTTAGATATAATCTATGAAGTATGCTGTAACATCTTATTTATTAAACTTGATTCAGGCTGTAGTTACAAGTACAACCTTATTTGTTTCTGAGAACTGAGAAGTCACTTTATTTGCATTCATAGTAACTTGACATATTTTTGGTTGTTTCAGCTTCAGTTGTTTCCAAAAGACCCAGATTTTACTTTCTTTCAGGTATCAATTGCTTTCCCCAATAACCAATGATGTGGCTCTAATAAAATGTATTCTTCTCTTTAGCTCTGATTCATTCTTTGAGTATTATGCTGTTTATGCAGATTTTGTTCCCCAGAAAGTAAGAGCTGAAAATGCTTTGGCTGAAAGCCCCAAGGCTGAGGAGACATGATCACGCTGATCCGGAGTAGATGCCTTATACAATTTATTGTGTTTGTACAAGACAACCACTTCTGCGCCAGCAGTTGACGGCAGTGGCATAGGAAGAGAAGGTTAGGAAAAAAGGGAAAGAAACCTGGGGTTTAGGGGTGGTGAATGGGGCACTTTTGTTCTAATCAATTTGGTTTCCTATCTGTGCAGCTTATGCCTGTAAATAAACATGTATTTTCTCTAAATTCTTGAACGTTTAGCTCGACTTAAATGATAGATGTTGTCGAGTTCTGATCAGTTAATCGTGCGCAAATGCATTTAGATCATAATATCATATTTGCAGGTAAACCCTCTTTGTGATGCTGTGCCTCTGTTAAGAGACATCTCCGAAGCAAAATCCGATGAACTTGGATTGAGAAGTACGAGCACTGGTTCAAAGGTGGATTCAAGATTCAAAATTCTATCAGTCTATTTGATAACTAGGTTCCTAATATATGATTTGTACAAATTTAATTGATTTTTAACACATACAAAAGCTATTGGGAAGGAGCCCAAAAATTACCAAAGGGTTCCGCCCCTGTATTAGATGCACTTGGGGCCAGACGCACCCCCTATTTTATTGATCATTATATAATAGTGTAATTTTTTTGAAAGAACCTCCCCACCTCCCCCCAACACACACACAAAACCCCTCCATTCCCACAGTTCCCTGAAGTTTTAATAAACAGAAAAAGTTAAAAAACCTAGAAATCCTATCCCTCATCCTTCCAATCAACAGTACAATCGGGAGAGAATTTGCAAAATTCCTATCCAAGGATGAAATGCATAGATCTAAGAAACACACTGAATAAGCCTATCCCTCGAGACTTGATTTAGAAATTTGACGATTCTTGACGCAGCAGGGTGATATATTGATTGGGTGAAATTAGGGTTTTTGTATAGATATTACTACTTCCATTAAGATTAAGTTCACGACCAAGAGTTGGCTTGAATAATATCTTAGTCTTTCTTATAAAACATAATATGCTCCTTGTACTGTGTCTGACACGAGCAAAATATCTCCAATTTTCAAACAAGAACAACGGCCAGAAAAACCAAGTTGACTCCAAATTAAGAGTGTTATGCCATGGCAAAATATCATCTTGAGCGATAGAGAGCATCATTGTCCAAGATTGTTGAACCCCATAATCTTTCATCGCCCACAAATCAAAACAACGTTGAAAGTAATTGCAGTAGACATAAAGAAGACCATCTAGAACAACTATATCAATGTAATCAGGATCATGTGTTAAAATATTTGGCTCCTTTAGATAGTTAGGCTGTGGTATGTCTTTGTATCCATAGTTGGATAATTTTAGAGACACAATCACATATGAGAAATCATGAGCTTGAAATTCTCCTTTGTAACAAAGGACCATCCAATGAAATCTATCATTCACAAACTGACAATTAAAATTAAGAAGTGTATTGTAAGGGAATAGACGTTGAATAAGCCTCCAAGAATCATTTGATAGACCCCGTCTCCGTAATTAAATCATAACCTCACAAGTACATAATCATCATTAGTTGAGTCGTAACCAAACCCGTAAAAAGGGTGGTCCTCAGACTAAAATAAAGTGAAGAATTTGGAAGTCTATTGATAGTAGGGTTCCAAAGATGTATATCGAACCAATCAAAATAACATTTCGTTGTTATAAGCAAACAGTCTTTTAGATGCAGTACAACGTAGGGCATGTCCGAAGTGTTTATTATGGATTTGGACATCACATATTAATCAAATTAAACCAGTAGGAAACACACCTGAATCGAAGAAGAGACTTGTGGAGTTAGTAGAAACCCTTGAAATAATTTCTACTAAAATATCTTGAGGAAGATTCATTATTGTTGAATTAGTTAATTTGGTAAAGAATGTACATTTTTTATAACTTTATAAATAGTACGATCTGACTAGAACTAGGCCAAGAGTTGCTTGTTTCCATGTCCGTATTGAACTAGGACTAGTAGTATTAGCGAATATTCTCAGAATATTCGCCGTATATTTTGTAATTATGATAAATGTATATTTAAGGTAACTTAGGATTCTAATTGTATTAGGAATCAACCTTTGTAAGGTAAGTTAGGATTCGTACCATATTAGGAATCAACCTTGTACAACTATATATATTGTGAATAATGAAAGAAATTCCTAAGGGAAATTATTCTATCTTTCATGGTATCAAGAGCCTAAAACCTAAATCCTCATTCCCGGCCGAAATTAGATTTTTTTTTCTGGTTTCTTCCTCCATATTTCGGCCAAACCAGAAAATTCCCTTCCCTCGACAGGCGGCAACCATGTCTTCCCCCACAAATTCCGTTTCATCCACTGGCACACTTGAAAACCCCTCTCAACGTTCAGTATCTTCTTTCATCCGGCATTCGCCGTTAACAACATCAAGAATTTTATCCCTATAATTCTTGACCAAGAAGACTGTCAATATTCCATGTGGATGGAACTATTCTACATTCATGCATGTGCATACAACGTGCTCGATCACATTGACGAATCTGTTCCTCGTCCCACCGATGTTACAGACTCAATCTGGCGTCGTCTTGACGCCATCGTCAAACAATGGATCTACGGCACCATCTCCAAAGATCCGTTATGCACTATCATGAAAACAAAAGCTACGGCACGTGAACTTTGGGTCCGGCTAGAAGAAATCTTTCAGACAATAAAAATACTCGGCCGTGTATTTGGAAGAGCAATTCAACAATACCCGCCTCGAGAATTTTAACAACATGTCCGAATAATGTAAGCAATCGAAACTCATAACCGATCAACTATCCAACGTCGGGACTTCTGTTTCAGAAACCAAGATGGTGCTTCAACTTGTTGCGGGTTTACCGAAAGGTGAATATGACACACTCGCAACAATGATTCAACAAGCCGACCCTCTCCCAAGTTTCAACAAGGCACGTTCACAACTATTGTTGGAAGAAACTAGACGTGCTAAACAAGAGGAACATAACCAAAAGGCGTTAGCCGTTGACGGGATGGCAACACCGCGCCGAAGCAACCAGCTTCTAGTAGCATCGCGAAGACGAGCGGCGGAGGTCGTGGCGGCGAGAGGTCGCAACAACAAAGGCAAGGGCCGCGGAAAGGGCCAACGCAACCGGTGGATCGGACAACAACCAACCACCGGACAAAGCAGCAGCAGCGTGGTCCAACCAAGAGCAGCAGCAGCGGGGTCCAACCAAGGCGCAAGTGGCCCAACCAGCGAATCGGGCCTCGCCCGCATGCCCGTACCCGACCGCAGGGCCCAGGGCCCAATAGCCTTGGTCGAATGGCCTGTTGGGCCCTACCCCACCACCAGGAAGGCCCACCAAAGAGCAGCAGAATGTGCCCACTGATTGCGGTCCAAAGAAGAAGAAGAATCGCAGCAGCCCATTGCGGTCCGGAAGAAGCAAAGCACTGCAGCAGCCCAAAGCAGCCTAGCCCCGACCGATTTGGGCCAGGCATACACCACCCCGAACCTTCAACAGCCCGACGACAATTGGTACATGGACACCGGAGCCACATCTCACCTCACCCGGTCGTCAGGTAACCTATCTCAACTACGTCGGCTAATGTGTCCTCAATTTATTACTGTCGGCAATGGTAATCGCATTCCAATTGAAGGTTACGGTAACACACACACCAAACATCCACACCCACCTTTCTCCCTAAACCACGTCCTATACACACCTAACATCATTAAAAACTTAATCTCTTTTAGAAAATTCACTAGCAATAATTCTGTGTCTGTCGAATTTGACCCTTTTGGTTTTTCTGTGAAGGAACTCAATACGGGGAAAATTCTTACACGCTGCAATAGTGTGGGAGACCTCTACCCATTCACTCAATCTTTCGCTGTCAGACCGCAATCACCTCTATCCCTTGCGGCGATCTCTCCCTCAACTTGGCACAACCGACTCGGACACCCCGGAGACCCAGTTTTTACTTTTCTTAGGACTTCTAAGCGTATTCAATGTAATAATGGGAAAATTGCCCAACACTGTTTTTCTTGTCCACTAGGCAAACATACTCGTCTTCCCTTTATGTCATCAAACAATGTTACTTTTTCTCCCTTTGATATTGTTCATGCTGATTTGTGGACATCTCCGATTGCTAGCTCTTTGGGTCATAAATTCTATCTAGTATTCTTGGATGATTTTTCACATTTTGTCTGGATTTACCCACTGAAATTCAAATTTGAAGTTTTTGCAAAATTCCTCGAGTTTCAAAAATTCATTAAGACACAATTTGAAAAACCTATTAAATCATTCCAATGTGATAATGGACGTGAATTTAATAACTCGGCATTTCACAATTTCTATTCTAAACAAGGCATGGTTTTCCATTTTTCTTGTCCCTATACTTCTTCCCAAAATGGAAAGGCTGAAAGAATTATACGTACCATCAATAACATGATCCGCACACTTCTGTTTCATGCCTGCCTACCACCGCCTTTTTGGGTCTATACTGTCAAAATGGTAGAATCCCTTTTAAATATTTTACCAACTAGCACACTCTAAAATAAAACCCCTACAGAAATCTTATACCGTAGGCAGCCATCATATGATCACCTACGTATTTTTGGATGCTTATGCTACCCCAACATAGCCTCCACTGCACCCCACAAACTTGCCCCTCGCACTCTTCCATGTGTCTTCCTTGGTCTATCTCCTAATCATCGGGGCTACTTGTGCTATGACATTGCTACTCGCAAAATCATCGTCTCCCGTCACGTTACCTTTAACGAGACAACCTTTCTTTTTTCAAATCTCCGTAAATTTCGACCACCGATTACATCTTTCTCGATGAACCGAGTTTGTCTCCGGTCATCCAAAATCTGTACTCAAAAGCACTCACTGTTCCGACGCCATCGCTGCGCTCCAAAGCAAGCTGTCATCCGACCCTCCCGCAAAGAATGCCGCCACCCGATCCCAGCTCCCACACCACCCATGCCGCACCCTGTCGAGTCTAATGCATCACCCACACCGCCTCCACCGGTAAATCCAATAACTCGTTGAGTCTCCTCGCTTCGCAAAGCAACACCGCCGCCAACCGCCCCGCAGCCCACCGCCTACCGATCCCAAAGAACCGGTCCCGACCTCTCACTGCTGCCCCCTCACCGCATGGAGACTCGTGCACAACACGGGATCTTCAAACCCAAGGTTCACTTCAATCTCTCCACACAAACCTTATCACCCATTCCAAAGAATCCAAAACTAGCTAAACCGGACCCCAATTGGAATGCGGCCATGTGCGAGGAGTTTAACACTTTAACCAAGCGAACACTTGGGATTTGGTACCTAGACCACCGGTGTGAATGTTATCCGGTGTATGTGGCTATTTCGTTACAAGTTCAGAGACAATGGTGACTTAGAGAGGTATAAGGCAAGACTAGTTGCAAATGGCACTAATCAGCAGGAGGGTATTGATTATGGTGAGACATTCAGTCCGGTTGTTAAACCGGCCACTATTCGGATCGTTCTCGGTATTGCTATGGGCTTGCATTGGCCGATTCATTAGCTTGATGTCAAGAATGCGTTTCTTCATGGGGATTTGAAAGAGATCGTGTACATGCACCACCTCCCCGGTTTTGTTCATCCGGCACTCCACAGCTTGTGTGTCATCTCGGGAAGTCATTGTATGGATTGAAACAGCCCCCGCGCTTGGTATGATCGGTTCGCCGGTATCTTCTTCGCAAATTGGTTTTGTATGTAGCAGGTGTGATACCTCTCTCTTCACTTTTCACCGAGGTAGCAAGACCGCATATTTGCTATTATATGTCGACGATATTGTTCTTACTTGCCTCATCTCGACGGGTTGAAGAATGAAATCATTGCTCTACTCAAAACCGAATTTGCTATGACCGACTTGGGGAAGCTAAGTTATTTTTTGGGTATATCGGTGACTAGATCCGCCGCCAATATGTTCATGTGTCAGCGAAAGTATGCAGAAGAGATAGTGTATAGGGCCAAGATGGCAAATTGTAAAATTATGCCAACTCCGGTGGACTCAAAATCCAAGCTTAGTGCCAATGACGGTGCGCCAGTTTCTGATCCCACTCTATATCGGAGTCTAGCAGGTTCTCTTCGGTATCTTACATTCACTAGGCCTGATAATGCATATGCCGTTCAGCAGGTGTGTCTGTTCATGCACGACCCCCGAGAGTCCCATTTTGCCGCCCTCAAATGTATTATCAGATATGTTAAGGGCACACTTGACTTTGGATTACATCTATACCCCTCTGCCCCAACCAAATTGCTAGCCTACACGGATGCATATTGGGCAGGATGCCCCGACACACGTCGCTCCACCTCCGGGTACTGTGTATTTCTTGGGGATAATCTTATCTCATGGTCCGCCAAGCGGCAGCCACGCCGTCCCGTTCGAGTGCTGAAGCAGAATATCGCGGAGTTGCTAATGTCGTCGCTGAGATCTGTTGGCTCCGAAATCTTCTTTTGGAGCTCCAATGTCCATTACGCAAGGCGTCTATTGTCTATTGTGACAACATATCTGCTATCTATATGTTTCATAATCCACTCCAACATCAGCGGACTAAGCATATTGAGATGGATATCCACTTTGTGCGAGAGAAGGTTGCTCGTGGTCGTGTCAAAATTTTACACGTGCCTTCCTCGTATCAGTATGCAGATATTTTCACAAAGGGACTACCGCGACAGCTCTTCACCGACTTCCGATCCAGCCTTAGCATTCGGCCTCCTCCCGCTCCGTCTGAGGGGGAGTATTAGCTAATATTCTCACAATATTCGCCGTATATTTTGTAATTATGATAAATGTATATTTAAGGTAACTTAGGATTCTAATTGTATTAGGAATCAACCTTTGTAAGGTAAGTTAGGATTCGTACCATATTAGGAATCAACCTTGTACAACTATATATATTGTGAATAATGAAAGAAATTCCTAAGGGAAATTATTCTATCTTTCAAGTAGTACTAATTAATTGTTAACAAGTAAAATTTCCATCTGACGAACCTGAATTTATGGAGTTACTTTGTCTAGAATTTCTTTTGTCTGCCATGATACAATGTGACTAATTTGCGGATTTAACTAATTAAAATGGAGCTTATTTATTTTTTAAGTAAAATATTTAGATATTGAGTCCTTTATGTTGATTTGGGTGCAAAGTCCCGGAGGTTAATAAAAAAAAATATTTAAAAATTATTTGAACTAAAAGAGCTATATCTAACTTAGACTTCTACTAGACCTGGATATCCCTCTAGGTCTTCCTTACTTAGGGGTTTTGTAAGATTCAAACTATCAACTTTTCACTATATCTTCAAAAGCCAAAAACTTCAAAGGAAAAATCTCCTCTCCCCTCACATTCTTGGACGAAAATTTACCTTTTTGGTGAAGTTTTTGTCTACATTTTTTTTTTGGTTTTCCAAGAGCAAGGTTAGGAAAAGATCAAGTGTGCAACAAGGAGAATAATGGCAGTGTAATAAAAATTGTGAAGAAATAAAGGTGAGTTCTGACTCACAAATTCTTAGTAAAATCCTTTGGTTTTGAGTTACAATGCATGTTAAAACATAATATGGATGTTGGAAGAGAAATCATGAAAAAAAAGGGTGTAGTATAACTTGTGATGAATTATTGATATAGTATTATCTTGTAACAAGTCTGAGTCATGGTGATTGCGGATTGTTTTCGCTGAGTTATCTTTGTTAGAATTGGACGAATTTTCCAAGGTTGTATATCTCTATTTCACGGTCAGATTGAGTCCAAACGGGGACAAAACCGACATACGGTTTGAGAGTTATCATTGTCTAAAGTTTATGCCTCGGATAGATTGAAATTCGGAAGGGCATACTGTATAACGAAAAAAAACTGTACAATCTAGTAACGAATCTGAAAGTTGGTGATTAATGAAAGTTCTAGTTTTCTCTGTTCTTGACAGTTTGAGACCTTACAGAGATCGATCCGACTTATGGATAAAGAGTTATGACTGTTTTAAGATTGTCTTATTTTACAAAAAATCTGGCAAGATAGTTTTCATAGGGTTGTTACTTTCGTGAATTTGTACTAGTTAAACTAAGTATTTTCAGAAGAAACTGGATATAGTGATAGGTCACCGTGTTACCTTCGATTCGGCGTAAGAAACACCTTATTTGGGGTTACGGTTTGAGAGTTATAACCCTTGCAAGTGAGAGAAAAAAAAGAGTTGAAAGAAAGAAATATTAATTGAATCTTCTGAAAATATGACTAAGTATGGAAGTCGATTATTGTGATATGCATGACTTCGTGATCTTATGTTCCAAGCATTGTCATGTATGATGTGATTTTTGTTGACATTGAAAGCTTCTTTCCAGTGAAGATTCCCTAGGGTGAGCTGAGGAGGACTAGAAGTATAAATTCCCTTCTCGGTAAAGATTCCCGAAGGTGAGCTGGGGAGGAGATCATGCCTGATGTGATTGTTGTAGACTTGAAGACTTCTTTCCAGTAATGATTCCCTAGGTGAGCTGGGAGGATCAGAAGTATAGCTTCCTTTAAGATTCCTACGGGTGAGCCGGTTGGGCTAGAAGTGGTTTTCCTCCCAGTAAAGATTCCCGAAGGTGAGTTGGGGAGGAGATTTGTGGGTGAATAATTATTATTGGCTTGTACATCGAAGGTGTTGTAAGATGGTTTCATAACGTGCTTATTGTGTTTATAGTATGATTGTACGTAGAACATTGCGAGGTTGCTTTGAATTGTAAAGCGAGGTTCTCACTCAGCCCCGGATGGTAGGGCTGACTCTTTTTATCTAACACGTTTCAGGAAAGCATGACAAAGGGAAAGCTCCGCAACAGGGCTAGCGATCGTCCGCAGCCTCACTGTTCCACCAATCCATCGCATCGGATTTGGTGAATGTCATCCTTGAATGAGTATGTCTGAGCGACTAAGTTTTGTTATCTCGGGTAATGCCACACATGAGATTGTTTTCTTTTAGTTTCGAATTTCTCATTCTATATCTGAAACTTCCATTGAGTCTAGATAGAAATTGTGGTTGCACGAGTATGGGCTCGCGCGTTCATTAAAGAAATACAAAGATAGAGCTAACATGATTATATTATTTCCGCACTTAGATACATGCTTAATCTAGAAGGAAAAGATTTTTAATGATTCGCCTGAGAAGGATAGTTGCCCAGGTGTCATCACGCCCTAAGGGAAGACTTGAGATAAGTCGGGACGCGACATTGGGTCATTTATTTATTCCTCCTGTCTTCTGATATAAATTGAGCTTAACTTATTTATAAAGAACACAATCCAAAAGACTAGCATCGTCTTCCAAGCCATCTCCGGCCAAATTCCGGCTGCCGAATTTGTTTCATAAGAGGTAGTGAATAACGTGCTGAAAGTTGTTTCATACGGGTAGCGTTAACTATAAATTTTGGTGCTTAGACACTAAAAATTCATAACAGCAAAATGTGCTAGCGCTGAAGCCATTCATGTCTTTAATGAAGTTTGTGAAGTGAAATGAGTCAGTTATGTATCAAGGACAGCCATTACATTAAACATCTTAGGCTCTTAGAATTACATCTCATAATTCTTTTCTCTTATGAATTGAGCTTCATATCTTTTTGTCTTCACCTACCTGCAATAATGTTAGCTTCAGTACCAAGGACAAAGGAAGCAATATCCATGATTTTTTGTTTCCCACCTTGAACAACTCCATACACACCTGGCATCAGTGTTTACTTTGATTAATATAACCAGCAACTTTCCAGACAAATATGCTACGAATTCTCGGACCGGGGTGTGGGGCTCTTGGGGTGGGAGTTCCACCTTTTTTGGAAAATATGCTACGAATTCCCAGTAATTAAATGCCGCCAAAACTAAGAGGAATTCAACAAGACAGATTAAAGAAGTTACTCCAACAGTCAACATAATCTTCCAAACCAGCAGCAATGAACCAGAAACTACATCATCCCCAATTAAAGCTTTCTTCATAGGAACCTTGGAAAATGAATAGAAAACAAGAGCAACGGAAGAAGTGATTGCATGATAAGCTTAAGATTAATGAAAAGATCAACTGGAGCATTTAATGCACTCAAGCACATGTCCGCTACAAGATATAACTGTAAATAATTCTCAAAATATGGCATACCATGTCGCCTCCTACCATTAGTAATCAGAGATTTCACTGAACCAAGTCAAGAGAACCTACGACTTGTGGAGTGTCTCGACTTTCCAGTATAGTCCTCATAAAATAAAGTTTCATAAACTAAACGACCAACTTGCCAGTCTAGCTTATGAAATCGTACATTATGGAACATAGAACCTTTGTTATTAGCCACATCCTTCTGTGTAACACCAACGGTAAGAATGTCGCCACATATTACCCACTCAACATTCTTAGCTGCCTTGAAAATCTTTGTTTCCTTAAACCAATTCAATTTAGCATTTGCACAACAATTATGGACAAAGCTAATAGTTGATGATAAAGATAACTTTCTACCACAAGCAGATAGTACAAATTTAGACCTGATTATATCAAGTTGGATAAAGAACACTAGAATAAACAAGAATTTTCAATCATTTTAATGACAACCGTTTCCATAATGTCTTTCCAAAATTCTTTGTATCAGTTCATAACCTTCCCTCACTTTTGATTGTGGGAAAAGCTTACCATATTGAGGCAGCAAATTTTATTAGGATAACCATCTGTACATTTAAGTGTTAGCTTAAATGTACCCTCATCTCTGGAAGTATAACCCGTAACCCCGACATATAAAAAATCATAATATGTCAAGTGAAGTAGACTTCATGTACACCTCAATTAACAAAGAAAGGTTATTAACATCCAAATTTACAGCGAAAACAACCTGGAAAAATCTTACTTATCAATTCCACAACATATCATTGCAATTCTAGCTACTGTGAGAGACTTTCGATACGTTCCCTGCTCATTAATGTAGGTTACAGGGGACTTGGAGGTGACTCCTTATCCTTCACTAAGAGCTTTTCCTTGAGAGAGGGGTTCTTCATCCCTTTGACGACTTTCATCGAAAACCATGTCCATGTGATTTCTAGAGATGTCACCATCTCTCAATTTTATTGGCGCATCTTCATCTGTCATCTCAGGTTTCTGAACATTCATATCAAATTTCTTAAGAAAGAACTCAAACGGAATGTGATACTTCATTACAAACTCTTCATCTTTGATTTCCATTAGCACATCACCAGTAGTGTCCTCCAATTGTTCATCCGTCATAATGATTTTATCCCTTTGAGGAAATTTATCAAACATTTGATCTACACTACCTTTGAATTATTCAGCATATTCTTCGTGTATCAGTGTTGTTTCCTCCTGTGAGAATCCAGCTACTTGCAATTGCTCGCCATCTCGAACCTCATCTTTGTCTTTGAGAGAACTAATATCAAACACCTTGTACTCTTTAATTTTTGACTTTTGCGCGCTATCTTCAAGTTCAAGAGGTTCATCTCCTACCCTTTCATCCCATTGCATATCTGTATGAAGAATTTGATCAGGCATTTGATACTCGTTATCCTTCTCGGAAATTTTGTCGAATACCTGATCTTCCTTCAAATTTTCCTCTTCCACATCTTCATCTTGAACTTCCTTTAGCCCATTCTCTGTTGGAAATTTACTAATGTGGAATTAAGTATATCCCACTAATTTATGACTCGAACAATTGGGCCCGCACGTCGAAAACGTCGTTTCCACACACGTGCACACGTAGTGCCAAGTATCGCAAATTTCATTAGTGAAAGAGATATTGGTACGTATGTAATACGTTTGAGACATAGAATTATGGACGGTTATTGGCCAAATGACAAAGTATTCCACGTTGGTAAATGAAGAAAGAAGTGTACAAAGTGAAAAATGAACGAGTCGGAAATCGCCGCGGAGCCGTGAAGGGCCGCGGCGCCACACCGTCGGAGCCGCGGCGCCAGAGCGCCGTGACACAAATTGGCTGGTTAGTCACTGGAGCCGCGGCGCTTCGAAGGCAGAAAGCTGCGATGAAAAGTTGGAAAAATCTGACCTTTGGGTTGGTTTTGGAGCATTGATTCTCCATTACTTGGCACATGAATTCAACCATTATTTGGCTGAATGTAACCCCTCAATTAAGTGTCATTACATGGCTATTGAAGGCCATTAGTTGGCTAGTTGAGGGGTCCTTTCCTTACACTATAAATTAAGGCCTTTGGCTCAATTGAAGAACACTACACAACACTTAGAAAATACTCCAGAATTTTCTGAATTCATCTTCTTCCTCTCTAGCAAAGTTACTATACTCAAAGTTTTTCAAGAGTAACACTTGAGTTTCCTTTGCTCAATTGTTAAGTTGCTGTTTTATCTTGGGAGACTATTGCCCGACAACGTAAAAGGAGATACATGGCAATCTTGTCTTAAAGACAGAGTGCCATCACTCGACTCAGCAAATCACACAAGCAGTTTGTTAAGGTTTTGATTTCAGGTTTTATTGTAATTATTTGTTTATCCTTTCTACTATTGTAACATTTACTTAATTCCCGTTCCCTACAACAATTGTATCACAACAATTTTAAGACAAGATTTGTTGTAAGTAAGTTAGAAAGATGACTGACATAAATCAAACTGCTTCTGATTCTGCTGCTGCTGCTCAAGGCAATTCCTCTGCGTTCCCCACTGCTCAAGGCACTCCTAATGCCTTTCCGGTTGCTCAAGGCTCATCCAACGCCTTTACTGCCGCTCAAGGGAATGTTGCCGTTCCTCCACCCGCTGGATTTCACCATGAACGCCCTGAAAAGTTCATGGGGTCAAACTTCAAGAGATTGCAACAAAAAATGCTCTTCTATCTGACTGTTATGGGAATGACACGTTTCCTAACAGAAGATCCTCCACAAGCTGGAGATGAAATGGACCCTCCGCCTTCTGAAACGGGTGAAGGGGGCCTAGGTATCCATGTCATTAATGGCATGAAGTTGGTTCTTGATGTATGGAGTCATAGTGATTTCATGTGTAAGAATTACATATTGAACTGCTTGTCAGACCCTCTCTACACGGTGTATTGCACCGTTGGCACTGCCAAAGAGTTGTGGGAGAAGCTGCAAAAGAAGTACAACGCACAAGATGCAGGTACTAAGAAATTCATCATTGGGAAATTTCTGAAATTTCAAATGGTGGATAGTAAGACAGTGATGTCCCAAGTACAGGAATTCTAAATGATTCTACATCACCTGGATTTGGAAGGTATGAAGCCAAACGAGCAGTTTTTGGTTGAATCACTGATTGAAAAGTTACCTCATTCGTGGAATGAGTTTATGAGCTACTTAAAGCTCAAGACAAATGAGATGACCTTTGAAGAACTTATTATCAAACTCCAAATTTAGGAAGATAATAAGAAGGCCTTGCCTAGGGGTAAACAACCTGCTGAGGCAAAGGCAAATCTGGCTGAGGCAAAAGGGAACCCAAGCAAGAAGCGGAAGTTCCAGAAAGACGGCAAGACCCATGCAACAGAGAAGTTCAAAGGAAACTGTCACCACTATGGGAAACCTGGTCATATGATCAAGGACTTCCGCAAGCTCAAGACTGAGCAACAAGAGAAGGCCAAGACTAAGGGAAAGACTCAGGTTAACGTCGTCAAAGACCAGTTTATGGACGACATGATTGAGGAGTTCTCAGCGGTGGTGCTAGAAGCAAACCTGGTTGAGAATCCTATGCAATAGTGGATGGACACAGGTGCTACAAGACACATCTATTCCAACAGAGATGCCTTCTCCACTTATACACCGGTTATAACAAGAAGCTGTTCATGGGCAACAACGCTTCCTCTGACGTGCTGGGGGTAGGAAAAGTAGTCTTGAAGATGACTTCTGGAAAGGAGCTCACTTTGAAGGAAGTGATGCATGTTCCTGAGGTTAGAAGACATTTAATTTCAGGTCCTTTATTGGTTAATGCTGGTTTTAGGCTAGTGTTTGAGTCCAATAAATTTGTAGTCACTAAGAATGAAACGTTTGTGGGAAGATGATTCGTCTGTGAATGCCTCTTCAAAGTAAACACCATGTCTGTATTACGTACAAGCAATAATATTGAAGCCTCTTCTTCTTACTTGCTTGAGTCCTCTAATATATGGCATCATATATTAGGACATGTCAACTACAAGTCCATCCAAAGGTTGGTAAAGTTGGAGTTGTTGCCGTTTATTGACATAAACCCTCAACATAAGTGTGAGGTGTGCGTAGAGGCAAAACTCACAAAGCTTCCTTTTCGATCCGTCGAAAGGAATACCGCTCCTCTAGAACTTATTAACACTTATATATGTGATTTGAAGTTTGCACAAACTAGCGGGGGAACAAGTACTTTGTGACATTCATTGATGATAGCTTGTATTGTTACCTTTACTTGTTGAAAAGTAAGGATGAAACCTTTGAAGCGTTCCGACATTACAAAGTAGAACTTGAGAACCAACTAAGCATGCAGACTAAATCTATTCGTAGCGATAGAGGGGAGAATATGTAGCACCATTTGAGGAATATTGTGCCCAATCAGGCATTGTTCATCAAACGATGGCTCCATACTCACCTCAATCGAACGGTGTGGCGGAATGTAAGAACCACACATTGAAGGAAATGATGAGTGCCTTGCTCATCAATTTCGGTAAGCAACTCTAATACGAAATCGTGCTCGTTGCTTTTCTCATCTATGGTTTCTACCATGACTAAAACTGAATCGGGAACAGAGATCTCTTTCAGAGCCTTAACTGAAGTGGTGGGGATTGTCGGTTAAGACACTGGGAAGAGCTGCTTGCTTTCTGATATCAAGGAATAGTGGAAGCACGAGAGCCATACATCTATAATAGTAAGGTAATTCACTAAAAGAAGTGAGCTTTTAGGGTAGGTTAACCATGTGTTTCCCCAAAACATGTGGGGAGAAGCTGTCCTTACAGCTAATACGATTCTTAACAGAGTCCCACATAAGGGTAAGGACAAAACTCCATATGAATCATGGAAAGGAAAGAAACCCACCTATAAATATTTAAAGGTGTGGGGTTGTCTGGCAAAGGTCAAAGTACCCAAGCCAAAGCATGTCAAGATTGGGCCTAAGACTATAGATTGCATATTCATCGGATATGCAAATAACAGTAGTGCTTATCGCTTCTTAGTGCATAAGTCAGATATTCCAGATATCCACGGGGGTATAATCATGGAATTAAGGAATACTCAATTCTTTTAAGGTATCTTTCCTAGAAAGGAAAAAGACATAACCTCTCGCAAATGAAGTTATGAACAAAGCTCTTAGGAACCGGGAGTCGTTGACGGCCCGGATCTAGATGGTTCAGATCTAGTGGATCTCGAAGTGGCTGAATATTCAAATCTAGTGTTCCAGATTTTCAAAACTTGGAGACTTCAGAGATGAAACTAAGGCGAAGTAAAAGGGCCAGGAAGAAAAATCCTTCGGTCCTGACTTTGTAGCTTATATGGCTGATGATGAACCAAGGATAATTGCCGAAGCATTGTCAACTCCAGAGGCACCGCTCTGGAAAGAAGCTATTGAGAGTGAAATAGGCTCAATTCTACATAACCATACTTGGGAGTTGGTTGATCTTCCTCCGGAAAATAAACCGTTGAGTTGTAAATGGATACTCAAACAGAAGTATAAAACAGATGGGTCTATAGATAAGTACAAGGCCAGGTTAGTAGTCAAGGGCTATCGGCAAAAGGAAGGCCTTGACTACTTTGACACGTACTCCCCGGTGTCTAGGATGATGTCCATATGAGTATTCATTGCGATCGCAGCGTTGCGTGACATTGAGATACATCAAATGGATGTCAAGACAACCTTTCTAAATGGTGATTTGGAAGAAGAAATTTATATGGACCAACCCGAGAGGTATGTGGTTCAAGGGCAAGAGAAGAAAGTCTGTCGGCTTGTCAAATCTCTGTACGGGCTGAAACAAGCCCCGAAGCAATGGCACAAAAAAATTGATAGTACTCTACTATCGAAGGGTTTCACCATTAATGAGTGTGACAAATGTGTCTACATGAAAGGTAACTCTGACTCATTTGTTATGATATGCCTGTATGTAAACGACATGTTGATCCCAGGGAGCAGTCCTAGCATAATTCTAGAGACTAAGAACATGTTGAAACAATTCTTCGACATGAAGGATATGGGTATCGCAGATGTCATCTTAGGAATAAAAATCTCTAAGACGTCTGACGGACTGGTCTTATCTCAGTCTCACTACATCGATGATTTTTTGAGAAAGTTCGATATGTATGACAGTTCGCCTATAAAGTCACCAATGGATAGAAATCAAAATCTTGATAAAAATCGTGGTGCACCCATATGTCAGGAGCAATATGTACAGGTGATTGGTAGTTTGATGTACATAACAAACTGCACCCGTCCTGATATTGCTTATGTAGTCAACAAGTTGGCTAGATTTACCCGTAATCCGAGTGATGATCACTGGAAGGCGTTGAATCGGGTACTTCAATACCTGAAATACATGCTAACTTACGTGTTGCATTATTCGAGATATCCAGCTGTACTAGAGGGGTACAGTGATGCAAACTGGATATCTGATATAGAGAACACTAAGTCCACCAGTGGGTATGTATTTACAATTGGTGATGGAGCTGTGTCTTGGAAATCCTCTAAGCAAACTTGCATCACCCGATCCACGATGGAATCAGAGTTTATCACTTTAGACAAAGCAGGAGAAGAAGCTGAGTGGCTTCACGACTTCTTAGAGGATGCTCCTTGTTGGAATAAACCCGTACCTTATGTAATGATCCACTGCGACAGCCAGTCGGCTCTAGGAAGGGCACGGAATGCTACAATGGCAAGTCTCGTCATATTCGACGGAGGCATAAGACCGTTAGGCAGCTGATCACCACAGGTATAATATCCATCGATTACATAAAGTCAAAGGATAACATAGCAAACCCGCTAACAAAAGGCTTACCCAAAGATCAGATGCTCTGCCTGTCTAGGGGAATGGGCTTAAAACCCAAAGTATAAGGACCAATACGGTGGTAACCCAACCTTACTGACTGGAGATCCCAAGAATTGGGTTCAATGGGAAAACTAAATTGTAAAGGTTCAATTGATCACTTCGATGGAAGCATGAGCACTTCAGATAGTGATTTCTGTAAAGAAATACCAAATCCAAAGCCGTTCTAGCGATAAACTATAAGTGCTATCTGCAGTGTGGGTGAAGGTTAAGTTTCCAAAACCTTTAATGATCCTCACCGGTTGAGGTTAGGTTTGAGGAAATTTTTAGTGGTTCCTAACACTTGTAAAGTGGGGTATAGCAGGATACCTTGTAGGAGACCACCTATTTAAGTGCGAGGACAGACCGCCTCAAATGAACGCACTTAAGAATCTAAGAAGTGTCCACGGCCACAATGGATAAAACATTACGAAGAACTAAGTAGAGGAAATTGTTGTTATAGCACCGTTGACTTGGCTTACACTAAACACTGATGGTTCAAGACATCACGTTCACCGCGCAGTAAGTAAGTCCAATGGTATTCAACTATGGAAGGTTCAAAGTGTATGATACCTATCCAGATGCAACATCGGTCCGCTAAAAGATTGCTGGAAAAGGCACAATATGTGTGCGCCAAAATCTCTTTCAAGAGAGAATTGTTGGAAATTTATTAATGTGGAATTAATTATATCCCATTAATTTATGACTTGAACAATTGGGCCCGCACATCTGAAATGCCATTTACACACACGTGCACACGTAGTGCCAAGTATCGCAAATTTCATTAGTGAAAGAGATATTGGTACGTATGTAATACGTTTGAGACATAAAATTATGGACTGTTATTGGCCAAATGACAAAGTATTCCACGTTGGTAAACGAAGGAAGAAGTGTACAAAATGTAAAATGAAACGAGTCAGAAATCGCCGCGGAGCCGTGAAAGGCTGCGACACCACACCGTCGGAGCCGCGGCGCCTCCCAGTCAGCGCCACGGCGCCTCCCAACAATCCCCTCTTGAAAGAGATTTTGGTGCACATAAAAGGTGCTTACTTTCAGCGAAAATATGCTGCATCAGGAGAGGTAGCTTCAGCTTTGAACCTTCCCTAGTTGAATACCACCGGACTTACTTACTGGGCGGTAAATGTGATGTCTTGAACCGTTAGAGTTTAGTGTAAGCCAAGACAATGATACCTACACAATAACTCCCCTTATTCGTTTTCATTCTTATTGTTTTATCCGTTGTGGCCATGGACATACTTGGATTCTTAAGTGCATTCATTTGAGGTGGCCTGTCCTCACACTTAAATAGGTGATCTCCTACAAGGTATCCTGCTATACCCCACTTCAAAAGTGTTAGGAGTCATTAAAAGTTTCCCCAACCTTAACCTCAACCGTTTGAGGATCGTTAAAAGTTTGGAAACTTAACCTTTACCCACCATGCATGTAGCACTTTAATGTCTATTGTGGGAACGACTTTGGATTTATGTTTCTTTACAGAAATCATAATCTCAAGTGCTCTTTCTTCCACCGAAGCGCTCAACTGAACCTTTTGCCACTTAGTTTTCCCATTGAACTAAATTCCTGGGATCTTCAGTCAGTATGGTTGGGTTACCACCGCAAAGGTTCGTATTGTTTGGGTTTTAAGTCCATTCTCCTAGACAGGTATAATTCTTGATCTTCGGGTAGTCCCTTAGTTAAAGGGTCTGCTATATCCTTTGATTAGTAATCAAGGAAGTGACACCCGTGGTGATCAACTGCCATACGATCTTATGTCTCTGACAGATCTGATAGATATAACTAGACGCCGTCATCCGTGCCCTCTCTGAAGCCGACCGGCTAGCCACAATGTATAACTACTGAAGGCACGGCCTTCTCCCAATAATGGACGTCATCTAAGGAGTCGTGAAGTTACTCAACTTCTTTCATGCTTTGTTTAAAGCGATAAACTCCGATTCCATCGTGAATCGGCCGATGCATGTTTGCTTAGAGGATTTTCAAAGACACACCATACACATCCACTTGTGGCTTTAGTGTTCTTCATATCCGACGTCCAGTTTGCATCACTGTGTTCTCTCAGAACTGCTGGACATCCAGAATACCATAATCGTAGATAAGTGAATATTTCAGATATTGTCATATCCGATTTAGCGCTTTCTATCGATCAATTTTAGAATCACGAGTGAACTTTAGTTCAACTGATCTACTTTGTAAGCCGATACCAGGTCGATTGTAGTTGTAAAATACATTGAACTACATGTGACATGCGCATATTGCTCCTGGTATATGGGTGCACCATAATTCCAATCAATTATATGATTCATATCCATTGGTGGCTTCAACGAGACTGTCAACTACCTCACAAATGAGTTTGGAATTAGATTAGTCCGTTAGATGTTTTAGAAATCCCAATTCCTAAGATGTCATCTGTGATCCCCATATCTTTCATATCAAGACTTGTGTTTCAATATGACTTTCACTTTCAAATTGTTGGTTTTCGAACCGTTGTCTTTCTAGTTTCAGAGTCAATGTTTCTATTGTCAGATTTATTATTTCTGTTTCAGCTAAAACTTCTAAGACCAAAATATAAACATTTCAGGGACCAAAAAGAAAGTTCAGGAAGAAGCCTAACAGTCCAACAAACCAACTCTGATCCTCCTGTCTCAACATCCATGTCACGCAGGACTGCAATGGCCCTGGATGTTAAGCTGTTCACAGGGGAGCACCTGTCCAAATAGATGAGGCTTTGTACTCGACAGTAGATCCATCTACTTTGTACTAAATTTGAGTATCCACTTTTACAACCCAAAGTTTCTTTTCCCGGAGGAAGTTCAACCATTACACAAGTATGGTTCTATCTGATGGAATCTATTTCTTTCTCTGCAGCTTCTTTCCAAAGCAGTGCTTCTGGAGATGATAATTCTTTGTTAATTGTCCATGGTTCGTTCTCAACCATACAAGCTAGAAGGCCTGGAACAAGTTTTTGTCCCCTATTTGCTCCGTCTCGGTTCAACATCTAGAATCACTGAGTTATGTAGATCTGAAATATTAAGTTCAGATAGTCGGCAACTTTCGAGTCCTGTAGATCTGGAACGTCTAGTTCCGGACAATCAGGAACTCAAGAGTTCTAGTTAACCTCGAGCAATTACTTTTTTTTCCTTCTCAAGAAAGGCTATCTTCAAAGAATTCAACATTCTTTGACACCAAAAGACGATAAGCACTACTGTTATTTGCAGATCCAATGGATATGCAATTTATAGTCTTAGGTCCAACTTAACCTATTTCCGTATTCTAACCTCTACCAAGCCACCCCACCCCACATCACAACATTTGTAGGTGGGATCCTTTCCATGTTTCACATGGAGGGCCTTATCCTTATGCGGAGTTCTTCTTAGAATCGAATTAGCGGTAAGGATTGCCTTGCCCCACATATTTTTGGCGTACGGCTTTGTGCTTTGGCTAACACCGTTATACTGAGGTGAGTAAGGAGAATTCATTTGATAAATTATGTTTTACATTCTCCCCCTCTATCACTACAAATTCCTCAATCCATAGGCTTAGTTGATTTTCAACTTCTACTTTGTAGCGCTTATCCGCTTCAACAACTTCATCTTTGATTTTCAACAAACAAAGGATGAAATACGTTGTACCATCGCCAATGAAGGTCACAAAGTACTTCTCTACCCCCTCTATTTTGTACAAACTTCAAATCACCCATGTAGGTGTGACTAAGTTCTAGAGGAACGGTGCTTCTTTCGCTATTCCTTTGATGGAATGGAAAGGTGATTTTGCCTCTTCGCCCACCTCACATTTATCTTGAGGGTTTATGTCGACAGAAGGCAACAATCTCAACTTCATTAGCTTTTGAATGACTTTCTATTTAACGTGTCTTAATCTATGATTGCATATATGCACGGATTACAAATATTCATTCATTTGGCTATAGACATACTGTACCATTCTTTGTTATTACAGACCTGTTGGACTAGTCTCAAACCAACTTGACCAACAACGTCCTTTATACCAACTTTGGGACATGTATCACCTCATTTTAGAGTGATCCCATTCACTGAAGTCCTTTTTAAGGACAACCTCTCCAGTTCCTTCTACTTTAGAAGTGGCGTTGCTTCACATGAACAACCTCTTGCCCGTGGTTAGGGCATAACAAGATCTATGGATACTCTGGCCCACTCCAGTTGCTTTGGCAGACTGAGTGTCCAATTTTTTTTTCTGCCTTTCTTTTGGCCTTCAAATCATTTAAGACCTGGAAACTCTGGTCCACCTCACTAGGTGTCCATTACTTTTCTGCCTTTCTTCTGGCCTTCAGATCATTTAAGACCTGGAAATTCTGGTCCACCTCACTAGGTGTCCATTACTTTTCTACCTTTCTTCTGACTTTCAGATCATTTAAGACCTAGAAATTCTGGCCCACTCCAGTCGCCCATAGGCTTTGTTCGACTGAGTGTCTAATATTATCCTATCAAATAAATTCTGGCCCACTCCAATCACCCGTAGGCTTTGTACAACTGAGTGTCCAATATCAATCTATCAAATAAAGGATCTTCTGTCAAATAGTGTGACAGGTTCAACGTCTTAAGATAAGCCATTATCTTTTAGTCTTCTTCCCTTGAGACTGGTGACCAGACAATTCTTGGCGCTTGCTTAAGAGTGGTAGCAGTTTTCCCATAGTCAGTGGATCTCTCTCCTTCATATGTGTAAATATACTTTACACACTTTTAATTATTACACCCAAAAGAATGGATCTTTTAAGTAATTTTAAACGGGAGGGAATGTGAGATTAAACTTCTTATTTTAAAGCGTAAGGAATGTAATTTATTTCATGAAAATAATTTATATTCCTCCTTACTTTAAGCCATTTTTAATCAGACATCATTTAATCTTATTTTTGACAAGGAAGAAAATTTACTTATCCTAATTTCGGATTCTGGCCCACTTCAGTCGCTTCGTCGGACTGAGTGTCTGTTTCCTCCTTACCTTGATCCTTTGTTTGGGATAGATATAGGTCCTCTGCTACATGATAGAACAACATCTTCAGCCTTCTCCTCTTGTCCCAATTGACATCCTCAGCCTCTCGTGGGCGCTTGTTCCCACCACTCTCGGGAGCGGTGACGCCATGAACACCTTGACCTTCAATAGCATAATCAGAACTGTCTTCTACCAGAAAACCACAGTCATAGCCAGATTTGGTCACACAACTGTTGACCGACATTTTTTGAACACTAATACGATCTTGTTTTAAAATTATTGGATATAATTGTTTGAATCAAAGAAGTACGAGAAGTAAATAAATATTATAAGTGTTCGAAAGGATAAACTAACAGCCAATATTATAATTGCCGCAAGCTTGTTGAGTCTTGAATCTTGATAACCTGAAATCAAGAAATACTAAATCTGGATTGTTACAACTGTGGCTGTGTCGAGAGATGACTCTCTGTCTTTAAGACAAGATTGCCCCATATATATGCTTTTACGTTAGCAGACAATAGTCTCCAAAGATAAAACAACAACTAATCAACACTACAAAGCAAATAGGTTGATTCTGACAAAGAAAACACACATGAAATGACTTGCTGAAGTATGGAAAATTTAGAGGAAAAAGAAGGAAGAATTTCTGTTCTTTTCTCTGTTTCTGATGCTCTCTTATTTTATTTTTCATTCATCCTCTACCTCAAATCTGTTTCAGGCAATATATAGTGTTTTTGGAGGAGGAAAGGTGATTAAGAGGTCTTTTAAGAGGTGTAGTCATGGCTAGAAATGTTTTGTAGTAAGTGCAAACTCCAGGGACTAGAACCGGACGGGATGGACGGCGACAGCGCGCGTGTGGTCTAGCCTCGAACCCAAGCACATCAAGGTGCTCCCTCCTTCAAACACACGAGTTACTCCTTAGGGTCCCAAACTCTTATCCATTTTTTAGGCTTATAAAAAGAACAATTCTTTCTTTTCCCACCAATGTGGTAGATTTTTCCCACATCATATTTCCATTCCTCAAACACCTTACTTCGTGGACCAATATCTCTTTTATTTCTTAGCGAAATTTGACGATCCTTGGCCCTACGGTCATCTACTCACTTAGTAGATTATGCACGTGTGAAGAGACAAAGCCTCCTACATGCGAAACCCTAGTGTTTAAGTCATTCAATATGGGTGGATGCAACCTTCCCACCAAAGGCAAATTTCCAACAGCTATTTATGGAGATTTTGTTCCTCAAAAAGTAAGAGCTAAAGATGAGGAACATGATCATACCAATCCGGAGATGATGCCTTATACAAATTATTATTGTTCGTACGAGACAACTATTAACGACAATCACATAGTTTTCCGATTTACTTCATTTGATTACTGCGTTCGTATCAAATACATGATATAGGGAGAGAAGGTTAGGGAAAGGAGGAAAAAAACTTGGGGTTTATGGAGCACTTTTTTCTAATCAAATTGGTTTCCTATTTGTGCAGCTGATGCCTGTAAATAAACATGCAGTATCTCTAAACTTTTGAACGTTTAGCTCGACTTAAATGATAGATGTTAACGAGTTCTGATCAGTTACTGTTCATCTATTTAATCGTACGTAAATGCACTTAGATCATAATGTCATATTTGTGGCTAAAATCTCATTGTGATGCTGTGCATCTATTAAGAGACATGTCCATCGCTAAGCATTTATAAAATCGCTAGGCAAGTGTAAATAGACCCGAGTGTTGGGAAAATTTATGTTATATTTTTTATGCTAATAAAGAGATTAGTATATAAAAGGATTAAACCCCGAAATAATTTTGGACGTAACAAATGTGACGACCGGGAGCAGAAATAAATTTGGTGTATGCACAAAATGGTTATTGACGAGTGTCATATTACAAATTATGACATTGAGTATATGAAGGTTTTATAAGTTATTAAGATTTAAGTGAATTGGGATCACGAAATTAATTATGTGTGTGATTGATAAATTATTTGGAAGAAGGTCACTTAATTAAGTGACTTTGCATGTGGTGCAAGGTGACGTGAAATAGGAAATTCCACCGCCAAATTTTGGCTGAGTGGAGAGAACAATTATAAGGGGCCATTTAATCCTTTAGGACCCATCCAAAGACTTTCAGCAAATTCCTTTTTTTTTGTTAAACCTTTCATTTAGTAGACTTCTCTTTGTATAATTCATTAGGGAACCCATTAAGCAGTAACGTGAAGTTGAGGCAGCCCCAACTTCCATTCGAATGCAGTGGATAATCATTTCAGTTTTTGGGTTTAGAAAACGTACAAGTGCAGTAACAATATTTCCTTCCATGTTAGCGAAACGAAGGTATGTTAAGGCAAATTATTTCTTTCTTTTGGCATGTTCCATGTAACAAAATATAACCGTGATATTGCTCCATAATTTATTCTACTCCTAGTAGTTAAGAATATTCATGTTATTGATTCTTATGCTAAAATCATGTCTAAATATATTTCTAAGTCCTTATTGAGGCATACGGAAGATGTGTTGATATTCACAGTGTTAGCCAAAGGTGCAAGGATATTATGTCACTCGGGGTATTTTATTATCATTCATGCATTTTCACTTGCATTGCATTCATATATTACCCTGGACCACTGGTGTTATGCACACTACTATATGGTAAATATTTTATATGTAGGGGATATGGGGAAAGGGAAAGGCGTTATATACGCACATCACCTGCAGCTGGTACAGACTATCACAAAAGAGCCCGAAGAGGCCAATATGATGTGATGATGTGATGATGAGATGTGATGCCTGCATGGCTTATTGGGACGAGTTGCACGATCCGCAACACTAACATATATTGGGACATGTTGCACGATCCGCAACACTGACATATATATATATATACCGCACTTGCATCATGCATATGTTAATTAACCATTACATGGTATGATGCCCACAAAGGCTGTCATGGTAAGAAAATTGCCCGATGAGGCCAATAAATATGGACACTGCATTGTACATAACATGTAGGCAAGTGTATTAGGGCCCTAAGAGGCAGTTACTGTTGGTCAGTTGTTTATGTTTCAGTTATTGGTATATTCCTGTTATGCTGTTATTTATGCCTGACATACTCGGTACATCAGTCGTACTGACGTCCCTTTTGTTGGGGGACGCTGCGTTTCATGCCCGTAGGTTCGCATAGGCAAGGCGACGACCCACGTGAATAGATTGCAGTTTTCAGCGGATTTTGGAAGCACTCCACTCTTTTCGGGGTGTCGGTCTGATTTTGGTATAATACAGTTTTGCGTGTCTATATGGGTATGGTGGGGCCTTGTCCCGACCTTTGATGTTACTACTCTTAGAGACTTGTAGACAAGTATGTAAGCGACAAAAGCCCAAGGAAAGAAGTCCGCTCTCCTGTGTGTAGTAGTCTTGCATGGCCTTGTCGGCCTTGATACATGTATATATATAAGTTGGTTACCTGGTTGTTCATAATTTTCTTTCGGCTTAGTCCGTAATTAATTATGATTAGATGTTCATGGTAAGAATGGCGGTACCCGGCGGGTGGGATCCGGGTGCCCATCGCGGCCCTACGGTTTGGGTCGTGACATAACGTATGAAGAAGAGACACATTTACCAGACATGTAAATTTTTGACTAGACGTTCTTATTTTATCTTCCAAAGCATAAGTTCATGATCTGTTTTCCTTTGGACCTTGTTAATTATGTTGGAAGTTTCCATGAAAAATTTCGTTAATGGGTATTTCATGGGTCAGTTTTAGGATTGATGTCAAGATTGAGTGTATTGTTGAGTGTTAAGAGTCCCACATCGGAAATGAAATGGGAACATAGACTCATTTGGACAATCCTCACCCTACAAGCTAGCTTTTGGGGTTGAGTTAGGCCCAAGATCTATTCTTTACATGTTATCAGAGTCAAGCCCATTCCAATTCTTTGTTTACCGTTACTGGCCCCCCATATTAAATTGTCCAGGCTCTAATTAACGAGGTCTGGGCGTGCGGGGAGTGTTAAGAGTCCCACATCGGAAATGGAATGGGAACATGAACTCATTATATGGACTTGGACAATCTTCACCCTACAAACTAGCTTTTGGGGTTGAGTTAGGTCCAAGATTCATTCTTTACATTGAGCAATGGGATTGAGGTACTCACACCTCTCACCTATCAAAGTTTTGTTAAAAAATCTCGTTCTAGAACTTGCACGGAGATGAATTTTCCCTTGTGTAGTAGTTCTTCCATATCAACTTTGTCTGATGTTGCTATTAGAATAACAACTGATACACTATTAGCTAGCCTAACCCAGTCTCCTTGTTCCAGGGCTATTGGAGATACCATAGTGACTCAACTTTAGAATGGGTTTAGTATTCCCTTGTTCCAGGGCTATAGGAGATACCATAGTGACTTGACTTTGGGATGGGTTCAGTACTCCCTTAAACATGGCTATGGGTTCAGTACTCCCTTTAACACCAGCACAATAGATACGAACTGAACTATCTCATGACATTCTAAATCCAAACCGACGGAACCTGCCAATGTTTAGTTTATGTCCAATTTATTGTTGGTCTTGTGATAGCCAAAGGACCCAAATCACTCTAGTTATTCCACCAGAAACATGTTATCCTTCACTTTTCAGAAGATGATATTCTCCATTTAATGCCCGATGTCTACAATTCTTCTCGAAGCATGAGAATGGTTGTATCTCCTATTTTTCCAAGCTGGGTGAGAACGACTACGATATTTATTTAGGATGAAAGAACATCATAGAAACTATTTGGTAAGTTAATTTTTCAGTTTAGGAAAGGAATCTGCTTTAAAATCTACTCTTCTTTTATCAAATAATCTGGTGTAACTAATCAGGGATATGGTAGTTTAGTTCGAAAGGGGACAGTCAATTTCATCATTCGGGGATAAAATTCCTAAAAGGGAAAGTGTCTTACCATTCCCTGCCTCTTTTATTGCACCAAGACAAGCTAGCTCATCGTTGGAGTCTCCGTTTCTAAGAAAAGCTTCATTTCTCCATTTATTAGGTAAAGTCCGAGTATTAGCGAATATTTTCAAAATATTCGCCTTATATTTTGTAATTATTAGCGAATATTCTCAGAATATTCGCCGTATATTTTGTAATTATGATAAATGTATATTTAATGTAACTTAGGATTCTAATTGTATTAGGAATAAAACTTTGTAAAGTAAGTTAGGATTTGTACCATATTAGGAATCAACCTTGTATAGCTATATATATTGTGAATAATGAAAGAAATCCCAAAGGGAAATTATTCCATCTTACATGGTATCAAGAGCCTAAAACCGAAATCCCTTCTCTTCCTCATTCTCGGCCGAAATCAACATTTTTTTTCCTGATTTCACAGATTTTTTTTCTGGTTTCTTCTTCTCTTTCTCGGCCAACCAGAAATTCCCTTTCCATGACCGGAGGCAATCATGTCTTCCCCCACAAATTCCAGTTCATCCACAGGCACACTTGACCACACATCTCCACGTTCAGTATCTTCTTTTCATCCGACATTCGCCGTTAATAACATCAAGAATTTTATCCCTATAATTCTTGATCAAGAAGACTGTCAATATTCCATGTGGATGGAACTATTCTACATTCATGCATGTGCATACAACGTGCTCGATCACATTGACGAATCTGTTCCTCGTCCCACCGATGTTACAGACTCAATCTGGCGTCGTCTTGACGCCATCGTCAAACAATGGATCTACGACACCATCTCCAAAGACCTGTTATGCACTATCATGAAAACAGGTGCTACGGCACGTGAACTTTGGGTCCGGCTAGAAGAAATCTTTCAGGACAATAAAAATACTCGGACTGTGTATTTGGAAGAGCAATTCAACAATACCTGCCTCGAGAATTTTAACAACATGTCCGAATATTGTAAGCAACTGAAACTCATAACCGATCAACTATTCAACATCGGGACTTCTGTTTCAGAAACCAAGATGGTGCTTCAACTTGTTGCGGGTTTACCGAAAGGTGAATATGACACGCTCGCAACAATGATTCAACAAGACGACCCTCTCCCAAGTTTCAACAAGGCACGTTCACAACTATTGTTGGAAGAAACTAGACGTGCTAAACAAGAGGAACATAATCAAAATGCGTTAGCCGTTGACGGAATGGCAACACCTGCGGTCAGCAGCAACCAGCAGTAGAGTGGCGGAGGTCGTGGCGGCAGAGGTTGCAACAACAAAGGCAAGGGCCGCGGAAAGGGCCAACGCAACTAGTGGACTGGACAACAGCCAACCACTGGAAAGCAGCAATAGTGGTCCAATGCAGTCCAGCAGCAGTGGCCAAACCAAACGAGAATCGGCGGCCGCGCCGCATGCCCGTACCCAACCGCAAGGGGCCTGGTTCCAACAGCCCTTGGTCGATGTCCCCTTGGGCCTTGACCCGGCCACCGAGCGAGCCCACCACCGGCGGCGGCGAGCGGGCCCACCAAAGAATCGCAGCAGCCCCATTGCGATCCGGCGGCGGTAGCACACCGCAACAGCCCAGCCCGGCCTGGCCCCGACCGATTTGGGCCAGACATACACCACCGTGAACCTTCAACAGCCCGACGATAATTTGTACATGGACACCGGAGCCACATCTCACCTCACTCGGTCGTCACGTAACCTATCTCAACTACGTCGGCTAAAGTGTCCTCAATTTATTACAGTCAGCAATGGTCATCGCATTCCAATTGAAGGTTCCAGAAACACACACACCAAACATCTACTCCCACCTTTCTCCCTAAACCACGTCCTATACACCCCTAACATCATCAAAAACTTAATCTCTGTTAGAAAATTCACTAGCAATAATTCTGTGTCTGTCGAATTTGACCATTTTGGCTTTTCTGTGAAGGAACTCAATACGGGGAAAATTCTTACACACTGCAATAGTGTGGGATATCTCTACCCATTCACTCAATCTTCCGCTGACAGACCGCAAGCACCTATATCCCTTGCGGCGATCTCTCCCTCAACTTGGCACAACAGACCCGGACATCCCGGAGACCCAATTTTTACCTTTCTTAGGACTTCTAAGCGTATTCAATGTAATAATGGGAAAATTGTCCAACACTATTTTTCTTGTCCACTAGGCAAACATACTCGTCTTCCATTTATGTCATCAAACAGTGTTACTTTTTCTCCCTTTGATATTGTTCATGCTGATTTGTGGACATCTCCGATTGTTAGCTCTTTGGGTCATAAATTCTATCTAGTATTCTTGGATGATTTTTCACATTTTGTCTGGATTTACCCACTGAAATTCAAATCTGAAGTTTTTGCCAAATTCCTCGAGTTTCAAAAATTCATTAAGACACAATTTGAAAAACCTATTAAATCATTCCAATGTGATAATGGACGTGAATTTAATAACTCGGCATTTCACAATTTCTGTTCTAAACAAGGCATGGTTTTTCATTTTTCTTGTCCCTATACTTCTTTCCAAAACGGAAAGGCTGAAAGAATTATATGTACCATCAATAACATGGTCCACACACTTCTGTTTCATGCCTGCCTACCACCGCATTTTTGGGTCTATGCTGTCAAAATGGTAGAATCCCTCCTAAATATTTTACTAACTAGCACACTCCAAAACAAGACCCCTACCGAAATCCTATACCATAGGCAACCATCTTATGATCACCTACGTATTTTTGGATGCTTATGCTACCCCAACATAGCCTCCACTACACCTCACAAACTTGCCCCTCGCACTCTGCCATGTGTCTTCCTTGGTCTGTCTCCTAATTATCGGGGCTATTTGTGCTATGACATTTCTACTCACAAAATCATTGTCTCCCGTCACGTCACCTTTAACGAGACAACCTTTCCTTTTTCCAATCTCCGGAAATTTCAGACCACCGATTACTTCTTCTCAATGAACCGAGTTTGTATCCGTTCATCCAAAATCTGTACCAACAGCAGCCCACCGTTCCGATACCACTGCTGCCTCCAGCAGTGTCATCTGACCCTCCAGCAGCAATGCTTCCACCCAGTCCAGCTCCTACACCACCAATGTTGCACCCTGTTGAGTCTACTGCACCACCCACACTGCCTCCAGTCCAGCAAATCCAGCAACCAGTCGAATCTCCGCTTCGCAGCGGAACACACTTGCCAACCAATCCCGCAGCCCAGTTGCCTACCAGTCCAGCAACCAGTCCCGACCTCCCACTGCTGCCCTCTCACCGCATGGAGACTCGTGCACAACACAGAATTTTCAAACCCAAGGTTCACTTCAATCTCTCTACACAAACCTTATCACCCATTCCAAAGAATCCAAAACTAGCTAAACTGGACCCCAATTGAAATGCGGCCATGTGCGAGGAGTTTAACGCTTTAACCAAGCAGAACACTTGGGATTTGGTACCTAGACCAGCTGGTGTGAATGTTATCCGGTGTATGTGGCTATTTCGTCACAAGTTCAAAGCCAGTGATGACTTAGAGAGGTATAAGGCAAGACTAGTTGCAAATGGCACTAATCAGCAGGAGGGTTTTGATTGTTGAGAGACATTCAGTCCGATTGTTAGATCGACCACTATTCGGACTGTTCTCAGTATTGCTATGGGCATGCATTGGCCGATTCATCAGCTTGATGTCAAGAATGCGTTTCTTTATGGGGATTTGAAAGAGACTGTGTACATGCATCAGCCTTCTGGTTTTGTTCATCCGGCAACTCCACAGTTTGTGTGTCATCTCAGGAAGTCATTGTATGGATTGAAACAGGCCCCCCGCGCTTGGTATGATCGGTTCGCCAGGTATCTTCTGCAAATTGGTTTTGTATGTAGCAGGTGTGATACCTCTCTCTTCACTTTTCACAGAGGTAGCAGCACTGCATATTTGCAATTATATGTCGACGATATTGTTCTTACTACCTCATCTGACGGGTTGAAGAATGAAATCATTGCTCTACTCAAAATTGAATTTGCTATGACTGACTTGGGTAAGCTAAGTTATTTTTTGGGTATATCGGTGACTAGATCTGCAGCCACTATGTTCTGTGTCAGCGAAAGTATGCAGAAGAGATAGTGTACAGGGCCAAGATGGCAAATTGTAAAATTATGCCAACTCCGGTGGACTCAAAATCCAAGCTTAGTGCTAATGACGGTGCGCCAATTTCTGATCCCACTCTATATCGGAGTCTAGCAGGTGCTCTTCAGTATCTTACATTCACTAGGCCTGATATTGCATATGCCGTTCAGCAGGTGTGTCTGTTCATGCACGACCCCCGAGAGTCCTATTTTGCCGCCCTAAAATGTATTATCAGATATGTTAAGGGCACACTTGACTTTGGTTTACATCTATACCCCTCTGCCCCAACCAAGCTACTTGCCTACACCGATGCAGATTGGGCAGGATGCCCCGACGCACGTCGCTCCACCTCAGGGTACTGTGTATTTCTTGGGGATAATCTTATCTCATGGTCCGCCAAGCGGCAGGCCACGCTGTCCCGTTCAAGTGCTGAAGCAGAATATCGCGGGGTTGCTAATGTCATCGCTGAGATCTGTTGGCTCCGAAATCTTCTTTTGGAGCTCTAGTGTCCATTACGCAAGGCGTCTATAGTCTATTGTGACAACATATCTGCTATCTATATGTCTCATAATCTAGTCCAAGATCACCGGACTAAGCATATTGAGATGGATCTCCACTTTGTGCGAGAGAAGGTTGCTCGTGGTCAGGTCAAAATTTTACACGTGCCTTCCTCGTATCAGTATGCAGATATTTTCACAAAGGGACTACCGCGACAGCTCTTCACCGACTTCAGATCCAGCCTTAGCATTCGGCCTCCTCCCGCTCCGTCTGAGAGGGAGTATTAGCGAATATTCTCAGAATATTCGCCGTATATTTTGTAATTATGATAAATGTATATTTAAGGTAACTTAGGATTCTAATTGTATTAGGAATCAACCTTTGTAAGGTAAGTTAGGATTCGTACCATATTAGGAATCAATCTTGTACAACTATATATATTGTGAATAATGAAAGAAATCCCTAAAGGAAATTATTCCATCTTTCACCGAGAGTAAGATGACTTTTCATTTTCTTTTTCCAGCTCTTATAACTATTCTTTCCATGGTAGTTAGGCAAAGTGCATGCACTTTTTTTAATGGATAGTGGGGGTTAGGACCATCGCGGATCTAATAATAATAGCGGCGCTTTAGTAAATCCCCACAATCTGATATAGTTTTGCGGAGGTTATAGTAACCCCCGCAAATGAACCTCTGCATATACATTGTTTTTTGTAGTGGCAAGTTATATTAAAGTAGACTACATTGGTGATTTTGCAAGGGCTTACGAAAAGGAGTAAAAGCTCTTATCGAGAGGGCAGACACTACTGTATTATATGGTAACGATCTCCAACATCTGGACCAGGTCGAAAAGTTGAGCCTTCTCTTTTGGAAGTTACCAAAACGATAGACTGATTAATTGTGGTAAGATCAGAGCTCTCTAATATCTATTGGAGGAGATATATTGGACTTTATACCATTGAGAGATTTAACTGAAGCTTGCCTACGGATGCTGGTTAGCACATTCTGTTTCAAGAACACCAGAAATAGTTAGCTTATTTATTTATTTATGTAAATATAATGTAAAGACACATTATGTGTTAATTAAGTTGGTAGTAGTAAATTTTTTTCCCTAGAATTATGTGCATTGATTTAACCATTGTGAACACATGGAATTTGACTGTGGACATAAAAAGCCACCTACAAAGGCTCTACGCCAATCATTCTGGATAACACTTGCATCATCTGTATCACCACGATTGCTTGGACCCGTGGACTTTCTATCTCCACACAGTATTGCTATGGTGAGGTTATTTGCTTAAGCATGAGAAGTTGTAGGGACTTATAAAAGGTTGTAAAAAGGAGAATGGGTGCAGTCTGTTGACAATCAGCTTTAAAATAGTTTAATAACTCCTCTTGGAGTTGTACCGGTATAGAATATTCATATAGCCAACTCCCAACTAATTTACTATTGATGTGCAGTCGATTGAAAAAGAAGGTTGTGAAATATGATAATTCAACAACGTAAATGAGCTTCCACTGTTGGTAAAGTCGCAATCGAATGCATGCTTCCATCACAAAAAACCCATAAGCACAGATACATAAATGAAAAATCCTTAGATAACTACTCACATCGTGTATCTGTTTTTTGGCCATCAAGATTCAAGAAACAAACACGTGAAAAATACTTTTCATCAACGATTTACGTGATAGTTGCTAGCATATGCTTAGGGGGTGTTATGGTAAGTGAAAGATAGAATAATTTCCCTTGGGGATTCCTTTCATTATTCACAATATATATAGTTGTACAAGGTTGATTCCTAATATGGTACGAATCCTAACTTACTTTATAAAGGTTGATTCCTAATACAATTAGAATCCTAAGTTACCTTAAATATACATCTATCATAATTACAAAATATACAGAGAATATTCTGAGAATATTCGCTAATACTCCACCTTAGATGGAGCGGGAGGAGGCCGAATGCTAAGGCTGGATTGGATGTCGGTGAAGAGTTGTTGCGATAGTCCATTTGTGAAAATGTCTGCATACTGATAAGAGGAAGGCACGTGTAAAATTTTGACCTGACCACGGGCAACCTTCTCTCGCACAAAGTGGATATCCATCTCAATATGCTTAGTCCGCTGATGTTGGACTGGATTATGAGACATATAAATAGCAGATATGTTGTCACAATAGACTATAGACGCCTTGCGTAATGGACACCGGAGCTCCAAAAGAAGATTTCGGAGCCAACAGATATCAGCGACGACATTAGCAACTCCGCGATATTCTGCTTCAGTACTCGAACGGGATAGCGTGGCCTGCCGCTTGGCGGACCATGAGATAAGATTATCCCCAAGAAATACACAGTACCCTGAGGTGGAGCGACGTGTGTCGGGGCATCCTGCCCAATCTGCATCCGTGTAGGCTAGCAACTTGGTTAGGGCAGAGGTGTATAGATGTAAACCAAAGTCTAGTGTGCCCTTAACATATCTAATAATACATTTGAGGGCGGCAAAATGGGACTCTCGGGGGTCGTGCATGAACATACACACTTGCTGAACGACATATGCAATATCAGGCCTAGTGAATGTAAGATACTGAAGAGCACCTGCTAGACTCCGATATAGAGTGGGATCAGAAACTGGCGCACCGTCATTGGCACTAAGCTTGGATTTTGAGTCCATCGGAGTTGGCATAATTTTACAATTTGCCATCTTGGCCCTGTACACTATCTCTTCTGCATACTTACGCTGACACAGGAACATAGTGGCTGCAGATCTTGTCACCGATATACCTAAAAAATAACTTAGCTTGCCCAAGTCAGTCATAGCAAATTCAGTTTTGAGTAGAGCAATGATTTCATTCTTCAACCCGTCGATGAGGCAAGTAAGAACAATGTCATCGACATATAATAGCAAATATGCGGTCTTTGCTACCTCGGTGAAAAGTGAAGAGAGATGTATCACACCTGCTACATACAAAACCAATCTGCAGAAGATACCTGGCGAACCGATCATACCAAGCGCGGGGTGCCTGTTTCAATCCATACAATGACTTCTTGAGACGACACACAAAATGCGGAGCTTCCGAATGAACAAAACCAGGAGGCTGATGCATGTACATAGTCTCTTTCAAATCCCCATGAAGAAACGCATTCTTGACATCAAGCTGATGAATCGGCCAATGCATGCCCATAGCAATACTGAGAACAGTATGAATAGTGGCCAGTTTAACAAACACACTGAATGTCTCACCACAATTAATACCCTCATGCTGATTAGTTCCATTGGCAACTAGTCTTGCCTTATACCTCTCTAAGTCACCACTGTCTCTGAACTTGTGACGAAATAGCCACATACACTGGATAACATTCACACCAGCTAGTCTAGGTACCAAATCCCAAGTGTTCTGCTTGGTTAAAACGTTAAATTCCCCGCACATGGCCGCATTCCAATTTGGGTCCAGTTTTGCTAGTTTTGGATTTTTTGGAATGGGTGATAAGGTTTGTGTGGAGAGATTGAATTGAACCTTGGGTTTGAAGATCCCGTGTTGTGCATGAGTCTCCATGCGATGTGAGAGCAGTGGTGGTGGGTCGGGGCTCATGTGAGGTTGCTTTGGTCCACCGGTTCGGACCGGTGGGCGCGTGTCGCCGGTGGTGCGGTGACTCGACCGGGGGGGGCTGTAGGGGTGAGCAAGGAGCTGGTGGGGTGGTGCCGGACATTGGCGAGACTGTCGGAACAGTGGGCTGCTATTGGTATAGATTTTGGATGACCGGGGACAAACTTAGTTCATCGAGAAATATGTAATCGGTGGTCTGAAATTTCAGGAGATTTGAAAAAGGAAAGGTGGTCTCGTCAAAGGTGACGTGACGGGAGACGATGATTTTGTGAGTAGCAATGTCATAGCACAAGTAGCCCCGATGATTAGGAGATAGACCAAGGAAGACACATGGAAGAGTGCAAGGGGCAAGTTTGTGGGGTGCAGTGGAGGCTATGTTAGGGTAGCATAAGCATCCAAAAATACGTAGGTGATCATATGATGGCTGCCTACGGTATAAGATTTCTGTAGGGGTTTTGTTTTGGAGTGTGCTAGTTGGTAAAATATTTAGAAGAAATTCTACCATTTTGACAGCATAGACCCAAAAAGGCGGTGGTAGGCAGGCATGAAACAGAAGTGTGCAGACCATGTTATTGATGGTACGTATAATTCTTTCAGCCTTTCCATTTTGGGAAGAAGTATAGGGACAAGAAAAATGGAAAACCATGCCTTGTTTAGAACAGAAATTGTGAAATGCCGAGTTATTAAATTCACGTCCATTATCACATTGGAATGATTTAATAGGTTTTTTAAATTGTATCTTAATGAATTTTTGAAACTCGAGAAATTTTGCAAAAACTTCAGATTTGAATTTCAGTGGGTAAATTCAGACAAAATGTGAAAAATCATCTAAGAATACTAGATAGAATTTATGACCCAAAGAGCTAGCAATCAGAGATGTCCACAAATCAGCATGAACAATATCAAATGGAGAAAAAGTAACACTGTTTGATGACATAAAGGGAAGACGAGTATGTTTGCCTAGTGGACAAGAAAAACAGTGTTGGGCAATTTTCCCATTATTACATTGAATACGCTTAGAAGTCCTAAGAAAAGTAAAAACTTGGTCTCCGGGGTGTCCGAGTCTGTTGTGCCAAGTTGAGGGAGAGATCGCCGCAAGGGATAGAGGTGCTTGCGGTCTGACAGCGGAGGATTGAGTGAATGGGTAGAGGTCTCCCACACTATTGCAGCGTGTAAGAATTTTCCCCATATTGAGTTCTTTCACAGAAAAACCAAAAGGGTCGAATTCGACAGACACAGAATTATTGCTAGTGAATTTTCTGACAGAGATTAAGTTTTTAATGATGTTAGGTGTGTATAGGACGTGGTTTAGGGAAAAAGGTGGGTGTGGATGTTTGGTGTGTGTGTTACCGTAACCTTCAATTGGAATACGATGACCATTGCCGACAGTAATAAATTAAGGACACTTTAACCGACCTAGTTGAGATAGGTTACCTGACGACCGGGTGAGGTGAGATGTGGCTCCGGTGTCCATGTACCAATTGTCGTCGGGCTGTTGAAGGTTCACGATGGTGTAGGCCTGGCCCAAAGTAGTCGGGGCCGGCCTGTCGTGCTGCCTTCTTCTTGCGGTTCCTCTTCGCCGTACTGCAGCCAGGTGGGCTCGCTGCTTCGCCGCTGGGATGGCTCGCTGGTGGCCGGGACAGGCCCAAGAGGCCGGGCCGACCACGACCGCCGGAACCGGCCCTTGCATTCTCAGTGCTTCTGCCGCCGCGCTTCTTTGGTTGTGCCCCCGCTGCGTTCGGTTCCGCCCGCCGGCACAGGCCGCTAGTTGCGTTGGCCCTTTCCGCGGCCCTTGCCTTTGTTGTTGCAACCTCTGCCGCCACGACCTCCGCCACTGGCATGCTGCTGCTGCTGGACCTGCTGGCAGCATGTGTTGTCATCCCGTCAACGGCTAAGGCCTTTTGATTGTGTTCCTCTTGTTTAGCACGTCTAGTTTCTTCCAACAATAGTTGTGAGCGTGCCTTGTTGAAACTTGGGAGAGGGTCGGCTTGTTGAATCATTGTTACGAGTGTGTCATAGTCACCTTTTGGTAAACCCGCAACAAGTTGAAGCACCATCTTGGTTTCTGAAACAGAAGTCCCGACGTTGGATAATTGATCGGTTATGAGTTTTAGTTGCTTACAGTATTCAGACATGTTAAAAAAATCTCGAGGCGGGTATTATTGAATTGCTCTTCCAAATATACGGCCCGAGTATTTTTATTGTCCTGAAAGATTTCTTCTAGACGGACCCAAAGTTCACGTGCCGTAGCACCTGTTTTCATGATAGTGCACAACAAGTCTTTGGAGATGGTGTCGTAGATCCATTGTTTGACGATAGCGTCAAGACGACGCCAGATTGAGTCTGTAACATCGGTGGGACGAGGAACAGATTCGTCAATATGATCGAGCACGTTGTATGCACATGCATGAATGTAGAATAGTTCCATCCATATGGAATATTGACAGTCTTCTTGGTCAAGAATTATAGGGATAAAATACTTGATGTCGTTAACGGCGAATGCCGGATGAAAAGAAGATACTGAACGTTGAGAGGGGTTGTCAAGTGTGCTAGTGGATGAATCGGAATTTGTGGGGGAAGACATGGTGACGCCTGCCGAGGGAAGGGAATTTTCTGGTTTGGCCGAGAAAGGGAGGAAGAAACCAGATTTTTTTTTCTGTGAAATCAGAAGAAAAATGCTGATTTCGGCCGAGAATGAGGAAGAGAAGGGTTTTAGGTTTTAGGCTCTTGATACCATGAAAGATAGAATAATTTCCCTTGGGGATTCCTTTCATTATTCACAATATATATAGTTGTACAAGGTTGATTCCTAATATGGTACGAATCCTAACTTACCTTACAAAGGTTGATTTCTAATACAATTAGAATCCTAAGTTACCTTAAATATACATCTATCATAATTACAAAATATACGAAGAATATTCTGAGAATATTCACTAATAGTAAGACCTTTAAATAATTCTCCAAAGAGACAAAATTGAGTGAAAGAAAGTAAAATTCAACATCCATTATAAGCGAAATGAAGTTGCGCACCTTCCACTTGGCTGTTCTGAGAGGGGAGTCCGTGCTGAGCAATGTTTCAATCTGTCCAACCTCAACGGTGGCACTCACAATGACTTGACTCAAACTATTGTCTTCATTAACATCGAAGAAACAACCCCGAGCCTTAGAGTCGATAACTACTTGCTTCCAAATGGAACCACTTCTAACCAAAGTCGTCGCATTTCCTAATACCCAAAGGCAGTATCTGCATACGAAACCAAGGAAGCAAATACAAACATGTTCATCAATTATCTTTCCACTTACAACAACAATATACCCAGTGTAATCCTACAAGTAGGGTCTTGTGAGGGTAGAGTGTATACAAACCTTACCCCTACCTTGGGAGATAGAGAAGTTTCCGATAGACCATCGGTTCAAGATAATGCAAAACCAAAGCAACTCAAAAACAACTTTAAGATAAGAATAGCCAATTATAACCATTCCTAACAGTAAAAATATTTTACATGTAATATTGTACCTTGCTTGAGTCAGTGCTGCATTTGCTCTCTGACGATTAGAAAGGAAACCCACTGATCCATTCCCATTACAACGAACAGTCGAGATAATTACCACATCTTCCTCACCGGCTTGAGAACAATCAAAAGAACGTACATTCACTGAGAAGTGGCTATTGAAAACTGTGCTATACTTCTGTCCAAGTTTTTGTTTAATCGCAAAAACTTGAGCCTTGTAAGGAGATATACAACCAACAGAAACCTTTTTCCTTGAAGTAACAGACTCTATAATTCAGAAAACTAAATCAGATTTCCATGCTAACCAAGATACATGAGTGGAAACAAGAATGATTCATCATAAGCAAAAGTGAAGTCCTTGAAAGATAGATTATTTCCTCTATAGAGGTTGGCAACTATCTCAGCTACAACATAAACTTCTTCCATATTTCTTATGCTGTGTTTGTTATCATGCTTCTCTTTCCCATTACTTATGTTAATTAAAGATGGGAGCCAAAAATATTTCCTTTAAGAAATCTCTCGTCATACATTGCTTCTTTCACATTCGGACCATCCATAATTTTCTTCTCATAGAACTCTCTATTTGGAAACAAACTTATTGCAGGATGCATCCTATATTGAACATTAAGAAGGTGCTTCTTGTGTCCAATATTTACCAGTCTCTCAAATAAGCTCCTCCCAAGGCCAGCTTTCTCGGATATCTGCCAATAATAGACATTTTGTCAATGATAAAAGAGAATACTGATATTTTTAATATAAAAAAACAAGAAGATTATTGGAAAACCTTGCTCTGAACCATTGCAGACAATTGTTTCTCATCCCCAATAACTATGGCATGACGGAGACCTGGGAGCTGTAGGGGAATAGTGGATTTACATTCTTTCAGCTGAGCAGCTTCATCAATTACGACCATCTCCAACGGGGTCATCGAATATCAGTGAATTTTTGGAAGAGAGATTCTCTCGCTAAGAGATTTCAATACTTTAATGCTTTCTGTTTTAGTTGCATACAATTTTCAAAAATACGCCGCGTGTTTCCTTGTAATAACTGTTTCCAAGAAGAATTTCTTTTAAATCTCCATAAGTTTCCACAGTACTGAACAATGTTTCAAGAGTCTGAAGTATCTCAAGAACTCTGATCATTTCTTTAGCTACTTCTGGAAGAATGAAAGAAGTTGGAAGATAAGTGTACAAACTTGTCAGGTGAAATATTATCTGCTCCAGGATCCTATTGAATCTATTGATAAAAAACTCCTGAAATGTCCAAACACGGTCTTGTTTTTTTTCGTACACCCCCTTCATGCAGGATTTTCACGGCAGAAATGGCCTTATTTGCTTTGCCACCTGATCTGAAGTTGTTCCTCTTCTGAAATGGCCTTATTTGCTTTGCCAAGGACTCAATCGTGATCCTTGAAAATGATTTTGCATTAGTTCTAGTTTCTCTGAAGGAACAAAAAGCGAAATTTTCTTCACAATGATTAAAGTTTTTCATAAACCTCAATTAATGAAAATGGAAGAGAAAAACTAAAAGGGAAGAGTCCACAATATTGTTACAATAAAGAGAAAGAAATTTACTTACCATACTTGGATCAGCTTTCAGCAGTCCTAATAATCTTCAGGTTTGCACTTTCCACATCTGAATTTAGAGCTTTCCATATTCGAATATTTGTCGTCAAATTAGACAGGTAAACAATAAAAAGATTGTCTCCTTGTTCACCCTTTCCCTTGTGTTGTTTCTCAAATGGAATAGGTTTCGAAGACAGGACAGTTTCTCTGTCCGTTTTTTTGAATAGGATAGGCTTTGAAGACGGGATGGTTATCGTGTTTGAACCTTCATCTTTGCCTTGGACAAATGCAATGAGAAATGATCTCCTTGGTCTGTTCAAATCATCAATACTTTTTGGGCTCACATTTGATAGTGCAATCAGATCTCCAACTTCTGGTTCATATATTTCTCTAATTCTTTCTCCCTCGATAGCTCTCTTCAACAAAATGTTGTAGTATAAACCCTTGGGAGGCTTAGAACGACCTGATATTTTGACATCAAGAACCTCAAGTGCAGGGGATTGTGAAGCAGTTGTCATGCCTGAGAGCAAATCGACTTGCGTTTCTTCAATAAGTGGACCGATGAATGACTCGAAGTAATGATCAGTTGACAAGAATGTGTCTGGAATTTGTTTAACCTGATGATTTTAATTAGAAAAAACACTTTAACAAATCACACATACAGAGACAAGAAATATCATATTTTGAAAAATGACAAAAAATTCTATTTTAAATCATTATGTTTAACAAGGATGAAAAGCAGGGATCTCCAGTAACATAAATCTGCAAGACCTGTGGCCTTATTTAGGATATTCTTAATCAATACAATTTTATATATGCTAAGAAACTACAAACAGGAAATATGAAATGCTACCTACATAGCTCGAAAACAAATTATGTCTGGGAAGGGATTTTCTGATCCAGTCCAGGCTGGTACCTGGAAGTGGCCGATTTTAGTCCAGCAATTCTGGTCTTTAATAAATTGGAGGTAAAATTTAAATGACTTCTACGATTCCAGTCCAGCAATAGTGGTGTGCACGGTTCACATTTACTTAAAAGGAAACAAAACGAACTATGTTGGTTTGCTAAATCTACAAACCAAAACAAAACAAATACAATCAATTTTCTTTTTTATCACATGAAATATAAGTTCAATTCAATTCCTTTAATTCACCAGAACTAAAGATAGATTTTCTTATCTGTCAATATCTGTTCAACCAGAATCAAACAATTTGATAAACATATTTTCTATTGAAACATCCGTAGATGTGAATTCCATTGCAACTAACATTATATCCACATATTGCTTAAACTTACCAAAATGATCAAAACTGATAGAATATTAACATATCATTGTATATCTTTTATATTTGGTTAGTTAATATTCTCATTGCAATTAGTCAGATTAGTTATCTAGTTTGTAGCTTTGTCAATTATATGTATTACTATATATTGTACACAATAATGAATGAAAAGGCAGGAAACATATTCTTTATGGTATCAGCAAAACCCCTAACCTAAACTCTATCCCCTAGCCGTCGGCCTCCCCCGCCGTCGACCTCTCCCTCAAACTCTCGGCTTCTCTCTCTCCATCTCTCTCCCTTTCTCTTGAATTTTCAATGGATGAACAACTTAAATTCCATTATGCTCTTGCTGTTAACAACATCAAGAATTTCATTCTCATTACTCTTGAGATGGAAAAAGTTCAGTATTCCTCCTGGCCAGAATTGTTTAAGATCCATTGTCGTGTGTACAAAGTAATCGATCACATCATCCCTCCTAAAACAAAACCCACCACCGAGCACATGGAGAAACATGATGGTTCTGGTGACGAACTTTGGTCACTATTAGATGTGGTTGTTCTACAATGGATCTACGGCACAATCTCAAACGATCTATTACATACAATCATTGAAACTGACGTTACTACACAACAAACATAGGAGCGGTTAGAAAGCATCTTTCATGACAACAAGACACAACGTGCCTTGTATTTGGAAAATCAATTTAAGGACATTCAACATGAAGATTTTCTCACTGCGTCGGCCTATTGTCAAGACTTAAAAATGATTGCCGGTCAACTCTCTAATGTCGGTGCTCCCATCACAAATCAATGATTTGTGATGCAACTCATTGCGGGTTTAAATGAAAATTATGACGGCATCGCTACCATCCTCCAAAAAAGCACGTCGTTGCCTCTGTTCTATGAGGCTCGTTCGAGACTCATCCTTGAAGAAACTCGAAAAATCAAATGAGTAGCGGCTAATGCTAGCACCGCCAACATCACACTCCTTACTGCCGGAGGCCCACCTACCGACATAAGGGGCTCGGGTTCCGGTCCACCTCACTATTACACCAACGATAAAAAATGAGGTCCATATCTCCGGAATAACAACAGAGGAAAACATTCTAGAAAAGGTTGCAGTGGCCGAGGTGGAAGTAGTAGCAGTGGCGGCAGAGGACAACCCCCGTCGGTCGGCAGCCACCCACAGCGGCAACAGTAGTGGCAACAACCTCCGTCGTGGGTTGTGTACCCACCGTGGGCTGCTTGGGGCCAGCAAGCGTGGGTTGCTCCACCCTGCCCCTACCCGACATCATCCTGGCTCAATTACTGGCTCGACAACCCCAACTTTGAATTCTCGGAGCACGTCCACAACAAGTATACAATGCACAAGTCTCTCCTCCTTCAACCTACGCACCAACATATATTGAAGCGGCAATGCACAAGATGTCTCTCAACGTTCCAGATGAAAATTGGCACAAGGATACTGGCACAACTTCTCATATGATCGCATCCCAAAGTACTCTCTCATCTTATTTCAATATGAGTAATTTAAACCGTAATATTATTGTTGGCAGTGGACAAGGAATTCTCATTCAAGGTTATGGAAAATCATCCCTCTTCATACCACATCCCCACTAACTCTAAAAAATGTCATGCATCCCCGAAACTTATCAAAAATTTAATCTATGTGCGTCTTTTCACATCCGACAATAATGTTTCCTTGAATTAGATCCTTTTGATTTTTTTGTGAAGGACCTCCTGACAGGGATGCGAATAATGAGATGTGATAGCATTGGGGACGTTTATCCTCTCACCACCACCATCGGCCATCCAGCCTCTTTTCGATCAACCTTTGATGCAATTTCATCTGTTATATGACATAATAGATTAGGACATCCTGGAGACTCTGTTTTACGCTCCCTTAGCAAAAATTAATTTATTGATTGCAAACATTTCTCTTGCCCTCCTATTTGTGAATCTTGTGTTCTTGGGAAACATGTCAAGTTTCCATTTTATTCTTCATCTTCTAGTACTTTAATGCCATTTGATATCATACACAGTGATTTATGGACTTCTCCTATTTTAAGCACGGCTGAGCATCGATATTATATGTTGTTTTTGGATGATTATTCCAATTTCATGTGGACTTTTCCTATTGGAAATAAGTCCTAAGTCTATTCTATTTTTTTCATCCTTTAGTGTTTTAATTAAGACACAATTGAAAAAAAATATCAAATGTTTTCACTATGAAATGGGAGGGAATTTGACAATAAACAATTCAAACACTTTTGTACCAAAAATGGTCTTGTTTTTCGATTTTCATGCCCCCACACCTCTCCACAAAATGGCAAAGCCGAACGCAAAATATGAACTATAAATAACTTAGTTTGTACCCTTTTTGCCCACGCCTCCATCCCTCCCCATTTTTGGCATCACGCTATATCAATGGCAACATATGTCTTGAACATTCTCCGAAACAAGTTCCTCAAGCACAAGTCTTCGACTCAAGTTCTCTATCTTCGGGATCCCTCCTATAAACACTTATGAACTTCTGGGTGTCAATGCTACCCCCTTCATCCCTCCACTAAAATCAATAAACTGCAACCTCGTTCCAACCCATGTGTCTTTCTTGGTTACCCGTCCAATCATTGAGGTTACAACTGTTATGATTTGTGCAGCCAAAAAATAATCATTTCCAGGCATGTCATATTCGATGAGTCCCAATTCCTCCTTGCCAAGATGCATTCTCCACTTCCGAATTCCTATGACTTCTTAAATGATGGCCTCAATCCCCTTTTAATTCATCAACTACAAAATCAGTGGTTATCGTCACCGGCGCCCAACCCGATACCCATCGTCCTGTGTCGGGTGGGCCAACAAACCCAGACACGGGAACCTCGGAACAGCCCTCCCATCAGTGTCCTAGATCTCGCTGCCTCTTCTTAGCTAGTGGCTCCGCCCCACCTTCCCTATCCCAGCTCGCCTGAATTCTCTCATAGCCCACAGCCAACCCAACCACATATTATCCAGCCCCTCATAGCACCCCTACGAATAATGGAAACTCGTTCTATGCACGCCATTTCCAAGCCCAAATGACAATTTAATTTGTCGATTTCGGTTTCCCCTTTACCTCTTCCTCGCAACCCAACAAATGCCTTGTCTGATCCAAATTGGAAAACTGACATGATTGACTAATATAATGCTCTTATTGAAAATAAGACGTGGGATCTAGTGCCCCATCCTCCTGATGCTAATATTATTCATTCTATGTTGAGTTTTCAACATAAAAAGAAATTTGATGGTTCTTTTGAGAGGCACAAGGCTCGTCTTGTATGTGATGGCAGGTCTCAACAGGTGGGTGTGGATTGTAATGAAACATTCAGCCCGGTGGTGAAACCGACAACTAATTGGACCGTTCTCAGCATTGCTTTGTCCAAATCATGGCTTATTTATCAACTTGATGTCAAAAATGCCTTTTTGCATGGAGACCTTCATGACACAGTTTATATGCATCAACCTATGTGATTCGGGAATCTGGTTCATCCAGATTATGTGTGTCATTTGAAGAAATCACTCTATGGACAGAAGCAGGCTCCTGGTGTATGGTACTAACGATTTGCTGATTTTGTATCATCTATAGGTTTTTCACATAGCAAATCTGATCATTCACTTTTCATCTATAGCAAGGGTAATGAAATGGCATACATTCTGTTATATGTTGATGATATCATCCTAACTACCTCTTCTGATGCACTTCGCCGATCTATTATGTTACTTCTTGCTTCTGAGTTTGCTATGAAGGATTTGGGTCCTCTAAGCTATTTTTTGGGCATTGCTGTTACGAGACATGCATGTGGCTTATGTCTTTGTCAAAGGGAGTATGCCGAAGAGATTCTTGAACGAGCAGGCATGATGTCTTGTAAACCGGCCACCACATCGGTGGACACTAACTCCAAACTTAGTGCCTCTTCGGATTATCCATATGCCGACCTGACTCACTATAGCAATTTAGCAGGAGCATTGTACTATCTCACTTTCACGACACTAAATATATCCTATGTCGTGCAACAAATATGCTTACATATGCACAGCCCGAATAATGAACATATGAATGCTCTCAAACGTATTTTGCGATATGTCTAAGGTACTCTCCACTTCGGCTTACACCTGTACAAGTCCTTAGTCTCTGGTCTCACCGCTTACTCTGATGCTGACTGGGGTGGATGTCCTGACACTCGATGATCCACGTCAGGTTACTGTGTCTTCCTCGGAGATAACTTGTTTTCTTGGTCTTCTAAACGACAACCTACTTAGTCTCGATCCAGTGCCGAAGTCAGGTACATAGGAGTAGCCAATGTTGTTTCTGAGTCTTATTGGATACGCAACCTTCTGTTGGAACTTCACTGCCCGATCCGCAAGGCTACATTAGTTTACTTTGACAATGTAAGTGCGATATATCTTTATGGAAATCCCGTTCAACATCAGCGCACTAAACACATTGAAATGAATATTCACTTTGTACATGAGAAAGTTGCTTGTGGACAAGTTTGTGTCCTTCATGTTCCTTCTCGGTATCAAATTGCTGACATATTTACTAAAGGACTTCCGAGTCAGTCTCAGCGTACGAGAACCTCTCACTTCAACTGCGGGGGTGTGATAGAATATTACCAGATCATTGTATATCTTTTATATTTGGTTAGTTAATATTCTCATTGTAATTAATCAGATTAGTTACCTAATTTGTAGCTTTGTCAATAACCATATATAATACACAATAATAAATAAAAAAACAGGGAACATATTCCTTTAAAACAATAAACCAATCACTATAATAACTTTGATATAGAGAAATATAAACACTGAAACAAGCATCATGAAGATGTATAGACAACCTTGTTACATCTAATAGATACTTAGTTTCTTAACATAAATATGTATGTGCATAGTAACTTTTATAATAAACATATATAGTCGATTTGGTTCCTTTCTTGTTATTATACGGAACCAAATCAAAATTGTCGGTTTTTTTTTAAAGATTTTAATATCAAACCAGACCAAGTTAGTAGTTCCATCTTGGCTTTTTTCTTAAACACCCCTACTCCCAATGGCGGTCCTATATTATTATGGTTATTTTTGGAGCCAAACACTATAATTTACATAGAAAAATTAGTAATTCGTACAACTATATTAACTGAGCACGTATGATTTAAAAATTCTGGATGCATATGGACAAGAAAGACTCTAACCTCGTATTTGAAAAGATTTTAGTTGAGGACATCAGCAAAAGACCAAGAAAAAACCACATGTATCAAGCCTGGAGTAACTATTTCTTCAGTTTTTTATTCCTTGTACGAACACAATGTTCCTCTTTCAAGCCTTATTTTTTCTATCTTTACCTATTATCTACTAATAATTTTGATTTATTTTTTGCCCTACCTTTTTATAATAGCGCCACTCCATATCCTACTTTTTTTATTGGTTTGTCCTTCAAATTAATGACAAGTGGCATTAAGTAATGACGGAAAACAATACAATCTATCCAAACGTTGTATTCATAAAAATAATATAATACGATATATTATGAAACGATACGTAACAACCATCCAAACTTTAAAGAGAGACAAGAAAGACTCTAACCTTGTCTCTGAAAAGCTCTTTGTTGAGGATATCAGCTAAAGACCAAGAAAAAACCACATCTATCAAGCCTGGAACATTTTGTTCTGTTTCATTCATCTGTTAAACCTGGAACTACTTGTTCTGTTTTCTCCCTTGTAAAGCCTGGAATATTTTCTTATGGCTTCGCCTTTGAACGAACACGTTCTTTTTCTCTTTGTGGAATAAAGCACTGCTTCAGAGAAGCAAGAAAGGAAGCAAGTTTACCCAACATGGAGAATACTGCTAAAATAAAACAAGATCATCATCAATACCTCAACTAAAAAAGTACATAGAGAAGGAAAATGGGGTTTAATTTGCTCTTACCCTCTTCTGGCTAATGAGGAAGAGGACAATATACTGTTAGGTTTCAAAGCTTTAAGGAAGACAGCTTATAGAGTTGAAATTTTGTAAAAAGAGAAGTGAAAGGACTTAAGGAGTGAACTTAGTCATGCATGGGAAGATGTCTACATTTTCCAATATCTCCTTCTTCTGCTTGGTATGCCTTAGAAGAGTGTGCTGCCGGTGCCGGAGAAGATGATCACTTAGTTGCCGGAAATGTGAATTAAAAAAAGGGGCTATCTAGGGAGTATTATGTCTGTCTTTCACACTTCAATTTACTACTAAGCTGAACGTTAGTCAGGATATTTAGGACCAGTTTGGTTATGAAAATTAAATATTTTTCACTTTATTTAAATTCTACAGTCCCTTGTAATTCTTAGGCCCAATCACGGCGTGGTCCAGTTAAGTTCGGTAATACAGACGGAGATCTAAACCGTTTGTATGCATTATCAGGTCGTCAGAATACAGAGGTCCGTGCAGATGTGGACATAGGTCTATTAACCGTCTTCACTTTCGATGTTTATGACCTTATGGATCCTGGATCCACTCTGTCATATATAACCCCTTTTGTTGCTAAGAAATTTAGGATAGAACCAGGAAAGTTACATGAACCCTTCGAAGTATCCACCCCAGTTGGTGAGTCAGTTATAGCCAGAAGGGTATATAGGGGTTGTCCAGTTAAAATCTATCACCACATTACCATAATCGATTTAATAGAGTTAGAAATGATAGACTTCAATGTAATCATGAGTATGGATTGGTTGTCGTCATGCTATGCCACAGTGGGTTGTAGTACCAAAATTATAAAGTTCAAATTTCTAGGTGAGCCAGTGATAAAGTGTAAGGGTGATTCAGTAGCACCTATGGGTAGATTTATTTCCTTTCTTAAGGCCAGAAAGATGATATCCAAGGGGTATATTTACCATCTAGTTCGGATTAGGGATGCAGATACCCAGACCCCAACTCTCTAGTCAGTGCCAGTTGTCAATGAGTTTTCAGAAGTCTTTCCTGTAGATCTTCCCGGAGTTTCTCCCGATAGGGAGATTGAGTTTGAAATATATCTACTTCCCAGAACCAAGACGATATCTATTCCGCCATACAGAATGGCTCCAGCAGAGTTAATAGAGTTAAAGGCCCAGTTGAAAGATCTCCTTGATAAGGGATTTATTAGACCAAGTGTCTCACCATGGGGTGCACCAGTTCTATTTGTTCTAAAGAAATATAGGTCTACGTATATGTATTGACTACCGACAGTTGAACAAGGTTACCATTAAGAACAAATATCCTCTTCCCAAAATCGATGATTTATTCGATCAACTCCAAGGTGCTCAGTGTAATTCCAACATTGACATCAGATCAGGGTACCATTAGCTTAAGGTTAAGGAAGTTGATATGAACAGGGTCTTTAAGCCTTATCTTGTTTTTCTCGTCATTGTCTTCATTGATGATATCTTAGTCTATTCCCGTAGTGATGCTGATCATGCAGAACATCTCAAAATTATATTGCGGACACTTTAGGACCGCGAGCTTTTATGCGAAATTTTCCAAATATGAATTTTGGCTAAAGTCAGTGGCATTCTCATGCCATGTGATTTTAGGCGAGGGCGTCTGGGTTGACTTTCAAAATATTGATGCTGTTAAGAATTGACCCAAACTCACTTCTGCTTCAAATATTCAGAGTTTCTTGGGTCTGGCAGGATATTACAGACGATTCGTAGAGGGTTTTCCTCCATTGCAGCTCCATTGACTAGATTAAATCAAAAGAAAGTCAAACTTTAGTGGTCAAATGCCTGTGAGCGTAGTTTCGAAGAATTGAAGATGAGACTGACTTTTGCTCCAGTGTTAACTTTGCCATAGGGGATCGAGGGGTTCGTTGTATATTGTGATGCTTCAGGAGTTGGTCTTGGGTGTGTTTTAATGCATCATGGTAAGGTTATAGCTTATGCATCCAGACAACTTTAACCTTATGAAAATAATTATCCGACTCATGATCTAGAACTGGCAGCTGTGATTTTTGCACTCAAGATATGGCATCACTATTTGTGTGGAGTTCACATTGATATATTCACAGATCACAAGAGCCTTTAGTACATTTTCAAGCAGCGGGGGTTGAATCTCAGGCAGAGGAGATGGCTCGAATTGATAAAGGATTATGATGTAGATGTTTTATATCATCTAGGGAAAGTGAATGTGGTAGCCAATGCTCTTAGTCGGCGATCCATAGGAAGTTTAGCTCATGTTTAGGAAGATAAGAAAATATTGATGAAGGAGATTCATCGATTAGCCAATCCAGGAGTTCGACTCCTGGACTCCGAAGATGGTATTGTTGTTGTTCAGAAAAAGTCTGAATCTTCCTTAGTAGCCGAGGTGAAGGAGAAACGGTTTAGTGATCCCTACTTGTTGCAGTTGAAAGAGGGGATTCAAAAGCATAAGACTATGGTGTTTGAACAAATGGGAGATGATAGTACATTGAGGTACCGAGGCAGATTATGTGTTCCAAATGTGGATAGACTTAAAGAGCGAATCATGGCAGAAGCACATAATTCCAGATATTCTATTCACCCAGGTTCTACCAAGATGTAACATGATCTTAAAGAAATTTATTGGTGGAACGATATGAAGAGAAATGTGGCAGACTTTGTAGCCAAGTGTTTAAATTGTCGATGTCGCGCCCGGTTTTAACCACCCGCGGGAGGTCAAAGCGGAGCACAACGTATCCGGTGATTCTTGGGTATGATTAAGGAGTCGCCACCTAATTATTTATGGTGAATTAGGACACCTGAATATTAACTAAATGCTGCAATGTAAACTCCGATTTTAATGGTCTGCGAAACTAATGAGGTTCTAGGTAAGGGTTCTTTATTATCCTAAAGGGAAGGGGTTAGGCATCCTTTAAGATCCGCTAACTTGCGGTTATCCGGTCAAACTCAGGTTAATATTATACTAAGGAAAATGCATGTTTAAAGTATATAAAGTTAAACAAAAGTTTGCAAGTATTTAGTAAAAGGACGCATTTTGTACAAGTATGCATTTGTATGGTATTAAAGAAAAATACATGTAAAGTTTGAAAACGTATGCATTTGGGACAATTAATAGCAAGGAGAAAAACGAATTACTTATAATGACAAAGAAGTAATTTTTGGAAATCATTTTGAGTTGTACAATTAATAAAGTGAATAGAAGATAATCAAAGTTTGTTTTGAAAATTTAAAAATATGCATGGCAAGCCTAAAAATAAATAAACTAGCGAAGGGTTTCTAAGTTTGAATTACCCGAACTACAAATATATTTACTAGCGATGGGTTTCAAGTTTTAAACTACCCTATGAATTAATTCTAAGTTTGCCTATTCTAAGCATTTCAACAGTTACATAAGTGCGATAAATAATATTACAATACAGAGCGGGGTAAAAGCTGAATTAAGGAAAGTAAAAACAATAAAATAAATAAACTCCGAGCAATATCTGCCTTTATTTACTTTGTTCCCTGCAAGCTATCAAGAACAAACGGTTAGAAACAGTTAAATACAAATAACTTCGGATCCGTGTCCAAAACAGTGAGTGTTTTGATCACGGAGGGCTCAGACTTAAAATTTTGAAAAGACCATTCCAATCATGCCGTGGCTGTAAACATGACCCGATGGTCATTTTAATCGCCTTGCCTACTAAACATGTTGGTCTCTCGAATGAAATAAGAAAAGATCATTATAATCACGTCGTGACTGCGAACATATAACTTGTTGGTTATTTTAGTCGTCTCGCCTACTAAACATGTTGATCCCTCGGATGAAATAAAAAGGTTTAAGCCTCATCCTTGCCCAGAAGTTATATTCTCCGTCTTTACAACTGTGGAGGCCTCAAAATCGACGAATATTTTTCATCGGCCAATGTAGTATCGTGTTCAAATCAGCAACAGTAAGCAGTAAGCATAAAAAACATCGAGGCAATTTCCGAAAAGACGCGATGTTTAGTTTAAAACAGTAAAACAGTAAATATCCGTTGCACAGATATTTAAATGCCAAAAACAGTGGACTGAAATGGGAAAGCAATGCCCGAAAGGTGTGGCCTCGAATTCAATTTCATTGGCCTAAATGTGGTATTTGGTTCAAAACAGTAAAACAGTAAAGCAATAAGATATCCGTTGCACAGATGTTTAAAACAGTAACCTGAAAACAGAGAAACGAAAAAAAAGTGCGGCCTCGAATTCAATTTCATCGGCCTAAATGATATATTGGTTAAAAACAATAAAACAGTAAGACAATCTGTACACGGATGTTTAAATGCCGAAAACAGTAAACTGAAACAGAGAAACGAAAAAGCGTGTCCTCGAATTCAATTTCATCGGCCTAAGTGTAGTATTTGTTCAAATCAGTAAAATAATACCAAAACAGTAAAACCAAAATATTGCAGTTATCCAAAGCAGTTTTAAACCAGTTGTTTTCAGCCGAGAAAAACAGCAGCAATTGGGTTTTAAAAAATAACGCAGCAGTGGGCTTGAAACACATAAGCATGGAACTTGGAAAGCAACAGTGGGCTGTCCAAAGCAGCCTTAAAGCAGCTATTTTTCAGCCAAGAAAACAGCAGCAATTTGGGCTAAAATACAGCAGTGATAAGACATCAAATATGCTCAAAATGTAGCAGTAAAATATTTCCGAAAAGAAGTGTAAATGGTCGATATTACAGCAGTTATGAGCGGCAAACGCAGCATCAGAATAATGGCTCAAAAGTGCGAATCACCCAAGTATTGCAAAGAATCGGCGGTCTCGGAATCAAGGCGGCCAAAAGGAACAAACCCATAACGAGAACTATTTAAAGATGGCATGTATCCAGAATCTCAAGGTGCAACAGGATACCACAACCACTGGTAGCACAACAAAGACATAAAGGGAAAGGTAAACTTAAAAACTAATCATACTAAACCTCAAATTTGAAAGATAAGAAGACAAAGAGGGCTACCAACATTCATTTCCGATGCCGCAACAAGATTCAAAAGGCTTCTTGAACCTTAGGCATGGCAGGCTATCGAAGAAGGCTAAACCCAACCCGAAGCTTGTCTTCGCTTTCAACCAGCATAACAAGATAAATATAAAACCTAACATATATATTCTGAAAGCCTCAAACAAAGACAGGAACAAGACATGAGATGGAAGGACTGGGAACACAGACTTATCATTCAAACTTGTAGAACAGTGCGTGATTTCAACCATAGAGGATTCATATAACATGAAATACAAACCCTTCCAGTCAGATACATACTCAGCCATGTAGAGGCATTGATATTCATGGAATATTCAAAGTATACATGATATGCTTGGGAATATACAAGGATATACAACCTAGATATTCATCTGGGGTATACATAGATGTCTATACTTTGTATACACTGAAACATGCCACTACATGATCATGATTGAGTTGAACATAAGAGGCGAATAAGAAATATCATAAATGAAACCAGCTAGTTCGGACGGGTACGAAATACTTGCATAGGCCTTATTTAACAATTTAACATACATGGCATGTGAAGATGGCTTAGGAGAACTTTACATGCTAATGTGGAGGAATTTTGACACTTAAGCAAGTAAGGCAAATATATAGTCAATTTGATAAACATGCAAACCTAGAAATAAAAAGGCAACTAAACATACATGGCATTTGATATATAGAATCAAATAAGCTGGACTAAGCATTTATAGTCACATTCATGCTATGCATTAGGCATGATAACCCTTAAATAAGTAAGATAGACACATAAACACACTCATAGGCATACAACCACATAATTGGCTAATCCAAAGATGACATTTTTGTAGGCACATCACTGTCTAAGCTAGACCAAACATGCATATCTTTTTCAGGTAAGCAACATACACTAACCACATGGTTCCAAAATGATTTTTATGCTAGCACAAAAATAAACTTACCCTAAGATAAGTAAAGATATATGCACAACCAACTTAGGATAAACATGGGAGGCAAACAGAAGAGACTTTCATGGTCATTAAAAAAATTAACAACTTAAGTGTGCAAGGCCACAGGCACAAGGACATACACAATAATAGCTTAGGTTGTATGAGACATAATGATACTTCAAATTAGACATGGCATGACTCAACATGCTTATCAAATGAACCTTAAGTCAACAAGCTGTTATATCAAAAGCAAAGAAATATCTAGGACATGTTAAATTAAGCACAAGAACTCTAATAGGAACAAACATGTTTCAATATTATTTAGATTATCCCTAGTTAATCATATCCAGAAATCCACAGACATGCATGAGGCAATATATTGGTTATCTCCAGATTCATTTCATACAGACTTAGGCAAACTAAATGAATGTTCACAGAGAATACTAACATACATCACATCACTCACAAACCACAAGGATATATGGACAGGACAAATACATAGAATATTCTAAGTGTTTCATCATGAATAGGCAAGTGCATTTAGGATTCAAGCCTAACTAGTCATATTAATCTCTTGAAAAGGGTAAGCCAGAACCAGAATAATGTAGACCAGTGTGGTAAGGTAAGCAATATGGCACAGTCTTGGTTATCCTTGGATTAAACAGACTAACCTAAACCAAGCATCAACCATTTAGATTATTATTTAACCAAACAGAGACTAGGTGACATATTATGAGCATTTTAAACATATTCAAGCCAAGTAAGATGTCCAGAGGCCAACATACACATTATACAAGCACTGATTTCTCTTAACAACATGTTCTTAACTTAAAATTGGTGTTGAATGGCATAGCAAGGGCACAGGGACATGGAGTGGCTAAACAGAGTCTTTAAGAGGTCAAACATGCTTCTCAAACCAACATCATATGAACCAAACAATCAAGAAATGGTTAAAAACAAACTGTAGTTAACACACTAATAATTGGTTAATGAACACAAGCAGTAACCATTATAACCAGACATGCTTAATAGATAACCTAATGATCCCAGGCAGTGGCTAATTTAACAAAACATACATAATAATTAACTAGCAGGCTCAAACAATACTTAAACATGCTTAATCAACACGCAAACACATAATGTAAATTACACTAAGCTAATCACATAGAAAATCAAAAGGGTTTGTGTTTACTGACCTTCTCCGGGTAGCGAACCGAGGCGTTGTTTTGAATCGTCGAATCCGCCAGAAAATGTTTAGAATTCTGATTTTTTTGGATTTTGAATTCTGATTTTTCTCTGAGATAGAATTCTGTTTTTGTAAGTCTGTTTCTGAAATTTTGACCCGACCCGGAACCGAAAAAAATAGTGGGAAAATAGCAAAAAAAATCCAGATTCTTCAACACCAAAAACCAATAATTTCGACCTATATTTCGGAATCTTTAAGTTGAAGAACACATGCAAGAACAAACACTCTTGAGCAGATTTCGGATTTTTGAAATCCGGAATCTTCCCAATAGTGAAGAACAACACAAACAAAATATAATGCAAACCTTTAAGAAGATTTCGGATTCTTAAACTTAAATTTTCGGACCTAAAAATGACCCAAAAACCCTAAGATCCGACCTCTCCAACAATGAGCAAGGGGGGGGGGAGGGTTTATAGATACTCACCCCAACGTTCATCCCCATACCCCTTACAAAAACGAATTCGAATTTCAAAATAAAGGGGGAGACAAAATCTGATTTTTGGGGCGAATTCTTAGGGCACGTGTTGCGGAGAGGTGATAGGGTAGGTTGGTAGTGTCAGGCGGCGGTGTCGGCGATTGGTGGTGTCAGGCGTAGGGTGCGGCGACGTAGGGGTAGGGGTGTAGGGGTGTGCGGCGTAACAGAGGGTTAGGGGTGTTAGGGTTTTGAGTTTTTTTTATGGGGTAAGGGGGATGGGTTTGGTGTTGATGATAAGAAGGGATCGGGTTTGGGGCCGATGAGTGGGCATGGGTTGGTTTGGGCTGTCGGTTGATGGGGAGTGGTTGGGCTTGCGGGTAGGGGCTTTGGTTGGGAAGTTTGGTTTGGGCTGTTTTGGTGGGTTTGGGTATAAGGGAATGGGTTGGTCGAAAATAAGGAAGGGGGTTGGGCTGGTCTGGTTGGGCTTTTGTTTGGTTAGGGATATGGGTTGGGGTATGAAATTAGTTTGGGTAGGAATTGTATTGGGTTGGGAAAATAAAATGGGTTATGGATTTAAAAATATAAAAGGGGTTTAATATTAAAAATGCTTGTAAATTATTTAGAATATAGTATAAGATGTGATAATAATAAAATAATATTCGCGAGATGTTTAATGATTGATAAAAAGTGGAATGCGATGCAATTTTGCGAAAATAACATAACATAGAATATTAGGGGAATTATGATTACGACTTTAAAAAAAAGGCAAATGGTTGTAGAAAATACGAATAATAATAATGAGAATAATAATATATATGTATATATATGCCTATATGTATATATATATAAAATATTTTTTGAGGTGTCAAAAATATTTAAAATTGCAAATAAATCGAAAAAGATGGGACAAAATTGGGTGTCAACAGTCGACATGTGAAAGATGAGCACTAGAGGCCTGGTAGGTTGGCACATAATATTGATATTCCTATTTGGAAATGAGAGATGATAAATATAGATTTCATAACATGTTTACCTCGCTCAGCCGAAAGACATGATTTAATTTGGGTGATAGTGGACCGACTGACTAAATTAGCTCATTTTTTGCCAGTCAAACCACAGATTCAGCAGATGATTATGCTAAGTTGTGTATCCGAGAAATTTTAAGAATTCATGGGACCCAGTGTCCATCATTTTAGATTATTATGCTCAGTCCACAACTCACTTTTGAAAGTCTTTCCAGAGAGGATTGGGTACCATGGTAAATCTTAGCACAACTTTTCACCCCAGACAGATATCCAGGCAGAACATACTATTCAGATCCTTGAGGATATGTTGAGGGCATGTGTTCTCTATTTTAAAGGTAATTGGGATGACCATTTGCCTCTCATTGAGTTTGTTTATAATAACAGTTATCATGCTAACATCCAGATGTCACCGTTCGAAGCTCTGTATGAGCGAAGGTATATGTCACTATTTGGTTAGTTCAAAGTTGGTGAATCAGAGTTGTTAGGGCTAGACTTGGTCCATCAGGCCATGGAGAAAGTCAAAGTGATTCAAGAGCATTTGAAAATAGCTCAGAGTCTCCAGAAGTCCTATTCAGATATGAGGCATAGAGATTTGGAGTTCCAAGTTGATTATTGGATATTTCTGAAAATTTCACCCATGAAAGGTGTCATGAGGTTTGGAAAGAAAGGGAAGCTCAATCCAAGATATATCGTACATTACATGATTTTAAGGAGAGTTGGCCAAGTGGCTTATGAACTTGAATTGCCACAAGAATTACTTGTTGTGCATCCAGTGTTTTATGTGTCCATGTTGAGAAAATGTGTGGGAGACCCGTCGTTGGTTGTTCCTACCGACTCCATTTTAGTTAAGGATGATTTGACCTATGGGGAGCTTCTCGTAGCTATTTTGGATCATCAGATTCGAAAGTTGAGAACTAAGGAAGTTGCCTCAGTAAAAGTGTTGTGGACAAGTCAGAATGTTGAGGAGGCTACATGGGAAGCGGAATAAGACATGAAGTTCAAATATTCGCATTTATTCAAGGAGCAAGAAAACGAACAAGGTAAATACCCTCAATATTCATGTCATGTCCCTTGCGTATCCATGTCTCATGTTTCACGTTCATATATTCAGTACTTATGTCCCATGTTCATGTTTTCATGTCACTCAGTCTCATGTTCCATGTCATGTTTCTTCATGTTCATGTACTCATGCTATGTCCAGTCTCACTCCTAACCATGACCCATCATTCGAGAATGAATGATCCCAAAGGGGAGATATTGTAACACCTCGTACCTTCATACTAAGCATTGTTCATGATCCACGAGTGTAGGAAACCCAGACGGAGAGTTTAAGTTGAAAAACTAGGTTCAGTTCTACAGATGGAATTTGACGGCAGATTATTCGGACTGTAAAATATTTTATGGCCCGTCAAATGAACCATCAATTTCACTTTTGAAATTAATGGCCAGATTGTAAATTATACGGACCATAAAATATTTTACAGTCCATCAAACAAACAGTCAATTTCACTTTTGAAATTAATGGCCAGACTGTAAATTATACGGACCATAAAATATTTACAGCCCATCAAACAAACAGTCAATTTCACTTTTGAAATTGACGGCTAGATTGTAAATTCTACGGACCATCAAATTATTGACGGCCTGTCAATCTCCACCATCCCAAAACTCTAGTTTTATAACTCTTTGAAATTTCTCAGAAATAATAGTACGGTCCAATTCAACGGACCGTCAAAATATCGACAGCCAAGACTCAAACCGTAAAAAAGTCAACGAACCGTCGAATCAACCGTCAATTTCTTCCGACAACAAACAATATAAATTCGAGACTTCAATCTAAAAATCAATTTTCACAATTCTCAAGCCCTAGAACGAATGTTCTCTCTTCCCAACCATCTCCTACACCAATGTAAGTCAATTCCATGTATTTCCATGCGATTCTAATCGATTACTTTCAATTCCTAAGCGAAATTCACTATTTCTAACCTAGGGTTTTCAAGAAAACCCAACTCAAGGAATTGAAGTTCAAGTTTTTTGGTTCCTTCTTTCAAGTTCAGATTTTAAGACAAGTTTTGGAGCAATTAAGGTATGTAGAGCTTCTATATACGTGTGTAAACGTCATTGTTATTCCCCACACCACATTTATCCATGAAATCATGAATTTTAATAACCTAGGGTTTTATTCAAGTTCATGATAACCTTTCTATACGTGTATAATTATATTCCATATTATATCTTGGCTTCGTTACTTACATTCATGATATGATATTGTGACTGTCATGAACTCGTCTGTATTTCATGAAGTCATATATGTTTCTCATGATTTAGATAAGTTATACTATGTATTTCTTCACATGATAAATTATAAATTTACAAGTTATGATTTCAAGTTATTTCATGCAATTCATGGGTTTTCAAGCCAACTATTTTCAAGTACATATTTTGGGAGTTGCACAGATTACCGAGAAGGCTCTAATAGCCTGAAACTACTGCCAACGTAGTATAAGGGTCGCTCCGCTAGAGGACGATACCTTCAGATTATTTATTGGATCAATCATATTCATGTTCATGTCTCGTACTCCAGCAAAGTACGAGATGCCTTAGTTGATCGAGCAAATATCATACTCCACGCTCACGTGTGGTGGTTCATGTCGGTTTTGCTAATGCTCTCCCACAGATGTACAAATATATACAGATATGCAATTTTCAGATTTTTACTCATGTTATTATACTCATATTCATATTCATGTTTTCAGTTTTCAGTTTCAGTTCATGTTCCTATTATTTCATGTGCCTGCTTATTCTTTAAGTTTCTTTACATACGGTACAATTCAAATATACTAACGTCCCTTTACATGGGGCCAGCACTTCACAGTGCATGTGTTGAGTTTTAGGGAGACATATCTGTTTAGTAGGACTACTTCACTATCAGCTATTTCGGTGAGCTCCATCTCATTCGGGGTGCCAGTCTAATTATTTTATGATTATATTTTATTAGCAGAGGTATGACAGGGCCTTGTCCTGATAAAAAATTTTGCAGTCTCATATTTTAGAGGTTTCATAGACTAGTTTAGTATCATGTCATCAGTATTTTTAGACTTATCATATTTTACTCGGATGTTTCCGCTATTATATTTTCAGATTGTTATTTCAATACCATGTTTTAAATGTTTATATCATTTCTTTAGCATGTTTTGATGCCCATATTGACAGCAAGCCATGTGATTCACCCGATCACATGCAGCAAGACACTGAGTATCGTGTTCCGCCCAGGCCATGGTTTGGGGCGTGACATTTTCATACTTTTTGGCACCTTTCCTTTGATGATCGGTAGGGCTCCAGTTATCTGGCAGCATTAGTCATACCTAAGACATAAAACTTCAAGTATCTTGGGTCCATAATCTAGGGAGATGGAGAGATTGATGATGATGTTGCACATCGTATTGGATGAAATAGAGGATCACATCTTGGGTATTATGCGATAATAATGTGTTGCCAAGGCTTTTAAATGTAAGTTTTACAGAGTGGTTGTTAGATCAACACTATTGTATAAACAAAGTGTTGGCCAGTCAAGAATACCTAATGTAGTGGAGATGAGGATGCTTAGATAGATGTGTGGGCCTACTAGGAGAGATATGATTAAGTACAAAGTTAGACATGACAAAATGGGAGTGACCTCAATTAGTGGACAAGATGAAGGAATTAAACGAAATTGAGATGGTTCAGACATATGAAGAGAAGGTGTGAGAATGCGCCAGTGAGGAGGTGTGAGAGGTTGGCTATAGGAGAAGTTAGGAGAGGTAGAGGTAGGTCGAAAAAGAACTGGTCGAAGGTGATTAATTAGTATATGACATGGCACAACTCCAGTTGCCCGAGGACATAACCTTGGATAGAAAGGGATAGAGGTCGAGAATTAGGGTATAAGGTTAACAGGTAATAGAGTGTTGTCTACTTTTGGTCGTATGATTTAGGTAGTCGGATAGTTTTTTTTTGCTAATATGTATTGATATTTGTTTTGTACATTTGTTATTTCTTTTGAGTTGAAGCTCAGTCGGAAACAACCTCTCACGCAAAGGTAGTACCATCCCCTGAACACACTTGTGAGATTATACTGAATATATTGTTGTTTTTATATATTTAATTAAGAGAGATTATATCTTAAGACATAAGTAAGGACTAAAATAGTCAAACACCTTTCCTAATTATATTTTAAGGAGTGTGTAAATAAAAAAATACCATAAGTATTTTAGACGGAGAGAATACCTTATTTTACTATTTTTAGAAAAGACAGATTGTTATAAAATAATAAAACTAGAACAAAACCATAACAAGAATATTGTGGAGAAAGGGAGGAGAGTTCTTTATTTCTCTTGAGGGATGAAATACAATGAGGGAAACATCACTATTTATAGGAGATAATTGATTTGGTCCCAAAGTTATTCGCCCTAATATTTCTCCTAAAGATAAACATCTACAATGTATGATAATATCCATAACACTCCCCCTTGGATGTCTATTTTGATAGATAGTATGTCTCATCAAAACCTTACTAGAAAACCCATTGGAAAAAATTCTAGTGAAGGAAAAAGAGTACACATTTCTAATAATACACATTTTGGTTGCCTCATTAAAAACCTTACAAGGAAAACCAAGCGGTACAAAACCTTATATGGAAAAAAGTGTACAACATGTATTAATTCTCCCTGATGAGAACTTCACTCCAGATGCTTGAGTCTTCGTATTCCAATCTTGTGCACCATCTTCTCGAAAGTTGCAGTTGGTAGAGACTTAGTGAACAAATCAGTCATATTATCACTTGAATGAATCTGTTTCACGTTGATATCACCATTATTTTGGAGCTCGTGTGTGAAGAACAACTTTGGTGAAATGTGCTTTTGTCCTATCTCCTTTTCTGAATCCTCTCTTCAATTGAGCAATGCATGATGCATTATCTTCATTTAAGGTTGTGGGTATTTCAAACCACATTTACTTCCAAGCGATTCAAATAGTCATAACATCAATTGGATTTATTGATATTTCTTCAGTTTCTTGAGTTTGTGGCTCATTGATTTTTTCAAGAATATCAGGATTGATCAAATCTTTCATTTCTTTATGAGATTCTTTCTTAGTGTCATCTTGACCATTTATTTTTCCTTTTCTAGGATTCTGATCCTTAGAACCCAATGGTCTATCACGGTTCAGGCGTGCTTTTGGACTCATTTGCTATGACACTAGTAGATGGTCCTACAGGGACATCAATCCGAATTGGGACATTCTCTGCAGGGATATGTGATTCGGTAATCCTTTTCGAATCTGTAAATGCGTCTGGCATTTGATTTGCTATTTTCTGCAAGTGAATAATCTTTTGGACCTCTTGCTCACTAATAGAAGCATGTATATCAAGATGAGACTATGATGGATTTTCCCACAAAATTTCCCTTTTTATTTCATTATTCTCTCCCCTAATTTTGAAAATATTCTCTTATCAAATCGACAATATGCAATTGATCTTATTTTAGTATCTCCGTGTAAAGAAGAAATTATATCATGCTCATAGTTATAGCAAGATAAATAAATGCATCAATTGAACAAATGTATGGTACTTCAAGACCAATATAATTTTGTCATTTCAACTTCTTTTAGCAGGTAGTCTACTGCTTTTTTGAAAACTCTTCAAAATCTCCAATCACATTCAAGTCTGCAACTTGCACAACCTTATGAAAGTTTTTGAATATCATAAATGGATAAGGGTAAACATAGTCATCTTTGTAACCCTCATCAATAAATAATTATTAAGGTGATTTCAGTACATCAACCTTAGTTCATCTAATCCATTTATGGATTACAAATAAGTTTTTCAATAACTTGTATATGTTTCAGGTATATTGAATCCTTCAAAAAAAATTCATATAATTTTATCACGTGAGCCATATAGACTGAGACAATTTTCATTTAGTATTTAATTTACATGACATCTTCTCATGTCATGACTGTAGGTCCAGTAAATTTACCAAGATGTATCTACTTGGTAATTATTCCTACATCAATATGCTTTAAGAGACGTATAATCCAGATCCTTATAATATTATACAATATTGCGCACTATATTGTATCAAATATATCGTCGATGAGATATCATTTTGTATCGGTTTGCAATTAGACACAACTTACTGAGATCTTATCACTTCATTATTTTTTCAGGTAGCTGAACCTCGTATGAGGTTTTATGAAGTGTTATGCCGTAGGCTCTTCAAGAGCACATTGCCTCCTTATTATAATTATTTTGATCATTTGCTCCTTTCATTTTTCAAGGATTATTGCGTTCGAAATCGATTTGTCTATCATGCTTCACGCATGTTGTAAACCCTGTCCTTCAGGCACATTTAGGAGCATCTTGCAGCTGGAATATGAAATAGTTGGGTCAGCAAATGCTTCTAGCATTTGACTTGAATTATCGTTCGAACGAGGATCATACTATTGATAATTCACAATATATTTCTTAGATGTTTATTCTCTCTACCCTTATGTTAGAAAAACTAACATACATTTTCACCTTCTTTGGAAAATCCATCTGTGTGCGTCGTGGTAGATTCATTAATCATAGACCGCACAACAAAACTATTAGATGAAAACATGTGGTTCCTGACCTTGAGCCAATTATGAGGGGATAATTTATCATAATTTATTAGTCTGAAGCATACAAACGTCGGTGTATGCAATATATCATATTTCAAATCAACACATGAAGCTTTGTTCTCATTCGCAATGGTTTAGTTATTTATCGAAGGCATTCAACACTAAACAAGCTTGAATATAAATCAGTATTAACAAGATGAATTATCTTGATTACATAATCTAAAAATTATGCTCTCAACTCAATTATTTTGAGCAAGCAATTTTGCATATGTCAAACTGCGAGTTGACAATAAACGCACATGTGACCGTCTTATCGATGCATCTATTTAAGACATCACATAACAGGTGAACGGGCCTTTATTCACCTTTTATATTTTTCAGAATTTAGGAAATTCAATCCCAACATTAGTCAGTATAATCAACTTATCATGAGAACAAACAAATTAATTCTTGAAAAATCTTCTAGTTCTTCAATATATTCCGAATACAAACTTAGCACATTAGATTTAAATCAGGACAACCAAAATTGTCACGTCAATTGATAAAATTAGTTGTACTAGTAAACTTCACGTTTACCATGTCATGTGCTATTTGTTTTAGTAAACTTCTGGTTTACTATAACATGAATTCTATTTTGTACAATAAACTTCTGGTTTATCGTGACACTTCTGATGTCATGAAAGGTAACGACAACCGAATGGATATTTAGAAATAATAAATGCATAATTCAATTCTAATCCAAACTTGCTTTGAAAGTTATTCATATCTTATCCATATATTTAAATGAAATGACATGCACAAAATAAAATAAGTAGATTGTCAGAAAATACAAAGTGATGACTAAATATATAACAACTCTCTGTATCCATTTTAAAGAAATTTTGACATATCATGATAAGTCCTATTAGGATACAATAATTTACTTATATGATCAATATAATAATTTAGTAATATATTTCAATGGCTATCCATAAATATCTCCTTATATCTAAAAAACAAAAAAGGACTCAAACTAATAATTATTGTTAAAAGGGTTGTTGTAGTTGTAATCAATTGCCATAATCATTATCAAATGTTCAGTAATTTTTAATCTTCTAAGAAGTACATTATTTCCACAAATATGTTATCAGACCATATATGATAATTAGTCGGTACTTTATCACTTAGCAGTACGACATGCATCTTAAAATATTATAACTTCACTTTGAACAAATATGGTGCTTATCAGGTTGAGGTAATAATTATCCAACATAAATATATCGTAGACATAACAATATCTGCTAGAACATCTTAAATGATTTCATGAAAAATAATTGCAATGTGACTAGTCATTCTTTTGAGCATAGATCCTGTGACTATTTCATATGCATCAAGTTATAACAATAGCATAATATTTTGACTTGGTACACATGATTACCTCTGAATGAAAAAAGTAAAAGTAAGGATGCCAGATTTTGATAACCAACCAAATCATTGTTATAACCTACAAAGCTACAAAGTTATTCAAGAGTAATGTTCAAAGTTTTACCACTTTGAGAGTAAATTTCATATTTACTACTTCGAGAGTAAACTTCAGAGTTACTACTTCAAGAGTAAATTCCAGAGTCTTACTACTCAAGGAGTGTATTTCAAGGTCTTACTATTTCAGGAGTAAACTTAAAATTTCTCTACTTCGAGAGTAGAGTTCAATATTATACTACTTCGGGAGTAGAGTTCAAAGTTCTATTACTTTGAAGTAAAGTTTCAAGTTCTACTACTTCGGGACTAGAGTTCAAAATTTGCTACTTCGGGAGCAAAATTATGAGTTTACTACTCCAGGAGTAAAACATAAAATATTTAGAATAATTTTTCCAACTATTCTATCTCTTCTGGAGGTGAGTCGTGATAATGTTGTTGGATATAAAGCAGTACGAAAAGTAAATAAATATTACACGATCTTCGAAAGGATAAACAACAAAGATTACAACAAGAAGTTGTCAATCTTTTAATCTTGAACTTCAAATCTGAATCTTGTATTCAGAAATACAAGAACATGAACTGCTACACTTGTGGTTTGTAGAACCGCTAAGAATCCGAACGGTTAGAGTCCTTTGAGTTTCAAGTTCACACCTGAAACATTTAGCAACCAATTAGATAGTCACAACACCACCGACTGATTCGAGAGATTACTCTCTGTCTTTAAGACAAGATTGCTCCGTATATATGCTTTTACATTAGCGGATAATAGTCTCCCAAGATAAAACAACAACTAATCAACACTACAAAGCAAATAGGTTGATTCTGACGAAGAAAACAAAGATGAAATGACTTGCTGAAGAATGAAAAATTTAGAGGAAAAGAAAGAGTTTCTGTTCTTTTCTTTCTCTCTACTGTTTCTGTCTCCCTCAAAATTAGAATAAGGTCTCCACTTTATAGTGTTTAGGAGGATGACCTCTCAACTAGATAACTAATGAATTTTAATAGTCATGTAATGACACTTATTGGGGGGTTACAATCAGCCAAATAATGGATGAATTCAAGTGGCGAGTAATGGAGATTCAAAGCTCCAAAACCAGCCTAAGAGGCAGAAACTTACTGCCTTCCGCCGTGAGCCTCTTCCCAGTTGTCTTTCCTGAAACTCCAGGGACCAAACTGTAACTACTAAGCAGTTTGGGGTCCAAAAGATAATATCAGAAGCAGCCAAGAAGCCCGCATACGTAGGTCCTCCCTCCTTCAAACACATGGGTTACCCCTTGAGTCCCAAACCCTTATCCAACTTTGAGGCTTATAAAAAGAACGATTCTTCCTTTTCCCACCGATGTGGTCGATTTATCCCACACCATATTTTCATACCTCAAACACCTTGCTTAGTGAACCAATATCTCTTTTATTTCTTAACGAAATTTGATGATCCTTGGCCCTACAGTCATCTACTCACTTAGTAGATTATGCACGTGTGAAGAACCAAAGACTCCAACATGCGGAACCCGAGTGTTTAAGTCATTAAAGATGGGTGGACGCAACCCACATCAAAGGCAAATTTCCAACAAACGTCACAACCAAACACACGTCCGTATATATAAAATTTACTTCATGTTGTCACATTCACTTCAGGGAGTGAATCTGTACTTATAACATTCATCAAAAGTTCTCATTCTTCAGGAATAGAGCATATCTCAACACACCTTAAACATATCAAATAATAATAACTTAGAACTTCTTTAAGATCTTGCTACTTCAGGAGTAAATCGAGGCATACATATGATGTAGATAATTTTTCTCTAACACATCTTTAATTGTAATCACAATAGATCTACATAAATATTACCACTTCTGGTGATTATAGACATAAATAAATTTAATCATAACGAAAATTAAAAAATATTGTCACTGTAATCACATATTTCTTATAAAATCTTCCGAAGTAGTAATACTTATCCAATTTTAACTTCATCATCAGATGACTTCAATTAGTATTGTCAATTTGCAAATATTAAATTCCTTACTGGTTGTCAAATTCTACTTCAAGACTGGACAAATATATACACATTAAATCACGAAGCATAGTAGATCCAATATTTTAGCATGCAAATCCAAGAATATTATGAATGAGTCTTAATCATTCTTTACTAATTATATACTTATTGATTTTCGAAGCAGACTGCGTATTAAACAACCATTGGAATATATTAGTTATGTTAAGAAAATTAAGTGAAGGAAACTTACCTCACATTATAACTTTTCCACGCCAAAACTTCTTTAAAGATTAAACCCGATTTAATTAGAGTCTCGTGTTTGCTAATAACGTGTTATAAAATAATAAAATTAAAACAAAACTAGAACAAGAATATTGTGGAGAAAGGAAGGAAACTTCTTTATTTCTCTTAAGGGATGAAATATAATGAGGGAACATCTCTATTTATAAAAGAGAATTGACTTGATCCCAAAATTATTAATCCTAATATTTCTCCTAAAAATAGATATTCACAATATATAAATATCCGTAACAAACCCTTTTTTCAGAATATCTTTGTTTTGTTGTGCACTATGCACTCATATTTATCCACGTAATTACCAGCCTAACTAATCAAACTAACACGTCATCTTAACCGCCCCTAAATTTCCCATATAATTACACTTTCACCCTCTCTTATATTCCCTCAAATTACATCATAACAATAATCACTCTTCACACCGAACAATACTTCTCAATAACCAATAATGGCGCGAGGCTCTTCTTCCCAATCCACCTCCTCCTCCACCACCCGTCCGGGTACTGCCGCACCCCGTGGATCCGCTGCCGCTACAGCCGGCATGCGCCGCCGCAGGCTCGGCAGTTCCTCCTCCGCTGCTGTCAGTGGTGGCGGCGGCGGAGCATTTGGCTCTGGCAACGCTAGCAACATGCTGCGATTCTACACCGATGATTCCCCCGGTCTTAAGATCAGCCCTACCGTTGTCCTTGTTATGAGCCTTTGCTTCATCGGATTCGTTACTGCTCTCCATGTCTTGGGAAAATTCTACCGCTACCGATCCGGCAACGGAGCCTGATTGTTCGGGTTCGGATCTTTGATCTCGGATCATGCCACGTCATACAGGATAATTTAGTTTTCTTTTTTTTTTGCTTAATTCAGGTTTTGCGTTATGATGCAGGTAAAGTTGTCTCCGTGTGTCTGAGAGGTGCGGAGGTAGTTACTAATTTCCTTTGGAGTGGGCCTTCTCTGGACCTGCTAATGCAGAATGCTTTGTGCATTAAACTGTTTTTTTTTTTCAATCTTTTGTTGGTTATGTTTCCTTTTTATTTTTGTCGGCTGAATTTGCCTCATTATTAGGAAAGATGATAAAAGAAACTCCCAATTAAGGGAATTTTGGATGTTTTACATGTGTTTTTTGTTTTGTCTAATCACTAATGCATAGTTTTTGTTCAAAAAAAGAGTATTGATTTGGAATTTGCTCTATTTTAGCTATATTTATTTGTTTCTGTTTTATGTTTTTCATGTGCTTATGAATTCGATTCAGCTAATGTTTCAGCAAAGAATTGATGGTCGGAATCCCAATGAAAAAAAAACTGTAGGTTGACGATCTGTATAAAAACAGGGTAACTATATGAATCCATGAGTTCAAAGTACAATCTATTATATTTACATCTTTTTTTAAAAAAAAAAAAATTGCATATAATATATGGTCTGATTAGAAAATAGCTGATTAGTTGAATCCCCTGTGAAGATTTAGATTGACCTGTGAGTATGATGATTTTTGAATACTTAAAGAACCAGTATAGAATGAAATGCAGAGGACTTAAAAAGCTGACCATAACTAATTTGGGATTAACTTGTAGTTGATTGATGTGATTGTAAACGAATTAAATTTGATTTAGGTTGATTGATGAATTGAATAAAATATTTTAGAGCCACCATAATCCGACTTGCCAGAGTAGTCTTCCTACTCCTTCGAAGTTCATTCTGATGTGATTGGAAGATGAAGTTGCCACAAGATTGAGATAGATACATTTGAATTCTTTTAGAGTTTTCTGGTTTCAACATATAGTGTTCTTCCAAGTATATGGTCTTGTTATTCCTGGATGTTACAACGTGCGGAGCTAGGGTATCGGAAGGGGACCCTGTTCGTCAGAAAATTAGGTTAAAGTTATGTTTTATGTATATATAATATGTGTTGAATATCCTTACCTTCTTCATATATTTACTTTTTTATATTCTAAATCCCCTTAATGAAAATCTTACCACCGCCGCTGTCATGTTACTTTGAATAAGTTTTTGGTAAAAGGGTTGCAATCTTGAAAGCTCTATCCATAGAATTATCCTGGGGATGCTCTGTTTAGTTTCTATATGTGCTAAACTTGCACCACACTCCAATATCTACTTGCCCTGTCTGCTTGATTTTTGCATAGCCCTTTTGTCTTTGAGCTTTGAGAACCCTTCAATTGGTTCCCTTTTCTTGTTAGAAGGAGATTCAATAGCATATTATAACATGATTATGGTTTGCATTTGTTTGTTCAATAACGCTTTGTCAGGGGCTTTCTTATTTTTGCAATCACCACACGCAGAGGCACTTGTAATAGTTTGTATATATGACATGGTTCTAATTGATTTTGGACTCATGACACAGATTTTTCTTGGTGCATTTTACAGAGATATCGATGAGCTATAACTATTTAAGTTGTAGAAGTCTTGAAATTTCTCTTCTTCAAGGGTTGCAACGTTATGGAAGGTATCTATATCGTGTAAGAAATATCTGAAGCGTACTGGTTTGACTAATTCATGTTCGTGTCAGATAGACCCACTAAAGAGGTAAAACTCTAATATCGTACCACTAGTGGTCTCATCAATCAGCTCTTTCTCCCATTAGACAACAGCTTCGTGTAACTAGCTCTGTTCAATGAGTAAAGCTAGCTCTTTCGTTTTCTCTCATTAGACAACAACTCTGTTCAGTGAGGTATTTCATGTCTTTTTTCCAAATCAAGAATAGGCCCCCAAGTTCCCAACTGCAGTCCGCTCAGTATGATGTTTTTGACAAAGACTATATGCAGTTTGCATTCTAATTTTCCCAATTAAGATAGCAAATATGAGTTTATCTTTAACAACTAAATTTAGCATATGCATGTATTATGTATACATTGACATGAAGTAAATCAGGAAAATCTAGCCCTACTTTATCTCTTAATATTTGAATAGTATTATCATTATTACTGACATTATTGGAAGTGCTTAAAGGAATATGTTCCTTGATTTTATTAATGAATGATTTAAAATATATATAGTATTACAAAAGTATTTACTTTGTTATAAACTAGGTAACTAATCAACCTAATTACAAAAGGATTATAATTCTACATAAAATAGGAGATATACAATTAATAGAATCTTTGTTTGATCACCGTGACATAATTTACGCAACACTTTAAATCTTGTTCATGATGTTTCAATTTATACATCACTTTCTTTCATTTTTAGACATTCCAAAATATATTATACAATTTAGTTAATTATATCATTTTATATACTACTTTTAACAACATTCAAGAAACCAAATTCATAAAATATATATATATATATATATATATATATATATATATATATATATATATTTCAGGTATGAAACTTTTTCAACAATTAATTTAATATTTACTACTTTTGTTAGCCGCTTAGACATGTCGCTCGGAATGTGGCATGGCTGTGACAAGAATTTCGCATGTTGTTCCTTGTCATAGATCAATGTGGGTGCGAGAAATAACATGATATTGGTGCTAAGGCAAGGGAACTTAGTGCCCAGACTGTCATAAAAATAAAACTAAGTCCAAAAGGCCCTAAAACTATTCTGAGTATTGGGAAGGTTGATCGATAAGTGCGGGACTTGACTGCCATACAGGGACAAACTTCGGGCATAAGAAGTTTACGCTCGAGACAACTTCAGTTATCACTGATACAATACACAAGTCAAATTGACATCTCGAGCACAATCATATTATAGGGGTAAAAAAATAAATAAGTAGCACTAATATAATATTTCCCGAATATTCTTCTATTAATTGTATTAATTGTATATCTCCTATTTTAGGTAGAATTATAATCGTTTTGTAATTAGGTTGATTAGTTACTTAGTTTATAGCAAGGTAAATACTTTTGTAATGCTATATATATTGTAAATCATTCATTAATAAAATCAAGGAACATATTCTTTTATGATATCAGTAGCCTAACCCTAAATCTCCTACCCTAGCTGCCGACTTCTTCTCTCAGCCGCCCCTTTCCCCACGATGGAACCCTAGCTTTTCCGACCATTCTCTTCCCTCTTCCTCCTAAATTTCATCTTCCATGGCTGACAAAACTAAACTTCATCCTTCACTTGCAGTCAATAATATCAAAAAATCTATCCATGTCACCCTTGAGATGGAAAAGAGTCAATACTCCTCGTGGGCGGAGCTTTTTAAGATCCTTTGTTATATTTACGAAGTTATTGACCACATCATCCCTCCTACACCGAAGTCCACAGACCTCCCCTCGGCTTCGACTTCTGATGATGCACTCTGGTCTCGTTTGGACGCAGTCGTCCTCCAGTGGATATACGACACAATCTCTAATGATCTGTTGCACACCATCATTGAGACCGATGCCACTGCCCGCCAAACGTGGGAACGTTTGGAAAGTATTTTCCACGACAAAAAACTCAACAAATGTTATACCTTGAAAATCAGTTCAAGGACGTTCATCAGGATGATTTTCCAAACGTGTCTGCATAGTGTTAAGAACTCAAGATGCTTGCTGATCAACTCTCCAACGTTGGCGCACCTGTCACTAATTAGCGACTGGTTATGCAACTTATTGCAGGCTTGAACGAATCCTATGACGGCGTTGCCACCATCCTTCAACAATGCACGTCGTTACCACCGCTTTATGAGGCCCGTTAGAAGATAATTCTTGAGGAAACCCGAAAAATCAAGCGCAGCACCACTCAGGACAGCATTGCAGACACCGCCCGCACCACCACCGTCGGGCCCTCTGCCGACGGCCGTGCCTCAAACTCCGGCAGCTAGCACTGCTGACTCGAAGACCTGCAACAGTTCGAATCGACCCGCAACAACAGCCGAGGGCGGCAGTCCGGCAAGGGCCGCGGCGGAAGAAATTCTAGCAATAATTACGGCAGGAAGGGACAGTCCCCGCCGGCAGAAACAGTCGGCAACGACCGCGGCAGTGGCAGCAGCCTCCACCGTGGGCTGCCTACCCGCTATGGGCCGCATGGGCCCCACCATCATAGGCCTCTCATCCTTTCTCGTATCCGACATCCTTGTGGACTCCACCTCTAACCTGATAGGCCCAACCTGGCATACTCGACGCACGTCCACAACATGCCTACACTGCACAGGTCCCCCCGCCCTCAACTTATGCACCGACTGACATTGAAGCAGCTATGAACACAATGTCACTCAACAATCCAGACGAAAATTAGTATACGGACACATGCGTCACATCTCATATGACGACATCACAAGGTACTCTCTTGTCTTATTCCAATTGGAGTAATTTAAATCGGAATATTATTGTTGGTAGTGAACAAGGCATTCCTATTTGTGATTTTGGTCATTCATCCTTATCCCCACCACATCCACCACTAATCTTAAGAAATGTCCTCCAGGCCCCTAATCTCATTAAGAATCTAATCTCTGTGCGATGTTTCACAACTGGTAATAATGTTTCCCTTGACTTTAATCCTTTTGATTTTTCTGTGAAGGATTTTACGACAGGGAGACGAATAATGAGATGTGACAGCACCAGAGATATCTACCCTATTTCAAACGCCGTCAAGAATCCTGCCTCAGTTCCATCACCTTTTATACTCTTTTGTCTTCCTTATGTCATTTTAGATTAGGACATCCGGGAGATTCCACCTCAGTTTCTTATGGCATTCTAGATTAGGACATCCAGGAACAACCCGTCTTAGGGTGATTCCACAACCACCTCTTAGCAAACCGAGCATCGGCTAGCTGATTCCGCACCTCTGCCCTTTCTCTACTTCCTGGCAGTCCCGCGGCACCCCACCCTCCTCTCATCCCACGTCCCGAGTCACACACTCGGCCAATGGAAACCCCTGCCATGCATAAAATTTCTAAACATAAACGGTTGTTTAAACTATCTGTTTCAATTGTCCCTCAAAATCTGAAGAATGTTTTGTCCGACCCAAATTAGAAAGCCACAACGATTGACGAATATAATGTTTTTATTAATAATAAGACGTGAGACCTAGTACCTTATCCGCCTGATGCTAACATTATTCGTTTTATGTGGATTTTTAGACATAAAATCTGATGGTTCTTTTGAGAGGTACAAGACTCGTCTTATAGGTGATGGAAGGTCTCAACAGATGGGAGTAGACTGTGATGAAACGTTCAGCTTGGTCGTAAAGCCCACAGCAATCCGGACCGTCCTCAGTATTGCCCTATCCAAGTCTTGGCCCATTCATCAACTTGATGTCAAGAATGTCTTCTTACATGAGGATCTTCATGAAACGGTATATATGCATTAGCCTATGGGTTTTAGGAATCTTATTCATCCAGATTATGTGTGTCTGTTGCGAAAATCACTCTATGGACTGAAACAGACTCCTCGAGCATGGTACCAACGATTCGCCGATTATGTCTCCTTTATCGGTTTTTCACACAGCAGATCTGATAATTCCCTGTTCATCTACAACAATTGTCCAGACATGTCTTACCTCTTATTATATGTTGATGACATCATGCTCACCACATCATCTTATGCTCTCCGCCGGTCCATTATGTCTCTTATTTCCTCTGAGTTTGTTATGAAGGATCTAGGCCCCCTGAGTTATTTCTTGGGCATCACTGTCACTCGACATTCTGGCGGCCTATTTCTGTGTCAGAAAAAATACGCCGAAGAGATCCTTAACCGTGTAGGCATGACCTCTTGCAAATCATCCACATGCCGGTAGACACCAATTCCAAGCTCAATGTTGATTTCGTCCCTTTGTATTCAGACCCGACTCACTATCGTAGCCTGGTTGGGGCCCTGCAGTACCTCACATTCATGAGACCAGACATATCCTATGCCATGCAAAAAATCTGCTTGCACATGCACAATCCGACGAAATCACACATGCATGCCTTCAAACGTATTTTATGATACGTCCAAGACACACTTCACTTCGGATTACATCTATACATGTCCTCACTCACTAGTCTCACTACTTATTCTGATGCTGACTGGAGTGGATGTCCTGAGACTAGACGCTCCACGTCTGGTTACTGCATTTTCCTCGGAGATAACCTATTGTCTTGGTCTTCCAAAAGGCAACCTATATTATTCGATCCAATGTCGAAGCAGAGTACAGAGGTGTCGTCAACGTCGTCTATGATTCTTGTTAGATCCGTAACCTTCTACTTGAGCTTCACTGCCCGATTCAAAAGGCAACATGGTCTATTGCGATATATCTTTCCAGCAATCCCGTCCAACATCAGCGCACTAAACACATCGAGATTGGCATCCAAATCATTCGCCAAAATGTGGCTCGTGGTCAAGTTCGTGTCTTTCATGTTCCTTCCAGATATTAGATTGCCGACATCTTCACCAAAGGACTTCTGCGCATACTATTTGATGATTTTCGAGCCAGTCTCAATGTTCGTGAACCTCCCGCTTCGACTGCGGGGGTGTAATAGAATATTTCCCGAATATTCATTGGCGGAAGACAACTTGGAGATTGCAGGTTTATTCAGAGATTGGATTAGAGCGGAGCGTAGAAGGTGCGGTCAACCAGAGATCAACGAAGAAGATTACAACTACAACGAAATCTTATCCGAGGGAGCAAAAAGCGACGTCGAATAATTTGACCAACAACTTCCAATTCCAATAGAAGATCCTCAAGATATTGTGAGGAAATTAGAAAGCGTATGGTTGAATATATAATTTTTAATGACAATTTTACTATGTGAAACCTATTTCTTTTTTGATTTCTTTTACGACTTTTGAACTACGAAACAAAGTTGCAATTTTGAAATTGTATTACAAAAATATATATATTTCTATTTAATAATATAAGAGGCACAAAAACAATATTGAGATGTTTTTATTCAATATCTTGTTCAATTATTTAAGTGTTTAAATATATATATATTTTAAATTAAGTGTTTAAAAATTTAAAATCCCCAAGACCCGTCTTCCGGCGGGATGTGGGCCGGGACGGGACCTCTTCCCGTCATCCCTATCCCGGCCCGCCTGGTCGCGCTACCGTCCCCCACCCTTCCCCCCAAATCTCGTTCCGTCCAGCCCTACTGGCCTGCCGTAGTTTAAAAGAAAAGAATAGCTCAATTGTTGTAGGAAGGCTTCGAACTCGGGTCATTTGAAAAAAATTGAACCTACTTCGCCACTGGGCTGGGCATTTCATTTTTTTAAGTGGAGTCAAATGTAATATATATCTATATTTCTTTACACAGATTAATTATACCGTGTTATTTTTAGACGAAGTGGGTTGATACCATGTGGGTCCGCCCCTGTACCGAATCCTGGCAACCAACATCAAAGCTAGTAAAGCAATGACGAACTGGAGTTTCAGATCATGACGTGCATGTTTAAAGATTCAAATCATCTTTAATTTTTAAAAATAAAACATAGACTTTTAAAGTTCTATTTTTTTTTTTTTTTTTTTTTGATAATCCAGGTTTCCAGGCTTGCGCCTGACTACTTCACTGGTATTACCCAGACGTCCTGAAGGTAATAGCATCGGTCCTTCAACACTATTACCAGGTAAATCGCGGGATGTGCTCCGGTGGTCAGTTTTTCTGGGAGCGTACAACTGATCAATGAGACAAGGTCAAATTCTCCAACATGCAGAGTTTCTTCGTGCTTGCGGGGAATCGAACCCACGTTGTCCCATGTCAGAGCGCCTTATAGCACCTAGACTTTGCCACTGGACTATGCCCCGGAGGACATTTTGTAAAGGGTACTCATTCACAAATTCCTTTATAAGGTGGTCTCTCATTTTTGCCACGCAAATTTGTAATCTTTCTTTTTTGTTCTTTAGAATTTTTGGCGGTGCATAATTTAGATTTCGCAAGGCATAATTTACGTGTAATTTCGACATATGTATCATAAAATCCACACAAATTATGCTGGACAAGACAAACTTTCAACACTCAACATAATATAAAAAATGACATAATTTGAGATTTTGCTTGACATTATTTACGTTTAACTTCGGCATATCATAACTACACAAATTATGCCGAACAAGGCATACTTTTCAACACTCAACATAATCTGAAAAAAAAACCACAAAATTATGTCGCATAACTTAATTCCTAAATCATTTATGCCGAGCGAGACAAAAGTTCAGTTTACGAAGATAAAAATGTTACAAAAACTATGTCTTGCAAAACAGGTTTGAATATTTATTAAATAAGAAGTAGGGGCAAAAACTAAAATCCATAAATATGAGGGGGGGGATTAAAAGATCAGTGCGTTTGAAGGGAAATTCGTGCATTTGTTTTCCAAAATATCCCTTTTATATGTTTTTAACTTCGTATTATATACAGGTTTGAATAATAACACTCATACATTACGAGTTTTACTTAACAATAAACAATGATAATTTCTTTCTTCGAAAAAATGCGTGTCGGTTTACAACTTTTTTTTAGAAAGTAATTACTTCTTCAAATGAAATGCTATTTCACAATTTCTTAATTATGGAAGGTGGTATTACACATTATTAAGAGTATAATAAACATGATAGGTCTTATTTAGTGAAGGCAGAATACGGAACTAGCTTAGTAATTTATTGTATCCATATTTGAAGGACAACTCCATCAAATTCAAGAGGAATATTAGCGAATATTCTCCGAATATTCTCTGTATATTTTGTAATTATGATAGATGTATATTTAAGGTAACTTAGGATTCTAATTGTATTAGGAATCAACCTTTGTAAGGTAAGTTAGGATTCGTACCATATTAGGAATCAACCTTTGTACAACTATATATATTGTGAATAATGAAAGGAATCCCCAAGGGAAATTATTCCATCTTTCATGGTATCAAGAGCCTAAAACATAAATTCCTTCTCTTCCTCATTCTCGGCCGAAATTAGCATTTTTTTTCTGATTTCAAAAAAAAAAAAAAAAAAAAAAAAAAAAAAAATTTGCTTTCCTCCCTTTCTCGGCCAAACCAGAAAATTCCCTTCCCTCGGCAGGCGAAAACCATGTCTTCCCCCACAAATTCCGGTTCATCCACTGGCACACTTGACAACCCCTCTCAACGTTCAGTATCTTCTTTTCATCCGGCATTCGCCGTTAACAACATCAAGAATTTTATCCCTATAACTCTTGACCAAGAAGACTGTCAATATTTCATGTGGATGGAACTATTCTACATTCATGCATGTGCATACAACGTGCTCGATCATATTGACGAATCTGTTCCTCGTCCCACCGATGTTACAGACTCAATCTGGCGTCGTCTTGACGCCATCGTCAAACAATGGATCTATGGCACCATCTCCAGAGACCTGTTGTGCACTATCATGAAAATAGGTGCTACGGCATGTGAACTTTGGGTCCGGCTAGAAGAAATCTTTCAGACAATAAAAATACTCGGCCGTATATCCGGAAGAGCAATTCAATAATACCCGCCTCGAGAATTTTAACAACATGTCCGAATATTGTAAGCAATCGAAACTCATAACCGATCAACTATCCAACGTCGGGACTTCGTTTCGAAACCAAGATGGTGCTTCAACTTGTTGCGGGTTTACCAAAAGGTGAATATGACACACTCGCAACAATGATTCAACAAGCCGACCCTTTCCCAAGTTTCAACAAGGCACGTTCACAACTATTGTTGGAAGAAACTAGACGTGCTAAACAAGAGGAACATAATCAAAAGGCGTTAGCCATTGACGGATGGCAACACACACGGCCGCGGCAAGAAGAAGACTGCCAAGCAAGCACTGCGGCCGGCGCGAAGAAGACTGCGGCCAAGCGGCACCACCCGCGGCCACGAAGAAGACCACCGCGCGGCCGGCGAAGCGACTTCACCGCGGCCGCCAAGCAGCGAAGAAGCGAAGACTCAGCGCGGCCAAGGCGAAGCGGCGGAAGCAGCAAGACTGCGGCCGCCAGCGGCAGAAGACTCGCGGCCAGCGGCGGCGGCGAAGAAGCAAGACTGCGGCCAACGGCCAAGAGCAAGCAGAAGGCGACTGCGGCCAACAAGAAGAAGAAGAGCAGCGGCACTGCGGCCAGGCGCTGCCAGCGCAGCAGCACACCGTCCCCGACCGATTTGGGCAGTGCCTACACCACCGTGAACCTTCAACAGCCCGACGACAATTGGTACATGGACACCGGAGCCACATCTCACCTCACCCGGTCGTCGTGTAACCTATCTCAACTACGTCGGTTAAAGTGTCCTCAATTTATTACCGTCGGCAATGGTCATCGCATTCCAATTGAAGGTTACGGTAACACACACACCAAACATCCACACCCGCCTTTCTCCCTAAACCACGTCCTATACACACCTAACATCATTAAAAACTTAATCTCTCGTTAGAAAATTCACTAGCAATAATTCGTGTCCGTCGAATTTGACCCTTTAGGTTTTTCTCGTGAAAGAACTCAATACGGGGAAAATCCTTTCACGCCACAATAGTGTGGGAGACCTCTACCCATTCACTCAATCTTCCGCCGTCGACCGCAAGCACCTCTATCCCTTGCGGCAATCTCTCCCTCCACTTGGCACAACAGTGACTCGGACACTCCGGAGACCCGCTTTTACTTTTCTTAGGACTTCTAAGCGTATTCAATGTAATAATGGAAAAATTGCCCAACACTTGTTTTTCTTGTCCACTAGGCAAACATACTCGTCTTCCATTTATGTCATCAAACAAAGGTTTACTTTTTCTCCCTTTGATATTGTTCATGCTTGATTTGTGGACATCTCCGATTGTTAGCTCTTTGGGTCATAAATTCTATCTAGTATTCTTGGATGATTTTTCACATTTTGTCCGGATTTACCCACTAAAATTCAAATCAAGTTTTTACAAAATTCATCGAGTTTCACAAATTCATTAAAACACAATTTGAAAAATCTATCAAATCATTCCAATGTGATAATGGACGTGAATTTAATAACTCGGCATTTCACAATTTCTGTTCTAAACAAGGCATGGTTTTCCGTTTTTCTTGTCCCTATACTTCTTCCCAAAACGGAAAGGTGAAAGAATTATACGTACCATCAATAACATGGTCCGCACACTTCGTTTCATGCCCGCCTACCACCGCCTTTTTGGGTCTATCTTCGTCAAAATGGTAGAATCCCTTCTTAATATTTTACCAACTAGCACACTCCAAAACAAGACCCCTACCGAAATCTTATATCGTAGGCTACCATCATATGATCACCTACGTATTTTTGGATGCTTATGCTACCCCAACATGGCCTCCACCGCACCTCACAAACTTGCACCTCGCACTCGCCATGTGTCTTCCTTGGTCTATCTCCTAATCATCGGGGCTACTTGTGTTATGACATTGCTACTTGCAAAATCATCGTCTCCCGTCACGTCACCTTTGACGAGACAACCTTTCCTTTTTCAAATCTCCGGAAATTTCGACCACCGATTACATCTTTCTTGATGAACCAAGTCTGTCCCCGATCATCCAAAATCTATACCAACAAGACAGCCCACCGTTCCGACAGCCTCGCCACCGTCCGCACCACCCCAACAGCTCCCCGCTCACCCCTACAACCCCCGGTCGAGTCACCGAAACCGGGCCCACTGACCGTCGCCCCCGGTCCGGTCCGAACCGCGGGACCAAAGAACCTCCCAGCCCCGACCCACCGCCACTGCCGTCTCATCGTATGGAGACTCGTGCACAACACGGGATCTTCAAACCCAAGGTTCACTTCAATCTCTCCACACAAACCTTATCACCCATTCCAAAAAATCCAAAACTAGCAAAACTGGACCCAAATTGGAATGCGGCCATGTGCGAGGAATTTAACGCTTTAACCAAGCAGAACACTTGGGATTTGGTACCTAGACCCGAAGGTGTGAATGTTATCCGGTGTATGTGGCTATTTCGGCACAAGTTCCAGAGACAGTGGTGACTTAGAGAGGTATAAGGCAAGACTAGTCGCCAATGGCACTAATCGACAGGAGGGGTATTGATTGTGGTGAGAAATTCATCCGCTTGTTAAACCGGCCACTATTCGGACTGTTCTCGCATATTGCTATGGGCATGCATTGGCTGATTCATCGCCTTGATGTCAAGAATGCATTCCTTCATGGGGATTTGAAAGAGGCATGTGTACATGCATCACCTCTCCGGCTTTGTTCATCCCAAGCGACTCCGCAGCTTTGTGTGTCGTCTCGTAAGTCATTGTATGGATTGAAACAGCACCCCGCGCTTGGTATGATCGTTTTGGCGGTATCTTTTGCGTATTGGTTTTGTATGTAGCAGTGTGATAACTCTCTCTTTACTTTTCACCGCGGTAGCAAGACTTGCATATTTGCTATTATATGTCGATGACATTGTTCTTACCGCCTCATCCGACGGTTTGAAGAATGAAATCATTGCTCTACTCAAAACCGAATTTGCTATGACCGACTTGGGCAAGCTAAGTTATTTTTTGGGTATATCAAGAACTGATCTGCGCAGCCACTATGTTCCTATGCCGGCGTAAGTATGCGAAGAGATAGTGTACGGGGCCAAGATGGCAAATTGTAAAATTATGCCAACTCCGGTGGACTCCAAATCCAAGCTTAGTGCCAATGACGGTGCGCCGCTTTCGATCCCACTCTATATCGGAGTCTAGCAGGTGCTCTTCGCATCTTACATTCACTAGGCCCGATATTACATATGCCGTTCGGCGGTGTGTCTGTTCATGCACGACCCCCGAGAGTCTCATTTTGCCGCCCTCAAACGTATTATCGATACGTTAAGGGCACACTAGACTTTGGATTACACTTATACCCCTCTCGCCCCAACCAAGTTACTTGCCTACACGGATGCAGATTGGGCGGGATGCCCGTACACACGTCGCTCCACCTCGTGTACTTGTGTATTTCTTGGGGATAATCTTATCTCATGGTCCGCCAAGAGGCGAGCCACACTATCCCGTTCGAGTGCCGAAGCGAGAATATCGCGGTGTTGCTAATGTAGTTGCCGAGATCTGTTGGCTCCGAAATTTTCTTTTAGAGCTCCAGTGTCCACTCCGCAAGGCGTCTATAGTCTATTGTGACAACATATCTGCCATCTATATGTCTCATAATCCGGTCCAACATCAGCGAACTAAGCATATTGAGATGGATATCCACTTTGTGCGAGAGAAGGTTGCCCGTGGTCAGGTCAAAATATTACACGTGCCTTCCTCTTATCGTATGCCGACATCTTCACAAAGGGACTACCGCGACAGCTCTTCACCGACTTCCGATCCAAACCTTAGCGTTCGGCCTCCTCCCGCTCCGTCTGAGGGGGAGTATTAGCGAATATTCTCCGAATATTCTCTGTATATTTTGTAATTATGATAGATGTATATTTAAGGTAACTTAGGATTCTAATTGTATTAGGAATCAACCTTTGTAAGGTAAGTTAGGATTCGTACCATATTAGGAATCAACCTTTGTACAGCTATATATATTGTGAATAATGAAAGGAATCCCCAAGGGAAATTATTCCATCTTTCAAGGAAGAAATAAACACATAAATATATCAATTTAAGACTAAAATGGTGCACAACTTTTAGTATTTTATTTTATCATTTTGTGTGTATGGAGACCAAGTTACATATAGAAACATCTTTTTTCTTTAGTCAAGTTGAAAGACCAGGCAACGCCCCAAAAAAATAAAAGACTAAGTATATGGTATTACTCATGCTGATTTCGTTTAATTTTATGTATATGTTTCAGTTGTCCCTGCATTTTATATATGCTAAGAGTCTCACATCGAAAATGGAATGAGAATTTGGACTCCTTAGATGGACTTGGACAATCCTTCCCTCATAAACTAGCTTTTGGGTTGAGTTAAGCTCAAAATCTATTATTTACATGATATCAGAGCCAGACCCATTTCAATTCTTTATTCGTCAATGTTGGGCCCCAAAATTATATTGTTCACGCTCCAGTTAATGAGGTCTAGGCGTGCGGGGGAGTGTTAAGAGTCCCACATCGAAAATGGAATGAGAACATGAACTCCTTCACATCGGAAATGAAATGATAATATGGACTCCTTATATGGACTTGGACAATCCTCACCATACAAGCTAGTTTTTTGGGGTTGAGTTAATCCCAAGATCCATTCTTTACCATATATACTACATAATTCTCAATAAACCACCTCAAGTTAGATATGTTTAATTTATCAACTGTGCGAAACAAACTAAGCGGAGAGGACTAGACCAAAACCTCCAAAAAATTATAATTTCGGATTACGTATTAGTACCTTCCATCGCTATATTTGTTAAAAAGGTGACAACATATATGCTGTATGAATACATTTTTTCTCTATTTTCCATCTAGGACAGGTTCTACATGGTACTGGAGTTTCAAGGTTGAGTTGATTGCAATATCTCCTAAATTTGTATTTCATTAATCCTTTCGCGGTTGTTTTTCACGAAATATAACGTTCTCGTTGTAGTTGTCCTTGTCCATTTTCAGATGTCAACTTTGAAGTATATATAATTGCTTTAAATCTCTTAAATAATGATAATGTTTTGCTTCTATTAGTATTCTTTTGTGAAAAATATATACTGTATATATAAATTGAAAGCAAAATTACAAAGTCTTAGGGAGGAAGGGAAATATCCACAATTCTCTTTTTTGTCCTTCATCATTTTTGGCGCTGCATAATTTAGATTTCGCAAAGCATAATATATGTGTAACTTCGACATATGTATCATAAAATCCACACAAATTATGCTAGACAAGGAAAACTTTCAACACTCAACATTGTAAGATTGTATTAATCTCCCTTGGAGAGCCTTTCTCATTAATACAAAATATATATAGGTGTACAATGTTGAATCCTTCTATAATAAGGATCATAATTCTACCATAATTATACAACACAAAATATGATAAATATGTCCTATATACACGTGCTAATACACCCCCCTCAGTCTGAGTGGGAGGAGGCCGTACGCTAAGACTGGATCTGAAGTCAAGGAAGAACTGTCTAGGGAGGCCTTTGGTGAATATATCCGCATACTGATAAGAGGAAGGCACATGTAAGACTTTCGAATGACCGAGAGCAACCTTCTCACAAACAAAGTGTATGTCCATCTAAATATGATTGGTTCGCTGATGTTGAACAGGATTATGAGATATATAGATGGCGGATATGTTATCACAATAAACCAAAGACGCCTTACGCAACGGACACTAAAACTCCAAAAGAAGGTTTCGGAGCCAACAAATCTCAGCAACAACATTAGCAACACCTCTATACTCTGCTTCTGCACTCGAACGAGATAATATGGCTTGTCTTTTGGCAGATCAAGAAATAAGATTATCCCCCAAGAACACACAATAGCCTGAGGTGGATCGTCGCGTGTCCGGACAACCTGCCCAATCAACATTTGTATATGACAACAACCTGGTCGGTGTTGAGGGGTAGAGATGTAATCCATAATCAAGTGTGCCCTTAACGTACCTAATGATGCATTTAAGGGCAGTAAAATGAGGCTCCCTAGGGGCATGCATAAATAAGCATACTTGTTGAACAACATAAGCAATATCAGGCCTGGTGAAAGTAAGGTATTGTAGGGCACTTGCTAGACTCCGGTAAATAGTGGGATCTGACACTGGGTCACCATCCAAAGCATTGAGCTTTCATTTAGAGTCAACTGTAGTAGACATGATCTTGGAATTTGCCATTTTCGCCCTGTGCACAATCTCCTCTGCATACTTACGTTGACAAAGAAACATAGTGTCTACGGATCTAGTCACTGAAATCCCCAAAAAGTAGTTCAACTTCCCCAAGTCAGTCATGGAAAATTCTATTTTGAGCAGTGCAATGATCTCATTTTTCAACAACTCAGATGAGGTAGTGAGCATAATATCATCCATATATAATAACAAATATGCAATGCTACTACCTCTATGAAAAATAAATAGAGAATTATCACACTTGCTGCATATAAACCCAATCTGCAAAATATACTGTGCAAAATGATCATACCACGCGCGAGGGACCTGTTTCAAGCCATAAAGTGACTTACGGAGATGGCATACATGCTGAGGGGCTGCATGATGGATAAAACCAGGCGGCTGGTGCATATAGACAGTTTCTTTCAAATCCATGTATAGATAAGCATTTTTCACATCAAGTTGATGAATCCGTCAATGCTTACTCATAGCAATATTCAGAACTGTGCGAATAGTAGCCGGTTTGACAACCGGACTGAAAGTCTCACCACAATCAATACCCTCCTGCTGATTAGTGCCATTATCTACAAGTCCCGCCTTATACCTCTCGAGCTCACCACTATCTCTGTATTTATGACGAAAAAGCCACATGCATCGGATCACATTCACCTCCTCCAATCTAGGAACCAATCCCAAGTGTGTTTTTTCGTTAAAACATTAAATTTCTCACACATGATCGCATTTTAATTAGGGTCTAGTTTGACTAATTTTGGGATTTTTGGAATTGGGGAAATGGTTTGGGTGGACATGTTAAGCTGGACTTTGGGTTTGAAAATTCTGTGTTGGACACGGGTTTCCATACGGTGAGTGAGGGCAGGGGTAATGTTGGTGTTTGGGTGTGGGGCTGGGTTCTGGTTACTGTTTGACGGGACTAAATTAGGTGGGTAGCTAGGTTTGACGGGGTGGGATATCGAGAATGAGGATTCTAGATTTGACATCTGGTGTGGTAGTGGTGGCGATCGGGGTAGGCCGACGCGAGTTGGGTCGTGGATGGTGGGGTACGACGTCGGTGGTGGGGTGGGGTTGGGAGTTTGGTTTGATGGTGTGAGTATGACGGTTGGGGTACCAGAGTGGGTTTGATGTGGGGTTCCGATTACATGTGGAGTGACGACGGGGTCGTTCTTGATAACTGGAGTAGCGGCGGTCAGTGACATAGCGAGTGATGGTTGATCCTGTCAGCTCGGAGGAAAGATGGTGACAAGGGGTGTTTGGTAACTGTTTCGGCAGCCGGCGAGACTGGATGGTAGGCCGACTGTATTCCGGTGGTAGCAGATGGTGACGGTATAGTAAGGGTGATGACAGACGGTAACTGGACAGTGGGGGTGGTGGTGGCGGACTGACGCAGTTCATGAAGTATTACGGGGATGTGTTGGACTCGTCTAGAAAGGTATAGTTCGCTTTTTGGAATTTTTGAATATTTGCAAAAGGAAAAATCGTCTCATCAAACGTAATGTGATGAGAGATGTGAATTTGTCGAGTGGACAGGTCAAATCACAAATAACCCCTATGATTAGACGAGAAACCTACGAAGACACATGGAGTGGTTCGGGGTGCTAATTTGTTAGGGCCTCTGGATGCAAGGTTTGGGTAACACAGGAAACCGAAAATCCAAAGGTGATCATAGAAGGAAATCCGACGGTATAAAATTTCGGTTGGGGTTATGTTATGAAGAGTACGAGTAGGTAAAATATTAAGGACGTATTCTAAAATTTTGACTGCGTAAATCCAAAAGGAGGAAGAGAGAGAGGCATGAAACAGAAAAGTACGAACCATGTTATTTATGGTGCGGATGATTCGTTCTGTTTTGCCATTCTGAGGGGAGGTGTGGGGACACCAAAATTGAAAAACCATGCCATTATTTCTACAGAATTTGTGAAACGTGGAGTTATTAAACTCACGACCATTATTACATTGAAAGGATTTAATGGCTTTTTCAAATTGTGTTTTAATAAAAGTGTGAAATTCCAGGAATTTGGTAAAAACTTCTAACTTGAACTTCAGTGGGTAGATCCAAATAAAGTGAGAGTAATCATCTAATAAGACTAGATAATATTTATGACCCAGAGAGCTAGTAATAGGAGACGTCCACAAATCAGTATGAACAATATCAAAAGGAGCAAACGTAACACTAAGAGATGATTTAAACGGAAGGCAAACATGTTTGCCTAACTGACAAGACACACACTTTTGGGCAAGTTTTCCATTATTACAACGAATAAAATTATTGCTTCTAAGAAAATTAAAAACTGGGGCTCCTGTGTGTCCAAGCCTATTATGCCAAGTTGACGGAGAGATGGCCACGAGGGAGGTGTGTGAGCGGGAACTGGCAGTAGAGGTGGATGGGAAAGGATATAGATCCCCTGTGCTATTGCATCTCGTAAGAGGTGTCCCCGTATGAAGATCCTTCACAGTAAAACCAAAAGGGTTAAAGTCAACAGAGATGAAATTATAACGAGTAAATTTTCCGATATATATTAGGTTTTTAATGATGTTAGGAGCATACATGACATTATTTAGGGAGAAGAGTGGGTGAGGTGGTTGGATGTATGTGGTACCATAACCCTGAATTGGAATGCGGTGTCTATTACCAACAGTAATATATTGAGGATACTTTAAACGAAATAGTTTGAGAAGATTCCCTGCAGACGGGGTGAGGTGAGACGTGGCCCCTGTATCCATATACCAATTTTCATCGGGCTGCTGCATATTTAGGGAGCCGAAGGCCTGACCCAAATCAGCGGGGGCCAGTCCCACTAGAAACTGCTGCTGTGACGTGAAGTGGGCCTGTTGTTGGCCTGGTCCAGGTGCAGAAAAGGGCCTCTGCCTTAGGCCTGGTCCGGGGCCCAACAGACCCATAGGAGGGTAAGTCTGCTGGGCCAGATGATTGTGGTAGCTGGAAGGCAGCCCAGTTTGGGTTGATGGGCCACTGGCCAATGGCGGCCCATTGACCAGAAGTAGGGGCCTGCTGCTGGCCCTTTCCATCACGGCCACGCCCTTTTCCTTTGTCGTTGTTTCTGTCGCGACCACCTCTACTACCGCGGTTGTCCCACCGTTGGTTGTCTGGTGGTGGCGGCTGGGTGGTGGTGGCATTTTGTGGTGGAGTGTTTTCAACTGCTAACGCATTTTGGTTGTGTTCGTCCTGTTTGGCACGTCTGGTTTCCTCCTAAAGTAATTGGGAGCGTGCCTTGTTGAAACTCGGTAGTGGTCGGCCTGTTGAATCATAGTTGTGAGAGTATCAAATTTTCCTTTAGGTAAACCCGCAAAAAATTATAGGACCATCTTAGTGTCGGAAACGGGTGTCCCCACGTTTGATAATTGTTCTGCAACTAGTTTCAATTGTCTGTAATATTCAGACATGTTGAAAAAATTTTGAGTCGTGTATTATTGAATTGTTCCTACAAATACACTGCTTGAGTATTTTTGTTTTCCTAAAAAAATTCTTCCAATCGAATCCATAATTCACAAGCCGAGGCACCTGTTTTCATGATGGTGTGGAGAAGGTCTTTAGATATGGTGCCATAGATTCACTGTTTGACCATAGCGTCAAGATGACGTCATGTCGAGTCTGCAATGTCGAGAGGACGAGGGATAGAGTCGTCGATATGGTCAAGTACGTTATATGCACAGACGTGGATAACCCACAAAGAGTATTGACCGTCTTCTTGATCAAGAACTAGATGGATGCAATTCTTGATGTTCGTGATGGTAAAAGGAGGGTGGAAGGAGGATGTACATGAGGGAGGGGGGGTTATTATCGATGATTGTGGAGGATGCGGAAGCTTTGGAAGAGATGGGAGGAGACATGGTGGCTACAGAAAGAGAGAAGAGATGTCGAAAAAAAAAAAAAGGTCGTCGATTTACGGCTGCTCCGGGGGGGGGGGGGGGCGGGCGGCGTTAAAAAAGAAAATTGGGTGTTTTTAGGGTTAGACTCTTGATACCATGTAAGATTGTATTAATCTCCCTTGGGGAGCCTCTCATTAATATAAAATATATATAGGTGTACAATGTTGAATCCTCTATAATAAGGATCCTAATTCTACTATAATTATACAACACAAAATATGTTAAATATGTCCTATATACACGTGCTAATAAACATAATATAAAAAAATGATATAATTTGAGATTTTTACGCAACAATCTAAGTCCGCTTATTCCCATTAAGTGATCCATTGGCGAAAAGAGGGCCTTATGTACTTTTTCTCGAGTTTTTCTCACAACTCCTTTGCCGTCTTCATGGTGCAATACACAATATATAATGTATCCCACAGATCGTTCAGAATGCATTTTTACACATAAAATCACTATGATTCCAGGCATCCAGTGTTAACTTCAGGGCATTTGTGACCTGGATATATTTGGCCACTTCAGTCGTTGTGTTAGACTGAGTGTCTATTGCATCCCCACCAGAAGGAGGATCTTTTGTCAGAAAGCGTGACATGTTTTAAAGTAGTAAGATAGAACAACATCTTTTGTTGCCATCTCTTGAAATTGGTACCCAGAAACGTTTCTGGGCGTTCGCTTTAGAAACTGGCAGGAGCATAACCATTGGCAATGGTTGAAGAAGACATCTTTCGAACACTTAGAAATACAATTTGTCTTAAATTGTAGGTAAAAATGTATCAGAAAGGTTAATCAAGACAGAAAAGCTGAGTCTAGAGATAACTCTCTTTCTTTAAGACAAAATTGCCCCGTATAGAAGCTTTTACGGTATTGGACAATAGTCTCCCAAGATAAAACAGCAACAATCAACAATACAAAGCTAGTAATGTTGATTCCAGCGAAGAAAAAATGAATATTGAACAGATTGCAAAGAGAGGAAAGGATTTGTTTTTTTCCGTATATTTGAACTGAACAGTAATGTTCAATTTATAGGTGAATAAGAGGGTAATTCCGGAAGAAAGCCCACAACCCACGACCTGAGACCGGACCGGGCGGGCGGCGGCGCGCGCGGGGCTTAGCCCCGAACCCAAGCTCACCTAAGTCCTCCCCTTTCTTAAAACTTGGGTCACCCCTTGGTGCCCAAACCCTTACTCAAAACTATAGTTAAAATAGTCCTCAATCCTTCCATATTCAACCGATGTGGGAGTTCTATTATTTGGCCAAACCAATCCATCTATTTGTGTCTCAAACATCTTACTTTGTGCATCAATATCTCTTTCAATCCTTAACGAAATTTGATGATACTTGACACTAATATCATCTACTCATTTAGTATATTAGGCATGTGCGAAAAAATGATATTTCCGACATGTTGGGCCCATGTGTTTAAGTCATTAAAGATGAAAAAAACTCAATCTCATATAATTAAATTTCCAACACTTTTAACAAAAGCCACATATGATTAGACCCAAATCCATTCACAATTCAACTTGTGAGATGATATTAATCTCCCTTGGGGAGTCTTTCATTAATATCAAGGTATATATAGAGTACAATATTCATCCTTTATACAATAGGAATCCTAAGCCTATACAAAAGAGGAATCCTAGTCTTACCATAATTATATTTACACAATATATGAAAATATTCTAATTATGGGTAGGAAATATATTGTTTCTTATATTTACACATTTACACACCCCTCAGTCGGAGCTGGAGGAGGCCGGACGCTGAGACTGGATCTGAAGTCAAGAAATAAATGTCTGGAAAGTCCTTTGGTAAATATGTCTGCATACTGATAGGATGATAGAACATGTAACACTCTGACATGGCCTAACGTAACTTTCTCACGAACGAAGTGTAGGTCTATCTCAATATGCTTGGTTCGCTGATGTTGAACCAGATTATGAGAAAGATAGATGGCAGATATGTTATCACAATACACAATAGATGCCTGACGCAAAGGACACTGAAGTTCTAACAGTAAATTTCTAAGCCAACAAATCTCAGCTACTACATTTGCAACGCCTATGTACTCACCTTTCAACGGAGTGAGATAGGGTAGCCTCGTCGCTTGCGTACCAAGAAATCGATTATCCCCTAAGAAAACACAAAAGCCGGAGGTGGAGCATCGTGTGTCCGGACACCCTGCCCAATCTGCATCCGTATATGAAAGCAACCTGTTTGGTGCAGAGGGATATATGTGCAAACCATAATCAAGAGTGCCCTTAATGTATCGAATGATACGCTTAAGAGCAGTGAAATGAGACTCCTTGGGGGCATGCATGAATAAGCACACCTGCTGAACATCATAAGCTATCTCTGGCCTGGTGAATGTGAGATACCGAAGTGCACCCGCAAGGCTCCTATACGAGTAGGATCGAGACGGAGCACCGTCCATAGCACTGAGCTTAGATTTGGAATCAACTGGAGTAGGCACCTCTTTGCAGTTCGCTATCTTAGCCCTGTACACAATCTCTTCTGCATACTTACGCTGACACAAGAATATATGATTGGAAGACCTGGTCACTGATATCCCCAAAAAGTAACTCAGCTTCCCCAAATCAGTCATGGCAAATTCAGACTTGAGCAAGACAATAATCTCATTTTTCAATCCGTCGGAGGAGGCAGTAAGAACAATATCATCCACGTAAAGTAATAAGTAAGCGTTGCTACTACCTCGATGAAAAATGAAAAGTGATGTATCACTCTTGCTTTGCATACAAACCCAATCGCAAGATATACCGGCAAAGCGATCATACCACGCACGGGGGCCTCGCTTCGGCTATATAGTGACTTACGGAGACGGCACACATAGTGAGGAACTGCTGGATGGGTGAACCCTGGTGGCTGATGCATGTAGACTGTCTCTCGCAGATCCCCATGTAAGAATGAATTCTTCACGTCAAGCTGATGAATCGGCCAGTGTTTGCCCATGGCTATGCTCAAAACTGTGCGAATGGTAGCCGGTTTGACAACCGGGCTGAAGGTCTCACCACAATCAATGCCCTCCTGCTGATTTATGCCATTAGCCACAAGACGGGCCTTATACCTCTCAAGATCCCCATTGTCTCTGAACTTGTGACAAAATAGCCACATACAACGAATGACATTCACCCCCTCAGGTCTAGGTACTAGATCCCACGTGTGTTGTTTAGTTAAAGCATTGAATTCCTCATACATAGCCGCATTCCAATTAGGGTCTTGTTTGGCCAATTTTGGGTTCTTTGGAAGTGGAGAGATGGTTTGGACAGACAAGTTGAAATGGACTTTGGGTTTGAAGATTCCATGCTTTGAACGAGTTTCCATTGGATGGGTAGGGGCAGTGGGTGGCGGAGTGGTTTCTGAGACGGGGGGGGGGGGGTAAAGTAGGATAAGGAGAAGGTGGGGGCGAAGCCGTCGGAGGCGCCGCGGCTCCTGGATCGAGAGTCGCGGCTCTAGAAGGTTGACAGGCTTCTCTGAAGTTTGGGCGCTGCGACGCTGTTGACGGTGTTTCAAAAGATTGCTCTGTGGAAATCAGGCGCCTCGGCGCCTCCCCTCGAGGTCGCGGCTCTGACGACGGAACAGAGGATGTGAGTTGTTCGATTATGAGGGGAGATATGGCAGATTCGTCAAGAAATGAGTAGTCCTGTTTTTGGAATTTTGGAAGATTCGAAAATGGGAATGTGGTCTCGTCGAATGTGACGTGACGAGATATGTGGATCTGACGAGTCGACAAGTCATAGCATAGATAGCCCCTATGGTTCGGCGGGAATCCTAGAAAGACACATGGAGTGGACCTAGGAGCGAGCTTGTGAGGGGCGGTGGAGCTAAGGTTGGGATAGCACAGGCAACCAAAAATCCGTAAATGATCATAAGAGGGGATTCTATGGTAGAGGATTTCGGTAGGGGTCATATTGTGAAGAGTGCTAGTAAGGAGAATATTTAGAGTGTATTTTGACATTTTAGCAGCATAGACCCAGAAGGGTGGAGGGAGGGAGGCATGAATCAATAGTGTGCGAATCATATTGTTAATGGTGCTGATGATTCTTTCAACTTTACCGTTTTGTGGTGAGGTGTGAGGGCAGGAGAAGCGAAAGACCATGCCATTATTGGTACAAAAGCGGTGAAACATAGAGTTATTGAATTCACGACCATTATCGCACTGAAATGATTTTATGCCTTTTCCAAATTGTGTTTGAATGAACTTGCGAAACTCAAGAAATTTGACAAACACTTCCGATTTAACTTTAAGAGGGTATAACCAAATGTAGTGTGAAAAATCATCAAGCAACACAAGATAGTATTTATGACCGAGAGATCTAGAGATAGGAGATGTCCATAAATCGGCATGTATGATATCAAAAGGAGCAAATGTAACACTAGTAGATGATTTAAACGGAAGACGAATATGTTTGCCTAAAGAGCAAGAAACACAATTTTGGGCAAGTTTCCCATTACAAGCAATGAAATTGTTGCCTCTAAGAAAATTAAAAACTGGGGCTCCTGGATGACCAAGCTTATTATGCCAAGTTGAAGAAGAAACAACCGCTAGAGTGACAGGAGAGCAAGATCTGGCAGCGGAAGTGGAAGTGAATGGATAGAGATCCCCCGTTCTATTGCATCTCGTAAGAAGTGTCCCCGTATGAAGATCCTTCACAGTAAAACCAAAAGAGTCAAAATCCACGGAGATAGAATTATTATGAGTAAATTGGCGGACAAATATGAGGTTCTTAATCATGTGTGGGGCATATAGGGTGTTTTTGAGGGAGAATGGTGGATGAGGTACCATAACCCTTAACTGGAATGCGTTGTCCACTACCAACTGTAACATATTGAGGATGCTTTAATCGAAACAGTTTAGGAATAGTACCTGCAGACTGGGTGACGTGAGATGTGGCGCCTGAGTCCATGTACCAAGTATTGTCAGGTTGTTGCATAGAGAGGGTACTGAACGCCTGACCCAACTCAGTGGGTGTCATGCCGGAGGAGGGCTGCGGGACCTGACCTTGCATGAAGTGGGCCTGCTGTGGGGCTGGAGCAGGGCCTAACAAACCGGGGTAAGAATACGGATTGTATGGCTGCTGGTACTGGAATTGACTTGGCGCCGCGGCTCAGACCGGGGCGCCGCGGCTCAGCATCGGGCGCGCGGCGCGCGTAGACGAACTGCTGAGGAGCCGCGGCCCAATTGTTCTGCGATCTCTGTTGCTGTTGCTGCTGTTGGTTCTGTTGACCGCGACCCTTGCCACGACCACGACCTCCTCTACCGCTGCGACCTTTTCCACCCTTACCGCCGCGGCCCTGCCGCTGTTGGGAGTTATCTGGTGGCGTCTGATCTTGGGGTTGCGTGTCGACGCCTAACACCGCCGGGCGTGCTCATCCCCGCTTAGCACGACGGGTTTCTTCGAGCAACAATTGTGAGCGAGCTTTGTTAAAACTCGATAGCGGATCTGCCTGTTGAATAATGGTGGCCAAAGTATCATATTCGCCCTTAGTAAGGCCGTAAATCATTTGTAGCACCATTTAATCGTCGGTGACGCGTGCCGATGTTGGAGAGTTGATCCGCTAGAAGTTTAAGTCGCTTGCGGTACTCGGAGACATTGGAGAAGTTTTCAAGACGTGTTTTGTTGAACTGTTCTTCTAAATACACGGCACGAGTGTGCTTGTTGTCCCGAAAAATTTCCTCCAAACGATTCCACAAGTCAAGGGTCAGTGGAGTCGATTTCATGATAGTAAGGAGCAAATCCCGAGAGATACTATCATATATCCATTGTTTGACGCCGGCGTCGAGACGATGCCGTATAGAATCATCAACCTCCGTAGGCGCGGAATAGTGTCATCAATATGGTCAAGCACGTTATAGAGACATGCATGATTGCGAAAAGTTCAACCCAGGGAGAATACTTGGTTGTTTTCTTGATCAAGAATAATGGGAATATGGTTCTTGATGTTGGAAACAGTAAGGGCGGGATGAAACGGGGGTGATGACTTTGTGGTGGGATTTGTGGAGGTAGAGGCGTCAGAAAGTGTGGAAGAATCAGGGATAGCCACTTAGAGAAGAGAAGAAAGGAAGAACAAAACCCGAAAAACAAGAAGAAAATCCGGGAGGGCCGCGGCGTAGGAGAGGCAGCCGGCGGCTGTGGAAGAGAAAGGTTTTTAGGGTTTTGTTTATTTGGCTCTTGATACCATGTGAGATGATATTAATCTCCCTTGGGGAGTCTTTCATTAATATCAAGGTATATATAGAGTACAATATTCATCCTTTATACAATAGGAATCCTAAGCCTATACAAAAGAGGAATTCTAGTCTTACCATAATTATATTTACACAATATATGAAAATATTTTAATTATGGGTAGGAAATATATTGTTTCCTATATTTACACGTTTACACAACTGATTAACCCAAACCTATTTTTAAAAGACCCTAACACTTCTTCTTCATCATCCAACATAGTACCTTAATTACTAAATTAAAAAATGGTTAGTGCTGCTCGTAGGGACTAGGAGAGCTGCAGCTTTCTTGCTAAGTAGCATTACTTTTCAGTGTTGGCATGTTATTCTCTTTAAATGTCATCCTTAAGGGAAAGAAGACAGAATTGGAAAGCTTTATTTTTTCAATTCTCATGATCATTTTATCTTCAAATGTGCCCATGACTTTCTTTTACTGCTAAATATGTCCATGACTTCATAAAAGACTGCATTTTTGCGATAACAAACATATATCCAAATATTACCAGATGTCATTAATTAAATCTCTAAGTTGGGACAACCCATAATTTCTAGTTTCCTTTCTCCTGATAAAAGAGTAACACAACAATTGTTGGTCAGCTGAGAATGGAGAGACTCGAGCTTTATCATAACCAGCTCCATTTCTCCAATTTTTCTTTCTCCAGAAATAAAAATCCACTCATCCATGAATCTCACATCGTAAATGAAATGAGAACATGAACTTCTTATATAGACTTGGACAATCCTCATCCTACAAGCTAGCTTTTGGAGTTGAGTTAGAGGGTAACAACATTTAGGATTACACAATATAAAACCAGAAATAAAGTAGAATAAAAAAAACGAAAAAGGAGAGGGGAATTTCTCCAGCCGCTGTCCCCTCTGGTCCTATCAATTTTGCTGGTTCTCGGATCCAACAGCACTAACCATTTTTAATTTGGTAATTACGTTCTGTGGTGGATGAAGAAGTGTTGGGTCTTTTAAAAATAGGTTTGAGATAATGAGTTGGATTGTGAATGGATTTGGCTCTTATTACATGAGGATCAATAAAAAAAAGCTACATATTTAATTAAAAAATTCATATATTCAACATCACATTCGGTTAAAAGGAGGGGCAATTTTAGATTTAACTTTAATACTAAGAATATTTTTTTTATGTAAATAGATGAAAGAAATGACATTTTTGATTCAATAGATGAGAGGATGGCATTTTTGAGTAATTTCTAACACAAATGATATACTTTCAACTAGGGCTGGCCAGTGGGCCGGGACAGCCCGACCCCGACCCGAGCCCGTCCCGAGCCCGCTCCGGTCCCGCCCCGACCCCGCCAAAAAAAAAAAAAAAAAATTTACGGGGGCGGGACTCGAACTCGGGACGGGACGATGTCTCGTCCCGCGAGACCCGAGCCCGCCCCAGGCCCGCGAGACCCGAGCCCGCCCCGAGCCCGCCCCGACCCCGACCCCGACCCCGCCCTCGCCCTTTGCAAAAATGGCCGTTGCACCAACGACCATTTTAGATTATGGCCGTTGGCAACGGCCATTTTAGCCCCCCCCCCCCCCCCCCCCTACCCCTTAATATTTATTTTTAACCCATAAGTTATTATATTTACACTTTAACCCAATTTTTCAACTATAAATAACTCATTTTCTCTTCATCTTTCTCACAAATCTTCCTACAATCTCTCTAATTTCTCAATATATCTCTCTACAATTCTACATTGTTTGCTAAATATTCAATTTTATTTATTCATTTGGGAATTGGTAGTGAAGTTGGCAACTAGCTTGAGTATCTTCCATCGAGCAAAGTTTCAATTTTCAACCTCTCGATTACACGTCGACGTTACGTCGGCGTTTGGTACATTCGTTCCTTCATTAAATTATTATTGTCTGTTTATTTAGTTTAGATCACTTAATTTTATTGTCTTTAATTATTTATTTATTATCATAATTAAAATGGAAGGATTAAAAGGTATGTTTAAGGGTAAGGGTAAGGGTGCTTCTTCTAGTAGGGGCAACCTGGGCAAGGGTACTTCTTCTAGTCATCTTATTCCTACACATGATGATTTTGTTGATACTCAACATTTTCCTACAATACCATTAGATTTAGACCAGGAGCTATTTTCTCGGAACTCAAGAAGACTTTAATTTAGACGATGATCTAGATGATATACCCACTAATGTTGATGACAACACACCCACTAGTGCACCTTCAACCGAAATACCTCCTATTCCCCCTAGTATGAGACGAGGTCCAAAAAACGACCATTAAAATCGGATGCATGGACATTTTTTGATAGGGACGTAGAGAATCAAGTAGCCATATGTAAATTTTGTAAAAATGTTTTAAAATTTAAAACTGGAAAAGGTCACGGTGGGACGGGGGGTTTAATTAGACACGTAGTAAGTGCTCATCCAAATAGGTATGCCCAATACCAGGCTTCAAAACCGGGTGCGCAAACGCCCGCTCCATCGGGACAAGGTTCACATACCGATATCGTCCCGGACCAAGTACAGGTCAAATTAACCCTATGACGGGGGGAATTGTAGGCTCTAAATACAATAAACATAGAGATAGGGAAGCAATATCAAAATTAGTTGCTTGTGGAGGGTTTGCCTTTTTCATTTCCTTCATCTCCCGGTTTTATTCATTACATTAGAGATATATATAATCCTCGCTTTTAACGGTTTTCCTAGATCAACTCGTTAAGAGAGATGTATTTAAATTCGCGCATGAATATCAACAATATTTACGTTTTTCATTATATCATTTTAATGGCAAAGTATCCATCACGTCGATATAGGTCGTAGTACTAACGGCCATGATTATTTAACGTAACTTGTCATTGGATAGATTATAAATGGTCTATGCAAAAACGTATTTTAGCGTATAGATATATAGATGATAGGCACACTTTGGTACTTTTATTGCGAGAAAATATTTATCAAGTGTGCGATTATTACGGAATTACCGATAAAATTATGACTATTACATTAGATAACGCTTCTAGTAACAATTACGCAATTACAATTTTAAAAAATAGTTTAACTCCGTCTTTTCCAGACCATTTTCATATAAAATGCGCGTGCCATATATATAACTTAATTGTAAAGGATGGTCTATCACTTTTTGAAGACATTCTTAGTAAAATACAATTTGCTATAAACTTTATTTTTAAAAGTAATAAAGTACAACGTAGAAAAGAATATAAAAAAATTTGTCATGATTGCCAACTACCTTTTAGAAAAATTCCACAAGAAGTATCCACTAGGTGGAATTCTTTATACGAGCAACTACTTGTTGCTTATGACTATAAATTACCTATAACTTTATTTTTTAACTCTCATAATAAAAAGCCAAATTGATATGATTTTAGATAGTGATTGGGAAAAAATTTCCGAACTTATTGTATTTTTAGAGAAATTTTTTCAAGCAACAAAAGAATTTTCCGGTATATATTATCCTATTATTTCAACTATGTTATTTTATATAACTCTAATATTTTTATTACTTAGTGAATATATGGAAAAACCAAATTATAAGGCAACTATTAAAAAAATGTTTCTCAAAATAAAAAAATATTTTATTCCTATTCCCTCTATTTATATTATTGGTTCTCAGTATTAAATCCTACTATTAAAATAGACGGTACAAAATCACTAATTGAAACTATTTACGATTGTATAGAAGTACTACCACCTCCAAGTCCCAAAAATCTAAATCACCCACCACCTATTGAACAAACTAAAGAAGAAGTATTGTCTAGCGTAGAACACCAATGCAAAAATATATATAGATTTTATCAACAAGAAAATGCTAGTAACTTACCGGCTTCCATACCATCTTCTTCATCTTCAACACAACCTCACAAAAGACATGTCTTGTTTCTGCGGCTAGTATTGAAAGCCTCGAAATAGAATGTGCGGCCGTACCTCTACTACTAACCAAATTAGCGAGTTGGATATTTTTGTTTTGCGGGGTTCTGTACCGTATCAAGAAGTTATCAATGAAGATGGACATGAAGACTTGTCAAATCTTGGAGGGGGAATGAGAAGACCTTTCCGACACTTTCAATGATGGCTCGAGATGTTTTGAACATTCAAGCGTCGTCAATCGCGTACGAAAGCGCTTTTTCTCGCAGCGATATCAAATAGGAGACCACAGACACTCATTAGCCGGAGACAACTTGGAAATTGCGTATTATTCGAGAGATTGGATACGAGCGGAGCGGAGAAGGTGCGGTCAACCGGAGATCAACGAAGAAGATGATGAAAACTACAACGAAATCTTAACCGAAGGTAGTGGAAGCGACGTGGATCAATTTGACCAACAAATACCAATTCCAACCGAAGAACCACATGAAATCATCAAGCAATTAGAACAGTTTTTTTGAGAATGTAATTTTTTTAATTGTAATTTTATTATGTAATTTGTAACTTTTGGACAACACCACAAAGTTGCAATTTAGATTTTAGACAATTGTATTTGTATTACAAAAAAATCATATGTCTATTAAATAATATAAGAGGTACAAAAACGACCTTGGGATGTTTTTATTACACTATCTTGTTTTGTTTATTGAGTTTTTTTTATACATATGTTATTTAAAAAAAAAAAAAAAAAAAAAAACCCGCCATATCCCGACCCGAGCCCGACCCCGCCCCGAGCCCGCCCCGACCCGAGCCGACGGGGATCGGGATCGGGACGGGACTTGCTCCGATCCCCGCCGGACCCGACCCCGCCGAGCCCGCCGGACCCGACCCCGCCCCTTCTCCCGTCCCGCCCCGACCCGACACCGCCGGACCCGGCCCGCCAGACCCGAGCCCGGCCCACTGGCCAGCCCTACTTTCAACTCTTCTTTTAATTGTTATGATCAATTCGTCTAGAAGAGTACAAAAGTTTGCTGTGTAAGATGGGAGGAATTTTACATTATAATCCCTACATAATTTTGTTCACAAAATCGAACAATCAAAAATAAAAAGTTAACAAATATTAAACTAGAAATTAAATTTTATATATGTAATATCAATGTCCAAAAATTTAAATTTCAGTATACATAATCGATTGTACCACGTTATTTATCCTCTTATTGAGATTATTAATTCACGCTTACTAGTTCCGTTTACAAGAATGGTCTCGAAGGTGATTGATCTTAAACTTTTATTCACAAAATCGAACTTTGACTTTTGATCTTGAAGGATTGATTATGGGACAAGTAGGGGTAAAAAATTCATGATCACCCATTTCAAGATCATTAGATGTAATTTCCTTACTAATTCACTAAGCGAATTGAATAGGAATTTACATAGTCAATACTTGGGCAAGTCAGCCATACTATTATGACTTCTACAATTTTCTTCAGTCTTCGAAGTAAGCCCAAGAATAAGTGTTATTATATTATTTGTCAATCAATAAATGCAACCTCCACTAGTGGAAATTCAAGTTAAAGTCAGTAAAACAACTACTTCAATGCCCATTATTTAGGGCAGTCATTAAATTCAATTAGAAGCCTAAGTCAAGAAGCTACGAATGAAATGATAGATCCCTCTATAAGATCGGGGCAACTTTCTTGTGATAATAATTGCGAATATCTTAATATTTTTTCTTGGTCAAATTAGAATTTACTGCCTTTTCTCTTCTAATCAGCCTATTTGTAGTTCGTTCAACCTCTTTAACCTGCCCTGCAATAATCCGACAATAGGATTTTCTTCATCGGAAAGTATGGCTGGAGGAGGAGGAGGAGGATCCACTTCGAATCCTTCTCGAACTCTTTTAGACACTCCAACTTGGGCTCTGGCTACAGTCTGCTTCATCTTTATTTTCCTTGGCATTTTCATTGAACACTTGATCCATCTTCTTTGTCATGTAAGCAACCTTATTTTATTTTGTTTTATATTTGTTCGAACTCTTTAAAAATGTTGGTGCGCCTGTATATCAAATTCTCTAAAACAAAAGTTTTAGAAAGTCCGAATGATATAGATTTTATTCAGAAATTATATCAAGTATATGAGTTTTTTGGGTTCTTTTGAATTTGTAATATTCATGCAGTGGCTCAAAAAACATAGGAAGACCGCCTTGTTTGAAGCTGTGGAGAAACTCAAATCAGGTCTCTCCTCATACCCTTTTACAGCTCCTTGCTTACTCCAAAAATTGAATAAATTGACTATCTTTGAGAATGTACCAATTTTGCACTATCACAATATTTTAACTTGTTGAAGAAAATAATTTATCTTATATTACGGGTTACTTATTCCACTTTTTATGTACAAGTGTTATCAGAGGCAAAGCCAGAACATTTTTAATTTATGAGTTCTAGATGATAATTCTTTTTTATTGAGTTCTGAAAAAAGTTTATACATATTAAATGAATTTTTTGACACAAATATTAGGTTTGAGCTAATTATTGAATTCTACTGAATCGATAACTTAGCACTACGACTCCGCCCTGAATGTTGAGTTAAATCTTGAGTGTTGACTATTTATTTTGTTTTGTATACGCAGTGTTGATGCAACTAGGATTTTTATCGCTATTATTAGCAGTGATACAAAGACCAATATCGAAAATATGCATACCAAATAGAATAGCAAACTCCATGCTTCCTTGTAATCGTGCTGTACTAGATTCTACAAAAACCATCAAAGGATTCGAGCACTTCTCAAATTCGTCGTCCCCATTTCTATTTTCTCGTCATCAAAGGGAATTGGCATCTATTGAAAATTCAAAGGATTACTGTGGCTCCAGAGTATGAAGAAAATAAAAGATATATTTAATTACTCTCTATGTTTCAATTTTTGTGACACCTTTTGAATTTCGAGAGTCAAATATCTTGATTTTAACTATGAATTCTGGATATATAAGCATTAAATCTTTTGAAATAAAATTTACAAATTTAAAACTACGTAAAAAGTATTATAAGTCAAAATATTTAAAAGGCATACGGAAAAGTCGCGATCAGAAGAAAAGTTCGTCTGACTCTCGAAATTCAAACGGTGCCACAAAAATTAGAATAGAGCGTCTGAGAGAGTAATATTTGTGAATAAAGATGTTCTTAATTCTTTCCAGGGAATGACTTCTTTCATGTCACAAAGTGGAATCAATCAGCTAAACAACTTCATATTTGTGCTAGCAATCATGCAGATTGTGTACAGTGTTGTCACAATGGCTTTAGGAAGAGCCAAGGTATACTCCTTTTCCTAAATAATGGAAACTTGTGCACCCCTGCCTCAGTACTTACTATAATTTTCTTAGATCCAAGGAAATGCATAAAATGAGGAATTACTGACGCGGATTGTGGTGGTATAGATATAATTCCTCCATTTTTTACCCCAGGAAAACGCAATTCAGCTATCAAATCATATTTAGAATTGTTTGACAAGTACGAGTAGTAATATTATTTTCTTAAACTTCTATTAACATTTTCCTATATATCTCCTTCTGATTAATTAATAGATGAAACGCTGGAAAACGTGGGAGAAGGAAACACAGACCATAGAACATATGGCAGCCAATGGTATGCACCTTCTACAGTTCTACTTAGTGATACTATGTGAGATCAAGATAGAATATTTTGAAAAGAGTTTAAATTTTATCCATGATAATAGTATACTTTCTCTTTTTCTTTGACAAAATAATTGCACTTTATCTTATATAATTAAACATATTGAAGTGTGTGACCATCTGATCTAAAAGATCAAGCTGTTACATAGAACACACTTTTAATATTTGATTATATTCTCAACACGCCCCCTCACTTGCTGGCCTGATTTTTTTCATGGTCCAAGCACGTGGAAATTCTTTTTGAGAATGAGTGGCAGTGAGATTCGATCCCAGGATCTTTGGTATGCTCTAATACCATATTGAAGTGTGTGACCATCTGATCTAAAAGCTTAAGTTGTTAGATAGAACACACTTTTAATATTTGGTTATATTCTCAACAAAACAAACAAGAATTATCGACGGTAACTTCTATTACTACTAAACAACTAAAATTCATTGTTAATCTTATTTAACGGAGAATTAGCGATGGATTATCAAAAACTATATTAACTACGGCAATGTAAATTTTACTCTCAAATAGATAAAGGATTTTTAAAATGCTGAAATAGATATTTAACGCTAGTATTCTAAATCTTTTCGCATAAAATGGATGAATGAGGCCTTAGTGATTGTTTGAACCATCTCAATAGTTGAATGTCAGAACAAAATTTCAAGAGCGATTTTATAACCATCATATTCAGAAAATTCAAGTCAAAATATAATTTCAAAGTTTGAAAATAGAAAGCGACTTCCGATTTGATTAAATTTATATCTGATTTATATTATGACATTCTAATTATATCGCTACTTTTATAATCAAATGTAACCACCTATTAGATCCTAATCGATTCAGATTTACAAGAGAAACAACATTTGGTCGACGCCACGTGAGCAACTTTACAAACACTTGTACTCAGCTTTGGATTGTAAGTATAATTTTTCACTTCTCTTTTTGGCGTTCTTTTTAGGCAAAACTCAAAAGAAAAAACTTTGTTTGATTACTATTAATCTTTTAGATTTGGACGAGAAAATGACAAAAATGGTACTTTATGTTTGGGAAGATTTAAAGTGGTCCTTTAAATATAATTTTGAGCAGTATTGGTCCTTTAAATTAGCCAATTTGAACACTTTAATTTTCGGCAAATATTTGAACAAACATTCTTGATTAACCAAAAATATGAGGAAAAACCTATTAAATTCTAGAAACTACAATACAAAAGAATTGTAGAAAAAATTTAACCAAAAACATCAGAAAAGTCCTATTAAATCCTAGAAACTACAATACAAAAAATTGCACTAAACACCAAAAATAGACAAAAATAATTTGCAGAAGTTACACCTCAAAACTCTGCACCAGACTCTATAACATAGACCAAAAATAGTAGAAATCGCAAATTTCAAATGTGAGTTCACGTTATATCCTTTTATTTTTTCACAATTATCATCAAATCTAACATATTATATTTGTTAAATATTCGATGAAGATCAAAAATGCTTATTTTTGACGAACTTAAAAAATTAAAATTGTTCAGAATTTTTTTTAAGGGACTCCATTAAATCTTTCTCCAAACGGCTATTTGTACTATTTTCTCAAATTTGGACCGTCTCTTTTTCTATTACTATTAATACTATTTTTGCAAATGGGACAGAAATGTTTCTTTCGGCAATTCTTCCATTCAGTAGCAAAAGTTGACTATCTTACATTACGCCATGGCTTCATTACGGTGAGTATCCGTCGTTTCTTCTCCCATCGCTCCAATTTCAAATAATAGTAGTAGTTTTGATACATTAAATTTATTTTAAAATTTTACTATATTTTTTAAATGATAAAAATTCAATTATTAAATCTATCCACCCTTCAATTAATATAGTATTAATTAAGTGAGACGTTAACAGAGTTAAAAGAGTAGTTTAGACAAATACTCTATGAATAAAATTATTAGATAATGTCTTTTTAAGGAGTGTCCAAAATATTAAATGACAGATAATATGAATACAGTAATATTTATATGATTGGATCGTAATGTCTCACTAATGTGTTACCTTTTTATTTTACTCGATCAAAATGTGCAGGCTCATTTATCTTCAAACAATGCCTTCAATTTTCAGAAGTACATTGAACGATCTTTGGAAGATGATTTCAAAGTCGTAGTTGGCATCAGGTAATTTCCAATGAGAGATAATCTAATATAACTGCTAATTAAATAACTTGAAAATAATTGTACGTACTCTACTCCAACATCTTTTAAAGTATGTGCAGTAATTGCACAACTCGTAAAATTTGAGATACAATTCAGGCACTGAATTTATAAATTACCTACTCCTTAGAATCTCTAATATGTACAACAAATACTTAATAGATTGTCACATAATTTAGGAGTTGATTTCTGAGATGATCACGCAACTAATAGCTATTATCTCAGAAAGTTACTTAATTTGTTCAAGAAAATTAAAATCAAGAAGAAAAGTGACTTCCTAAGAGAATAACTATTAATTGAGTGATTATATGAGAAATCAACACGATAATTTAGCGAAGACTATACGGGAAAAAACAACCTAGGTACTGAAATGGGTAGGTTAATGCTCACAGTTCACTTTCATCTGGCTATCTAGTTCTCTTAGTTATTGTTACGTTCTTACTCGTTGAGGACAGTGGAACGACATAAGCATCGATGGTAGATCATCGGTCAACCAATCACATAATAAGTGAGATCGTATGTAACAAACATTGTTCAAGTCACAAATGAGTTAACTGCTATTCGACTAAATAACTTCTATGATCACTCACCTATAACATATTATCTATTAAAGTCATTATTGACTATTTTGTATCAATAAAATTACTAAACTATAGCAAATTATCTACCAAAGTTACTGATGTTTATTTTATATCAACAAAATCACTCAAATTAGACTTATCTTTCCACCAAGTCACTCAGGTTAGGCTAGCCTTTCCAAAAAGTCATTATAGACCCAAAAAAAAACTAAAGAAATAATTGCATAAGCCCCCCTCAAGTTTGGTTTTGTAACACTTAATTACTTCATTTATGGTTCGTGATATTATGCTTACCATTTTTTTTATATATATAATTCTTTTGAGCTAATTATTAATATTAAAAAATTAACTAATTTGTCATTTATAATATATTTTCTTAATTAATTTCTTAAACATCTTTTTTTTTCAAGAAAAAATCATTTCCATCTCATTTGTGCCAAAAATATGGCGGAGAAGTTGCTTATACTCGATTCCGGCTCCTCTCCATTTTTCATTGTCTCCATTTCCTCAAGTTCTTGGTTGGATAGATGACACATGTTTTATTTTAAAACGAGTGGTCTAGATTTAATTAACTAAAGTAATGTCTTATAAACTATGGTTAAGATAATTAATATTCCATAGATTTTTCAAAAAAAAAAAAATGTCAATGCTAATTGCCCTTTATCTCATCCATAAATATATTAAAAATTTCAAACTCGCTTCCCGATTTTCTATCCACGTCTTCCACAAACCTTCAAGTTATATCCCCGTTGTTACCTACATAACGTTAGGAAAATTTAAATATAAATAACGCAGGGCCTCGAGTTTGTTAAAATTGAGATTAACATGTTTGATTCCATATTCAAACAGATACTTGTATATTTGAAAATTCGAGAAGACAAAGATCAAGTGAAATATTTTTTCCAAGATGAATCTGCTTGGTGTATTTGTTTCCTATTTTTTACTTGTATTTTATTTCATGTGATCCTTAAAATGAATTTGTGTGTATATTTTAATTCAAAGTAGAACTGAAAAAAGTTAGTACTCAAATTTCATAAGCTAATATACCACTTCTTCGGTCATCAGCATCACTGATTAGATAATGAAACGGGGAAAGCACAATAAAGAACTAATTAATTAAAGATATGAATTTTATAGCGAAAAAACTAAGGGGAAAAAGGATTATTAATTAAGGAAAAGGAATTTTTTTTATCAGAAAAAATGCTTATAAAATTAACTAAATAAGAAAATATATTACAAAGGACAAATTAATTAAGTTATAATTTTTTCATTTATAATAATTAGGTTAAAAAATTGTAACAAAGAAAATTAAAATTAGAAATGTAAGAATAACATCATAAATTACAAAGAAATTAAGTGTTAAAAGCTGTACTTGAGGGAGGCTTATGTAATTATCCCTTTAAGTTTTTTTGGCTATAATGACTTTGTGGCAAAATTAGCATAACTTGAATGACTTTGTGGAAAGTTGTTGATACAAAATAAACATTAATGACTTTTAAGAGATAATTTGTTGTAGTTGAGTGACCATATAAGTTATCCACTACTGCTAATCATGACTCCACTAGTGCCACTTCTTGTAAAATTGAATTTCTTGCGGTAGGCTTAATCTATATAAATTACTATTATGTTAATCAACCATGAAGAGTGAAAATACTTCTCATTTAGAATATAACTTCATATATGTATAGTTAAATATTCAATATGATTCCACAAGATCTAGTTTTGTTCAAGTAACAGATTCTAACCAATTGAAAGGATCGCATGATTAGTAACCTCTTCCAGCATTTTTTTTTGGTATTAGTATGAAATAAGACAAGAAAAAAATCTTTTAATTAAGATAAAGATTAATGGATAGAAAGATCCCATCAAAAAGTAGTCAAGTTTAGCTATATATATATATATATATATATATATCCTTTTATACATGAATGATTTATACCACCATATATATTTACAAGTACTACCTAACATTGTCCTCTTATTCTTTACTGAAACAGCCCTTTCATGTGGTTAGTGGTGGTCATCTTCTTGTTAGTTGACGTTCACGGTATGTTTGTCTACATCTCTCTCTAAATCGTGAGACTATTTCAGTTAAAAACTTAAATTATAATGGAAAACATGTATATTTGTAATTTTTTTAATTACACTATGTCTCACCATTTGGCATTTTAACAGGATATTAACTTATATAGTTGTTCACCTAAAAAAAACAGCCGAAAAATATATAATTGATGTATAATATATTTATCTTGGTTAGTAGCTATAAATATTACTACCTATCCAGTGGCCAAATTTGTACCTTCCCTTTGCTAGACTAACAATTACTTGGATTTTCAAGCTGAATTTATCTTAAGTAATTTAAACAGGTTGGAACGTCTATCTTTGGGTATCATTTCTCCCACTCATTGTAAGAATACATAACCTGCTCCTAATTTACTTTATTTTTAAGTTTCTCATCCATGTAAAGCCTTCATTAATACTTGAAATTCAAGATTTGTTAATGGTTGATTTTATAGACAGTGTTGGTGATTGGGACTAAGCTGGAGACAATTGTGGCTCAAATGGCTCTTCAACTCGAAACTCAAGACACTGTAATTATAGGATCCCCACTGGTCCAACCTAATGATAATCTTTTTTGGTTTAATCAACCTCAATTTGTTTTGACCCTTCTCCACTATACCCTTTTCATAGTAAGCAATTTCTCCTTTCACGCCATCTTTATTTGCATAATAACCTGGATATATTCTGTCTCCATTCCAAAATACTTGCCACATTATGCTTCTCGAGAGTAAAACAAAATAAATTTTGGCCAATTCTAAGATGTATTTGTTCACCATATTGTTATGATAAGAACAGCAACTTATAGTATTTTTCATGTACTTTTTTAATATCCAAATTTTAATTCTAAAATATTAAATTAATCTAATCCAATTTAGATCCGAAGATAATTGGTTAAATTGACTCTCGAGAAGTGCAATATGACAAGTATTTTGAGACGGAAGAAGTATATTTTAGAATTTAACTCATATAGACAGACAATATAGATAAAGAATAAGTATATTTCCAGTTCTTAATTCCACTTGCTATAAACACGTAGTCAGATGACTTGATAGTTTAAGAAAATATTTTATATTGTCGGTGTATAAAAGTTACACTCGTGTCCAGAGGGTTATAATTAAGCAAAGCATCAAATTTACATTTTTTCCCTCCCTAACAATTAACTCATAGTACTATCTATTTTTCTGTGTTTTATGACTTGATTGCAGAATGCATTTGAGTTGGCCTTCTTTATTTGGGTGACGGTAATTATCTACCCTTATATTGGCCAAACTATCTCTCATTAATTTAGCCAAGAAGCAGAGTAACTTGTGCTTAGACAACTCATTTTTTATTTTTTTTTGTAATATTAAATATTTTAGTGGCAATTTGGAATAAGATCCTGTTATCATGAGCATGTGGAGATCATCGTTATCAGGGTGGTTTTGGCGTAAGTCATAATTCCATCCTCCTTAATTATTTTCTCTTAACAATTTTTGTATTTATAAAGTGGACATTTTGTCAAAATAAAATTATAATTTATTTGCATATGGACCATGCAGGCTGATGGTTCAAGTACTTTGTAGTTACATTACTTTGCCTCTCTATGCCCTCGTTACGCAGGTTTGTACTCCAAAAAACATACTTCTAATAACGTTTTGATGCACTTTACAAACCTATCTTAGTTAATTAAGGAAAAAATATTAGAAATTTAGGAATTAATTTAAAAGCATAGGTTAATCGATGGAACATTAACTAAACTTTATGATAACTTTTTTTTTGCGAACTGAAAGATGCATTAATTAAAAACAATAGCGGAAATAAAGGAGTCATTATATTACAATTGTTGGATTAAAGTCATTAAACGAAGCTATCCCTAAATTGTCTTTGTTGAAAGCATAGAGAGTGAAAGGGGGTGGGAAATTCCAAAATGAGGATTCTTATGATAACTTTTATTCGTGCAACAATGACTAACTTGCATCACAAATGATTTTTTTCCATTTTAATGATAGGCCTATAACAGAAACTCTTATGAACGGTTAATTATATATAATTATCTTTTAGGTGACCTTATATTATAAAAAAAAAAATTTGACTGTCAGTATATAAAAATTAAACTCTAAGAAAAGACGTTTCCTTTTTTTATTTTGTTTAGATGGGTTCACATTTCAAAAGAGCATTATTGGAAGAACACATAATGCAAGCCATAAAGCAATGGCACACAGAAGTGAAGAGGAAGAAAAAGAAGCAAAACAACAAGCTGCAGCAATCAGATGCAACTGTAGCTGAGTTTAGTGCTAGTGCTCATGAACTTCAGGAGATCTATGAAGAACCATTAGAATTAACCATAGTCCATCAAAATCAATCATAAATAATTGTTTGACGTTGTTAATCGTAGTTAGTGAAAGAAATAATCCCTTGATTATTTTCATTGATTGAAATGCTATATATACAAGTTACATAATAGGAGAATCCTATTCCTATTCTACTCCTAAAACCTTATTCTACTTGGATACTAACTATACATTTATGGTAATACAAATATTATGGTAAGTGTACAATACTAATTATATTACAACATTACCTAAACTAGGATACTAAAATACTACTAACCTACACGGTACAAGGGGAATCCGAGAGCCAAATATACACAATATACACGTGTATATCGTGTGTGTATTGTGTATATTTAACACACCCCCACATTCATAGCGGGCGGTCTTCGAACGCTGAGACTGTCCCTAAAATCTTCAAAAAGGACCGAGGGAAGACCCTTTGTAAAGATGTCGGCAATTTGGTACCTTGACGGGACATGACAGACGCGTACCTGACCACGAGCAACCTTTTCGCGGACAAAATGAATGTCCATCTCGATATGCTTAGTGTGCTGGTGCTGAACCGGATTACCAGAAAGGTAGATGACACTAATATTATCGTAATAAACCAAGGTTGCTTTCTGAATGGGACAATGAAGCTCCAACAACAAATTACGTAACCAACATGATTCTGAGACCACATTAGCTACCCCTCGATATTCGGCCTCGGCACTGGATTAGGACAATGTCGACTGACGTTTCGTAGACCATGAGACCAGGTTATTGCCGAGAAACATACAATAGCCATACATAGACCGTCTGGTGTTCGAACAACCACCCCAATCAACATCTGTATACGAGACAAGTGTGGATGTCGAGGAGGGATATAAATGCAAACCATAGTCCAGCGTACCCTGAATATACCGAATGATGCGTTTGAGTGCATTCATGTGCTCAACTCTGGGATCATACATAAACAAACACACCTGCTGTACATCATACGTAATATCTGGCCTCGTGAATGTAAGATATTGAAGGGCCCATGCAAGACTGCGATAGCGGGTCAGATCCTCGTATGGTATGCCGGTCGCGGCACTAAGCTTGGGCTTAGTATCAACTGGAGTGGAAGTGGACTTAAAGGATGACATCTCAGCCCTCTCAATGATCTCAGATGCATACTTCCTTTGAGATAAGAACAACCCACTTGCATGACGAGTGATAGCAATCCCCAAAAAGTAGCTCAAGAGCCCCAAGTCTTTCATAGAAAACTCAGAGCTGAGCATTGTCATGATAGACTGGCGTAAGGCATCGAAAGAGGCAGTCAAAATAATATCATCCACATATAACAGAATATAGGCCAAGGACGAACCACGACGGTAGATGAATAAAGAATTATCCGACCTGCTGTGAGTGAACCCAATAGTCGAAACATAGTTTGTAAAATGCATATACCAGGCCCGTGGAGACTACTTAAGCCCATATAAGGACTTCTTCAACAAACAGATATGATGAGGATGTTTGGGATCTCTGAATCCCAAAGGCTGATGCATATAGACTGTTTCTTTGAGATCACCATGTAGGAAAACATTCTTTACATCTAACTGATGAATAGGCCATGTTTTCGAAAGAGTCAGCTAAGCACATTGCGAATGGTAGCTGGTTATGTCGGACAAATGAACTATCTGATTTATCATTATGAGCAAAAATCCACATGGACCTGATAATATTAATACCATATGGACGGGGCACTAACTCCCACGTCTTATTATCAATAAGAGCATTATATTCATCGGTCATAGCAATTTTTAAATTCGGGTCATTTAAGGCAGACACAAAATTACGGGGTAAGGATGATTTAAGGACATTAGAATGTAAATTAAAATATCTTTTTGGTTTAAACACACCTCGTTGACTACGAGTGACCGGTCTATGACTCGAGAAATAATTGGGCGGATTTCGGAAATTTTCTAGGCTCGGGATGGACTGGCCAGCAGGCAGTGGGCCTGCTCGCCCAACTCGGTAAACAGACGCAAGAACTGGACCAGTTCCGAAATTGGGCTGGACTGGTCCAATCACTAAAACTGGCCTAGTAATTGTACTGGGAATTGCAGTGTGTGACGGACCAGTGGGACCAACTGGCCCGCTGGAGAATTTTGGGTGCGGAATAAGTCCGAAAAATGGTGAATAATATATGGGGATATACTATCATCCAAAAAATTATACGAACTAGGCACAAGAGTATTACCTTTAGCAAATGAAAATTGGGATTCATAAAAAATTACATGGCGATTAATGATGATTTTATTAGAGGATAAATCAAAGCATTTGTAACCACGATGATTAGATGGAAAACCCAAAAACACACACAGAGTAGACCGGGCCTGAAGTTTGTTAATTGTGGTGGACGGGAATAACGGATAACACAAACACCCAAAAACCCAAAGATGTGAATATGAAGAAATTTTATTATATAAAATTTGAAGGGGGGAAGAATATGTCAAACCTTTGGAAGGAATTATGTTAAGGAGATATGTAGCCATTTGTAGAGCATGATGCCAAAAAGACGGGGGTATGAAAGCATGAATTAATAAAGTTCGGATAATGTTATTTATGGAACGAATTTTGCGTTCGGCTTTCCCATTTTGTGAAGATGTATGAGGACAAGAAAAATAAAAATTGATCCCATTATTAGCACATAATTCCCGAAACATCCATTGTCATATTCTTTGCCATTATCACACTGAATATTTTTGATTTCTCGTTCGAATTGGGTTCTAATGAATGCTCTAAATTTTAAGAAGACAGAAAAAACTTGAGATTTTTTCGCTATCGGAAACGTCCATAAAAACTTAGAATAATCATCCAAAAAGAGAACATAATACCGATGACCCAAGGAACTAAGAACAAGAGATGTCCATAAGTCGCTATGAATAATATCAAATGGCATTAAAGTATGAGAATTTGAGTCTACAAATGGCAACCTAACAATTTTTCCTAAAGAACAAGACTGGCAATTTGGAGTACTACTCGTACCCTTACATGAAATAAAATTATTTTTATCTAATGACGACAAAATAGATGATCCCGGATGACCAAGACGAGCATGCCACAAGGAAGGAGAAAGAGCTGCAAATGCGGATGGCAAAGCTTGACTCGATGGATCGGAACTGGGTGTGATAGGATAAAAATCTCCCCTACTATCACACCTCATGAGAGACTCCCCGTCTTGAAAACCTTCACCGAGAAACCATATGTGATTGAAGGATTGGGAAGAAAAAATTGGGAAGAGAGGAGGTTCCACAGGCACGGAATCCGAGAGTAAGAGCTCGGAACCCGAGGAGAAAGTGGTTGAGATTTGGGAGAGAAAAAGACCTAGACTTCTGATACCATGAAAGAAATAATCTCTTGATTATTTTCATTGATTGAAAGGCTATATATACAAGTTACATAATAGGAGAATCATATTCCTATTCTACTCCTAAAACCTTATTCTACTTGGATACTAACTATACATTTATGGTAATACAAATATTATGGTAAGTGTACAATACTAATTTCATTACAACATTACCTAAACTATGATACTAAAATACTACTAATCCTACATGGTACAAGGGGAATCCGAGAGCCAAATATACACAATAAACACATGTATATCGTGTGTATATTGTGTATATTTAATAGTTAGTTTTTGAAATAGAAGAGAATATAAGTTTTCATTAATAGAATACAGAAAGGAGGACTTGAAATTTTGTTTTTGGGCCTAATTCAAAGTCAAAAATTGTTTGCCTTTAGTTTTATTTATTTATTTATTTACTTATTTAATTTGAATTTGAATTCAAAAATATTGAATTCGGAAGTTGATTATTGTCTGTCCAGGGCGTTTAACCTAAAATCTAGATTAAAGAATAACAATTGAATTTATAGTTTTGGACTACAGGCAAGTGAATTAACTCAGAAATAATTTTCTTTCGTTAATATGAATAGGATTGTGATAGTGAAAAATAGATAATAAATTGCGTTTAATTAATGAAATAACATTAAACAAAGAGGAGGGAATTCTTATTGAAAAACTCATAATTGAACTGATGAACAATGTTGCTAATTGAGTAACTGTTCACAACTTGAGTGTATAAGTGATAAGAGAGTAGAATTCAGATGCGATATAGTAGGGGAACTGGAGAGTATTTATAGTACAACCCTGAAGTAAATGTTTCCTAATATTGTTCTCATCCAAATCATGAGCATTATCAACATATTTCCTACGTCATGCATGTGATTTGTAACTGCTGTGGAGAATCTCACATATTTTTTTAACAAAGTTGTACCAATTGACATGTATTAAACTGAACAAGCAACGAGTAATCAACAAAGTGACTTTAATACTTGATGTTTATAAATGCCATAACTTGTACTAAGGCATAATGTTTTAAATGAAATTAAATGAAAGATCTACTACATGACTTATGGGGGAAAAAGGCTATTAAACAACATTAAGATATGAGCCAATTGCATATTTTAGAATTTGTCTCATAGCTAGACAAATTCATTTTATTTAAACATAAAGGAAGGAATGCAGTAGACAATTATAACACAAACTGATTAGACAATGAACTCTTGAATTCATTAATCCTAATATGTGTTTGATCTCAACACTCAAGGAAGCAGAAGATCTAAGAATGGTATGGTTCTCATCGAAAGATTCCAAATAGAATGCTGACATTGTAGTCATAAAAAGAAAATAACAAGGCTGATAGTTATTCACCATTACCCCATTTTATGCAACCATAACCAGGAACTAAACAAACACATTTGTCAATTAAAGGAGCAGTCATAGCCTGAGTCCTTTTAAAGCAGACTCAGAATAGAGCCACAAGCAGAGAGGTTAAGATAGATACAGGTTCAACTACTTTTAAGTATTTCTGTTGCATTCTCATCTCAGTCATGAACAAATTGGAGATGCATCAATGTAGAACAAGAGGGAAATTTTTGTGTTTGTAGAGAGAAGATTTTCTAGTTATTTTTCATTCAAAAACTGTATTGTATAATGACTAACAATGTGTATTTATACACTTACATGACTTGTATCATCTTTCATTTTCTTCTTAAGTTAGTTGAGCATTAACTAATCTCTCTAACTAACTTCTTAACTAGCTAACTAACTTCTTAACTAACAAACTAACTTCAACATTTGTTTGTTCTTTCAACAGTCTCCCTCAAGCTGGATACTGTGAAGATGTTCAGTAATCGAAGCTTGGAACACAGATAATGATATTGAAGTATATTCAATCCTTTGGTAAGAAGATTAGTAGGTTGGTTGGCAGTGTTGATATATTCTGTTTTCACAATTCCTTTCTGAATCTTTTCTCTTATGAAATGTAGGTTTATTTCTATATGTTTAGTCATTTCATGGAATACAGGATTTGCAGCTATTTGGATGGCTGATTTGTTGTCAGTAAATACTGTCACTGGTAAGTCAATATTGATCCCAATCTCTTCTAATATGCCAAGTATCCAAGTTAGTTCAACAATTGTTCCTGTTAGGCTTCTGTATTCTGATTCAGCAAAACTTCTGGATATTGTAGACTGTTTTTTTATTTCCATGATATAAGTGAGTCTCCAAATTTGACAATGTATCCGGTAACTGACTTCCTTGTGTGAGGATTGTCTCTTTTGATTTGTTGGACAGTAGTATACCTTGTCCAGGCTGGTTCTTGATGTACCTGACTATTCTAAGTGCAATATCAAAATGTGATTTCTTTGGTTGTTGTAAGAATTGACTAAGTGTATGAACACTGTAGGCTATATCTGGTGTTGTGACTATGAGGTAAAGCAGTTTACCTATCAGCCTTTGATATGAGCTAATGTCCTTCGGTAATTCATCTTCTGTCTTAGTTTTATCTCTTCCTATTTCTTGACACGTTTGGATATGATCATCATACTCTTTAGTAGTTAACTTCACACTGCAGTCAATAGGAGTGTTAATAGGCTTAGCAGCAGCCAGACCAAGTTCAGAAATAAGTTCTAAAGCATATTTCATTTGGTGTATTAGAATTCTTTTTTTTGATCTTGCAAATTCTATGCCCAGAAAGTACTTCAGTCCTCCCAGATCTTTCATTTTGAAGGCTTGTTGTAAAACATGTTTTGTTTCTTTTATTTGTTCCATGTGATCTCCAGTTATTAGCATATCATCCACATAGACCAATACTAAAGTTATCCCTTCTCAGTTTTCCGTATGAACAAGGAATGATCATATTGGGACTGTTTGAACTTTATTTGAAGTAGTGCCTTTGTGAGTTTGAAGTTCCATTGTCTTGGATCCTGTTTAAGCCCATACAAGGATTTAATCAGCCTACATACGTGTTTATCCCCCTGACTAATAAATCCTTGAGGTAGTTCCATATAGATTTTATTATGTAGATCTCCTTGTAGAAAAGCATTAAACACATCCATTTGGTGTATGTGCCAGTGTCCAGATGCTGCTATGGATAGAATAGATCTCACAGTTACCATCTACACTACTGGAGAAAAGGTTTCTTGGTAATCAATACCTTCCATTTGACTGTATTCTTTTGCTACAAGTATAGCTTTTAACTTTTTAATCTCTCATGTTTCTTTGTACTTGATCTTGTAGATCCATTTACACCTTATTGGAGATTTACCTTCAGGTAGGGAAACAATATCCCATGTGTGATTATCCTATAGTGTTGTGATTTCTGCCTTTATTGCATCCACCCATCTTGGATCTTTGAATGCCTCAGTGTAGTTCTTTGGTTCAATTATTTCTAAAAATGCAGTGAGGAAAGCTTTATACTTTGGTGAGAGTAAACATAGGATATGTAATTGGCTATAGACTGTGGAGTAGTTGAATAAGGTTTATTTGTGATGAAGTCTTTAAGCCAAATTGGAGGTTGTTTGGATCTGGTAGATTTTCTAGTAGGAACTGTGTTAGAGGGCTTATTCTGAGTCATATGTGGTATATGATGTTGTACCTGCATTGTATCATTTTAGTTTGTATCTGAAGTTGCAGTTTCAATTAAAGAGGTTGAGATTGAAGAGAGTAGATTGATATTTTGAACATTCTCTAGTGCATGATGCCTTTGATCTGACTCTTCTTGTATAGTATCCTGATAATCATGTACAGGTATAGACATATATATATATATATATATATATATATATATATATATATATATATATATATATTGCGAACGTGCAACCCGATCCAATATATGGCAGTGTTGCAGAATGTGCAACCCGTCCCAATATATGTTAGTATTGCGGATTGTGCAACCCGTCCCAATATATGTTAGTATTGCGGATCGTGCAACCCGTCCCAATATATGTTAGGGTTGCGGATCGTGCAACCCGTCCCAATATATGTTAGCGTTGCGGATCGTGCAACCCGATCCAATATATGTCAGTGTTGCGGAACGTGCAACCCGATCCAATATATTATATATATATATATATATATATATATATATATAATGAATGACAATGAAATATCCTGAACTTATCGGATGACTTAATATCCTTACCCCTTTGGCCAACATTGGAAATACTTAACATGTACATTCGGCTAATATTGGGAATATCAACATTTATCCTATATCCCTCAATAAGGACTTAGGAACATATTTAGACATGCTTTTTAACATAGAAATCAATAACAGAAACATTCTTAACTACTAAGAGTAGAATAATTTATGGAATAATACCACGGTTACGTTTCGTTACATGGAACATGCCAAAAGAAAGAAATAATTTGTCTTAACATACCTCGATAATAACAGAACCAACCCCTTCTTAATTATTGTTTGCTAGAACGTGGCTTTGCAACAATTTTGGCAGGATGCTTCGTTCTTACCAAGGACTAAGAGTGAATTGCTTACAAAATGAAATATTAAAAGCAACTGCACATTTATTTTGGTCTATAAGACTTCTCCAAAGCCAAGTGAAATGTTTTACTAAAATAAAATTGTTGAAGATGTTACTGGTGTTCCTTTGCCTTAAAAGCAAGAATATAAACTCCTTAAAAGATGCCTCAAGCTTGCATTTAATGGACGAATGATTTGGTCTCCCACTTAGCCAAATCTTTGGCGGTGGGATACCCCTAATCACGACACATACACACTACATGCACTATACTTAATTAAGTAAGTGACTTGCCTCCGTATAATTTATCAATCACACATAATTAATTTCATAATCCCAATTCACTTAAACCTTGATAACTTATAAAATCTTCATATCCTCAATGTCATAATTTTGTGTTATGACACTAGTCCATAACCTCCTTGGGGATATACAATTATTATTATTAATCCCCATCGTCACACTTGTTACGTCCAAAATTATTTCGGGACTGCATCTTTTTATATACTAATCTATTTATTAGTATACGTAAATATGACATAAATTTTCCCAATGCTCGGGTCTATTTACACACGCCTAGCGATTTTACATACGCCTAGCGATTCAAATAGTGACCCGAAAGTACAGGATGTTACAAACACGCTAGCCACGATGATCCAACAAGTCGATCCCCTTCTAAGCTTCAACAAGGCCCGGTCTCAATTACTATTGGAGCAAACTAGACGAGCCAAACAAGACGGGTATAATCAATAGGCTTTGGCGGTAAACGCATCATCGACCACCACTGCGCCCACCGAACCACCGCCACACACGGATAATCTATCCCACCATGGTGGTCGAGGCTGTGGCAGGGGGCGTGGCCGCGGCAATGAACGTGGCGGAAGAGGAAAGGGTCACAGAGGACGACCCAATTCTACGGCCCAACACACCAGGCCCCCTATCCAGCACTTTGGGTCGGCCCACTGCCTTGGGTTAATTACGGAGGAAACTGGGCCACCCCATACTACCCGTACCTAATGCAACAGGGCCAGCATGTGGGCCAGTGGCAACAACCCAACGTACTGGGCCCTTGCCCAGGCAGTCGTTCGATAGGCCATGTCGAGAAGGCCCATCTCGCACTGGCCCAATAACAACAGTCGAGTTTCGACCTCATCACGCCTATCGAATTAGCTCAGGCTTACATCACTATGAATATTCAGCAGCCCGACGATGCCTGGTACATGGACCCGGGCGTCACATCCCACCTCACTCACACTTCTGATAATCTTTCTCGACTATTTAATTTGCAAAATCCTCAATACATTTTGATCGGAAATGACAATCGCATTCCAATTCAAGGTTATGGCACTGCTCATACACCTAACCCTTACCCTCCATTTTCCCTTATAACGTCCTCTAGGCCTCTAACATCATCAAAAAATTAATCTATGTTAGGAAATTTTCTAGTGACAATTAGGTATCTATTGAGTTTGACCCTTTTGGTTTTCTGTGAAGGACCTACATACGAGGACACCTCTTACGAGATACAATAGTGTGTGGGACCTCTATCCTTTCTCATCCACTTCCGTTGCACGTGTCACTCCAAATACCTCTCTAGTTGCAATCTCTTCATCAACCTGGCACAGTAGACTTGGGCACCCGGGAGCACCAGATTTTAATTTTCTTAGAAATAGAAATTTCATTCGATGTAATAATGGGAAATTGACCCAAAATTATCAGTCTTGTCCGTTAGGGAAGCATGTTCGACTTCCATTAAATCCTCTTTAAGTATTATTTTTTCTCCTTTTGATATTATTCATGCGGATTTATGGACATCCCCCGCTACTAGCAATATGGCTCACAAATACTATTTGATATTTTTGGATGATTTCTCTCACTTTTTTGGGGTTTTACCCTTAAAATATAAGTCCCAATTTTCCTAGAATTTCACGCTTATGTTAAGACCTAATTTGAAAAGACCATTAAAATATTTCAATGTGATAACAATCGTGAGTTTAACAATTCCTCTTTTCATAAGTTTTGTACAACCAATGATATGGTTTCGATTCTCGTGCCCCCATACCTCACCTCAAAATGGTAAATCCGAAAGAATCCTCCTCAACATTAACAATATGATTCGTACTATGCTCTTTGGAAGTTACATTCCTGGAACATCCTTTCTTTGGAAAATACTTTCCGTTAACCAAACACCAAAAGCGCTTCATTGTTAAAAATGTTTTCTGTTAACCAAACACTAAAAGATAAATGTTCTTCATTGTTTGCCACCTTGAATTGTCAAACTTGTTTTCTTTGAGGAAAACTGCCCTACTATTGCTCCCCACACTTGTATAAACAAATAGTACTTACAATATTATCAAAACACTATTTTTATAATGCAAATATTTGAATTATTTACCATGATAGATCATTTTCGTACCCCACACCTGCCTTAGGCACTTCCTTCATGACAAAAGTTGCACCTTACTGGTTTAGTATATTTATCTTCTATGTTAGATCTATGTTTCTCATTATTCAATATCAAAGTCTGCTTAAATGTCTGTTTCTTTGTAGAAATTACTTTTTGGTTTCCATGGTTGTCAAAAATAATTATTTGTTTTCTGTTATTGGTATGATATTCAGTTTCTAAGGCATCATGGGTAAGGAGAATGTTTAGAGTCTCACATCGGATATGGAATGAGAACATGGACTCCTTATATGGACTTAGATAATCCTCACCTTATAAGCTAGCTTTTGGGGTTGAGTTAGACTCAATATCCATTCTTTACATGGTATCAGAGTTAGACTCATTTCAATTCTTTGTTCACCGATGTTGGGCCCCCAAATTATATTATCCACGTTCCAGTTAACAAGGTCTGGGCGTGCGGGGAGTGTTAGGAGTCCCACATCGGATATGAAATGGGAACATGGACTCCTTAAATGACTTGGACAATACTCACCTTATAAGCTAGCTTTTGGGGTTGAGTTAGGCTGTCACGACCCAAACCGGAGGGCCGCGACGGGCACTCGGACCCCACCCGCCGGGTACCGCTAATCGTACAACCAACTTCTAATCACAATTGAATATGGACTAAGCCGAAAAAGATTATAGAAAATCTTAACCAGAAATCCAAATTTCATATATACATACCCATACCAAGGCCGACAAGGCCATACAAGACCACTATCCACAGGACATATGTCTACAAGCCTCTAAAAGTAGCAACATCAAAGGTCAGGACAGGGCCCTGCCATACCCATATATACAAGTAAAAATGTACCGTACCCAAAATTAGACCAACACTCCGAACAAGGGGAGTGCTCCAAAAATCCGTTGGATTCGCAATCAACTAACGTGAACCGTCACCTTGCCTATGTGAACCTGCGGACATGAAACACAGCGTCCCCTGACAAAAGGGACGTCAGTACGACTGATGTATTGAGTATGTCAGGCATGAATAATAGCATAACAAGGATATAACAACAACTGAAACAGGAACAACCGACCAATAGTACATATCTCTGAGGGTCCTAATGCATATGCCTAAATGTCATGCACAATACGGTACACATATACATTGGCCCATTGGGCATCTTCCTTACCATAACAACCTCTGTGGGCATAATTTCATGTCGGCCTCTGTGGGCATAATATGTCTAAATGTCATGCATAATTCGGTAAATACATATATACTGGCCACACAAGGGCATCTTCCTCCCCACAACAAATATATATATATATATATATATATATATATATATATATTGGCCCTTAATCAGGCATCTTCCTTCATTAAGCCACACAGGCTTTATCATTATCATATCCTAGCTGATCAGGTGGTCTGGTTTCCCATTTCCCGTCCCCAATATACGGTCTTGGGTAAAACATGAATGCAATACGAATGAAAATGCATGAATCACAATGAAATATCTTGAATGACATAATTTCCTTATACCTTCGGTTAACGCCGTAAATATTAACATCTTTTTTGTATGCCTCAAAAAGGACTTAGGAACATATTTAGACATGCTTTTAACATAGAAATCAATAACATGAATATTCTTAACTACTAAGAGTAGAATAATTTATGGAATAATATCACAGTTACGTTTCGTTACATGGAACATGTCAAAAGAAGAAAATAATTTGCCTTAACATACCTTCGTTTCGCTAAACTGGAAGGAAATATTGCTGCTGCACTAATTCCCACGAACTGCTACAATTTTTCTACTTCACGATTCGTTAACAGAGGGGCTGAGTGATTTAGTAAAGGGGTCTGCTTGGTCTTCATTTCCTCTAATACTAAAAACGAAAATAGACTTCATTCCTTTTAAATGAAGTAATGCTCCAGAGATGATAATGAAATAGATCCTACTCATTCTTTCCTTTGCAATTTTGTGAGAAGATTTTGAAAAAGTATGTTGAACGTTTCAACTGATTCTTAAAGCCTAAAATATAATCTCCCAAATAGAAAACCAAACAAATCCTCATCATGGTGTCCCCTACTTAGCTTTAGCCTTATCGTTTAGGTTGACACCTAATTAGTTAATAAGCTTAGCCATTAAGTGCTCCCTCCTTAAAGACTACACGTACACACCACCACCAAATTATCCTCTCCACTTAATATTAATTAAGTGACTTGCCTCCGTATAATTTATCAATCACACACATAATTAATTTTGTGATCCCAATTCACTTAAATCCTAATAACCTATAAGACCTTCATATACTCAATGTCATAATTTTCTAATATGCCACTAGTCCATAACCTCTTTGTGCACGCACCAAATTTATTTTCGCTTCCCGTCGTCACACTTCTTACGTCCAAAATTATTTCGGGGTTTAATCCTTTTATATACTAATCTCTTTATTAGCATACATAAATATACCATAAATTTTCTCGAGCGCTCGGGTCTATTTACACACACCTAGCGATTTTCCTAACGCCTAGCGGTTCAAACCGTGCCCCGAAAGTACAGGATGTTACATGGGCCCAAAATCCATTCTTTACGGAGAAGGTTTACATCAACATTGTGGTCATTGTCCACGTCGACTCTGGAAAGTCGACCACCACTGGTCACTTGATCTACAAGCGTGGTGGTATTGACAAGCGTGTTATTGAGAGGTTCGAGAAAGAAGCTGCTGAGATGAACAAGAGGTCTTTCAAGTATGCCTGGGTGCTTGACAAGCTTAAGGCTGAACGTGAGCGTGGTATCACCATTGATATTGCTTTGTGGAAGTTTGAGACCACCAAGTACTACTGCACCGTTATTGATGCCCCCGGACACAGGGACTTTATCAAAAAATGATTACTGGTACCTCCCAGGCTTACTGTGCTGTCCTGATTATCGACTCCACCACTGGTGGTTTTGAAGCTGGTATCTCTAAAGATGGTCAGACTCGTGAACATGCATTCCTTGCTTTCACCCTTGGAGTGAAGCAAATGATTTGTTGCTGCAACAAGGTTTGCTTTTACGGATAGATGGAATTAATTGTTTTTTTCAACATGACATATCATGCTAATTCTGTTATCTTTTTAACAGATGGATGCTACCACCCCCAAGTACTCCAAGGCTAGGTATGATGAAATCGTGAAGGAAGTTTCTTCCTACCTCAAGAAGGTTGGTTACAACCCTGACAAGGTCCCCTTTGTCCCCATCTGTGGTTTTGAAGAAGATAATATGATTGAGAGGTCTACCAATCTTGAATGGTACAAGGGCCCAACTCTCCTTGAGGCTCTCGACCAGATTAATGAACCCAAGAAGCCATCAGACAAACCCCTCCGTCTTCCACTTCAGGACGTTTACAAGATTGGTGGCATTGGTAGCGTCCATGTTGGTCGTGTGGAGACTGGTGTAATCAAGCCTGGTATGGTTGTCACCTTTGGCCCTACTGGTCTGACAACTGAAGTCAAGTATGTAGAGATGCACCACGAAGCCTCCAGGAGGCACTCCCTGGTGACAATGTTGGGTTCAACGTTAAGAATGTTGCTGTAAAGGATCTCAAGCGTGGTTTTGTTGCCTCAAACTCAAAGGATGACCCAGCCAAGGGGGCAGCCATCTTCACCTCCCAGATCATCATTATGAACCATCCTGGCCAGATTGGAAATGGATATGCACCAGTGCTTGACTGCCACACTTCTCACATCGCTGTCAAGTTTGCTGAGATCTTGACCAAGATTGACAGGCGTTCGGGTAAGGAACTCGAGAAGGAGCCTAAGTTCTTGAAGAATGGTGATGCTGGTATAATTAAGATGATTCCCACCAAGCCTATGGTTGTTGAGACCTTCTCTTAGTACCCACCATTGGGACGTTTTGCTGTGAGGGACATGAGACAAACTGTTGCTGTTGATGTCATCAAGAGTGTCGACAAGAAGGACCCAACTGGTGCCAAGGTCACCAAAGCTGCTCAATAGAAAAAGTGAGGTTGTGCATTTGATGAGATTCCTCATGGATGAATTAGTTTTGTTTATTCGCATCTTATTTTTTCAATTTTGTTTTAGACAATTAACCAGTTTTGGATATGGCCATAGAAGCTATTGTTGGAAATTTGCCTTTGGCGGGGAGATGCGTCCACCCATCTTTGATGAATTAAAAACTAGTGTTCCGCATATTGGAGACCTTGTCTCTTCGCACATGCATGATCTACGAAGTGAGTAGATGACCGTAGGGCCAAGTGTCGTCAAATTTCGCTGAGAAATGAAAGAGATATTGGTCCACGAAGTAAGGTGTTTGAGGCATGAAAATGTGGTGTAGGACAAATCTACCACATCGGTGGGAATAGGAAGAATTGCTCTCTATATAAGTCTCAAATTGGTAAAGGGTTTGTGACCCCAAGGGGTATCCCATGTGTTTAAAGGAGCGAAGACCTAGATGTGCTTGGGTTCATGGCCAAGCCCACACGCGCGCCGCCGCCCGTCCGGTCCGGGCTCGGGCTGATATTATCTTTTTGGACCAGAGCCTCCCTTGGCTCAAAACAGTGAGCAGAAACACTGCAAACCATCAAGAAAATCACTGAGCAAACACCCTCATATACACTACAGAGACACACTATATACACAGAGACAAAAGAGAAGAGCAAAGAGAAACTCTTCCTTCCTATTCCATATCTTCAGCAAGTTGAGTCATATTTGTTTTCTTCGTCAGGCTCAACCTATTGGCTTTGTAGCGTTGAGATTAAACTGTTGTTTTATCTTGGGAGACTATTGCCCGCTAACGTAAAAGCATATATACGAGGCAATCTTGTCTTAAGGACAGAGGGCTATCACTCGACTCAACACACAACGTTGTAACCATCCAGATATAGTTGTTTCTTGATTTCAGGTTATCAAGATTCAAGACACAACAAGCTTGCGGCAGTTTTGAAGATTGACCTATTTGTTCAACAAGATTCAATTTCTGAATATTGAATATTTGTTCATCCTTTCGAATACTTATATAGTTATTTACTTCACGTACTGCTTTATAAAGTACAATAGAGCACCAACAATTTAAGATAAGATTGTATTGTATTACTATTAGTGTTCGAAAGATGTCGGTCAAAGGTTGTGTGACCAAATCTGGATATGGCTGTGGTTTTCTACTTGAAGACAGTGATAATGATATTGTTGAAGTTCAACATGTTCATGGTGTCACCGCTCCCGATAGTGGTGGGAAAAAGCGCTCACGACAGCCTGAGGATGTCAAATGGGACAAGAGGAGAAGGTTGAAGATGTGGTTCTATCTTGCAGCATAAGGCCTATATCTGTCCCAGACAAAGAATCCAAAATTGGGATAAGTATTTTTCTTACTTGTCAAGAATAAAGATTAAATGATTTCTGATTGAAAATTGCTTAAAGAAGGAATATAAAGATAATTTATATTCCTTACGCTTTAAAAATCAGAAGTTTAATCTCTTCTTCTTTCCCGTTTAAAGATTGGATTTTGTAAATGACTTAAAAAGATCCGTTCTTTTAAGTGTAATGATTAAAAGTGTGTAAAGTATGTTCGCACATACGATGGAGAGAGATCCACTAACTGTGCGAAAACTGTTACCACTCTTAAGTAAGCGCCAAGAACTATCTGGGCACCAATCATAACGGAAGAAGTCTAAAAGCTAAAGACGTTGAGCCTGTCATACTATTTGGCAGAAGATTTTTCATAGGATGATCCTGGACACTCAGTCATACAAAGCCTCCGGGCGACTGGAGTGGGCCAAAATTCCTTTGATATGATGATATTGGACACTCAGTCATATAAAGCCTCCGGGCGACTGGAGTGGGGCCAGAATTCATTTCATAGGAAAAGTAATGGACACCTAGTAAGGTGGGCCAGAGTTTTCATGTCTTAAATGATCTGAAGGCCTAAAGAAAGGCAAGAAAAGAAATTGGACACTCGGTCGCCAAAGCAATTGGAGTGGGCCAGAGTATCTAGATCACATATGATCCGGTTACGCCCTAACCACGGGCAAGAGGTTGTTCATGTGAAGCAACGCCACCTCTAAAGTGGAAGGGGTTGGAGAGGTTGTCCTCAATAGGACTTTAGGGATTGGGATCACTCTAAGATGAGGTGATACATATCTCAAACTTGGTTTAAGGGACGTTGTTGGTCAAGCTGGTTTGAGACTAGTCCAACAGGTCTGTAATAACTAAGAATGGTATAGTACGTCTGTAGCTAAATTAATGATATATTTGTAATCCGTGCATCTATGCCATCATAGATTAAGACACGTTAAATAGCAAGTCATTCAAAAGCTAACGATGTTGAGATTGTTGCCTTCTATCGACATAAACCCTCAAAATAAATGTGAGGTAGATGAAGAGGCAAAATCACCTTTCCAAATTCCGTTAAGGGAATAGCGAAAGAAGCACCGCTCCTCTAGAACTTAGTCACACCTACCTGGGTGATTTGAAGTTTATACAAAATAGAGGGGGAGACAAGTACTTTGTGACCTTCATTGATGATGGTACAACGTATGTAATCCTTTGTTTGTTGAAAAGCAAAGATGAAATTCTTGAAGCGGATAAGCGCTACAAAGCAGAAGTTGGAAATCAACTAAGCCTATGGATTGCGAAATTCATAGTGATAGAGGGGGAGAATGTGAAGCATCGTTTATTAAACGAGTGTTCATTTCTCACCTCAGTCCAACGGTATTAGCCAAGCGCAAAGTCGTACGCCCAAATTATATGGGGTGGCTTGGTAAAAGTTGGAATCCTGAAATAGGTCAAGTTGTACCTAAGACTGTAGATTGCATATCCACAGGATCTGCAAATAACAGTAGTGCTGATCGCCTCTTGGCGTCAAAGAATGTTGAATTCTTTGGAGATAACTTTTCTTGAAAAAGGAAAAAGGAGTAATTGCTCAAAGTTAACAAGAACCCGCGAGGGCCTGACTGTCCGGAACTAGACGTTCTTCTAGCGTGTATGGTTGAGAATGAACCATGGACAATTAACAAATAATTGTCATCTCCAAAAGCGTTGCTTTGGAAAGAAGCTACAAAGAGAGAAATAGATTTCATCATATAGAACCATACTTGCATATTGGTTGATCTTCCTCAGGGAAAAGAACCTTTGGGTTATGAAAATGGATACTCAAATGTGAGTACAAAGTAGATGGATCTACTGACGAGTATAAAGTCTCGGTTACTTGTACAAGTGCTCCCATGCGAGTAGCTTAACATTCTCGGCCATTGCAGTCTTGCGTGACATGGATGTTGAATCAGCCTTCCCAACCGGAGAGTTGGAAGAAGAGGATCAGAGTTGGTTTGCTGAACCGTTGGGCTTTTCCCGAACTTTCATTTTGGTCCTGAAAGTTTCAGATAAAACAGAAACAATGAATCTGACCACAGAAACATTGACTCTGAAGTTAGAAAGCCAACAGTTAGAGAATCAACAGTCTGAGAGTAAAAGTCATATTGAAACAAAGTCTCGATATGAAAGATATGGGTATCACAGATGACATCTTAGGAATTGGATTTCTAAGACATCTAACGGACTGGTCGATAGTTGACAGTCTCATTGAAGCCAGTAATGGATATGAATCATAGAACTGATTGGAATCATGGTGCACCCATAAATAAGGAGCGATATGCTCAGGTCACGTGTAGTTCAATGTATTATACACACTACAACCGACCTGGTATCGTCCTACAAAGCAGGTCAGTTGAACTAAGGTTCACTGATGATTTTAATACATGATCGGTAGAAGGCGTTGAGTCGGATATGACAATATCTGAATTATTCGCTTATCTACGGATTATAGTATTCTGGATGTCCAGCGGTTCTGGGAGAACACAATGATGAAAACTGGACATCAGATCTGAAGAACACCAAAGCCACAAGCAAATGTGTATGGTGGGTCTTGGAAAATCCTCTAAGCAAACTTGCATCGGCCGATTCTTGATGGAATCGGAGTTTATCGCTTTATACAAAGCATGAAAGAAGTTGAGTAACTTCACGGCTCCTTAGAGGACGTCCCTTATTGAGAAAAACCCGTGCCTTCAGCAGTTATACACTGTGGCTAGTCGGTCAACTTCAGAAAGGATACGGATGACGACGTCTGGACATATCTGTCAGGATCTGTCATGAGACATAAGACCGTATGGCAGTTGATCATCACGGGTGTCACTTCCTTGTTTACTAACTAAGGGACTACCCGAAGATCAAGTGTTCTGCCTATCTAGGGAATGGGCTTAAAACCCAAACAATACGAACCTTTGCGGTGGAAACCCAACCATACAGATTGGAGATCCCAAGAATTTGGTTCAATGGGAAAACTAAGTGGCAAAAGGTTCAGTTGAGCGCTTCGGTGGAAGCAAGAAGCACTTCAGATGATGATTTATGTACGGAAACATGATTCCAAAGCTATTCCCGCGATAGACATTAAAGTGCTACCTGCATGGTAGGTAAAGGTTAAGCTTCCAAACCTTTAACGATCCTCAAACTGTTGAGGTTAAGGTTGGGGAAACTTTTAATGATTCCTAACACTTGAGAAGTGGGGTATAGCAGGATACCTTGTAGGAGATCACATATTTAAGTGCGAGGATGGCCGCCTCAAATGAACGCACTTAAGAATCCAAGTGTGTCCACGGCCACAACGGACAGAAACGTAAGAAGGAAAATAAATAAGAAGAGTTATTGTGTTGGTATCATTGTCTTGGCTTACACTAAACACTGACGGTTCAAGACATCACGTTCACCGCGCAGTAAGTAAGTCCGATGGTATTCAACTAGGGAAGGTTCAAAGCGAAAGCTACCTCTCCTGATGCAATATCTTTTCGCTGAAAGATTGCTAAAATGTAGGCACCTTGTGTGTGCGCCACAATCTCTCTTTCATAGAGGGGGTTGTTGGAAATTTGCCTTTGGCGGGGAGATGCGTCCACCCATCTTTGATGAATTAAAAACTAGTGTTCCGCATGTTGGAGACCTTGTCTCTTCGCACATGCATGATCTACGAAGTGAGTAGATGACCGTAGGGCCAAGTATCGTCAAATTTCGCTGAGAAATGAAAGAGATATTGGTCCACGAAGTAAGGTGTTTGAGGCATGAAAATGTGGTGTGGGACAAATCTACCACATCGGTGGGAATAGGAAGAATTGCTCTCTATATAAGTCTCAAATTGGTAAAGGGTTTGGGACCCCAAGGGGTATCCCATGTGTTTAAAGGAGGGAAGACCTAGATGTGCTTGGGTTCATGGCTAAGCCCACACGCGCACCTCCGCCGCCCGCCCGTTCGGTCGGGCTCGGGTTTCGGGTTTCGGGTTTCGGGTCGTGGGTTGTGGGCTGTAGGGACTTTCTGATATTATCTTTTTGGACCAGAGAACTCTGTCATATGTACAGTTTGGTCGCTAAAGTTTCAATATATACAGTTTGGTCCCCAGAGTTTCTGGAAAGCTTTCTGCCTACCGTTGGACTATTTTTTTTGAAGCATTAACCAACCATTATTTGACTGACTAACTCCTCCATTAACAGCCCATTTCTTGGGCAGTTGAGCAGTCTTCTTCAATGGCCTTTAATAGCCATTACTTGGCTGTTTAATGCCCTCCTAATGGCCATTAACAGTCATTTTTGGGCAGTTGATCAGCCCTTCCTCTTGCTATATATTGAGCCTCCCTTGGCTCAATTCAGTGACGAAAAACAGACAGCAATATAGACTGGAAAAACAGCAATATTGCACACAAAACAGTGAGCAGAAACACTGCAAACCAGTCACGAAAATCACTGAGCAAACACCCTCATATACACAAGATATACACTAGAGAGACACACTATATACACAGAGACAAAAGAGAAGAGTAAAGAGAAACTCTTCCTTCCTATTCCATATCTTCAGCAAGTCGAGTCATAATTGTTTTCTTCGTCAGGCTCAACGTATTGGCTTTGTAGCGTTGAGATTAAAGTGTTGTTTTATCTTGGGAGTCTATTGCCCGCTAACGTAAAAGGATATATACGGGGCAATCTTGTCTTAAGGACAGAAGGCTATCACTCGACTCAACACACAACGTTGTAACCATCCAGATTTAGTTGTTTCTTGATTTCAGGTCATCAAGATTCAAGACACAACAAGCTTGCGACAGTTTTGAAGATTGGCCTATTTGTTCAACAAGATTCAATTTCTGAATATTGAATATTTGTTCATCCTTTCGAATACTTGTAATACTTATTTACTTCCCATACTGCTTTATAAAATACAATCGAGCACCAACAGCTATTGTCATGGTTCTCTAGCCTCCCTTTTGAGGATAGTGGAGAAATTGAGCAATTTGGTCCCTGATGGGCAATGACAATAGCTCTCTGGTGGTTATTCTGTTGCCTGGTTTTATATCACATTTTATGATGAGCTTTTGTCGGTCACTGCTAAACTTATTGTGGAATTTGAGCATATTTTCCTTCTCGTGTTTTTTTTTTTTCCACTTTCATGTGTCTGTTCTCTATATGTCGGCTCTAGCTGTTCAGCTCATTCTTAAGTAGGGCCTTATGTATTGTGAGAATTAGCTGTGAGTCTCTGAAATCGCCATAAAGTGTGCGTGCTATAATTGTGAGTCTCGTAATACGCTGTATTGTGACACATTTAATTGTATCAATAGCCATATAGTGTGGGTGCTTTATTTTTCTTTTGTCGTGCCTACTAGAAAGTGAATCACGGCTCTCTGTCTTCAACTTAAAGACTGAGACGACTGAGTACAAGGTTAAATAGTGGAATGATGCTAAAACTGAAATGAGATCTTGAAATATATAGACAATTGTCTCCAGATTAGCGTCTAATATATATTGGAACTTGCTAAGTTGTTTCGATTAAGGAAAATACTTCTTTCGTAGAAGATAAAGAATTAGGACATTATGTGATAAAGTATGTTGGTTATGCTAATAAAGTAGTTGCTTGGAAGTTGTAAGAAGAAGAAATTTCGCTTGTGTATTTTCGTGTGTTGCCTCTACTTGTTTCTGTTAGCTTCTTGTTAGTGCTCAACAATGGTGTAATGGGGTGTTTATATAGGAGAGGGAGGGAAATTCATTTCTCGCTGAAAACTCGCCTCCATAATAGCCAAATAATGGCCATTATGGAGGTAGTAAAGTCACCAACATAAATGGTGAAAGACCAACGGATTTGGCCATTATAGGAGGAGTAATTCACCAAAATAAATGGCCGAATTGAGTGTAACTTTCTGTCTTGACCGTCGAAATTCGAACTTCGGGGACCAAACCGCACATCCGAAAGAATTCAGGCCAAATCGTATATCCGAAACTTCGGGATCAAACTGTACTTCGGCCCAAAAAGATAATATCGAAGGCCCCCGGCCCCCACCCCCGAGAACCCGGACGGACGGGCGGGCGGCGGCGGCGCGCGTGTGGTCTTTCCTCGAACCGAAGCACATCTAGGTCTTTCCAACAAGTATAAACAATTAAATGTTCGAAAATTCGTTTTATTAACTGATTAATCAATTCTTTTAAAAAGAGTTGTTCTTCCACAACTTACTTGACATAATGGACTACTAACAATTTCATAGCCATTCAGATAATTTGTTAATAGCTGAGATATTTCTGAGGCGTTAGCGACGCACAATTCAAAGCCATGTATTATTGGGTTCTGTCGTGTATATCCCTTCCGCCAAAGTTTACTTCAGTAGCCTAAATATGCAAAATATATACACTGATATATATATATATATATATATATATATATCCAAATATACAAAATTTACACTAATATATATTATAGTATATGTATAATATATGTATAGTATATTTAAGTATACAACAACAACATACCCAGGAAAATCCCACAACGTGGGGTCTAGAGAGGTACAATGTACGCACACCTTACCTCTACCTTGGTAAGTAGAGAGTATGTTTCCGAAAGACCCTCGGCTCAAGAAAAAGCATAAGCACAAGCAAAAGCAAAAGCAAAAGCAAGAAAAACGGTCAGACTCGGACAATAAATTTAAAGCAGTATGAAAATGAGAGTATCAAAAGCAAATAAATCATGATAAATCATCCTGAAACATATACATTTGCAGATTTACTGGCTATCTGTAAATCAGATTGCCCCAAAGATATTGGGTTGTAATTATCCCTATATCATATGTTGTGCTTTTACCACCATATCAAAGTTAGGTGCTAAAAGACATATTTTTCAACTAGACTAGAGTCCCCTATGATATGTATAGGCATGGCGCTATCTCTTCCTCAAATATCTTAAGAAATTATAAGAAGATTTAGCCTTTAATTTCTTATTGGCTATCTAAAACTAGAAATAGGACACAAACTATTTGTGCATACAATTTCATAAAACATTGCTTAATCTCTAGATTTTGTGTGCCATCATCCAATTGAATATTAATATTATCAGAAGAGTACACCCAAAGGATGTGCATATCTGATGCATATTCCAAATGCCTTGAGTGGGTATATTTATGTCATTGCATTTCAAAAGCATAATTCTAACAGGGTTTAGGCTAGATGGTGGCATTTTCTTGATTGGGAAAAAATTCACAAGGTTCCTTGAGAAAAAGGGGGGAAAATTTCAAGGTTTTTCTTGATCTTGGTTGAGTCTACTTAGGTTTGGAATTATTTGCTTGTTTATCCAAAGAAAAGGAAAGGTAGTCATACTTAATTCTTTACTTCCCTTCTTGTCTGTCCTCCATCACACCCTTTTCTTTGGATAAACAAGTGGACCAACTTGTCATTTCCCTTGGTTTTAACTTGTCATTTTTCACCAAATAATTTTTTCCAAAATGGTCCTATTCCTACCCATTTTACCTATATTACTATAAAAAAAATTCAAGTGTGACATACATAGAGAGTAGCATGAGAATCTGATATTACACGAGTTTTAATGAATTTAACCTTAACCACTTGTGATTATGGTGTTTGAACTGTTGTTTCAGAAAAGTTTTCTGAGGACTATAATTTCGGGACAACTTAGTCCGTGTATCAAACGATCCCTTAGTATTTACATTCTTTTTTTTAAAGTCTCAAAGCACGTTCCAAAACATTTTAGTCTTCAAATCGCAATACCTTAGGATTTAATCAGTCAAAAATAGGCTATCGGAAGTTTTGAGAGCGAGAGAGATCGTAGGTTTAAAAAGATTAGACTAAGAATAGTTTTATTGTGCAATAGACTTAAGTTTTACAAGAGTTCATTTTTCGTTGTGTTTGATATTCTCATTTTCTCTCTTTTTGTATGCCGGCCTTTAACTAGGCAGTTTGACCTATCTCCTAGTGTAGACAAATAATTTTTCACTGCAATTGGCTCTCATACCATGGACCATCATTCATGCCAATATGACTGATTAATTTAGATTTGCATCGGCCCTCGAGTAAGGTGTATTCTAAGGGCTCGAATTCAACACTTTTAGTTAAGGATAAATAGATGTTAATCATCCCACCATACCCTTTTGATATGTCTTATTTTTTATTTTATTATAATAATCTCACTTTTTTTTAATGATATTATCTAATTATTTCTTGGATGATCTTATTGTATTCGACTTATAAAAGTTAAACTCAATTAGTTAAATTATATTATGCCACTTGCTAATTGAAGCATTAATTTTGGTGGTGTGACATTTAACATAGCACAAAAGAAGAGCCTCCACTTCATATTCAGGAAGTAATGACGTAGGAGTATTGACATCACCATATCAAGAAGATGAGGCTTATAACAAGAATGAAATTCAAGCCACTCAAATGGAACCAACAAGCTGTAAAGAAACATTAACTGCCACTTTTCAGACGGGTTTGAAGTAAAAATTTTACTTGCAATTCCATATTTACAATAAATTAATAAATTACATGATGTGTTTAAATATAATAATTATTACTTTACTACAATTAATTAATATATATATATGCATTTAATTAAAATTATTTAATTATAATAATTTGAATTAATTTGGTGTAAACACTCTATACGAGTAAATATTATTTGGTTTTGTCCCCTCCATTTTTTCTCTCTTTGTCCAATTTTGTTTTGTTTGATTGAAGATGATTGGTACTTACCGTAAAGAATGAATCTTGAGTGTAACTCAACTCAAAAGATAGCTTGTAGGGTGAGGATTGTTCAAGTCCATATAAGGAGTACATGTTCTCATTTCATTTCGATGTGGGACTCTTAACACTCCCCGCACGTCCAGACCTCATTAACTAGAGCGTGAATAATATAATTTGAGGGTCCAACATCGGTGAACAAAGAATTGGAATGGTTCTGACTCTGATACCATGTAAAATAGTGTAATTCTCCTATGTTGGAGGTTTCTCATTAATGTTATACATAGGTGTTTACAATTACAAAACATAATTGGAGAAAGATCTCTAAACCTAATTAGAGAAGGATCTCTACTTTTACATAATTACACTAGAATAATAATTACAAAATATATGGTGATATGACCTAATATGGTTGGGAACGATGCACCAAATCATAAGGACTGCTTTTTTTAATCTACACAAAGAAAAAGACAGGAAAAAGTTAATGAGAGGAATTTTAGAACGTGAGGCATCCAATCCAAGAGTGAGTCAGCAGGTGAATAAAATATGTGAAAAATCATTTTTAAGAAAAATAAAAAATTACAGTAGAGACAAAATTATGTGACTACTTTCCGTCCGCACAATCGAATCTAGAATTTAAATTTTATAGTTTAAGGTTTTCATATTGAATTTATTATATTCTTACCGTTATAAGGTCATGATATCTACTATTTGCTGCAATTTTAATGAACTTTACACATAAACTTGTGCTCCCATCGAAGGTACTAATTTAGATGAACTCACGGTAACTTAAAGTTGCATATACTCCCACATGTCCACTTAAGATTTAACTGATAGAGTTAACCGATACATGTGCTAGTGAGAGGTAGTAAATACCCCGTCGAATAGTCGATATTCGCACAAATTAGTTCACACACCACGACTATAAAAAAATAACGTGACAAAAGAGCAAATAGTTCCTACATTGACAAGTACATCCCCAATATTTGTTGTTTATAAGAAAGATATAGTATAAAATTGAGTTTATTCACGAATTTCAAGAAGAATGAGAATAGGAGAGAAGCATCAATAGGCTTGCTACGCAGGAGAGATGATGCTGGACGATAGAGATGGGAATAAATTAAAAGGGCTTAATTTATTGTCCAGCATCATACTCCTGCATATTAAGCCTCAAAAGATGATAGAAAACCAAGTTAATTACCATGATGGTTATAGATACTTGAGAGAGATCTTATAAATTTGTCTTGATTATATACTATAATTGGTAGTTTTTCACATATTTCAGCTAACAGTGTTAGTTGTTTTTTAACAGGTTCTTTCAGTTTTAGGAGGCAGATGACTGACTTGGATCATCGCTACGGAAAATATAGGTATTGAAAATCTTAACAACCCGTAGGTTCCCAATTTTAAAGCGATTTGTGTTCTACTTTGTCTATTGATTCAACTCTTCTCCTTTTGTTTTTTCTTTTGAAAAGAAATTGAGCTCTTTTCCAGTAACAGGCAAAACAAAGCTTAGTGTTAAGTATATCGCTTTTGTAGAATGATTTGATCCATCAATGACATCTGTATGAGAGGCGAACGATAGAGTTCTATCCCCTAAGGATGTTGGCAGCAGGTAGAGAGATTCTTTTTTCCTCTTCAAAGTACAAGGAAATGCAGACATGGCAGAATTCTAAAGGGTTCGAATATAGGGCGACGTTTGATTTCTAAGATTCAGATAAGAAAAGAGTTACAAACAAATGTAGACATCACAAAGCCAGCTATAAATAAGCAAGCAAGAAGGATAGGCCAGACAAAGGCGCAAAAAAAGGCAAAACACGGGACTCTATATCTAGGAAGATTGTGCATTTTACATGATGAAGAGTTGAAGACTGAGGAAATAGGGAACATCATATCCAACAGCAGCTGCAGAATTTTTTGTTATATTTCTTGAGCAAGTGCAGTCGATCATTTTTTATCCTCTCCCCTGTCCTTGTGCACCTCATTGTCATCTTTTTCTTTACTGGATACATAAGATACCAATAAGTTCATTTCCAAGTTCCTATGGCTTCTGTCTTGGAGCATATCACCTATTATATAGGACATTAAATATATGAAAGTTCAGATGAAGGCATTGTGAAATGAGGATTCCCTTCACAATGGGTTCCCTGCGCAAAAGCTAACAGATGGGGAGCCTGGTGCACATCTCACCTTAGCAGGGTCAGGGGAAGGGCCTCTAAGGGATGTGATATAACAACCTACCTAATGCAATCATAAGTGATTGCTTCCACGGCTCGAACCCGTGACGTATAGGTACACGGAGACAACTTCACCAATCATTAGTGACTACTTCCACGGCTCGAACCTATGACATGTAGGTCACACGAAGACTACTTTACCATTGCTCCATGACCCCCCTTCCTTAAATGTTGTAGTCTAGGATTGAACCCAAGTTGGTGATAACAGAGGGGCACTTCAACCAGTGCGCCCATCCAGCAAAAGCTAACAGATATTCAAGAAAAGTTAACCATGTCAATTTGCGTTGATTTGAATTACTCCCGTCTTAGTAAGTAAGAAGTACTCTTCGTTCCAGTTTATGTGACCAACTTTCCTCTTTAGTTCGTTAAGAAAAGAATGATACACTCCTAAATATGTCACACTTCTCATTTACCCTTGATACGAAATTTTTATAACTACACAAATGCTAGACATGTTTATACCCAAAAAGATTTCAAAAATTTCCATTTCTTTTCTAAACTCGGTGTCAACTCAAACTATGTCACATAAATTGAAACGGGAATTACAAATTAGGAAAAGCATGGAAAGTTTACTATCCACTTGCCTGATTCTCTGTAAACGAATACAAGCGCTTGTTTAATTGATGATGAACCATAGCATGCCAAATAAATTTGCAAATGTTAAACAATGGCCCAACACGGAAATGGTAAGTTGGCCCAACACAGGAAGCCCAGCAGTGGGCAGTTCACGGAACTGAAATCATGGGATTGGTGGATTGGTATCTTGTACCAATCTTGTATATATGGTATATATATTTGATGTATATTGTAGTGTATTTATTACCTAAATTGAAAGAAATATTCCCCTTGATTATTTTCATTAATTGAATAGGTATTTATACAAAATACAAAATAGGAGAATCTTATTCCTATTCTAATTCTAAAACCTTATTCTACCATAATTCTAACTATACAATTATGGTAAGTGTATAATCCTAATTTAGGTAATAAATACACTACAATATACATCAAATATATATACCATATATACAAGATTGGTACAAGATACCAATCCACCAATCCCATGATTTCAGTTCCGTGAACTGCCCACTGCTGGGCTTCCCGTGTTGGGCCAACTTACCATTTCCGTGTTGGGCCATTGTTTAACACACCCCCGCAGTCATAGCGGGCGGTCTTTGAACGCTGAGACTATCCCTAAAATCTTCAAATAGGACCGCGGGTAGACCCTTTGTAAAGATGTTTGCAACTTGATATCTTGACGGAACATGACATACGCGTACCTGCCCCCGAGCAACCTTTTCACGGACAAAGTGAATGTCCATTTCGATATGTTTTGTGCGTTGGTGCTGAACTGGATTACCGGAGAGGTAGATGGCACTAACATTATCACAATATACTAAGGTCGCCTTCTGAATGGGGCAATGAAGCTCTAACAACAAATTACGTAACCAACATGATTCTGAGACAACATTAGCTACCCCTCGATATTCTGTCTCTGCACTTGAGCGGGATAGAGTCGCCTGACGCTTTGCAGACCAGGAGACCAAGTTGTTGCCAAGGAACATACAATATCCTGACGTAGACCGTCTGGTGTCCGGACAACCACCCCAATCCGCATCTGTGTACGAGACAAGTGTGGATGTAGAAGAAGGATACAAGTGCAACCCATAGTCCAGTGTCCCCTGAATATACCGAATGATGCATTTGATTGCATTCATGTGTTCAACTCTGGGATCATGCATGAATAAACACACCTGCTAAACAACATACGTAATATCCGATCCGGTAAATGTAAGATACTGGAGGGCCCCTGCAAGACTGCGATAGCGGGTCGGGTCCTCGTATGGTGCACCTGCCACGACACTAAGCTTGGGTTTTGCATCAACTGGGGTAGAAGTGGACTTACAGGATGACATCCCAGCCCTCTCGATGATCTCAGCAGCATACTTCCGTTGAGACAAAAACAAACCACCTGAATGACGTTTGACAGCAATCCCCAAAAAATAACTCAAGGGCCCTAAGTCTTTCATAGCAAACTCAGAACTGAGCATGGCCATGATAGACTGGAGCAAGGCATCGGAAGAGGCAGTCAAGATGATATCATCCACATACAACAAAATGTAGGCCAATGACGAACCACGACGGTAGATGAACAAGGAAATATCTGACCTGCTGTGAGTGAACCCAATAGTTGAAACAAAGTCAGCAAACCTCGTGTATCAGGCCCTTGGAGACTGCTTAAGCCCATATAAGGACTTCTTCAACAAACATACATGATGAGGACGGTTTGGATCCCTGAAACCCAACGGCTGATGCATATAGACTGTTTCCTTGAGATCACCATGTAGGAAAGCATTCTTAACATCCAACTGATGAATTGACCAAGTCTTTGAAAGAGCCAAGCTAAGCACAATACGAATGGTAGCCGGTTTGACCACCGGACTAAACGTCTCACCACAATCTATCCCAACCTGCTGAGTCTTACCATCACCCACAAGTCGCGCCTTATGTCGAGCAAATGACCCATCTGAATTCTTCTTATGAGCAAAAATCCACATAGATCTGATAACATTAATACCATATGGACGGGGCACCAACTCCCATATCTTATTATCAATAAGAGCATTATATTCATCAGTCATAGCAATTTTCCAATTCGGGTCATTTAATGCGGACACATGATTGCGGGGCAATGGGGATTTAAAGACATCAGAATGTAAATTAAAATGTCTTTTAGGTGTAAAAATACCCCGCTGACTACGAGTGACCGCTCTATGACTCGAGGAAGAATTGAGGGAATTTTCTGGGCTCAAGACGGACTGGCCAGCAGGCATTGGGCCTGCTGGCTCAAATCGGTAACTGGGATCATCAACTGGACCAGTTCTAGAATTGGGCTGGACTGGCCCAATTGCTGGGATTGATCCAGTAACTGGAACAGTGCACGGTACAGTGGGTCCAGCGAGTAGTGGTCCCGCTGAAGGATTTTGGGTGCGGGATATGTCCAAAAAATTTTGAATAATATACGGGGATATTTGGTCATCCAAAAAATTATACGACCTAGGCTCGGGAGTATGAACTTTCGTAAAAGGAAATTGGGTTTCATCAAAAATGACATGGCAATTAATTATGATTTTCTTGAAGGATAAATCAAAGCATTTATAACCACGATGATTAGACGGATAACCCAAAAACACACACGGGGTAGACCGAGCCTGAAGTTTGTTAATTGTGGTGTATGGAAATAACGGATAACACAGGCACCCAAAAATCCTAAGATGAGAATAAGAAGGTTCTTATTAAATAGGATTTTGAGGGGGGGAAGAATATGTCAGACCTTTAGAAGGAATTATGTTAAGAAGATAAGTGGCCATTTATAGAGCATGATGCCAAAAATAGGGAGGTATGGAGGCATGAATTAAGAGAGTTCGGACAATATTATTTATGGAACGAATTTTGCGATCGGCCTTTCCATTTTGTGAAGATGTATGAGGACACGAAAACCTAAAATTGATCCCATTATTAGCACAGAATTCCCGAAACTCCCTATTGTCATACTCTTTCCCATTATGAATATTTTTTATGTCTCTTTCGAATTGAGTATGAATGAACGCTCTAAATTTGATAAAGACGGAAAACACTTGTGATTTATTCGCAATTGGAAACGTCCACAAAAATCTAGAATAATCATCTAAAAGGAGAACATAATATCGATGACCCAATGAACTAAGAATAGGAGACGTCCATAAATCGCTATGAATAATATCAAATGGCATTGAAGTATGAGAATTGGAGTCTACAAATGGCAACTTAACAATTTTTCCTAATGAACAAGACTGACAAATTGGAGTATGACTCGTACCCTTACAAGAAATAAAGCTATTTTTATCTAAAACTGATAAAATAGAAAATCCCGGATGACCTAGGCGAGCATGCCACATAGAAGGAGAGATGGCTGCAAAAACTGACGGCAAGGCTTGACTCGATGGACTGAAACCGGGCATGATAGGATACAGATCCCCCCTACTATCACACCTCATGAGATGACTCCCCGTCTTGAAATCCTTCACAGAGAAATCAAAAGGATCAAATTCAACGGAAACGGAATTGCCAGTAGTGAACTTTCGGACAGACACTAAATTTTTAATAAATTTAGGAGCATGTAAAGTATTTTTCAAGAGAAGGGATGGATTGGGGGGAGACAACGTTTTCTGACCATACCCTAGAATTGGAATAGAACTGCCATTACCAACAATTATCCCCCGAGGGGTGCTCAAATTGGAATAAGATGAGAGAGTACCTGATTCGGAAGTCATGTGAGTAGTGGCACCGGTGTCCATATACCAATTTGGGTCCGATTGAGTTAACCCCAATGTGTGCATCGCGGCCTCGATATTGGTTTGAGTGAGGCCTGCTGCATGATGGGCTTGCGGAGGTCGGGGCCCAAGAATTCATGTACGTGATGGAGCCGGGGTCGTAGCCGCTGTCCGTGGGCTGCGGCCGCGGGGCCGCCACCGCTAGGTGTTGGGCTCCGAATCGTCGGTTGCCGGCCCCACCGGCCGGGAATTGGCTACCGGATTGTGGGTTGCTGGCCCACGGCCCACTTCCCCCAGCCCCACTGCCATGGGCCCCACTGCTGGGCCCAGGGGGGTGGTGGGCCACTGTTCCCTGGATGGGACCCACCGCCTGCTTGCTGACCACCGGAACCGCCGTGTTTGCCCCTGCGGTTTTTGTTATTGTTCTTGCGATTATTCTTGCCGCCACCATGATTATGGTTTTGGCCCGAATTATTAACAAAACCCGAAGAACTAGGAGAGGACGCCACCATGACGACGGGGCTTTCTCCGGTAGCCGCCTTTTAAGCCAAATCGGCTTCTTCCAAAGTAAGCATGGAGCGGGCTTGATAGAAGTCAGGAAGAGGGTTGCTTTGGTGAAGGAGAGTTCCAACACCATTATAGCCTCCGAAAGACCGGCAACCAACTGTAGAACTAGACGATTAATAGTTATCGGTGCGCCAACATTCCGGAGTTGATCCGCCAACTCCTTTAGTTTCTTGCAATATGCAGAAACGTTCGAAAATTCGTCCATTCGAACTAGAGGGAATTCCTACTCGAGTGTGACGACACGTGAATGTTGGTTGTCTTGGAATATGTCACGCAATCTATTCAAGGCAGCCATAGCCGTGGTATCCGACTCAATAATCGTCTGTAGAAGGTCAACCGAAATAGTGGCGTAGATCCACCGGAGAATGGTAGCATCAAGAGTAATCCATAACTCAGGATCCTCCGCAGAAGAGGTCTAGCGGGAGGAATGATGTGATGAAGAACTTGATGGGGGATAGCGTGAATTTTAAACAACTCCGCCCATGTCGCATATGGGACGTTTTCCATCTCAAGGACAATAGGGATGTTGTTCTTGATGTTAGAAACCATGAGGGCAGGATGATAATTGTTCTTAGACATATTGAAAGAACACAGAAGGAAGGGAAATTTAAGAGAGATGTTTTTTAGAGCGGAAGACGAATTTTGGAAGAGAAACCCGAGGGGGAGGGGTGGGGGTGTCTCGGCCGAAATGAGAGGACAAAAGTTGGGAGAGAAAAACTTTTGTTTAGACCTAGTCTTTTGCTACCATGAAAGAAATAACCCCCTTGATTATTTTCATTAATTGAATAGGTATTTATACAAAATACAAAATAGGAGAATCATATTCCTATTCTAATCCTAAAATCTTATTCTACCATAATTCTAACTATACAATTATGGTAAGTGTATAATCCTAATTTGGTAATAAATACACCACAATATACATCAAATATATATACCATATATACAAGATTGGTACAAGATACCAATCCACCAATCCCATGATTTCAGTTCGGTGAACTGCCCACTGCTGGGCTTCCCGTGTTGGGCCAACTTACCATTTCCGTGTTGGGCCATTGTTTAACAGCAAACTTATCAGAGTACAAGGAAAGTGAGCGTTTGGAAAAATAAGATGGCCATAGTTGACGGGCGTGCTGCATCATGTGTCGTATCTTTTAAGTTACATATGAAAAAAGACCAACATAATGACAATTCCCATAATATAGATTCAGTCCATATCTCCACCATAACTATGCAACACATTTGAAATCAGCGACATGCCACATATACTTCCTTTCTACAAACCTTGACATACAGGGGCTAGTTACCATGACCCCGACGCACTGGCAGTTGGATTCTGGAAAGCAGAGAAATTCTAGAAAGCCTTTAATGAATATGGCTGAGAAATTGTCACTCCCTCTTTCGTGATTTTTGCAATCTGCAAGTTCATGAAGCAATGTCAAAATGGAAGTTCATTTGTTTTTTATTTAACAAACTGAAAAGAACTTGTTCACATTCAGTTCATGTTGTATTGTCAGGACTCAAGATATCAACGGAAAACTAACATTACAGCACCAATTACATAAATCTCCAACTTCTTTTGAAAGAACAATATGTGAATAAAACATCTTTCTCCCTCTCTCTTTGGGCTGGTTAAGTCACAAGGGAAAGCACAAACTTCCACAGAACCATTTCAAAGGAACTGGAAGGAGGAGGAATCAACCAAAAGTTAAATATTCAAGAGTAAAAAAATAGTCAATGCATCTATCCCATCACATTCAACTCTAAATGCAAATTCTGCTACAAGCTCTATATTCTGTTTAAGCTTTCCAAAACCCCTTTCTTATGTTTACTACTTTATGGTACATCTTGGAATAGAAACCACTGCCACCAACATTGGCATTGGCTTCGAAGAAATGCTATGGACTTTAAAGAACAAAATATAGTTCTTCTGCTTCTACTTGACTACAGTAAAAAAATCTTCCTAGAAGTGCATGTCTAGCAGGAGGGCTATACCTGAAGCTTGTTGACCGCAGAACTATCCCTATACAGAAGAACACGCATACATTTCTCCAATAACTTAACACCTTCTTCATAGCTCAAGTCTTCACGCCATTCATCACGGATAATGGGCTTTGCAAGGTGATTTCCAAATCCAGTAGCCATGTGAGTGTCCTTAAAGGGGGCTATGGAACAATAAAAACAAAATGAAATAAACTTGAATGTCAATTTTGTTTTCAAATGTCGGAAATTATGTCGTCCGACACCAGTAACAACACTTTAGCAAAACAGAAAACTTTGAAGAGTAAATGCAGCAGAAATTTAAAAAACACAAGAGTTTAAATTTTCATAAGTTATATATATAATATAACTTATAATGGTCAATGACCAAATGTATTGCATATATATTATATACAAATTCCTTTCTTTACAGATTTACAAGATAAAATGGAAAGTATTAAAAATTGAAGTCGCAGACTGCCTGAAAAATCTAACTAAGTAGACATAGACAACCTCTCATTACAATCGCTCCATACAAAACTAATATAGAATCTAAACAGCAATTTTAATGTTGGATAGAATGTTGTCAACACACTCAGGCAACACTGGTGATCCAGATTTCTGTCATGAAACCCGAGAGCTCTCTTGATATTTTTACTTTTTGGTTCTGGATATCGATTCTCTGTAGTAGCCTCTCTATTTATAGTAGAAAGTCTTCCTTGAAAAGCTCATCAATCAGTTGTGGAAGTTGAGGGAAAGGTGGACTGCTGGTGGGATTGGTTGGAGAAGATCAGGGAGTAATAATCTCAACAGCTTTGGCTTGATCCTCACGACAAGCAACAACTTTTGACTTAGTTCTCACTCGTTTTTTACCAGCTCCTTTTTACCTTGCCAAGTCATTTTTACCTCATAGTAATATTTACATAAATATTACTGCATCGCGTGAAGTAAGGCAAAATCAGTTCAGAAAACGTTGGTCCGAATGTTGTGCAACATTTGTCCCAACATACTTACACATTCATATCAATACTTTAGGAGATATGTTGGGTCAAATGTCACAACACCAAATCCAACATTAACAATCTCTCCCTTTTTGTTTTTTTTCACAAAACTCATTAAAATGTAAAGTTGACTAAGGATGTTGTCACAAATGTTGTCTGACATCTGTGATCAATAATTTCAAGGTCATGCTCCCCCTTAACCTGTGATGGCATACAAGCAAACATGTGTATACCGATTCATAGGATTAGAAAAGGGAAAAATATGAGCACACATATCACATATCATCCAATATATACAAACCATAAATAGAAATATTCATTGTCAACAAATATCAATATCAATCCACTAAAGATCATCATACAACATCGACAACAGAAACAGCTCCCTCCTTGCTCATCATACAGCAACAATAGCTTCCAACAGCTTTCTACTCCTGCATAACAACTTCAACTTCCTCTGCACAACAGCCTTTAGCTTCCTCCCCCTGCATCAGCATCATCTCCCCCTTTTTGTGAAGAAAGTAACATCATGAAATGGTATCTAGCTTGTATTAGGGCATTTCTTGCAGCATCAACCTCAGAAATATGTTGGTTGATTTTTCCAATTTGATCCACAAGCCATTCTGTAGATTGTCTTGGACCGGTGTTGCCCAAAATGTTGGTGACATTTCTGGCAACATTTTCACTTTCAACTTCCTTCTTCCGGGGCAAGTCGATGATGTTTTCTGAGAGATTGGAGGAAGAGGATGGTTGTTCTGTTTGCTGGGGATCATTGTGCTCGGAAGCCTCCATATTCATTAGAGGGCCAGAGTGGATGTTGGATGACATTTGTTCTGACATTGGTGATGTTTTCATTGGTGAAAATTTGGGAGAGGGTTTTAAGAAGTTAGGGTTTCTGATAGAGATTGGAGTTTGGTTTGGTGATTCCATCGGTTAGGTAGGCAGATATATACCTGATGTGATTTTCCCTCCCTTTTTATATTTTTGTGGGAAAATCATAAATGATAAAATAATAGAAAATGAGAGAAATATTTATATACATGGCTAACCTTTTCTTAGAAACAAAAATCTCTTATTTTTAGGTGTTTTAATTTTACACAATAACTTACACCTAAAATATTGGGATAAACATCACGATAGGAATAAAATTTAATCTTATCATTTTAAATTCTGAAATTCCATTAAACAAGGCATATAGTAGGGAGTAAAATCTGATATTTTAAAAATAAGATAAGAACAACATCCCAACACATATCACATTCTGAAAATGTCAACATCAATGTTAGCAACATTTTGGACGACACAAGTATTTTGATCCCCCAAGAATTTTCAGATTTGGCAACAAACCAAGACATGTTTTATATGCACTTTATGAGTTTGACCACTAGACCAATGTAACATTTTTCCATCGTGTCCTTGGTCTAATCATATAACACATATAAAAGCATTTTCCGTGTAAAAAATAAGAATACTTTTATGGTATTCTCAAATCTCTTTTGAAGCACTCGATACTCCTATAGAATAGGAACGGTATCTTTTCACGGGCTTTACCCTTATTTCACAGTTGCCAAATATTTGTAAAGGCTTTGCCTTATTTTGATACTCCCTTTTTATGATATATATGTATATTTTTTTATATCATCGAAGAGAACGGTATCACTTTGATAACATATTTTTATTGAAGGATCATGCTTAAAAGTTATGCACCATACAACAACAATAATCAGTTAGTGATATAACATAGGTAAATGTCACCCAAATGTTAGACAACATTTCAGCCGACATTCACCAAAAATGCATCTTTAGATATTACAAAGACCAAGAGATTTTTTTAAACTAGAAAATCTCTCATGGTCCAAAGCTTTTGTAAAAATATCAGTTAGTTGATGAAGAGTGTCAATATGTTCAATTTGAACTAGCTATTTTTCAACTAAATCTCTTAAAAAGTGATGTCTAATATCAATATGTTTTGTACGTGAGTGCTGAACTGGATTTTTAGAAATATTTATAGCACTCAAATTATCACAGTACAAAATCAAAATGTTGCTAGTAAATCCATAGTCGTCTAACATGTGTCTTAGCCATATTAATTGAGAGCAACAACTTCCAGCTGCTACATATTTAGATTCAGCAGTTGAAAGAGAGACACTGTTTTGTTTACGACTATATCATGAAACAAGGTTATTGCCAAGATAAAAACATTATCCACTTGTACTTTTTCTATCATCCACATCTCCAGCCCAATCCAAGTCACTAAATCCTATTAAGTTAGGATTAATGTCTTTGGAATACCAGATTCCCAACTCACATGTGCCATCAACATATCAAATAATATGTTTCACGTCATTTAAGTGGGACATTTTGGGACAGACTTGAAAACGTGCACAAACACAAACACTAAACATAATATCTGGGCGACTAGCAGTAAGATAAAGAAGGTTATCTATCATAGATTGATATAATGTTGGGTCGACATTTTCACCAACATTATCGTTACATACCTTCTGCGATGAACCCATTGGTGTTTTCATCTATTTAGCGTTCTCCAAACCAAATCTTTTAACTAGATTATTGGCATATTTACTCTGTGAGATGAAATTTCATCTTCACTTTGCTTTATCTGCAAGCCTAAGAAAAAAGTTAATTCCCCAATCATGCTCATTTCAAATGTTGATGATATAGCTTCAACAAATGAATTTAGGTACGACTATGAAGTTGATCCAAAGACTGTCATCCACGTAAATTTGAGCAATTATAATATCTACATCATGTCATTTAATAAACAAAGTACGATCAGCTTCGCCACGGTTAAAACCAAAATCAAGAAGAAAGTTAGTTAAACGACCATACCATGCACGAGGGGCATGTTTCAACTCATACAAAGTCTTTTTAAGCTTGTACACATAGTGTGGATGGTAAGGATCTTCAAATCCTTTTGGTTGTTCAGCATATAACTCCTTGTCTAGATAACCATTTAAGAAGGCACTTTTTACATCCATTTGGTGTAAAGTAATTTTCAGACAACAAGCAATAGCAAGTAAAAGTCTAATCGACTCGATTCTAGCTACAGGTGCGAAGGTTTCATCAAAATCAATTCCTTCAACCTGAGTATAACCTTGTGACTCTAGAGAGTGTTTTGTTTCTAACAACTGTTCCTGATTCGTCTGATTTATTTTTAAAAATTCACTTAGTTCCAAATACATTTGTATTATTTGGACGTGGAACTGAGTCCCAGACTTCATTTCGAGAAAATTGTTCAAGCTCTTCTTGCATTGCTTGTATCCAGAATTTATCTTTAAGTGCTTCTACAAAATTATTTGGTTCTAATGTAGATATAAAACAAGAAAGACTAACCTCTTGGTATATGGTTGACATACACACATACCTTACCATTTCTCTATAGTTGAGTGGTTCTTTGCCTCTTGTTCTAATTCCTTCAAAAACTTCCCTATCACTTGGCCCTTTGGATGATTCTTTCTAATCCTTGATGAGGGGTCCCTATGAACTTGGTCTAACAGTTCGGCACTTGACTCCTCATCTGTGGCCTCTGTGGTCTCTATTGCTGTTTCAGATGTTGCTTAAGGTGTGACAACATTTGTGGAAACATCTGATTCTTCTACAATCTATGGACTTTCCACTGTATCTATAATGTTATTTTCAATAGTTTTTCCTGAAACATCATAAAGATCATCAAAGATAACATATACAGACTCTTGTACAGTTCTGAATCTCAGATTGTATACTCGATAAGCATGACTATTTTGTGAATAGCCAACAAAAATTTCTTTATCACTCTTAGAGTCAATTTTTTCCAAATGATCCTTGTCATTTAAAATATAACAAATACACTAAAAAATATGAAAGTAACGCAAGTTTGGTTTCTTTCCATTTATAATCTCATCGGGTGTCATCTTTGTTCCTGGCCTTAAATAGACTCTATTAGCGATGTGATTAGCAGTGTTCAAGGCTTCTGCCCATAAACGTTTTGACAAATGTTAAGAACTAAGCATCACTCTAGCCATTTCTTGCAATGTCCTATTCTTCCGTTCTGCAACCCCATTCTGTTTAAGAGTTTTGGGGGCAGAAAACTCATGGAAAATTCCATTTTTCTCACAAAAATTCGTGAATGAACTATTTTCAAATTCTTTTCCATGGTCAGATCTAACCCGAAAAATAGGAGAATAGAATAAATTTCTAATTCTAGAGTGCAAGATTTTAAACATGTCAAACGTTTGTGATTTTTCTTTTAAAAATATATCCAAGAATATTTAGAAAAATCATCTACTGTCACAAAGGAATACATCATGCCTCCTACACTGTCTACTTTAATTAGATCCATTAAATCCATATGTAGAAATTGAAAACAGTGAGACGTACATGAATGTTGTCCGTCGTGTTGGACAACATTATGAGAGACACGGGTTTGCTTACCTTTCAAACAATCTTCACAAACAGTTTTACCTTTATGGCTAAGTTTGGTTATGCCTCTAACCGCTTCATATGAAACTATTTTTCTAAATTGCAGTAGTTAACATGCCCTAACTTTTGATGCCATAGTGTTGTGTCATTGACCTTAGCATTATTACATGTTTCTTGTCTTACAACAAGTTATCAATTGTCAATGTTCTTGTACCTGTCATGACACATATATTTGCTTCATTCGTAACTTTACATGCATTCTTATTAAATTTTACCTCAAGATCGACATGACACAATTGACTAATACTAATCAAATTAGCCATTAAGCCCTCAACGTGTATGACATTTCTTAAGGCTGGAAATACAGGAACATCTAAGATCCCTTTTTCAATTATTTTACTTTTACTACCACCTCCATAAGTCACGTTTCCTCCACTGAATGACTCATAGTTCTTTAGAAAACCCTTTGTACCTGTCATATGGCGAGAACATCCACTATCAAAGTACCAAGAACCTGAAATGTTACTTCTTAATGTAGTTATAGCAACATTACATGTTACATCCTTTTTATGAACCCAAACTCTCTTAAAAAAATTTTTTTACCTTTTCGATCAGAAATGTTTATTCGATTGTTATCCGAAATGTTGGACAACATTTTGCTCACAGAATTTTGAAGTTTTAAACAATATGGTTTTAAGTGTCTAGGGGAGTTACAGTGATGACACACAAACTTCATAATCTTTGACATATATGAGAACCTATTAATCATCCTTTTTTCTTTTACAAAACATATTTTCTCATTTTTATCATAGAGATTAGAGCATATGGTATTAAGAGAGTTTTCGTACCCAATTCCTGCATGTGAAGGTTTACTAAAGTTGAATATCTCATTCAATTTCGAAATCCCCGTGTTGAGCTTACGGAAAGTTGCTTCAGCTAAATTCAATTTTGCATGGATCTTACCAAATTCAATATCCTTTTTGGTAAGTGCAATCTCAAGTCGGGTTATCGTGCCTTTTAATACTAAATTCTCATGAGTTAAAGATTTTACCTTTTTGTCAAGTTGCTTGGATTCTATGATTAAGGCTTTACAAATACTTTGTAATTCATTAATCATATCATCTCTGCATTCAACTTGATCTATACAATCAGCCTCACTAACAGAAATAGAACCACTAAAGCAATTAACATCAGAATAGTTAAAGAATTCATACCTTTCGGATGTCACTGAGGATGTTGATGTCGTTGCTGATGTTGGAACAAATGTCGTGGCATCTGAGACAACATTGTATATGAGATCTTCATTATCCGATAGATACTGTTTGAAAATGGTAGCCAGCATTGCTTGTGTTTCAATTTCACGATCTCCTTCCTCTTCTCCTTCATCATCACTAAGAGAAACCCATAGGTTCTTACCAAATTTTCTAAGAGTGTTTGCACATTTATTAGCATAGTGACCCCAATCCGAGCATGCATGACACTGCACAGATTCAAATTGTTTGGGATCAAATTTGGTACGATCTGAGTTGGTTCTTCTTAGTTGATTTCCTATTTGTACATTTGGAAGGAATCTAGTGGGCTTTTGATTGAAGACTTGGTTTTGGTTCTTTTTAGATTTAGATTGATTTCTCTCATTGTTAAACTTCCTCACCGTCGAATTGTATTTTCGAGTGAGTAAGGCAACATTTGCACCATCACCAATTTCTTCAAGATTCTCATCCTCTTCTTCGATTTGACTCTCCGAGGATTGAACTTGAAGTGCCACATTCTTGCTTTTATACAATTCCTTTTGATTCTCAATGTTCATCTCATAAGTTTTGAGAATGCTCATCAAGGTATGAAGGTCCATTGTGGCAATATTGTGAGCTTCTTAAATAGCATAAATCTTTAAATTGAACTTTTCAGGAAGAGAACAGAGTGCCTTTTCAACAAGTTGAGTGTTGGTTAATGGTTGACCAAGCACTTGACATTAATTTGACATGTCAATCAACTTTTCAAAATAAGATTTAATATCATTCACTTCTTCCATCCTTAAACGTTCATATTTACTCATGAGCATGCGTAGCTTTGTTCGACAAACACTTGAGCTACCTTCACAATGAATTTGTAAAGTATCCCATGCATCCTTACCCATGGGGCAGTTTTGAATGAGTTTGAATAAATACATATCAACCCATCCAAAAATTGCATTTAAGTCTTTTTCATTAAAGCTAACATTATTGGTTTCTTCTGTAGTCCATTCGGATTTAGGTTTAACAAGAATGTCACCTTCCTCATTCGCTGGCAACATTGGAACAATATAACCATTGGTTATAGATCTCTATGCCCTAACATCAATTGATTTGATATGAGAACGTAGGTGAATCTTCCAATAGGCATAATTTGATCCATCTAAAATAGGAAGCCTACCTATAGTTTGATTTGCCGGATCCATAGCTTATGACAATAGGACCAAACACTTATTGTGTTAAATGTCGGCTCTGATACCACTTGAAGGGGGCTATGGAACATTATAAACAAAATTAAATAAACTTGAATGCCAATTCTATTTTCGAATGTAGGAAATTATGTCATCCGACACCTGTAACTACACTTTAGCAAAATAGAAAACTTTGAAAAGTAAATGCAGCGGAAATTTAAAGAATACAAGAGTTTTAAATTTTCATAAGTTATATATATAATATAACTTATGATGGTCAATGAACAAATGAATTGTATATATATTATATACAAATATACAAATTCCTTTCTCTATAGATTTACAAGATAAAATGGAAAGGAATTAAAAATTGAAGTCGCAGTCTACCTGAAAAATCTAATAAAGTAGACATAGACAACCTCTCATTACAATCGCTCCATACAAAACTAATATAGAATCTAAACATCAATTGTAATGTTGGATAGAATGTTGTCAACACACTCAGACAACACTAGTGATCCAGATTTCTGAGATGAAATCCTGAGAGCTCTCTTGGTATTTTTACTTTCTGGTTCTGGATATCGATTCTCTGTAGTAGCCTCTCTATTTATAGTAGAAAGTCTTCCTTGAAAATCTCATCGATCAATTGTGGAAGTTGAGGGAAAGGTGGACTGCTGGTGGGATTGGTTGGAGAACATCATGGAGTAATAATCTCAACAGCTTTGGCTTGATCCTCACGACAAGCAACATCTTTTGACTTAGTCCTCACTCATTTTTTACCAGCTCCTTTTTACCTTGCCAAGTCATTTTTACCTCATAGTAATATTTACACAAATATTACTGCATCGCGTGAAGTAAGGCAAAATCAGTTCAGAAAATGTTGGTCCGAATGTTGTGCAACATTTTTCCCAACATACTTACACCTTCATATCAATACTTTAGGAGATATGTTGGGTCAAATGTCACAAAACCAAATCCAACATTAACATTCCTCATAATGGACACCAATCATATTGACCCAAAAGAGATAATAGAAAGATATATTTGGTTATCAAAATAAAAGAAATTTGTTTGATGTGAAGAAAATAATAGAAAGACGTAACATTATACCTAAGAACTTACAATGGTACTCAATAATGTGGGAGGGGAAAAGCACTTAATTATGGAAAATCATGTAAGAGAATGTGGAAGACAAATGTAATAGCTTTTACCGTTCTGAGATACTTTTGTCCATTTTTTACCCCACCAAGTACAAGGGAATTCCAGAGTGGGCTGAATTTGTTCCTTCGATTATACATCACACGAGTTAGATTGTAAATGACTTATTAGGGAGTCAAAATTGAATGAGATACTCAACTTTAGTAAACCTTCACATGCAGGGATTGAGTACGAAAACTATCTTAAAACCATATGATCTAATCTCTTTGATAAAAATGATAAAATACGCTTTGTAAAAGAAATATGGATGAAAATAGGTTCTCATATATGTCAAAGAGTATGAAGTTTGCATGTCATCACTGCAACTCCACTGGACACTTAAAACCATATTGTTTCAACTTTAAAATTTTGTGAGCAAACTGTTTTCTAAATTGTTGTCCAACATTTCGGATAACAATCGAAACAACATTTCTGAGTCTAAAGGTAAAAAAAAAATTAAGAGAGTTTGGGTTCCTAAAAAGGATATAACGTGTAATGTTGCTATAACTGCATTAAGAACTAACATTTCAGGTTCTTGGTACTTTGATAGTTGATGTTCTCGCCACATGACAAGTACAAAAGGTTTTCTAAAGAACTATGAGTCATTCAATGGAGGAAACGTGACTTATGGAGGTGGCAGTAAAAGCAAAATAATTGGAAAAGGGATCTTGGATGTTTCTGAATTTCCAGCCTTAAGAAATGTCTTACATGTTGAGGGCTTAATGGCTAATTTGATTAGTATTAGTCAACTATGTGATGACAATCTTGAGGTAAAATTTAATAAGAATGCCTATAACGTTACGAATGAAGCTAATATATGTGTCATGACAGGTTTAAGAACAGGTGATAATTGCTATCTTGTTGTAAGACAAGAAACATGCAATAACGCTAAGATCGATGACACAACACTATGGCATCAAAAGTTGGGGCATGTCAACTATCGCAATTTAGAGAAATTGATCTCATATGAAGCGGTTAAAAGCTTACCCAAACTTAGGCATAAAGGTAAACTGTCTGTGAAAATTGTTTGAAAGTGGAAAATGCGCAGACTGTTGAAGAATCAGATGTTGCCCCAAATGTTGCCACACCCGAGGCAACATCTGAACCTGGAATAGAGACCACAGAGGCCATGGATGAGGAGTCACATGCTGAATTATCAGATCAAGTTCGAAGGGACTCCTCATCAAGGATTACGAAGAATCATCCCACGGGTCAGGTGATATGGGGAGTTTTTGAAGGAATTAAAACAAGAGGAAAAAAATCACTCAACTAAAGAGAAATGGTAAGGTATGTGTGTATGTCTACCATATACCAAGAGGTTAGTCTTTCTTTTTTTTATATCTACTTTAGAACCAAAAATGTTTTATAAGCACTCAAAGATAATTTTTGGATTCAAGCAATGCAAGAAGCTTGAATGATTCTCTCAAAATGAAGTCTTGGACTTAGTTCCACGTCCAAATAATACAAATGTAATTGGAACTAAGTGGATTTTTAAAAATAAATCAGACGAATCGGAAACAGTTGTTAGAAACAAAGCTCGTCTAGTTGCACAAGGATATACTCAGGTTGAAGGAATCGATTATGACGAAACCTTCGCATATGTGGCTAGAATTGAGTCAATTAGACTTTTACTTGCTATTGGTTGTTGTCTGAAAATTTCTTTACACCAAATGGATGTAAAATGTGCATTCTTAAATGGTTATCTAGATAAGGAAGTTTATGTTGAACAACCAAAAGGATTTGAAGATCCTTACCATCCACATTATGTGTACAATAAGACTCGTATGGGTTGAAACAAGCCCCTCGTGCATGATATGGTCGTCTAACTAACTTCTTTCTTGAATTTAGTTTTAACTGTGGTAAAGCTGATCGTACTTTATTCATTAAACATGACAGTGTAGATATCATTATTTCTCAAATCTACATAGATCACATAGTCTTTGGCTCGACCTCACAGTCTTATCTAAAGTCATTTGTTGAATCTATGTCATCGACATTTGAAATAAGCATGATTGGGGAACTAACTTTCTTCTTAGGCTTGCAGATAAAGCAAAGTGATGATGGAATTTTCATCTTACAAAGTAAATATGTCAAGAATCTAGTTAAGACATTTGGTTTGGAGAATGCTAAACAAATGAAGACGCCAATGGGTTCATCATAGAATGTATGTACAGATAATGTTGGTGAAAATGTCGACCCAACATTAAATTGATCTATGATAGGTAGCCTTCTTTATCTTACTGCTAGTCATCCATATATTATGTTTAGTGTTTGTGGTTGTGCACATTTTCAAGCCTGTCCCAAAATGTCCCACTTAAATGTCGTGAAACGTATTATTCGATATGTTGCTGGCACATGTGAGTTGGAAGGTTTTGGTATTCCAAAGAAACTATTCCTAAATTAATAGGATTCAGTGACTCGGATTGGGCTGGAGATGTGGACGATAGAAAAAAGTACAAGTGGATGATGTTTTTATCTTGGCAATAATCTTGTTTCACGGTATAGTCGTAAACAAAACTGTGTCTCACTCTCAACTGCTGAATCTGAATATATAGCAGCTGGAAGTTGTTGCTCTCAATTAAAATGGCTAAGACACATGTTAGACGACTATGGATTTACTAGCAACATTTTGATTTTGTATTGTGATAATTTGAGAGGTATAAATATTTCCAAAAATCCAGTTCAGCACTCACGTACAAAACATATTGATATTAGACATCACTTTTTAAGAGAATTAGTTGAAAAACAGCTAGTTAAAATTGAACATGTTGACACTCTTCATCAACTAACTAATATTTTTACATAAGCTTTGGACCATGAGAGATTTTCTAAATTGAAGAAATCTCTTGGTCTTTGTAATCTCTAAAAGAAGGCATTTTTGGTGAATGTCGGCTGAAACATTGTCTAACATTTCGGGTGACATTTACCTATGGAATATCACTGACTGATTATTGTTGTTGTATGGTGCATAACTTTTGGTCACACAAGCATGATCCTTCAATAAGAATGTGATTCCAACATGATATTGTTCTCTGCGATGATATATAAATACATATATATCATAAAAATGGAGTATCAAAATAAGGAAAAGCCTTTACAAATATTTGGCAACTGTATAAAATGGGCAAAGCCCTTGAAAATATACCGTTCTTATTCTATAGGAGTATTGAGTGCTTCAAAAAAATTGAGAATACTAGATAAGTATTCTTATTTTTTACACAAAAAACTTTTTGTATGTGTTTTATGATTAGATAAAGGACACGATGGGAAAATGTTACATTGGTCCAGTGGTCAAACTCATTAAATATGTATAAAATGTGTCTTGATGTGTTGCCAAAACGAAAAATTCTTGTGGGATCAAAATACTTGTGTTGTCCAAAATATTGTCAACATTGTCGTTGACATTTTCAGAAGGTGATATGTGTTGGAATGTTGTGCTTATCTGATTGTTGAATTATCAGATTCTCCCTATTTTTATCCCTTGTTTTAATAGGAAATTCAAACTTTAAAATGATAAGATTAAATCGAATTCTTACCGTGATATTTATCCCAAAATTTTAGGTATAAGTTATCATATAAATCATAAACTCCTAAAACTAAGGAATTTTTTGTTGCTTAGAAAGGTTTGTCATGTATATAAATATTCCTCTCATTTTGGTATTTTTTTTATCATTTCCATTTTTCCCTAAAAATTTAAAAAAAAAAAAGGAGGGATAATCACATCACACCTCGAGTATAACCCTACCTACCCGATGGAACCATCACCATTCCAAACTCCATTCTCAATCTCAAACCCTAAATTCCTAAAACCTTCTCCACAATATTCACCAATGGAAATCTCTCCAATGTCAGCTAACATTGCAACCAACACCCCAATGAGTACAAGCCCTCCTTTAAACACTGAATCGTCTGAGCATAATGAACCTCAGCAACCATGTTAGTTATCTTCTTCACCGGAGGACTTGTACAAAGCTATAGTATTTAAAGGTTTAGATGAACCTTTAGACATTAGCTACCCAGGAGATAACAACAATCCAATAGATGCTGATGAAACATCTGATATTTCAACATTGGGTAAAAGACCAAGATCCTCCACCTTTCCTACTTGTCGATCGAGTGGAGTGTTTGAGAGAACTGTTTGTGAGGAGCCGAGCAACAAAAGGTCCAAATTTGATACATCTATACCTGTTTGCTCAAGCAGTGATAGTGAAAGAATAGACTTTGTTTTCTCAACTGATGAAGAACCATCTGCTTCTGAACAACCCAATGTGCCTCAAGAAAGGAAATCTCATATGAAACCCCTTTGAAATAATTCTTTCCAAAGGGAATTCCCAGGACTACAAGGAAAAATGTTGCTCCAAATATTGCCCCAAATGCCACAACATCTCAAGCAACATTTCAGCCAACATCAGGAGAGACACAAACACCAACATCCTCCAGCAAAACCGAATCTGATTTAGACCTTGAGGTATCTATCTACTCAGACAAATTCTATTCTAAAACTAATTCTAATAATTGGGACTGGTACAAGAATATCGTTATTAGGTCTGAAAAAGTATTAGACATTGCCTCCTGTTCAGAATATGGTTTGGTAGAGTTCTTAAAAGAAAGACAGCTCCTAGGATTTGTTACTGAGAAAGGACCGTATGTTGATAAAATAGTCAGGTTGTTTTATGCTAATTTGAATTCTGCTATAGAGGATACCTCATCAAAGAAACTTGGGAAGGTATATCTCTATAAGAGAATATATTTTTTCACACCTGATGTTATAAACCAATGGATGTGATTAAATGCTAAGGAGAATGTTAGAGAAGCAGACCCTGCAACGGACAATAGAGATGAAGTAATTGAGTACCTCACAGGAGGTATAATGCATAAGTTGATCTCTAGATGTCCATCCTCTAAATTAACAGCCCTGTATAACATGGAAATAATAGAAAAAATAAATAAAATATGTCTAGATGCGGCAGCAACGCGTAGACAAATAAAATAAATAGATATAGAAATTATTGTACATGATCGTATAATAAAAGATCTAATAAGAGACATAAGCTTTGAAACAAATCAATATTAAAAAATGAAATCATCTTTTGACCACATTAGAAAGTTAAACCAAGCAAGATGGTTATGTTAGAAAAAAGTTACTTTATTAAAACAAATAAAGAAAAATAAAGAATTAGAAAGAATGTATAGGATAAGAATATTTACAATAGAAAAAGAACTGGACCAGACCCAAAAAACTGTATGTTCTGAAGAATTAACAAGATTATATATACAGATAATGCAAACACAAGTACAAATAAGAATACATAATGAATTCATAAAAGATATAAACACAGATTTATCCACAACTACTAGTTCCTATGGGTGAAGAAATATTAAGGAGACAACAAAATATGTTAAGACAATTAGCTTATATAGCAGAAAAAAGATTAATATATAACAGAGATATAAATGAACATATAATAAGTTGTAAGATAAGTATGGATTTAATAATGGAAAGAGACAAAAATATAGAAGAAAAATCTAAGCAAATAGCTGAACAAGAAGATCTTATTAACAACTTAAAATTCAGATTAACCATAAAAGAAGAACAGTTAAGACAAAAGGAAGAAGAAATTAGAAAAATAACGGAGAAAAAATTAAAACAAATAATAAGACAAGAACGTGAGGTAGAAGATTTACATGGAGTCATAAAAGAACAATATAAAATTATCGAACAATTAACCCATGGGTAAAGGAAAAGAGATAGCAACAGATCTATATAAGACACACTATCAGATGGATGAATATGAAGGAGGAACAACACAAACATTAATTTTTAAACCCGAAACGTATCAAAAGATACAAGATGAACAAGAAGAATTATCAATAAGAAAGATATTTAAAACAAAATGGTTCGAAAGATATAAGATATATAATCCAAAAACATGAAAATATAATAGACACAACAAGTGTAAATGGAAAAGCCAGAATTAATCTAATAACTGATGAAATAATAAAAAGAGAATTATCAAAATTATCATCAAAAGAAGCCAAAAAATACATAAATGTATATTTTGGAGGTGTAGAATTTACTATAAAAGCATATTTTCAGAGAAATATAGATACACCAATACAAATATACATAATAGATGACAGGATATTAGAAAATTTACAAGACGCATTAATATCAGTAATAAAAGGAAATTTGATATACCAGAAGTTAAAATTTACGGTACAACCTGATTTTAGTATCTCGTTAAAAGATGAACATAAAAACTTAGCTGTAACATTATACTATAAACTAGATGGAATAAAGATGCCACCAGGAAGTAAAGTCATAAGTATAGAAACAAAAATGGTATACGCCTTAACAGGAAATCATCATGTAAAGAAACAACACGAAATGAACATTTTAGTGCCAAAAATGTACCAAGATATTCTAGAAAGAATAGAACATAAAGAAAACTCAAAAATAACAATACCAGAAGAAATACATATGGATTTTAGCAATAGAACCACAACGATGTTACAAAGGATAAGACCAAAGATAGAAGGATCCAGGTTAGTATTACAAGAGAAATATTAACAAAACAAGAAAGCTGAGGATACCAAGAACATTGGATTTAGTAAATATGACAAGTAATAGATTGAGTATTAAAGTAATTATATTCAACGGAATTACATCAACTGACTGTATAACTTAAATTAATACAGGAGCTGTAAAAAGCTTTGTACATATAAGTAAGGTAAATGAGAAAGACTGTCAGCTAATTCCACCAGAAACTTTCAATTACCCTGAAAATGATAGAGAAATAATAGTTACCAGAAGCATTAATCTGAGATTTAAAATTCAAGATTTAGAATACAAAATAAACATCGCAGTAGTAGAATATGATAGTTTTAATGAATTATTACTAGGAAGTGATTTTCTAACCATGATAGATTATAGGATTACTAATAATGGAATAGAAATAAATGATCAAGGTAAAACAAGATTTGTTAATAAAATATGAATATCCAAGATAAGATCAATAAAAAGAAACGAAAGTTAAAAAACATAAAACAGATGCTACTAGAAGGATTTATAGATTCGCAACTTAAGTACTTAGAATATAGTGCTAAAGAAATAAGATTGGAGAACGAGAGAGAACAATTAGAAAAAATACAAATCATAAACCTAATAAAAAATGGATAAGTATAGGAGATGGATGGATGAAAAGAATAAACAACTCTGAGTAATTTTAACGAAAAAGTCGATGAGATATGGACGGAATTAATAATAAAGGAAAAATTAAAAAACCTTTTCACAAAAATGGATGAAATAAAAGAAAATCAAGTTCAAACACGCGAACTAATAAGAGAAGAACTAACAAAACTGTGGAATGTATCTGAGGTACCAATACTAAAATTAATACTAGAACAACTAAATACAATAGTAACCCAAGTAAACACAGGAAAGGGTAAAGAGAAACAGATAAACGAAGGAGAACCCAGTAATCAAGAACAGACCATAGGAGAAATAGTTGAGTTAAAAACTATACAACCTGAAATAGTACCAATAGATGCGTGGAGAAGAAGTAAAACCCCTATAATGATATTAGTCAAACAAAACCAAAAATACCAAAAGAAGTAGCAAAAACATTAGATGGTCTAAAGGCATTAAGCAAAAAAGGAAAATTCTAATGAGTAATACTGAGCATAACGCAGCCACATTTATAAGAAATCATGGAAAAGATATATTAGAAAAGGAAAGATATAAATATGAACCTATGAAAAAATAGGATCCTAAAGAAACCTCAATAAAAAATAAAGATAATTTAAAAGAAGAAAACATTTATGTTGAAGAAAGAAATTTAAAGCTTGAAAATAAAGCCCAAAGCCAGAAGATAATAGAATTAGAAAAAGAAAACACAAAATTAAAGCTATCCACTAATGAAGAATGGTTGACGAAATATAAAAAATACAAAATTAAGTATAAAGACACTAAATACAGCTTAAATAAGACTAAGGTAGAAATAAAAGAAACAAAAGAGGAATTAGAACTAGTTAAGCAAGAAATGGGTGAATTAAAAGAAGAATTACACATTATGAAACAACAAATAGCAAGATTAAAAGGAAAAAAGAAAGTAAGAAGAATACACAACACTAGTGATGAAAGTGAAAAAGATATCAATATTAATGATAGCAGTAGTACAGATAAAGAAAACGAAATAGGTAATGAAATACAAGTAGCAAAAATTACGGAAGAAATAGAAGATGAAAATAATTCTGAAATAGTACAGGAAAACAATCAAATATTAAAAGCACTACAAAAAATGCAAAGAGTAAATGCGATTATAGAAGAAGAACCTGAAAGCGATATAGAAGATGAATATAATGAACCTTTTGAAACGGAAATAGAATCAGATAACATAATAAATGAAGACACCAATGACTACCCTGAAGAAGAAATGGTAGATCCGGCATTAGAAGTCATAACAAGAAAACCTACTAAATTACTGTTGGAAATTAGCCTTTGTCGGGGAGATGCGTCCACCCATCTTTGATGAATTAAACACTAGTGTTCCGTATGTTGGAGACCTTGTCTCTTTACACATGCATGATCTACGAAGTGAGTAGATGACCGTAGGGCCAAGAATCGTCTAATTCCGTTGAGAAATGAAAGAGATATTGGTCCGCGAAGTAAGGTGTTTAAGGCATGGAAATGTGGTGTGGGACAAATCTACCACATCGGTGGGAATAGGAAGAATTGCTCTCTATATATGTCTCAAATTGGTAAAGGGTTTGGGACCCCAAGGGGTATCCCATGTGTTTAAAGGAGGGAAGACCTAGATGTGCTTGGGTTCAAGGCTAAGCCCACACGCGCGCCGCCGCCGCCCGCCCGTCCCGTCCGGTTCCGGTTCCGAGTTCCGGGCTCCGGGCTCTCGGGCTCTCGGGCTCTCGGGTTCTCGGGTTCACGGGTCGTGGGCTGTGGGCTGTGGGCCTTTCTGATATTATCTTTTTGGACCAGAGAACTCTGCCAAATGTACAGTTTGATCCCTGAAGTTTCATATGTACAGTTTGGACCGAATTCTTTCATATGTACGAGTTTGGTCCCCGAAGTTTCAATATTTACGGTTTGGTCCCCGAGTTTCGAATATTTTTCGCCTACCGTTGGACTGTTTTCTGGAGCATTAAACAACCATTATTTGGCTGATTAATTCCTCCATTAACAGCCCATTACTTGGGCGATGAGCGACCTCTTTCAATGGCCTTAATAGCCATTACTTGGCTGTTTTAATGGCCTCCTTAATGGCCATTACAGCCTTGTTTTTGGCAGTTGGACAGCCCCTCTTGCATGCTATATATTGAGCTTCATTTGGCTCAAAACAGAGCTGGAAACAAGCTGAAAACAGACACCAAAAATAGTTGAAAACGAGCGAAAAACCAACCCGGAAAAACAAAAACAAAGGATCGAAATTCAGCGAAAATCGGTGCAATTTTCGACCGAAAAACAAAGTGACAAAACCCTCACGTATACACAAGATATACACTACGAGAGACACACTATATACACAGAGACAAAAGAGAAGAGTAAAGAGAAACTCTTCCTTCCTATTCCATATCTTCGACAAGTCGAGTCATATTTGTTTTCTTCGACGGGCTCAACCTATTGGCTTTGTAGTGTTGAGATTAAAGTGTTGTTTTATCTTGGGAGACTATTGCCCGCTAACGTAAAAGCATATATACGGGGCAATCTTGTCTTAAGGATAGAGGGCTATCCTCGACTCAACACACAACGTTGTAACCTTCCAGATTTAGTTGTTTCTTGATTTCAGGATATCAAGATTCAAGACACAACGCACTTGCGGCAGTTTTGAAGTTTGACCATTTATTTATCATTTCGAACATTTGTAATAGTTATTTACATCCCGTACTGCTTTACAAAGTACGATAGAGTACCAACAATTTAAGACAAGATTGTATTGTAATACTATTAGTGTTCGAAAGATGTCGGTCAAAAGTTGTGTGACCAAATCTGGATATGGCAATGGTTTTCTGGTAGAAGTGAGTGATGATGATGAACGTGTTCATGGTGTCACCGCTACCAAGACTGGTGGGAACAAGCGCTCTCGAGAGTCTGAGGATGTCAACTGGGAAAAGAGGAGAAGACTGAAGATGTACTTCTATCTTGCAGCAGAAGGCCTGTATCTATCCCAGACAAAAGATCCGAATAATGGTAAGAAGGAACTGGACACTCAGTTTGATGAAGTGACTGGAGTGAGCCAGAATCCGAAATTGGGATAAGTAGTTTTTTCTTACTTGTCAAGAATAAAGATTAAATGATGTCTGATTAAAAATGGATTAAAGTAAGGAGGAATATGAAAATAATTTCTATTCCTTACGCTTTAAAATCAGAAGTTTAATCTTATCTTCTTTCCCGTTTAAAGATTGGATTTGTAAATGACTTAAAAAGATCCGTTCTTTTAAGTGTAATTGATTAAAAGTGTGTAAAGTATGTTCGCACATACGAAGGAGAGAGATCCACTAACTGTGCGAAAACTGTTAACACTCCTAAGTAAGCGCCAAGAATTATCTGGGCACCAATCATAACGGAAGAAGTCTAAAAGTTAAAGACGTTGAGCCTGTCACACTATTTCGCAGAAGATCCTTCATAGGATGATATTGGACACTCAGTCATACAAAGCCTCCGGGCGACTGGAGTGGGCCAAAATTCCTTTGATATGATGATATTGGACACTCGGTCATATAAAGCCTCCGGGCGACTGTAGTGGGGCCAGAATTCATTTCATAGGAAAAGTAATGGACACCTAGTAAGGTGGGCCGAGTTTCCGGTGTCTTAAATGATCGAAGGCCTAAAGAAAGGCGAGAAAAGAAATTGGACACTCGGTCGCCAAAGCAACGGAGTGGGCCAAAGTATCCGGATCACATATGATCCGGTTACGCCCAACCACGGCAAGAGGTTGTTCATGTGAAGCAACGCCACCTCTAAAGAAGAAGGGGTTGGAGAAGTTGTCCTCAATAGGACTTCGGGGAATGAGATCACTCTAAGATGAGGTGATACATATCCCTAACTTGGTTTAAGGGACGCTGTTGGTCAAGCTGGTTTGAGACTAGTCCAACAGGTCTGTAATAACTAAGAATGGTACAGTACGTCTGTAGCCAAATGGATGATATATTTGTAATCCGTGCATCTATGCCATCATAGATTAAGACACGTTAAATAGAAAGTCATTCAAAAAGCTAGCTGAGATTGTTGCCTTCAGTCGACATAAACCCTCAAAATAAATGTGAGGTAGATGAAGAGGCAAAGTCACCTTTCCAAATTCCGTCAAGGGAATAGCGAAAGAAGCACCGCTCCTCTAGAACTTAGTCACACCTACTTGGGTGATTTGAAGTTTATACAAAATAGAGGGGGGGAGACAAGTACGTTGTGACCTTCATTGATGATGGTACAACGTATGGAATCCTTTGTTTGTTGAAAAGCAAAGATGAAGTTGTTGAAGCGGATAAGCGCTACAAAGCAGAAGTTGAAAATCAACTAAGCCTATGGATTGCGAAATTCGTAGTGATAGAGGGGGAGAAAGTGAAGCATCGTTCATTAAACGACCGTTCATTTCTCACCTCACCCAACGGTGTTAGCCAAGTGCAAAGCTCGTACGCCCAAATTATGTGGGGTGGCTTGGTAAAAGTTGGAATACTTTGAACAGTCAAGTTATACCTAAGACTGTAGATTGCATATCCACTAGATCTGCAAATAACAGTAGTGTTGATCGCCTCTTGGTGTCAAAGAATGCTGAATTCTTTGAAGATAACTTTCCTTGAAAAGGGAAAAAGGAGTAATTGCTCAAGGTTAACAAGAACCCGCGAGGGCTTCGATCGTCCGAACTAGACGTTCCGTATCTACGAGACTCGAAAGTTGCTTGGCTATCCCGAACTTAATATTCCGGATCCGTAGAACTCGGGGATTCTAGATGTTGAACCAAGAAGGAGCAAAGAGGGGACAAAGACTTGTTCCATACCTTCTAGCTTGTATGGTTGAGAACGAACCATGGACAATTAACAAAGAATGTCATCTCCAAAAGCACTTGCTTTGGAAAGAAGCTAAAGAGAGAAATAGATTCCATCAAATAGAACCATACGTGTGTAATGGTTGATCTTCCTCCGGAAAAGAACCTTTGGGTTGTAAAATGTGCTCCATCTGTGAGTAGCTTCACATCCAGGGCCATTGTAGTTTACGTGGCATAGATGTTGAAATGCCTTCCCAACCGGAGAGTTGGAAGAAAAGAATCGAGTTGATTTGCGGACCGTTTGTTGGGCTTCTTCCCGAACTTTCATTTTGGTCCCCGAAATGTTTACATTTTGGTCCCGAAAGTTTCGGATAAAACAAAACAATGAATCCGACCACGAAACATTGACTCTTAAGTTAGAAAGCCAACGATTGGAGAATCAACAAATTGAAAGTAAAAATCATATTGAAACAAAGTCTCGATATGAAAAATATGGGTATCACAGATGACATCTTAGGAATTGGATTTCTAAGACATCTAACGGATCGGTCGATAGTTGACCTCTCGTTGAAGCCACCAATGGATATGAATCATAGAACCGATTGGAATCATGGTGCACCCATAGACAATGAGCGATATGCTCGGGTCACGTGTAGTTCAATGTATTGTACACACTACAACCGACCCGGTATCGGTCTACAAAGTATTAGTTGAACTAAGGTTCACCGATGATTTCAATACATGATCGGTAAAAAGCGCTAAGTCGGATATAACGATATCTCGAATTATTCGCTTATCTACGATTATAGTATTCTGGATGTCCAGCGGTTATAGGAGAACACAGTGATGCAAATTGGACATCAGATCTGAAGAACACCAAAGCCACACGCAAATGTGTATGGTGGGTCTTGGAAAATCCTCTAAGCAAACTTGCATCGGCCGATTCATGATGGAATCGGAGTTTATCGCTTTATACAAAGCATGAAAGAGGTTGAGTAACTTCACGGCTCCTTAGAGGACGTCCCTTATTGGGAGAAACCCGTGCCTTCGCGGTTCTACATCGTGGCTAGCCGGTCGGCTTCGGGAAGGACACGGATGACGGCGTCTGGACATATCTGTCGGGATCCGTCGCCGAGACATAAGACCGTATGGCGGTTGATCATCACGGGTGTCACATCCTTGTTTACTAACTAAGGGACTACCCGAGAGATCAAGTGTTCGCATGTCTAGGGGAATTGGCTTAAAACCCAAACAATCGAACCTTTGCGGTGGAAACCCAACCATACGATTGGAGATCCCAAGAATGTGGTTCAATGGGAAAACTAAGCGGCAAAAGGTTCGGTTGAGCGCTTCGGTGGAAGCAAGAGCACCTCGGATGATGATTTCGTACGGAAACATGAATCCAAAGTTTGTTCCCGCGATAGACATTAAAGTGCCGCTGCATGGTGGGTAAAGGTTAAGCTTCCAAACCTTTTAAAAGATCCTCAAACGGTTGAGGTTAAGGTTGTGGAACTTTTAATGATTCCTAACACTTGTGAAGTGGGGTATAGCAGATACCTTGTAGGATATCACCTATTTAAGTGCGAGGATGGCCGCCTCAAATGAACGCACTTAAGAATCCAAGTGTGTCCATGGCCACAACGGACGAAAACGTAAGAAGGAAAATGAATAAGAAGAGTTATTGTGTTGATATCGTTGTCTTGGCTTACACTAAACACTGACGGTTCAAGACATCACGTTCACCGCGCAGTAAGTAAGTCCGATGGTATTCAACTAGGGAAGGTTCAAAGCGTAAGCCACCTCTCCTGATGCAATATCTTTTCGCTGAAAGATTGCTGAAATGTAGGCACCTTGTGTGTGCGCCACAATCTTTCTTTCATAGAGGGGATTGTTGGAAATTAGCCTTTGTCGGGGAGATGCGTCCACCCATCTTTGATGAATTAAACACTAGTGTTCCATATGTTGGAGACATTGTCTCTTTACACATGCATGATCTACGAAGTGAGTAGATGACCGTAGGGCCAAGAATCGTCTAATTCCGTTGAGAAATGAAAGAGATATTGGTCCGCGAAGTAAGGTGTTTAAGGCATGGAAATGTGGTGTGGGACAAATCTACCACATCGGTGGGAATAGGAAGAATTGCTCTTTATATATGTCTCAAATTGGTAAAGGGTTTGGGACCCCAAGGGGTATCCCATGTGTTTAAAGGAGGGAAGACCTAGATGTGCTTGGGTTCAAGGCTAAGCCCACACGCGCGCCGCCGCCGCCCGCCCGTCCCGTCCGGTTCCGGTTCCGAGTTCCGGGCTCCGGGCTCTCGGGCTCTCGGGCTCTCGGGTTCTCGGGTTCACGGGTCGTGGGTCGTGGGTCGTGGGCTGTGGGCTGTGGGCCTTTCTGATATTATCTTTTTGGACCAGAGAACTCTGCCAAATGTACGCTTTGATCCCCGAAGTTTCATATGTACAGCTTGGACCGAGAATTCTTTCATATGTACAGTTTGGTCCCTGAAGTTTCAATATTTACAGTTTGGTCCCCAGAGTTTCTGGATATTTTTCTGCCTACCGTTGGACTGTTTTCTGGAGCATTAAACAACCATTATTTGGCTGATTAATTCCTTCATTAACAGCCCATTACTTGGGCGATGAGCGACCTCTTTCAATGGCCTTAATAGCCATTACTTGGTCATTTTTAATGGCCTCCCTTAATGGCCATTACATCCTTGTTTTTGGCAGTTGGACAGCCCCTCTTGCATGCTATATATTGAGCTTCATTTGGCTCAAAGCAGGAGCTGGAAACAAGCTGAAAACAGACACCAAAAATAGTTGAAAACAGGCAGAAAACCAACACGGAAAAACAGAAAAACAATGGATCGAAATTCAAATAAAATCGGTGCAATTTTCGACTGAAAAACAGTGACTAAACCCTCACGTATACAGAAGATATACACTACAGAGACACACTATATACACAGAGACAAAAGAGAAGAGTAAAGAGAAACTCTTCCTTCCTATTCCATATCTTCAAAGACAAGTCGAGTCATATTTGTTTTCTTCGACGTGCTCAACCTATTGGCTTTGTAGTGTTGAGATTAAAGTGTTGTTTTATCTTGGGAGACTATTGCCCGCTAACGTAAAAGCATATATACGGGGCAATCTTGTCTTAAGGATAGAGGGCTATCCTCGACTCAACACACAACGTTGTAACCTTCCAGATTTAGTTGTTTCTTGATTTCAGGATATCAAGATTCAAGACACAACGCACTTGCGGCAGTTTTGAAGTTTGACCATTTATTTATCATTTCGAACATTTGTAATAGTTATTTACATCCCGTACTGCTTTACAAAGTACGATAGAGTACCAACAATTACCACCACATATACCTGTAGGACATCGAGCAGAATTTAGCGAATTTGTAGGATCAATGGCACAAGGAATAAATATGAATGGATATTTTTTAGACTTAGACAATGTTTATGATGAACAAGAACTAAGCAGAAGAATAAATGATTGGAATGTAGGAATGTCTTTAGCATTAATGAGTTCAGCACATACTAGTGATTTAGACTATATGTACGAATTAATATCTAAAACAATGATTGGGAAAGTAGCATTTTCGTTTGAAACCATAGCTTATCAAATGAAAGGAGAAATATTTCATCATGTTAAATATTGGAAGGGAATATTAATGTTATTCGATATGGTATTAAAAAGAGAATTTCTAGGAGAAAGATGGCTAGTAGCCAGAGAAAATGTGTTAGCAGAAAGAAAATGTGAGATAATAATGAATTTAAATAATATGAAATGTTGCAAGATTAATAAACTACCAGAATATACAATAAGTTTTACTAAATTCTATTATGAAGCAAGATTCTTACCAGATGAAGGAATAATATACCAACAACTTTATTATGATCATTTACCAACCCCATATAATACAGAGATAACTAAAGAATATAAACAATTAGAACCAAAAGAAAATACGTTAGGAGAAAAAATAAGAGTATTAAGAGCTTATCTAATGAGGAAATGACAAAGAATATAGGTTACAACAAAAGGTTAAAAAAGATTAAAAAATTAGGACTAAGAGAAATATGTGGATTTACAGAAAAGAGATTGGTATTCGGATGTGATAAACAAGAAAAAGAACGCAAGTATAAAAAGCATAAAAAGGCATATAGAAAATATAAGAATAAAGTTTTTAATAAAAACAAAAATTATACAAAAAATTATGATAAAACATATTACAAACCTTACAGAAGAAGAAGATATAAGAGGTTTAGAAATATAATAATACCCCCGACACAAGGAGAAGGTTTAGAAATAAACGAAAATTTAGTAAGAAAAGGTATGTAAAACCTTTAGAAGCTAAAGAAGCACCTAAAGAATGTAAATGTTGGAATTGTAATGAAAAAGGACATTATGCTAATAAATGCCTGAAATTAAAGAAACAAGGAGTAAAATATATTAACACCACACAGTTTATTATGAATTTAGAACAAATAAAAGAAAAAGACAATAAATGGTACAGTGATGAAGAATTTTATATCAGTCAAACCGAAGAAGAAAGTGACATAGAAATGGGAAATATTAATTATATAAATACTCACTCAGACGAAGAAGACACCGATTCAGATAATAATTCAGAATAAAATGAATACATTAGAAAAAGAGAAAAATAAATTATTAGAAGAAAGAGATTATTGGATGCAATGCGATCAATACAACAGATACAAATTAGTTATAACTTCAACTACTAATGAAACAGGAAATAAATACTATCTGGATAGACATAAAAAAGTTACAAAAAACCTTGGAATAATAATGGAAAAAGATAGCAAAATAAACTGGAAGCTTATTGAGATAAGAAAAAAAATACAAATCCTAATGATGGATGAAAGTATTAGTCAAGAAGTAATAGAATACGAATAGGATGAAAACCTTCAACAGAGATTAAGAGATATAAATGTTGGATAAATGGTAGCAATTTACATAGAAGCTCATGTAGAATATAAACCTAGTAAAATGGTAAAACAAAAAATATTTATTGATAGCGAAGCAGATATGTGACTAGCATGAAAAGAAACTTTAGAACCACATAGGTGGAAAAGATATAGGACATATAGAATACGAGTAACAGGATTCAATGAACAAACTAAAGAATTAGATACAATAGCAGAGAATGTAAGGATAATGTTAAATAAGACGATATTTAGATTACCAATAATATATCAAGATAATAATATGAGCCAACATGTATTATTAGGAAATAACTTTTTAGATTACTTTAAAACTCAAGTTATAAATAATAACACCTTAAGCCTACAAACACCTTGTAACATGTGGATTATATTAAAAAGAATACTACCAGTACAAACATTAAAATTATGTAATAGGATAAACAGAAACAATAATTTGTAGCTATTAAAAGAAAAATACCTTGGAATGTTAAAAGTAAATTTTGGAGAAAATCCAATACAATTATGGAAAAAAGAAAAAATATATGCTGAAATAAAGTTAGTACAATATTCAGATGTAAACCTATTAGATATAGCCCAACAGATCAAAAGGAATTTGAGACACAACTAAAGGAACTACTAGATTTAAAAATGATTCAAGAAAGTAAAAGTCCACATAGCAGTCCAGCTTTCCTAGTAAGAAAACATAATGAACAAAAGAGAGGTAAAGATAGAATGGTCGTAGACTATAGAGAACTAAATAAAAAGACAATATTTGATGGATATTTTTTACCATATAAAAGAAATCTTATTAATAGATTAGGAAATAAGAAATGGTTTAACAAGTTTGATTGTAAGAGTGGATTTTGGCAGATAAAATTAACCAGAGAATCAAAACCTTTAACAGCCTTTAGCACCCCTCAAGGACACTATGAGTGGAATGTATTACCCTTTAGATTAAAAAACGCACCCCAAATATTCCAAAGGCGAATGGATCAAGTGTTTAAAAAATTAACAGAATATTGTAGTGTATGTCGACGATATATTAATATATAGTGATAATCTAGGAGATCATATTAATCACCTAGAGGAGTTTATAAAAACCATAAAACAACATGGAATTTTACTATCAGAAAAGAAGTCCAAATTTTTAAAGATAATATAGAATATTTAGGATATATAATAGATAAAGATGGATTCCAACTACAAGAACACATAGTAACAAAAATTAAAAATTTTAAAGATAAACTAGAAAATAAAAAAGAAGTGCAACAATTTCTAGAAATAATAAACTATGCCTCAGATCACATAAAAGACCTACCAGCTCTAAGAAAACCATTACGGGATTTAATCAAAGGAAAAAATAAAGAATTTGAATGGAAAAATGAACATGATAAAGCAATAAAATATATCAAAGAAAGCGTAAAAAACCTACCAAAACATAGAATACCAATAGATAAAGATCAATTAGAACTGTTCACAGATGCCAGTGACATAGGTTGGGGAGCAGTCCTCATAGCTTATGACAAAGATGACATAGACAAAGAAAAACCTTTAATATGTGGATACGGAGGTGGAACATGGAAACCAAATGAAAAGAATTATCACATCAATGAAAAGGAACTATTAGCTGTAAAATTTGGAATAAAACGATTTCATTATCATTTATTACCAGTAAAATTCGTAGTCCGAACTGACAACACACAAGTAAGAGCATTCATTACTAATAAAATAGACCCATTACCAGAATTGAATAAAAGAAGGAAATGGCAATCATTCTTTTATTGTTATGATTTTATTGTAAAAAATATATCCGGAAATAAGAATCTTCTAGTTGATTTTTTAAGCAGATACCAGGATGTCAATTAACAGTGACAGCTTTGATGACTACATCAGCAATATAATAACCAAGTTATGGCAACAAAAATACAAGAACTAGAAGGAATACTCAAGCAAAATAACAACCTTATTGAACAACTGAAAGAATGCCTGTCAGACTACCAGACCTATAAAAACCTAAGAAACTCTCCAAGAGATACCATAGAGACTACCAGCTTTCCTACTCTCAGTTCAAAACTAGCACACCTACCACCAGCATCCCAAATGCCAACATCACAAATACTATCCATGGCTGAAAATTAACGTTTTCGCCAGAACTCATTACCACTTATGAAACCATTACCAAATATTACACTTATAAATCCAACCCCAACATATTACGAGCCTCAAGATTCAGTAAGTATCCAAGATATTTATGTCTTGAGAAAACAGATCCAAATGTTGCCTATAAACTTTTTAAATATGGATTTTTAGACAAGATCATGGTAGATGATACCCTCAACAGTATATCAAAACTACCGAGTACCATATATCAATCACTCCAATCTATGAGAGAAACATTCGGACTAGGAATATACGGAATACAAATATTTGATGCTTCGACAGACTTGACAGGAAAACCCATTGTTTTATGTCAACTCTTCAAATCAGGAAGGAATACTAGCATTACGGGAGATAATACAGATTCCAAAAAAGAAATGCCATGCAAAATAAATCAGTTTCAAGGATGGCTAAGCAACAAAAGAGCCATTGGACTAACAACCTTAGCAGGAAGACTAGAGGATATGATCAAAGCAGGGAAGGCAAGCATCATTGGGACTACCAAAGGAGGAGAAGTGGAAGAACTAGTTACCATATATTATAATCACGATATAATAATCCAGGACACAATAGAACTTACCAACATGATGAACAGAATAATAAATTTAAAACATAAACATGCCAAAGAAACCATGGAACAATACCAAGCCATAACCAAACAGAAAAGGAAGCCAATAGCTCTACGAGATATGAGTATGAAACAAGTTATGAGCATAAAAGAAGAAGGATCCAGTGATCCGTTCTCTTAATAGCATAATAGCCTGGTGGGGAATAATGTAGTTTTACTACAATAAAACCCATCATATTAGTTCATCAAGGATCATGTAGTTCAACTACGTGATATATCAGCATAATAGCATAACAATCTGGCCCAATGTGATTTATCACATAAGCCCAAAATGATATTAGCATAACAGCAAGAATATTATCAAAAAAGAAAAACAAGGGACAATGAAAATGATAGCAAAAAGAGCAGGATGCCGAACATATCAGCCTTCGAAAAAGAGACAATGAAGATGACAGCAACGAATCAAAAGAAAGATGCCAAACATATCAGTCTTAAAGAGACAAGAAGACAAAAGAAGATATCAACAAAGATCAACGAAAAAGAGTTGTGACAAATGTAATAATTTAGCTTGTACTATAGCATGAATAGTAGCAGGAATAGTAAAGCCGCCGAATACTGTAGCACCACAGTAAAGGTCGCACAATAAAGGCCGCATAGTAAAAGTAGCACAGTAAAGGTCATAATACTGTAGCACCCCGAGGTTATCTATATAAAGAGCCTCATTGTATCAGTTGAAGGATAAGAGTTTTCGAAATACAAATTCAATCTTTGATATATTCTCTCTCTAAAATACTCTCTCAAGAAATACTTTCTCTCTCTCTAAGATTCAGAAATCTAATAGCTTCATATCAATCAAAAATCATGTCTACCTAAAACCTTATATCAGTCTATAATCCTAACAGAATAATATTATAATCTAAGAAGATCTACTTCAAGAAATCATAAGAACAATAAATAAACTTTGAAGAATATATAATTAAACGCATATTAGTTCAGAAACCTTGACTCTTGCTGGAATCATTGGAAAGAACTGTAGAGACCTCCTAAGCATCTAGGCCATAGTACCCATAAGGCGGAGAAGCAAGAAAGGGGAAAGTTCCCAGGGTGAAGTTGAGATTTCCAGTGATCCGAAGATTACTGCAAAATGTATGGTTTCTTTACCAGTATGTTTTAATTGTGTATTCAATAAGTTGATTTCTGTAATTATGGTTTTAATAATTAGGATTTCTATGATTATGATATTAAGAATCTGGAAGAGATTATAGATTGATTTAAATTAAAATGGTTATAATACTTCTGATTATAATACTTGTTTGTTATTACTTAAAATTTTGCAATAATCGTAATAATATTAGAAATAATAGTGAAACTACCACCGATGTTCTTCCCTCTTTAGGGTTATCAGGTGAGGAAGAGATCCGCCCCGAAATTACAAAATTTCTATACACAATTATTGGCTTCCTTTAATGAATGAGTCAATTGTAACTACAAAAAAAGCCACCCTGCTATATAAAATTGGGAAAGGTTTGAGAGTTGATCTATGCAAAATGATCTTCCATCAAGTTGCCAACTTGGCACAAAAAGAATCAACCTCAATCCTCCCTTATCCCTCTCTGATATACAAAGTTTTAACTACACAAGGTCTTAATCTTAAGAGAGAGGACACATCAGGGAAGGCTCCGGAACTGTACACAATAAACAAAGTAGTTTTGAAGAGTAGAGACAGAGTCATCGATCTACCCTGGAAAATGAAAGAAAATAGTGCAGATGTTGACAGGAATGTCACCAACATTCTTGACAACACTGGTCCAAGACAGTCTCCACTGTCTACTGAATGGCTTGTGAATCAAATTGCAAAGATCAACCAACAAATCTCAAATGTTGATGATGTGAGGAATGCTCTGATTCAAGCCAAATACCATTTCATGCTGCTACTTTCTTCACAAAAAGGGGGAGAAAATGATGCTGCTGATGAAGCCGAGGGAAGCAGAGGAAGTGCTGATGTAGGGGGAGCTGAGGAAGAAGGCTAGAGGTTGTTGTGCTGCTCTGCTGTTCTGTGCAGAGAAGCAATTATGCAGGAGTAGAAAGTTAATGGAAGCTGCTGCTGCTGTATGATGAGTTAGGAGGAGTTGTTGCTACTGGTTGATATTGTATGAGGGTCGTGAATGTTGCTCAATCTGAGCAGTTAACTGTTCGACAGGACGGATGTTGATTTATGTGGACAATAGAATATTTCTTTTTATGGTCTGTATATAAATCTATATAAGTGGATGATATGTATATATGTGCTAACATCTTTTTTATTTTCTAATTCTATGAATAGGTACACACACGATTACTTGAGAGCCATCGCAGGTTAATGCGGAGCATAGCATTGGTATTATTGATCACAAATATCGGACACCATTTGTCTTAATATCCTAAGTCAGTTTATGTTTGTAATGCGTTTTGTGAAGAAAGGGAAAAAGGGGGAGATTGTTAATTTTGGGCTTGGTGTTATGATATTTGTCCCAACATATCTTCTGAAGTACTGATTTGAATGCAGAAAAATGTTAGGACAAATGTCCTAACATTTTGATCAACATTTTCAAAAAACTGTTTTGCCTTACTTCACGCTAAGCAGTAATATTTTACTGTGAGGTAAAAATGACTTAGGCATGGTGAATTGGAGCTGTGTAAAACGTGGAAGAAAGAGTCAAAGCTTGGGGAAGAAGTCGAGTAAGGAACAAGTCAAAGTTGTTGAGATTTTCACTCTTTAATCATCTACCACAAGCTGCCCATCTTTTCCTCAACTATAACAACCGATCGATGAGCCTTTCAAGGGAACTCTCTACTTTAAATAGAGAGGCCACAACAGTGAATCGATCATCCAGAATCAAATTGCAAAAATACCAAGAGAGCTCTCGGGATTTTATCTCAGAAATCTGGATCACAAGTGTTGCCTGAGTGTGTCGACAACATTCTGTCAAACATTACAATTGATGTTTAGATTCTAGATTAGTTTTGTATGGAGCGATTGTAATGAAAGGTTTTCTATGTCTAATTAGTTAGATTTTTTGAACCACTTGAGCCTCCTATTTCACCGAATCCGTCATCTCTACGACTTCAACTTTTAATTCCTTTCAATTTTATATTGTAAATCTGTAAAGAAAGGAATTTGCATTTTTGTATATAACATATATACAATACATCTGGTCATTTTTAAACCGTTGTGTTCTTTAAATTCCGCTGCATTTACTCTTTAAAGTTATTGTTTTACTAAGTATTGTTACTGGTGTCGGACGACATAATTGACGACATTCTGAAACAGAATTGACGACATTCTGAAACAGAATTGACATTCGATTTATTCCATCTTTTGTTTTTATTTCCCATAGCATTTGACACCCTACCCAAGCCATTCAATTTCTTCCATTTTTACGGGGAATTTATGAGAATAGACCCAATTGCCTTGCTCTTGAACTTTTAATTCTATTTTAAAAAAAAAAAAACAGAAAAGACAAAACTTAAGTTGCTATCAAGCATAAATTGTGACTATAAATTAGTTTAGTCTATGAAGCAAAAATTCGAATATTCTTTAATAAGCTAGAAATGGTGAACCTACTCATTGTACTCAATTGACCACAAGTTTTAAATTTATAGGAGGAATATGAGGAAAATTGCATATGTTACTCAAGTGTATATAATTTATGACGGATAGACAAAATCTAGTACTATTTATTCTACCTACCATGTTAATTGATCATAAATTGTGCCATATCAGCAAAAATTATATGTGTTGTTTAATTGTTCATAATTTTTTCCTTCCGTTTATAATGAGTCATTCTTATAGTTTACAAAATATATTCTACACCCTTTTTAACAGGAGAGGTATGTTATTAAATTATTGTTGAAGAAATATTATTAAATATTGTCATGGTTATTTTTTAAGCAATAAAATCAAGACATACTGAAATTAATTGCACTAAGGAGCTTCTGAAAGAAGGACTTCATTGAAAAATAAAAATTTATTAGTTAAATTCAGTCAATATGATTAAAAAATTGTCCAATAGGCAACACATTATTATCATCATTGACTTAATTTATTGAAATATCTCAAATTCTCGCCTCATAGAAAAAACTAACTCATGCTCATATTAGAACTTTTTTTGGTGAACTTTTAAAATTAATTTAATTTAAGAAATAATGTTACAAAGAGAGACAAAAAATATAAGATAACCCCTTACAAAAATATCTAGGGCAATTTATTTTATTTGCGCATGCTATAACATCAATTTATAGGTCAAGCTAAAATTGATTATGATTGTTTAGATGCTCTATCTGTATCACCTATATGAGGATGATCTAACATGAAAATCAAAATATTAACTAATGTATAATATCAATGATCTTATAAAGTTAATTAAATAATAATTTTATAAAGAAAAAACAAGTCATAGATAAATTAATTTGAATATCTGGAAGTTATGATATATTTTTAGGGTAATATTTATTTCTGAAATATCATCAAACATTTCAAAATGTTATAAATGAAGAGTACCATATAAATTATGATAAATTAAGTAATTCAAAGGAAACTGAGTACATGACTTAGATAGGGGGTTATGGAGGACACGTATTAGGGTAGTAGGTAGTCCAACTTAGTCCTATCTACGCTTACAAACTAGTAGTTGTAGTACTATTATGGTAGGCTCGCTTAGCCTATCATACTAGTAGACACAGTATTGCCTTATATTCCCTTGTCGTTTGATTTATGTTGCTATGTGTATTTTGTTTGTCTTATTTACTTGCATTAGTTATTGCTTCTTTTTGCTTTCTTTTCTTTTTCAGAATTCGCTATCATGACTTACTCACTTTGTTTGTCTTGCTTTGCTTGGGCTTGTGTTTTGTCTTGAGCCGAGGGTCTCTCGGAAACAATCGCTTTACCTCAAGATAGAGGTAAGGTCTGCATACATATTACCTTCTTCAGACCCCACATTGTAGAATTTCACTAGGTATGTTGTTGTTGTAAAGGAAAGTGTTTCTAATTTAGCTATTGAAAAATAGTTGGAAGACTCACTATCTCCTCACATGATCACTATAAAAGTATGATTTTCTCAATCATTATGGATAATTACAAATTTCACTTTTCTCCGCTCACCGGCAATAATTATTATGATGGTTTCTTTTTGGGAAAATTTCATAAAAGTACATTTTGCTGAGTTACATTGTAAAAATATAGCTCTTAACTTATATTGCAAAACTTTGACCCAAAAATATTTTTATATAATGTTATACATTTATATACAAAGACAAGTACATTATGTATATAGGTATATAAAAGTGTATAATGTGTAGGTATATAAACTAACAAATATAATTACACAATATTGTACACAAAAATACCCACTTCTACATATTTACACACATTTATACACAATTATACAATATTATATAGAAAGGTATAAACATAGATCTGGAGAGACAAAGTCATCGTCGGAAAAACTTCCGACGAGGAAGAGAAGCCGCTGCAGTGTTAGGCCACATGTGGTGGTCACAAAAGCTTCATTTGTTCCTCTCCGTCTCTTCGGATCTCCATTTATCGATAATATTTTTGGTTCCGTTCCGGTGAATTCATGCAAAGAATCTCTTCTCTACTCTTCCTTCGCCTATTGCGTACTCTTCATCGCTTAATTCACAGTTCCTTTTTTGTATCAATGGAATCTGCCGGCGTTGACACGACGTCGCTATCAATTGTGAAGCTGAGTTATGGGTAAATTTTTGTAAGATTTAAAAATGTGGGTCAATTTTGGTAGCATTGTTTAATTATTTCATTATAAAAAGGTGACATTCTTTTTGACACACTAAAAAGGAAGATGTGCCACATAAACTGGACATGGAGTATAAATTTAGCGCATCGACATCAACAGTCTAAGCAACGACGACTCAAATTCATTTATATTCTTCCATTTTTCTTTATTCTCCTTTAACTGTTTAAAGTTTTAAGTTGCCGACATTGTAATTCATATACGGTGTTATTTTTTTTTGGTAAATCCACGACTTTCATATATATTTTTTATTATTTTTTGCTAGTGAACATCAAAAACATTGTTTGCACCTTCGGTGCACCAATGTGCTTCATAGTTTACAAAGCATTCAATAATATTACAACCCGGATTTTTGTCTGTTAGTCGTAGTTCCTAAAATGTCTGCCCAAAATGCTTGATTGACAAACTTGGGAGGAACTACCAAAATCATCGGGTCACCAACAAAGTTCCCTTTAGCGGATTTTGCTAGTGTCTGCCACCCTATTTTGTTCTCTGTACTTGTGCCAGACCGACGGTTTCCCCATCTTGATTAGCAACAACCTGGATTTGTTGGTGATTTAGTATTTCATTACCTTTGTTTATCATGTTGATTACATCGACTGAATCCACTTTCACTTGGATTGATGTTAGACCATTATCCCAAGCTAATTGCAGGCCCTGTCTGAGGGGCAAAATCTCAGCCTTAGGGGTTGAGGCATCATGAATGGTTCCCATGAAACCTGTCACCAATCTCTGTTAAAGTTCCTAATGACACCTCCAATCCCCCCCATTCCCTAAAGTATCTCACAAGCATCATCAGTGTTAAGCTTATAAAAATTTCTAGGAGCAAGATCCCATTTGAGGCTGATTTTTGTCCTACTTGGTATTTCTAGCACAAAGATGGTACTCAATGGCATGGTTGGTGGTTGTCCCAATCTGAACACTTTTTTTTTCACATTGAAGAGGTTATTATTCCTAGTGATCCAGATTTTTCAAAGGCTTCCCAATAAAGATAAGAGTTGAAATGCTTACTTCTTAGGAACATTCAAGTATTAGGTCAGTCTGTTGCATTAAAAAGCATGTTATCAGTACCCTCTTCATTCGAACAGTACTTGAATATGTTGCTCTAGTAGAGGGTAGTATTAGGACACTCAAAGAAGATATGGGAGATGGTTTCAGTAATGTCACAGAAATGGCAGCTTGGACTGATGTTTAGTCCAATACTATGGAGAAAACTGCTTGTAGGGAGTCTTTTGTGGTGCAGAAGTCAGAGGAAGTGCTTGATCTTGTTCAGTGTTTGGAGTTTCAAAATCCAAAAGAAAGGTTTAGCTGGTGGATAATACACAAGCACAAGTCGAGGAAAATATCAACAAACCTAAGCAAAATTACTTCATGATTTGGAACTAAATATTTCCCAAGAACTTTAACTGAATTAGAGTTTTAACAGAACACACAGTAAATTAAAGAGCAAAGCCAACTTAGTAATTTAAACTAGTCGTTACACATGATATGTTTGAGCTGAAATTGATACTGGGCTAGTGAATACTCAAGGCTGCATTTCAATTATTACGGCAGCATGATAGACTAAAGATCTCAAACACAAATTGCCGTTAACACTTCATACATAAACATAGCATGAATTTTGGAAGAAAAACCTTAAGGACTAGCCAAAGGGAACTCGACTTTTCGAAAAGAAAGAGTAACTGCGTTAGTCTTGTGAAATACTATAAAAACTTAAATTTCATACTCCTCTGTCCCAATTTATACGACACACTTTCCTTTTTAGTCAGTCCAAAAAAGAATGACACATTTCTTTATTTGGAAATAATTTAATTTTAAACTTTATCTTTTACGCTTAACGAGATGATCAATAACCGCACAAATATCTTTGAATTGTTTCAGACCACAATATTTAAAAGTTTCTTTTATTTTTAAACTCCATATCCAATCAAACTGCATCATATAATTTGGGACAGAGGGAGATGTTGGAATATGTAAAGCAAAAACGGGAATAGTAAATAACTATTAGAGTGATCAAAAGGATAAACAACAATGAGTACAACAACAAGTTGTCAATATCTTGATCTTGAATGAAACTTCAAATATAGAACTTGTATTCGGAAATACAAGAACATGAACTGCTACACTTGTGGCTTGTAGATCTGCTGAGAATACGAACGGTTAGAGTCCTTCGTCCGTTAAGTTAACACCTGAAACACTTAGCAACCAATTAGATAAACACAACACCACCGACTGAGTCGAGAGATGGCTCTTTGTCTTTAAGACAAGATTGCTCCCATATATAGGCTTTACGGAAGTGTGGACAATAGTCTCCCAAGATAAAACAACAAACTATCAAGTGTGCAAAGCCTACATAAATGATCTCAGCGAAGAACACAAATAATGAAGATTGCTAAGAGAAGGATTGATATTAGGAAAATCTGATCTCTTTGTGGTGTTGTGAACTTGTTTTTCTGTTCATATATGCATATATCTCATATATGTTCTTCTATAGAATTGAGGCAAAGCCTCAATTTATAGGTGTGCAAGATGGTCCCTTCAAGTGCCCATGTATTGGTCATTTAAATACCATGTAATGGCCCTTTAAACCACCAACTAATACAGCCAAATAATGGATAAGTTATGGAGGAAAAACTGCCAAGTTAATGCTCCAAAACCTCTCCATAATCACCCAAACTTTTGGACTTCCGTCGAGCACTCACTGCCTGGGTAGCGTCGAGGCGCTGTAGCATTTAGCACCGCGGCTCCAGAACCAAAATTGGAATTAGTGCCACAGCGCTGCAAAGGGGGCGTCGCGGCACTCCGGTGCTGCGACCCATTCCGCGAGGCCCCACGGCCCTTCTCGGCTCTGCGGCCCTTTCCGACCCATTCCGTCTTACAACTCGCACAATCCTTCCTTCGTTTACCAATGTGGAACACTTGTTATTCATCCAATAACCATCCATCATTCTATGTCTCAAACATTTCACTTACGTACCAATATCTCTTTCATTAACGAAATTTACGATACTTGGCACTAAGATTGCATGTGTGTGGAAACGATATTTCCGACGTGCGGAGCCCAATTGTTTGAGTCATAAATAATGGGATAAACTTAATTCCACATTAGTAAAACAAGGTGCCTACTTTTAGCAATCTTTCAACGAAAAGATATTGCATCAGGAGAGGTAGCTTACGCTTTGAACCTTCCCTAGTTGAATACCACCAGACTTACTTACTGCGCGGTGAAAGTGATGTCTTGAACCGTCAGTGTTTAATGTAAGCCAAGACAATGGTACCAACATAATACCTCCCATTTATTCGTTTCTTCTTTTATTCTGTCCGTTTTGGCCGTGGACACACTTGAATTCTTATTTGCGTTCCTTGGATTCTTATGTCCTCGCACTTAAATAGGTGATATCCTACAAGGTATCCTACTATACCCCTCTTCACAAGTGTTAGGAATTATTAAAAGTTTCCCCAACCTTAACCTCAATCGTTTGAGGATCGTTAAAGGTTTGGAAGCTTAACCTTTACCCACCATGCAGGTAGCACTTTAATGTCTATCGCGAGAACGGCTTTGGATTTACGTTTATTTACAGGAATCATAATCTGAAGTGCTCTTGCTTCCACCGAAGCGCTCAACTGAACCTTTTGCAGCTTAGTTTTTTCATTGAACCAAATTCTTGGGATCTCTAGTCAGTATGGTTGGGTTACCACCGCAAAGGTTCATTTTTTTGGGTTTTTAAGCCCATTCCCCTATACAAGCAGAACTCTTGATCTTCGGGTAGTCCCTTAGTTAAAGAATCCGATGTATCATTTGACTAGTAATCAAGGAAGTGACACCCGTGATGATCAACTGTCATATGGTCTTATTTCTCCGACAGATCCGATAGATATGTCCAAACGCCATCATTCGTGCCCTTCCTGAAGCCAACCGGCTAGCCATAGTGTATAACTGCTGAAGGCATGGGTTTCTCCCAATAAGGGACGTCTTCTAAGGAGTTGTGAAGTTATTCAACTTCTTTCATGCTTTGTTTAAAGCGATAAACTCCGATTTCATCATGAATCGGCCGATGCAAGTTGCGTAGAGGATTTTCCAAGACACACCACATACATTTACTTGTGGCTTTGGTGGTCTTCATATCTGATGTCCAGTTTGCATCACTGTGTTCTCATAGAACCGCTGGACATCTAGAATACTATAATCCGTAGATAAGAGAATATTTCAGATATCGTCATATCTGACTTAACGCCTTCTATCGATCAGTTCCTGAATCATGAGTGAACCTTAGTTCAACTGATCTGCTTTGTAGGCTGATTTCGGGTCAGTTGTAGTGTGTATAATACATTGAACTACACGTGACCTGCGCATATCGCTCCTTGTATATGGGTGCACCATGATTACAATCAGTTCTATGATTCATATCCATTGGTGGCTTCAACGAGACTGTTAACTATCTCACAACTGAGTTTGAAGTTAGACCAGTCCGTTAGATGTCTTAGAAATCTCAATTCCTAAGATGTCATTTGTGATACACATATCTTTCATATCGAGACTTTTGTTTCAATATGACTTCCACTTTCAGACTGTTGGTTTTTTCAACTATTGACTTTCTAACTTCAGAGTCAATATTTCTGTTGTTAGATTCATTATTTCTGTTTTATCTGAAACTTCCAGGACCAAAATGTAAACATTTCAGGGACCAAAATCAAAGTACAGGAAGAAGCCCAATAGTCCAACAAACCAACTATGATCCACCCTTCCAACTCTCCGGTTAGGAAGGCGGCATCATCATCCATGTCACGCAAGACTGCAATGGCCCTGGATGTTAAGATATTCACAAAGGAGCACATGTACAAGTAGCCGAGGCCTTATACTCGTCAGTAGATCCATCTACTTTGTACTCACTTTTGAGTATCCGCTTTTACAACCCAAAGGTTATTTTTCCGAAGGAAGATCAACCATTACACAAGTATAGTTCTATATGATGGAATCTATTTCTCTCTTTGTAGATTCTTTCCAAAGCAGCGCTTCTGAAGATGACAATTATTTGTTAATTGTCCATGGTTCATTCTATACCATACACGCTAGAAGGCCTGGAACAAGTCTTTGTCCCTTATTTGCTCCGTCTCGATTCAATATCTAGAATCTCTTAGTTCTGTAGATCTAGAATATTAAGTTCTGGATAGTCAGCAACTTCCGGGTCCTGTAGATACGGAACGTCTAGTTCCGGACAGTCAGGCCCTCACAGGTTCTTATTAACCTCGAGCAATTACTTCTTTTCCCTTCTCAAGGAAAGTTATCTTTAAAGAATTCAGCATTCTTTGACACCAAGAGGCGATAAGCACTACCGTTATTTGCCTATGCAATCTATAGTCTTAGGTCCAACTTGACATGTTTCGGTATTCCAACTTCTACCAAGCCGCCCCACATCACAACATTTGTATGTGAGATCCTTTCCATGTTTCACACGGAGGGTTATCCTTATCCTTATGCATATTTCTATTGAGAATCGCATTAGCGGTAAGGATCGACTTGCCTCACATAATTTGGGCGTACGGCTTTGCGCTTAGCTAACATCGTTAGACTGAGGTGAGTAATGAGCAGTCGTTTGATGAACGATGCTTCACGTTCTCCCTCTCTATCACTACGAACTCCTCAATCCGTAGGCTTAGTTGATCTTCAACTTCTGCTTTGTAGCGCTTATCTGCTTCAACAACTTCATCTTTGCTTTTCAACAAACAAAGGATGCAATACGTTGTACCATTATCAATTAAGGTCATAAAGTACTTGTCTCCCCCCTCTATTTTGTACAAATTTCAAATCACCCATGTAGGTGTGACTAAGTTCTAGAGGAGCGATGCTTCTTTCGCTATTCCTTTGACTCGTCAAGTACACCATCTGTAGTTCTTCATTTAACATATTCACTATTGTTGTAATCCGTTTTGGTTTGGGAACCGTTGCATCTGTGTAATGTTGACATCATAGAACTCAATAGTTTTCTCGATATTCATCTTCTTTATCCAAACAATATATGAATGCCCTAAAGAAAATATGGCTGCTGTCAGGTTAGTTCAGTAACAATTTGAAAGTATTCTGTTGATTAACTTATCCATGACTTCCTTAAGTAGTTAGCTTAGTGTAAATAGTTTATGGTTAACCATATTCACTTATGTACCAGATTCTCAACTTGATAAAGTAATAATATTTGCAATAATGTCTCAGTAGGATAGTATGGTGGCTAAAGGGCCGAAAGCATTAGACGTTGAAGATAAAAGTAGCGGTTTAAATAATTAAATGTAGAAGTTTAATGCTGTTCACAAGAAGTTAACAAGCTTTCTGAAAAAAGTTGTAAACCTATACCACCAAAGGATTACACGATTTACCTCCATGTTAGGGTGAGAAAGGGTCAAGTACTGATAGCCATAGTTTAGCAGATAGAAGTAATGCATGCATATGTTCAATTTAGCCATGGTTAAATTTGTATTTTAGTGGTAAATACATGCTGATCAACTTGATGAAATGGACAGTGCAATATGAAACGCTTATTTATGACATGTACAGGCAGGTAGTGGTAGAATGATGAATAGAAAATGTGTGGAATACAACAATTGCAGAGAACATGAAGTAAGTAATTATTACAATTGCTAGAAAGGATAAACTAAAGATTACAACAAAACTGGAAATCAAGAATGAAACAAACTCCTTGTGTGATTTGCTGAGTCGAGTAATGGCACTCTGTTTTTAAGACAAGATTGCCCCGTATTTCTCATTTTATGTTGTCGGATAATAGTTTCTCAAGATACAACAACAACTTAACAATTGAGCAAAGGAAACTCAAGTGTTACTCTTGAAGAACTTTGAATGTAGTAAACTTGCTAGAGAGGAAGAAGAAGATGTTAGAAAATTCTGTAAATGTTTCTAAGTGTAGTGTTCAACAATTGAGCCAAAGTCCTCAATTTATAGTGTAAGTAGATGACCCCTCAACTAGCTAATGTAATGACACTTATTGAGGGGTTACATTCAGCCAAATAATGGCTGAATTCATGTGCCAAGTAATGGAGATTCAACTCTCCAAAACCAGCCCAAAGGTCAGAGCTTTCCAACTTTCGGTCGCAGCATTCTTTCTCCGAAGCTCCGCAGCTCTATGAATTAGCGTCACGGCTCCAGTGACTGGCCACCCAATTAGCGCGCGGCGCTCCGATGCCGCGGCTCCGACTGTGTTGCGCCACGGCCCTTCACGGCTCCGCGGCGATTTCTGACTCGTTTCATCTTACACTTCTTCCTTCATTTATCAATGTGGAATACTTTGTCATTTGGCCAATAACCGTCCATCATTCTATGTCTCTAACGTATTACATACGTGCCAATATCTCTTTCACTAATGAAATTTGTGATACTTGGCACTACATTTGCACGTGTGTTGAAACGACATTTCTGACGTGCGGGGCCCCAATTGTTTGTCATAAATAATGGGATATACTTAATACCACATTAGTAAATTTCCAATAATCCCCTCTTGAAAGATATTTTGGTGCACTCACATGGTGCATTTTCCAGCAATCTTTCAGCGGACCGATGTTGCATCTGGATAGGTAGCTTCCGCTTTGAACCTTCCATAGTTGAATACCATCGGACTTACTTACTACGCGGTGAACGTGATGTCTTGAACCGTCAGTGTTTAGTTTAAGCCAAGTCAACGGTACCAACACAACAACTTCCCTTACTCTATTCTTCGTAATGTTTTATCCATTGTGGCCGTGGACACTTCTTGGATTCTTAAGTGCGTTTATTTGAGGCGGCCTGTCCTCACACTTAAATAGGTGGTCTCCTACAAGGTATCCTGCTATACCCCACTTTACAAGTGTTAGGAACATTAAAAATTTCCCCAAACCTAACCCCAACCGGTGAGGATTATTAAAGGTTTTGGAAACTTAACCTTTACAGAAATCACTATCCAAAGTGCTCATGCTTCCACCGAAGCGCTCAACTGAACCTTTACAACTTAGTTTTCCCATTGAACCTAATTCCTGGGATCTCCGGTCGGTAAGGTTGGGTTACCACCGTATTGGTCCATATACCTTGGGGTTTAAGCCCATTCCCCTAGACAGGCAGAACATCTGATCTTTAGGTAAGCCCTTTGTCAGTGGGTCCGCTATGTTATCTTTTGATTTTATATAATCAATGGATAGTATACCCATGGTAATCAGCTGCCTAACGATCTTATGTCTCCGTCGAATATGACGAGACTTGTCATTGTACATAGAACTTTGTGCCCTTCCTAGATCCGACTGACTGTCGCAGTGGATCACTACAGAAGGTACGGATTTGTCCCAACAAGGAACATCCTCTAAGAAGTTGTGAAGCCACTTAGCTTTTTCTCCTGTTTTGTCTAAAGCGATAAACTCCGATTCCATCGTGGATCGGGCGATGCAAGTTTACTTAGAGGATTTCCAAGACACAGCCCCACCACCAATTGTAAATACATACCCACTAGTGGACTTGGTGTTCTCTCTAACAGATATCCAGTTTACATCACTGTACCCCTCTAGTATAGCTGGATATCTCGAATAATGCAACCCGTAAGTTAGCGTGTATTTCAGGTATCGTAGTACCCGATTCAATGCCTTCCAATGATCATCACTCAGATTACGGGTAAACCTAGCCAACTTGTTGATTGCATAAGCAATATCAGGTCGGGTGCAGTTTGTTATGTACATCAAACTCCAAATCACCTGTGCATATTGCTCCTGGAATACGGGTGCACCACGATTTTTATCAAGATTTTGATTTCTATCCATTGGTGACTTCATAGCGAACTATCAAACATCTTGAACTTTCTCAACACATCCTCGATGTAGTGACACTGAGTAAGACCAGTCCATCAGACGTCTTAGAGATCTTTATCCCTAAGATGACATCTGTGATACTCATATCCTTTATGTCGAAGCATTATTTCAACATGCTCTTAGTCTCTAGAATCAAGCTAGGATTGTTCCCTGTGATCAACATGTCATCTACATACAGGCATATCATGACGAATGAGTCAGAATTACTTTTCATGTAGACGCATTTGTCACACTCATTAATGGAGAAACCTTTCGATAGTAGAGTACTATCAATTTTTTCATGCCATTGCTTCGGGGCTTGTTTCAGCCCGTACAGAGAGATTTGACAAGCCGACATACTTTCTGCTCTTGCCCTTGAACCACATAGCCCTCGGATTGTTCCACATAAATTTCTTCTTCCAAATCACCATTTAGGAGGGCTGTCTTGACATCCATTTGATGTATCTCAAGGTCACACAATGCTGCGATTGCAATGAATACTCGTATGGACGTCATCCTAGACATTGGGAGTACGTGTCAAAATAGTCAAGGCCTTCCTTCGGCCGATAGCCCTTTACTACTAACCTGGCCTTGTACTTATCTATAGACCCATCTGCTTTATACTTCCGTTTGAGTATCCACTTACAACCCAACAATTTATTTCCCGAAGAAAGATCAACCAACTCCCAAGTATGGTTATGCAGGATGAAGTCTATTTCACTCTCAATAGCTTCTTTCCAGAGCGGTGCCTCTGGAGTTGACAATGCTTCAGCAATTGTCCTTGGTTCGTCATCAACCATATAAGCTATAAAGTCAGGACCGAAGGATTTATCCTTCCTGGCCTTTTTACCTTGCCTTGGTTCCATCTCTAGAGTCTCCAAGTTCTGAGAATCTGGAATACTAGATTCCAGATATTCAGCCACTTAGAAGTCCACTAGATCTGAACCATCTAGATCCGGGCAGTCAGTGACTCTCGATTCCTGAGAGCTTTGCTCATAACTTCATTTACGAGAGGTTATGTCTTTTTCCTTTCTAGGAAAAGTATCTTCAAAGAATTGAGCATTCCTTGATTCCATGATTGTACCCCCGTGGATATCTGGAATATCTGACTTATGAACTAAGAAGCGATAAGCACTACTGTTATTTGCATATATGTGATGAAAATGCAATCTACAGTCTTAGGCCCAATCTTGACCTGCTTTGGCTTGGGTACTTCGACCTTTGCCAAACAACCCCACACCTTTAAATATTTATATGTGGGTTTCTTTCCCTTCCATGATTCATATAGAGTTTTGTCCTTACCCTTATGTGGGACTCTGTTAAGAATCGTATTAGCGGTAAGGACGGCTTCTCCCTACATGTTTTAGGGAAGACCGGAATTGATCAGCCAAGTATTCATCATTTCCTTCAATGTGTGGTTCTTATGTTCTGCCACACCTTTCGACTGAGGTGAGTATGGAGCCGTCGTTTGATGAACAATGCCTAATTGGGCATAATATTCCTCAAATGGCGTTACGTATTCTCCCTCTCAATCACTACGAATGGATTTAATCCTCATGCTTCGTTAGTTCTCAACTTCTGCTTTGTAACGTCGGAACACTTCAAAGGCTTCATCCTTACTTTTCAACAAGTAAAGGTAACAATACCTTGTACTATCATCAATGAATGACACAAAGTACTTGTTCCCCCCTCTAGTTTGTGCAAACTTCAAATCACATATATCTGTGTGAATAAGTTCTAGAAGAGCGGTATTCCTTTCGATAGATCGAAAATGAAGCTTTGTGAGTTTTGCCTCTACGCACACCTCACACTTCACACATATGTTGAGGGTTTACATCGATAGACGGCAACAACTCCAACTTTACCAACCTTTGGATGGACTTGTAGTTAACGTGTCCTAATCTATGATGCCATAAATTAGAAGACTCAAGAAAATAAGAAGAAGCTTCAACTTTATTACTTGGACGCATTACAGACATATTGTTAACTTTGAAGAGGCCTTCACAGACGAAGCCTCTCGCCACAAAAGTGACATTCTTAGTGAGTACAAATTTATTGGATTCAAACATTAGCCTAAAACCAGCATTAACCAATAAATGACCTGAAATTAAATTTCTCCTAATCTCAGGGACATGTATCACCTCTTTCAGAGTGAGCTCTTTTCCATAAGTCATCTTCAGGACTACCTTTTCTACCCCCAGCACGTCAGAGGAAGCGTTGTTGCCCATGAACAGCTTCTTGTTTGTAACTGGTGTATAAGTGGAGAAGGCATCTCTATTGGAACAGATGTGTCTTATAGAAACCGTGTCCATCCACCATTGGATGGGATTCTCAACAAGTTTTCTTCAAGCACCACCGCTGAGATTGCTCAGTCTTGAGCTTACGGCAGTCTGTGATCATGTGACCAGGTTTCCCACAGTGGTGACAGTTTTCTTTGAACTTCTCCACTACTTGGGTCTTGCCATCTTTCTAGAACTTGCACTTCTTGCTTGGGTTCCCTTTGGCCTCAGCCAGATTTGCCTTTGCCTCAGTGGGTTGTTTTCTCCTAGGCAAGGCCTTCTTATTATCTTCTTGAATATGGAGTTTGATAATAAGTTCTTCAAAGTTCATTTCCTTTGTCTTGAGTTTTAAGTAACTCATTCCACGAGGGAGATGACTTTTCAATTAGTGATACAACCAAAAACTGCTCATTTGGTTTCATACCTTCCAAATCCAGGTGATGTATAATCATTTGGAATTCCTGGACTTGGGACATCACAGTTTTGCTATCCACCATTTGAAATTTCAATAATTTCCCAATGATGAATTTCTTAGTACCTGCATCTTGTGCGTTGTACTTCTTTTGCAGTTTTTCTCATAACTCTTTGACAGTGCCTACGGTGCAATACACCGTGTAGAGTGGGTCTGACAAACAGTTCAAAATATAATTCTTACACATGAAATCACTATGACTTCATGCATCAAGAACCATCTTCATGCCATTAATGACATGGATACCTTGGCCCCTTTCAGCCGTTTCAGTAGGCGAAGGGTCCACTTCATCTCCAGCTTGTGGAGGATCTTCTGTTAGGAAATGAGCCATTCCCATAACAGTTATATAGAATAACATCTTCTGTTGCCATCTCTTGAAGTTGGAGCCCATGAACTTTTCAGGGCATTCATGGTGGAATCCAGCAGGTGGAGGAACGACAACGTTCCCTTGAGAAGCAGAAAAGGTGTTGGATGAGCCTTGAGCAGTCGGAAAGTCATTGGGTGTGCCTTGAGTAGTGGGGAAGGCAGAGGGGTTGCCTTGAGTAGTAGCAGCAGCAGAATCAGAAGCGAGTTGTTCTCTTCCAGTCATCGTTCTAAGCACTTACAAAAAATTTTGTCATAAAATTGTGGGATACAACTATTACAGGGAACGGGAAGTAAGTAAATATTACAATTGCTAGAAATGATAAACTAAAGATTACAACAAAACTGAAAATCAAGAATGAAACAAACTCCATGTGTGATTTGCTGAGTCGAGTGATGGCACTCTGTTTTTATGACAAAATTATCCTGTATATCTCCTTTTACATTGTTGGGCAATAGTCTCCCAAGATACAACAACAACTTAACAATTGAGCAAAGGAAACTCAAGTGTTACTCTTGAAGAACTTTGAGTGTAGTAAACTTGCTAGAGATGCAGAAGAAGATGTTAGAAAATTCTGTAAATATTTCTAAGTATAGTGTTCAACAATTGAGCCAAATGCCTCAATTTATAGTGTAAGGAGATGACCCCTCAACTAGCCAACTAATGGGCTTCAATAGCCAATGTATTGACACTTATTGAGGGGTTACATTCAGCCAAATAATGGCTGAATTCATGTGTCAAGTAATGGAGATTCAATGCTCCAAAACCAGCCCAAAGGTCAGAACATTCCAACTTTCCATCGCAGCATTCTACCTCCGAAGCGCCGCGGAGCCTCTGTGAATTAGCGTCACGGCTCCAGTGACTGGTCACCCAATTAGTGGCACGTCTCGGACGGTATTGCGTTGCGGCCCTTCACGGCTCTGCGGCGATTTTTGACTCGTTTCATCTTACACTTCTTCCTTCATTTACCAACGTGGAATACTTTGTCATTTGGCCAATAACCGTCCATCATTCTATGTCTCAAACGTATTACATACGTATCAATATCTCTTTCACTAATGAAATTTGTGATACTTGGCACTACGTGTGCACATGTGTGGAAACGATGTTTTCGACGTGCGGGCCCCCAATTGTTTGAGTCATAAATAATGGGATATACTTAATTCCACATTAGTAAATTTTCAACAAAATGTTGTTGAATTTTTGTCTTCTATTTATAGCTTTGACATCTTTTGACTTGATTCGGCCAATTAGCATGATATGTAGAAAGTGTGGTTGTTGGAAGAATTTTCTAATATTGGAGTAGATCCACGATTAGGTAAACTATCTACACTGTTTTTTTTATGTCTGCATGACATTTTTCTCGTGTATACATACTCACAAACATAGTAATTTCTTGCCATGACTATATTATATGACAACTCCTGATATTTTTGAAGACCACAGGAGGTTGATAAGGACATGGCGGAGCTATCTGTCTGTAGTATACTCACTTTCTTTATGATGTTTTGTGTAATAGTTTTTTTATTAAGAATGCCTTTAAAATTGAGAAATGGTAAACTTTAATAAGATGAATGCTGAAAATGGACTAGGACTTATGCAAAGTATTCTATCATCTTCTAAGTCGTTTGTGGTCATTAAATTATGTTTCTGCCATTATGTTAACTTAATCTACAAAGCTAGATAGATTAATTTATGACTTTATAGGTGAAGTTTGATTGAAGGAAATCCGTTACTGAAAGACAACGTGTATACACGGATGCAATTAATGTATATCACCTATTTCTACCTTGTATATAATTTACGTTATTTGTATAATTATTGTACAAGTGTAATTATGGTATTAGTCTTGTATTAGAAAAATGTATTAGAGTTGTATTAAGAAAAGGTATTAGAGTTGTATTAAGAAAAGGTATTAGAGTTGTATTAGAAAACATGGTCAAATTTGCCCTCCAACTATCTTTTAAGGAACACATTTGCCCTCCGTTAAAGTTTTGGGTCAAATATACCCTCACCGTTTGCAAACTTGTTAAATTTTCCCTTATTTGGGCGGAAAGCTGATGTGTATGCCACGTTGGATCCACGTGAATGCCACGTCGGATCCACGTGGAGGACAATCAAAGACATGGCATGTGGGACCCAGACCAAACCTCACCCACCTTATTCTACTCCCTCCGTTCTCCGACTTCCGCTGCTCCAGCGAGGAGCTCCATCTCCGATGAACTGGAGCAGCCAACAACCGACCCCCAACAAAATAGTCTCGCTACCACCCCTGTGACGCCGGAGCAAATGATCTGGAATCCGCTAGACCTGTCTAATGTGATTCCTAATAGTACGATTTGGTAACCACAAAACACAATGAATTGGGCACTTCAACCACTGCCATTAGTTAATTACTCAGAAACAATAAGAAGCACTACATTGTCAAACACACTTTCCAACAAATATATCTAACAAATCAATTAACTAAGCACTAGGTTACCACAGTGTAATAGAACAACCGACCTCATTCATTAGAACAAGCAAAATCTAGGGCATTTCAATCGAGAACTGTAGTAATAAACTCAATAAAAACAAATTCAATCAAAGGAGACTGAATCAAATCGAACAATATTTCATAAATTATAAACAGATCAAATCGCCAAAAAGTTTAAAGATCTGGTCGTGCTTTTGACTACCCAATGTTTTGCTTGGTCAGAGTTCACTGTCCGGTGTCGCTCTAGAATTTTTGACGTGGAAGTGACACCATAGGTTCTCCGTTCTCACTCCCTTTCTCTTCCCTCATCACTATCACGACCTCAGATCTGGACGGAAAATTTCTTACTCCAACGGACTATTTTGGGTTCCATTTTGGCCGATTTAAATTTGATTATTTTTTTGATATTCATCTTGTTGTTACAGTTATGGTCGGTTGTTGGCTGCTCCAATTCACCGGAGTTGGAGCTCCTCGCCGGAGCAGCGGGAGTCGGAAAACGGAGGGAATAGAAGAAGGTGGGTGAGATTTGGTGTGGGTCCCACATGTCATGTGTTTGATTGTCCTCCACGTGAATCTGACGTGGCATCCATGTGGATCCAACGTGGCGTCCACATCAGTTTTTCATCCAAATGAGAGAAAATTTAACAAGTTTGCAAATGTGAGGGTATATTTGACCCCAAACTTTAATGGAAGGCAAATGTGTTCCTTAAAAGATAGTTGGATGGCAAATTTGACCCTTTTCCCTTTATTTATTGTATATCATGTATATATATATAGACTTCTTCATTAATAAAAATAATCAAGGGATTATTCTCTTTCATGGTATCAGAAGTCTAGGGCAAACTTTCCTTCTCCCAAATACTTTTCCGCCGCCCACTTACAACCTCGGATTCCGAGAATCCGACACCTACTTTCTTCCAAATTTTCTTCAAATCCCTAATTCTCCTCTTGGTCTTTCCTCATGTCTTCCTCCAAGACCATGTTTCATCCTGCCCTTACAGTCTCCAATATCAAGAACCACATCTCTATCGTTCTTGAGATGGAAATGTCCAATACGCTACGTGGACAGAATTATTTAAAGATCACGCACGCTCGCATCAAGTTCTTCATCACATCATCCCCCGGTAACAGGCAAGAAGAAGGTGCCTACCGCCGAGGATGACCCTGTGTTATGGACAACTCTTGATGCTACAGTTCTCCAGTAGAATTATTCCACTATCTCTAAGGACCTCTTACAGAGGATTATTGAACTCGATGCCACGACGATGGAAAGTTGGAATAGGGTGCGTGATATATTCCAAGATAACAAAAATTCTCGTGCCGTCACTCTTGAGCAGGAATTTTTCCATGTCAACATGGAGGATTTTCTGAATGTCTCAGCCTATTTTAAAAGGCTGAAGGAATTGACGGATCAACTTTCTTTTTACCGTCACCGTTGTTACGGTTTTGGCTAGAATTATTTGAGAACGAGTGAGGGTTATCGGACGTGGCTATCATCATGATGATATTTGCTCCGATAGCCACCTTCTTAGCCAAGCCGGCCTCTTCTAATGTGAGTATGGAACGGGCTTGGTAGAACGGTGGGGGAGGATTACTTTGACGAAGAAGCGTCCCAACGCCATTATAATCCTCGGATAGGCCTGCAACCATCTGAAGAACAAGACGATCATTTGTGACAGGCTCACCAACGTTCTACTAGGCCTATTCTATGCTCACATTAGAAGAGGTCGGCTTGGCTAAGAAGGTGGCTACCAGAGCAAATTTCATCATGATGATAGCCACGTCCGATAACCCTCACTCGTTCTCGAATAATTCTAGCTAAAATCGTAACAACAGTGGCGATAAAAAGGGTCAAAATTGAAAAAATAGTGGCAAGAACCACGGCGGCGGCCGCGGTAATGGCGGTAGTCGTGGTCGGAGCAGTGACGGCAGTAGTGGACGTGGTGGTATTGGGTCAGCTGGGCCGCAGCCTTGGGCCAATGCACAGTGGGTGTGGGGCTGGGCTAGTGGCCCAACATGCCCTTTCTGGTTTTTTCTAACAAATTGGGCCAGCCAGCAAAGGCCCTATTCCCAGTTCCAGAATTTCCAGGCCAAGCAGCCGGTTGGGCCTTGGCAACAGGTTTTCGTTGTTGTGAGCCCATTAGCCATCCCAACACCAACGAATATCGAGGCTGTGATGCATACACTTGGATTAAATCTCTTGGACGCAAATTAGAATATGGACACTGGTGCCACTTCACACATGACATCCGCACCAAGTAATCTCTCATCTTATATTAATTTGAGCAAAAATTATGGCATAGTTGTTGGTAATGATCATTCAATTCCAATTCAGGGTTATGGTCACTCAAATTTGTCTCACCCGCATGCGCCTCACTTAGTTAAAAATTTGGTTTATGTCTAAAAATTCACAACTGATAATTGGGTTTTTGTTAACTTTAACCCTTTTGGATTTTATGTAAGGATTTCACGACGGGAATACCTCTAATGAGATGTAATAGTCGGGGAGAGCTTTATCCAATCACCACCACTTCCACGAGTCCAGCCTCACCATCAACGTTTGGTGCTCTATCACCTTCCTTATGGCATGCACGTCTGGGTCATCCGGGGTCGTCTGTTATTTCTTCTCTTAAAAATAATAATTTAATTTATTATAAGAGTACGCGTAGTACTCAGATTTGTTCTTCTTGTCCTCTGGAGAAACATGTTAGATTTCCGTTTGTAGCCTTTACCTCTAGTAAGTCGATGCCTTTTGACATTATTCATAGTGATTTATGGACATCTCCCGTTTTGAGCTCTTTGGGCCATCATTATTATGTGTTATTTTTGGATGATTATTCTAATTTTTTTGGACCTTTCCTTTGTCTAAAAAGTCTCAAGTTTTTTCCACATTTTTAAAATTTAGATCTTTCATCTGTGCCCAATTTGAACGGGATATTAAAAACATTCAATGTGATAACGGAAGGGAATATGATAATGGGCCGTTTCGGGAATTTTGTGACACTAATGGCATACTTTTTCGATTTTCTTGTCCTCTTACGTCCTCACAAAATGGAAAAGCCGAACGAAAAATTCATCCCATTAGTAATATTGTCTGCACGTTACTCGCTCATGCTTCATTACCCCCATCTTTTTGGCATCATGCATTACAAATGGCTACTTACCTCCTTAACATACTTCCTACCAAAGGATTAGCATATCAATCTCCCTTAAAAATTCTTTATCATAAAGACCCTTCGTAATCTCATCTTTGGGTGTTTGTGCTATCCACTTTTTTCGTTCACTACAATTAACAAACATCAAGCCTATTCTACAGCTTGTGTGTTTTTGGGTTATCCGTCTAATCATCGTGGTTACAAATTTTTTAATTTATCTTCTAATAAAATCATAATTAGTCGCCATGTTATTTTTTATGAAACCCAATTTCCATTTGATAAATTGTATAATCCCGTGTCTAGTTCGTATATTTTTTGGATGATGGACCCTCACCGTATTTCATCCAATAGTGGGCCCAACATTCCCGCGTCCCGTCTCTGCTAGCAGGCCCACTTCCTGCTGGCCTGAATAATCTCGGTACCAGTCCACCGTCTCGGCCACTGCCCAATCCAGTTTCAACATCTTAGCCAGCAGGCCTACTTCCTGCTGACCCAATAAATTCTTCCTCTAGCCCACGTATTTCCAGCCCACTTCCTGTTTTGCCTAAGCCTGTTTCAGCTGGTCCTATTTTAGCTTCTCAGCTAGTAGTCCACTACCTGCTGGCCCATTACCTCTATCCAAAAATCCATTTTTCCAGCCAGCAGGCCCACTACTACTTGTTGGCCACTCCAAGAGTTCTGACACCGTCCCCATCCAGTCCACTTCTATTTTAAGTCAAGGGCTTGTTACTCGTAGCCAACATGATATTTTTAAATCTAAACATATTTTAATCTAAATTCTAATGTTACTAAATCACCCCTACCACGTAACCCAATGTCTGCCATTCATGATCCGAATTGGAAAGTGGCCATGGATGATGAATATAATGCTCTTATTGAAAATAAGACGTGAGAGTTGGTGCCCTTCCGCTTAGTGTCAATATTATTCGTTCTTCCCGTCTTGTAGGTGATGGTAAAACTCAATAGGTTGGCATGGATTGTGGAGATGCATTTAGTCCGGTGGTCAAACCGACTACCATGCGCATTGTTCTCAATCTAGCTCTCTCGAAAGCATGGCCCATTCAGCAAATGGATGTGAAAAATGCTTTCTTACACGGTGATCTTAAGGAGACAGTATACATGCATCATACCAAACCGAAGCTGAATGCTAATTCTAGCACACCATATGAGGATCCCACTCACTATCGTAGTCTTGTAGGGGCTCTTTAGTATCTTACTTTCACTAGACCCGAAATTACTTATGCAGTACAACATGTGTGTTTATTTATGCATGACTCGAGGATTGAGCACACTTGATTATACAATACATACAGGGCACACTTGATTATGGTTTGCATTTATATCCATCCTCCGTCTCTACTCTCGTGTCTTATACAAATGTTGATTGGGGTAGATGTCCAGATACCAGACGTTCGACATTTGGTTATTGTATATTTCTTAGTGATAACTTGGTCTCTTGGTTGGAAAAACGCCAGTCTACTTTATCGCGATCCAGTGACAGAGATCGAGTATCGAGGGGTAACCAATGTGGTGTCTGAGTCATGTTGGTTGTGTAATCTTCTATTAGAGCTTCACTTCCTATTCAGAAAGCTACCTTGGTCTACTGTGATAATATTAGTGCAGTGTATCTCTCTGGAAATCTGGTCCAACATCAGCGCACTAAACATATAGAGATGGATATTCACTTTGTTCGCTAAAAGGTAGCTCGTGGACAAGTACGTGTCTGACATGTCCCTTCATGGTTCCAAATTGCTGACATCAGTCTCAGCGTATGACAACCGCCCGCTATGACTGCGGGAGTGTGAAAGACAACGTGTATACACGGATACAAACCGTGTATATCACATATTCCTACCTTGTATGTATTTTACCTTATTTGTATAATTATTGTACAATTGTAATTATGGTATTAGTCTTATATTAGGAAAATGTATTAGAGTTGTATTAGAAAAAAATGGATTTATTTATTGTATATCATGTATATATAGACCTCTTCATTAATGAAAATAATCAAGGGATTATTCTCTTTCAGTTACACTACTACTCATACTCAGTAGCGGAGCCAGAATTCTTTTAAAGGGTATTCGGATTTTGAAGAAGTAGTATATAATATATATGTTAAGGGTGTTCAATATGTAAAATATATTTGTAATACGTAATTATTAATACATGTACATGGAATAATTTATCAGCGAAGGGTTCGAATACCCTTGTTGGGTTGTGACTCAGCCACTACTTTTGAACACCCTTGCTCCATTATGGCTCTGCCACTGCTAATAATGCTTAAATTTGTTATAGTAGTGCAATGGTGTGACATCTCTGCTTCTACTATTTGCTATAAATGGTGGAATACTTCCCTTGATATGATATACGTATAAACTATAATGTTTCTATTTTTAATATTTCCGAGCATCTGAATGTTGAGAATGTTAAGAGTCCCACATCAGATATGGAATGGGAACATGAACTCCTTATATGGACTTGGACAATCCTCAACATACAAGCTAGCTTTTGGGGTTGAGTTAGGTCTATGATCTATTCTTTACATGGTATCAGTAGCCAAAGATCCTTTGCCCTAAACTCTTTTCTTCCCTTAAGCCGATTTTCTCCTTCTTTACTTACTATTATTTTTTGGCCAAAACCTACGTTTAGTAGTCATAAACCCTAAACTTAAACTACTTCCTAAACCCTAGCCGACTACAACCCCCGCCCCCACTCTCTCGGCTAACACATACCTAAAAACCCTAAAGTTTTTTTTCAGTCCTACACATCCACCTCTAATTCTCTTCTTCTCTAGTGTTTGATTTGTTGTGGAACCTATGGCCGAAAAACAAACTTTTCATCCCACTCTTTCCGTTAATAACGTCAAGAGGTAAAGAAAGGATCTTGGGCCTAACTCAACCCCAAAAACTAGCTTGTAGGGTGAGGATTGTCCAAGTCCATATAAGGAGTCCATGTTCCCATTCCATTTCTGATGTGGGACTCTTAACACTCCTCCGCATGCCCAGACCTCGTTAATTGGAGCATGGACAATATAATTTGGGGGCCCAACATCGATGAACAAAGAAGTGGAATAAGTCTGGCTCTTATACCATGTAAATAATGGATCTTGGGTCTAAATCAACCCCAAAAGCTAGCTTGTAGGGTGATGATTGGCCATGTTCCCATTCCATTTCCGATGTGGGACTCTCCAAGATTCATTCTTTACATGGTATCAGAGCCAATCTCATTCCAATTCTTTGTTCACCGATGTTGGGCCCCCAAATTATATTGTCCACGCTTCAGTTAACGAGGTCTGGGCGTGCGGGGTGTGTTAAGAGTCCCACATCGGAAATGGAATGAAAACATGGACTCCTTTTATGGACTTGGACAATCATCACCCTATAAGCTAGTTTTTGGGGTTAAGTTAGGTCTATGATCCATTCTCTACATGGTATCAGAGTCATGCTCATTCCAATTCTTTGTTTACCGATGTGGGGCCCTCAAATTATATTATCCACGCTCCAGTTAACAAGGTCTGGGCGTGCGGAAATTATATTATTCACGCTCCAGTTAACAAGATCTGGGCGTGCGGGATTATATTATTCACGCTCCAGTTAACAAGGTCTGGGCGTGCGGAAAGTGTTAAGAGTGACACTTCGGATATGGAATGGGAACATGGACTCCCTATATGGACTTGGACAATCCTGACCTTACAAGCTAGCTTTTGGGGTTGAATTAGGTCCATGATCCATTCTTTACAGAGAATTAATCTTTCAAACGACATTTTTGGTTTGTAATTTTTTTTATCATATTAAAGAAAACGTTTGTGTGTTGTGACGAAGAATCGCTGCCACATCCAAATCCTGCCACCGATGAAATAGCAACAACTCGGGGAATCTTATATCCGTCGGAAAATATAGCTGTTGAAGTAGAGTCATAAATGTATGCAGGGAAGGAATTAAATCACTGCTCATCCGTATTACAAAAAATTAAAAAGGAGAGATGTGTTTGATCCTTCACCCTTGCTACCATGGATATCGTGTTTCTGTAACTTGAAGTTCTCTCAAATTTCCTTGAGATATTTCTTTCATTAAGTGCGGTAAAGAGGATTAGCACTTAAACATGTACTGTTAAAATTTGTGTAATGCACAAAGTATATACTTTTGCTTCTTTCTCACATATATTCATTATCAGGTTGCTTTTTCATTAGAATGACATCATACGACTTTCTCAGTAATGTTTAAGTTGAGTTTCATATGTCGCACCAATTTTCTGAAAATTATGATACTTTGATGTTGGGCCCGTGCTCATGCTCGATCTCTCTCTATATATAAAATAAACACTTAAGAGGATTCATATGTCCCCGTACCATCACATAATATGCAGAAGAGTCTTAGACGGTATATATCATCATGCAACAATTATACTCAAAAGAAGTAAATCTATATTTGTACATAAGGCATGATCTTAACACAGACATAAATTTTCGAATATAGTGAACGTCAATATATTGTTGATCCAAAATAATAACCCAATAATCTAATCACGAGCCGCTATAATAACAAATGAATATATCAGTATCATCATGATATATCCCGTACAAAAAAGCAGAGATGAATATTGTTGATTACAATGGTGCAGAAAACGGAAATAAGTAACTGCTAAGTATTACAACAAAATGAAATTACAAGAATCTGAAATTTCAATAAACTGAAACAAGAAACTGATTGTTGGGTCGAGTGATGGCACTCTGTCTTTAAGACAAGATTTCCCCGTATGTATCATTTCCATGTTCTGGACAATAGTCTCCCAAGATAAAACAACAACTCAACAAATGAGCAAAGAAAACTCAAGTGTTACTTTGAATGAACTTAGTGTAATGAAATGATGCTGGAAAGTAGTAGGAAGAATCTTATTTCGTTTGTGTGTTGTGTAGTCTCAACAATTGAGCAAAGGCTTCATTATATAGTGCAATGAGGGGACTTATCAACTGCCCACATAATTATTGTTACTGGCCAAGTAATGACAATTAGAGAGGTAGTAATTCATCCAAATAAATGATGAATTGATGTGCAACAGATTAGAGCTTTTAGGGAGAGTTATTCAGCCAAGTAATGACTGAATTGATGTGCATATTAATGGTGGTTAACGTTCCAAAAACCAATAGCAAAAGCACAAGTTCTCTACCCAATTTAACTTACCTGAAACTTCAGGGACCAAACTATAAATATGAAGTAATTTGGGTCCAAAAAGATAATATCATAATAAGCCCATGACCCAAGCCCGGACAGGACGGGACGGACGGGCGGCGGCGGCTCACGTATGGGCTTAGCCTAGAACCAAAGCACACCTAGGTCCTCCCTTCTTCAAACACATGGGTTACCCCTTGGGGTCCCAAACCCCAAGCCAATTTTGAGACTTATAAATTAAACAAATCTTTCTTCCCCCACCGATGAGGGAGGATTGGTCTTTACCATATTTTTCATGCTTCAACACCTCACTTCGTGGACCAATATCTCTTTCATTTCTCAATGAAATTTGACGATCATTGGCCCTACGGTCATCTACTTACTTAGTAGATTATGCACGTGTGAAGAATCAAAGTCTTCGACATGCGGAACCCTAGTGTTTAAGTCATTAAAGATGGTTGGACGCAACTCCCACCAAAGGCAAATTTCTAACAATCCCCTCTTGAAAGAGATTTTGGCGCACTCACAAGGTGCCTTTTTCCAATAATATTTCAGTGGACCGATGTTGCATAAGGAGAGGTAGCTTCAGCTTTGAACCTTAGATAGTTAAATACCATCGGACTTACTTACTGCGCGGTGAACATGATGTCTTGAACCGTCAGTGTTTAGAGTAAGCCGAGTCAATAGTACCAACACAACAAATTCCCTTACTCTTTTCTTCGTAATGTTTTGACCGTTGTGGCCGTGGACACTTCTTGGATTCTTAAGTGCGTTCATTTGAGACGGCTTGTCCTCGCACTTAAATAGGTGGTCTCCTACAAGGTATCCTTCCATACCCCACTTCACAAGTGTTAGGAACCATTAAAAGTTTCCCTAAACCTAACCTCAACCGGTGAGGATTGTTAAAGGTTTAGGAAACTTAACCTTTACCCACACTTCAGATAGCACTTAACGTTTATCGCGGGAATGACTTTGTATTTGGTGTTTCTTTACAAAAATCACTATCCGAAGTGCTCATGCTTCCACCGAAGCGATCAATTGAACCTTTACAGCTTAGTTTTCCCATTGAACCAAATTCCTAGGATCTCCAGTCAGTAAGGTTGGGTTACCACCGTATTGGTCCTTATACTTTGGGTTTTAAGCCCATTCCCCTAGACAGACAAAACATCTGATCCTTGGGTAAGCCCTTTGTCAGCGGGTCTGCTATATTATCCTTTGACTTTATGTAATCAATAGATATTATACCCGTGGTGATCAGCTGCCTAACGGTCTTATGCCTCCGTCGAATATGACGAGACTTGCCATTGTACATAGCATTTTGTGCCCTTCCTAGAGCCGACTGGATATCACAGTGGATCATTACAGAAGGTATGGGTTTGTCCCAATAAGGAACATCCTCTAAGAAATCGTGAAGCCACTCAGCTTCTTCTTCTGCTTTGTCTAAAGCGATAAACTCTGATTCCATCATGGATCGGGCGATGCAAGTTTGCTTAGAGAATTTCCAAGACACAGCCCCACCACCAATTGTAAATACATACCCACTGGTGGACTTGGTATTCTCTATATCAGATATTCAGTTTACATCATTGTACCCCTCCAGTACAGCTGGATATCTCGAATAATGTAACCTGTAAGTTAGCGTGTATTTCAGGTATTGAAGTACCCAATTCAACGTCTTCCAGTGATCATCACTCGGATTACGGGTAAACCTAGCTAACTTGTTGACTGCATAAGCAATATCAGGTCGGGTGCAGTTTGTTATGTACATCAAACTTCCGATCACTTGTGGATATCGCTCCTGGCATATGTGTGCACCATGATTTTTATCAAGCTTTTGATTTCTATCCATTGGTGATTTTATAGGCGAACTGTTAAACATCTCAAACTTTCTCAAAACATCCTCGATGTAGTGAGACTGAGATAAGACCAGTCCGTCAGACGTCTTAGAGATTTTTATCCCTAAGATGACATCTGCGATACCCATATCATTCATGTCGAAGCATTGTTTTAACATGTTCTTAGTCTCTAGGATTACCCTAGGACTGCTTCATGTGATCAACATGTCATCTACATACAGGCATATCATGACGAACGAGTCAGAGTTACCTTTCGTGTAGACACATTTGTCACACTCGTTAATGGAGAAATCCTTTTATAGTAGAGTATTATCAAACTTTTTGTGCCATTGCTCGGGGCTTGTTTCAGCCTGTACAGAGATTTGACAAGCCGACAGACTTTCTTCTCTTGCCCTGGAACCACATACCCTTTGGGTTGGTCCATATAAATTTCTTCTTCCAAATCACCATTTAAGAAGGTTGTCTTGACATCCATTTGATGTATCTCAAGATCACGCAAAGCTGCGATCGTAATAAATACCCGTATGGACGTCATCCGAGATACCGGGGAGTACGTGTCAAAGTAGTCAAGACCTTCTTTCTACCGATAGCCCTTGACTACCAACTTGGCCTTGTACTTATTTATAGACCCATCTGCTTTATATTTCCATTTGAGTATCCACTTACAACCCAACGGTTTATTTTCCGGAGGAAGATCAACCAACTCCCAAGTATGGTTATGCAGAATGGAGCCTATTTCACTCTCAATAGTTCTTTCCAGAGCGGGGCCTCTGGAGTTGACAATGCTTCAACAATTGTCATTGGTTCATCATCAACCAAATAAGCTACAAAGTCAGGACCGAAGTGTTTATCCTTCCTGGCCCTTTTACTCGCCTTAGATCCATCTCTAGAGTCTCCAAGTTTTGAGAATCTGGAACACTAGATTCCGGATATTCAGCCACTTCGAGATCCAATAGATCTGAACCATCTAGATCTGGGCCGTCAGTGACTCCCGGTTCCTGAGAGCTTTGTTCATAACTTCGTTTGCGAGAGGTTATGTCTTTTTACTTTCTAGGAAAGGTACCTTCAAAGAATGAGCATTCCTTTATTCAATTATTGTACCCCCGTGGATATCTGGAATATCTGACTTATGCACTAAGAAGCGATAAACACTATTGTTATTTGCATATCCGATGAATATGCAATCTACAGTCTTAGGCCCAATCTTGACCTGCTTTGGCTTGGGTACTTCAACCTTTGCCAACAACCCCATACCTTTAAATATTTATAGGTGGGTTTCTTTCCCTTCCATGATTCATATGGAGTTTTGTCCTTACCCTTATGTGGGACTCTGTTAAGAATCGTATTAGCGGTAAGGACGACTTCTCCCACATGTTTTGGGGAAGACCGGAATTGATGAGCAAGGCATTTATCATTTCCTTCAATGTGCGATTCTTACGTTCCGCCACACCGTTCGATTGAGGTGAGTATGGAGCCGTCTTTTGATGAACAATGCCTTCTTGGGCACAATATTCCTCAAATGGCTCTACATATTCTTCCACTATATCACTACGAATGGATTTAATTCGCATGCTTAGTTGGTTCTCAACTTCGCTTTATAACATCGGAACGCTTCATCCTTACTTTTCAACATGTAAAGGTAACAATACTTTGTGCTATCATCAATGAATGTCACAAAGTACTTTTTTCCCTCTCTAGTTTGTGCAAACTTCAAATCACATATATCTGTGTGAATAAGTTCTAGAGGAGCGGTATTCCTTTCGATGGATCGAAAATGAAGCTTTGTGAGTTTTGCCTCTACGCACACCTCACACTTATGTTGAGGGTTTACGTCGATAAACGGCAACAACTCCAACTTTACCAACCTTTGGATGGACTTGTAGTTAACGTGTCATAATCTATGATGCCATAAATTAGAAGACTCAAGAAAATAAGAAGAAGCTTCAACTTTATTACTTGGACGCATTACAGACATATCGTTAACTTTGAAGAGGCCTTCACAGACGAAGCCTCTCGCCACAAAAGTGACATTCTTAGTGAGTACAAATTTATTGGATTCAAACATTAGCCTAAAACCAGCATTAACCAATAAAGGTCCTGAAATTAAATTTCTCCTAATCTCAGGGACATTCATCACTTCCTTCAGAGTGAGCTCCTTTCCAGAAGTCATCTTCAGGACCACCTTTCCTACCCCCAGCACGTCAGAGGAAGCGTTGTTGCCCATGAACAGCTTCTTATCGGTGACCGGTGTATATGTGGAGAAGGCATCTCTGTTGGAACAGATGTGTCTGGTAGCATCTGTGTCCATCCACCACTGCATGGGATTTTCAACCAGGTTTGCTTCAAGCACCACCGCGAGAACTCTTCAATTATGTCGTCCAGGAGCGTGTCCTTGATGACGTTAGCATGCGCCTTGGCTTTCTCTTGTTCCTCAGTCTTGAGCTTGCGGCACTCCTTGATCATATGACCAGGTTTCCCACAATGGTGACAGTTACCTCTGAACTTCTCCGCTAGTTGGGTCTTGCCATTTTTCTGGAACTTCCGCTTCTTGCTTGGGTTCTCTTTGGCCTCAGCCAGATTTTCCTTTGCCTCAGCAGGTTGTTTACCCCTAGGCAAGGCCTTCTTATTATCTTCATGAATTTGGAGTTTGATAATAAGTTCTTCAAAGGTCATATCCTTTGTCTTGAGCTTTAAGTAGCTCATAAACTCATTCCACGAAGGAGGTAACTTTTCAATCAGCGATGCAACCAAAAACTGCTCATTTGGTTTCATTCCTTCCAAATCCAGGTGATGTAGAATCATTTGGAATTCTGGACTTGGGACATCACTGTCTTACTATCCACTATTTGAAATTTCAGAAATTTCCCAACGATGAATTTCTTAGTACCTGCATCTTGTGCGGTGTACTTATTTTGCAGCTTCTCCCACAACTTTTTGGCGGTGCCAAGGGTGAAATACACCGTGTAGAGAGGGTATGCTAAGCAGTTCAATATGTAATTCTTACACATGAAATCTCTATGATTCCATGCATCAAGAACCATCTTCATGCCATTAATGACATGGATACCTAGGCCCCCTTCAGCCGTTTCAGTAGGCGAAGGGTCCATTTCATCTCCAGATTGTGGAGGATCTTCTGATAGGAACCTATCCATTCCCATAGCCGTTAAGTAGAACAACATCTTCTGCTGCCATCTCTTAAAGTTTGAGCCCATGAATTTTTCAGGGCGTTTATGGTGGAATGTGGAGGGTGGAGCAGTAAAGGCACTGGACGGGCCTTAGGCAGCGGGGAAGGCAGAGGAGTTTCCTTGAACAGTAGCAACAGCAACATGGAAGGCAGAAGAGTTGCTTTGAGTGGCAGCAGCAGGGAAGGCAGAAGAGTTGCCTTGAGTAGTAGTAGCAGCAGCAGAATCATAAGTGTTTCCAGTCATGTTTCTAAGCAGTCACAACAAGCCAATCTTGTCTTAAACTTGTTGATTACAATGGTGCAGAAAACGTAAATAAGTAACTGCTAAGTATTACAACAAAATGAAATTACAAGAATCTAAAATTTGAATAAACTAGAACAAGAAACTGATTGATGGGTCGAGTGATGACACTTTGTCTTTAAGACAAGATTGCCCCGTAGGTATCCTTTCTACATTCTGGACAATAGTCTCCCAAGATAAAACAGCAACTCAATAAATGGGCAAAGGAAACACAAGTGTTACTTTGAAGAACTTAGTGTAATGAAATGATGCTGGAAAGTAGTAGAAAGAATCTGATTTCGTTTATGTGTTGTGTAGTCTGAACAATTGAGCAAAGCTTCATTATATAGTGCAAGGAGGGGACTTGAACTGCCCATATAATTGTTGTTACTGGCCAAGTAATGGCAATTAGAGAGGTAGTAATTCAGCCAAATAAATGATGAATTGATGTGCAATGGATTAGAGCTTTTATGGAGAGTTATTCAGCCAAGTAATGACTGAATTGATGTGCATATTAATGGTGGTTGGTGGTTAACGTTCCAAAACCAACAACAAAAGCACAAGTTCTCTGCCCAATTTAACTTACGTGAAACTTCAGGGACCAAACTGTAAATATGAAGTAATTTGGGTCCAAAAAGATAATATCATAATAAGCCCACGACCCACGACCCGAGCCCAGACCAGACGGGACGAGCGGGCGGCGGCGGCGCGCGTGTGGGCTTAGCCTCGAACCAAAGCACACCTAGGTCATCCCTCCTTCAAACACATGAGTTACCCCTTGGGGTCCCAAATCCCAAGCCAATTTTGAGACTTATAAACTAAACAAATCTTTCTTCCCCCACCGATGAGGGAGGATTGGTCTTTACCACATTTTTCATGCTTCAAACACCTCACTTCGTGGATCAATATCTCTTTCATTTCTCAATGAAATTTGACGATCCTTGGTCCTACGGTCATCTACTTACTTAGTAGATTATGCACGTGTGAAGAATCAAAGTCTCCGACATGCGGAAACCTAGTGTTTAAGTCATTAAAGATGGTTGGACGCAACTCCCACCAAAGGCAAATTTTCAACAAATATTGATCACCAACGAAGTATGCGTGAGGTTCACCAAAACATCTGTAGACGGACATAAATTTCTAACGGATAGTCTCTGAAACAGATTAGAACGTATATCACACTCGGTAAGTATCATTATGAGCTTTAGGATATGTTTTGTAAAATATGAGATGCGGAATATAAATTATATTCAAGCATTTTAAAGTCAAATACAACGCAAGATAAAGAAATTCACTTAAGAACGTCATAATATATGTATATCTATGAAACTTCAAATTAAGTGAATACATTCTCGTTCATCTTGGTAAAGCATATTGGGCACCATGAACGTAGTGTTAAACATGGTTCAACCTTTCTCTAGTTATCACAAAGTTTTTGAGCATTCAAGGATTATCCATATTAACTCGACCTTCCTCTTGGGCCATCACAATTGTTTTGGGCGTTCATGTCACGCTGGACCTACCTTCCTATTGAATCACATAAAGTTTTTGAACTCAGCGTGACATGGTCCCAAAAAATCAAATATACATCTATACATGTGATTAATAATAATAATAATTATTAGGGAAATCAGACGATATTATAAATTATCATAAAGTTTCTAAAATCTACAATAGGCATAAATGAAGTCATAAGACATCAAACATTTGAAAGTTAAGCATTTTATATGTTTTAAAATAAAAGTCTCATAACATTTAACTCAAATAAAAGTTACAAGATTGTCAAAGATAACATCTAACATTATAACATCAAGTGGCATGATCAACATTCAAGTTGTTCGGTATATATGCATGTTGAATCAATCACTTGCCCGTTCTCTATAAACATTTAATCACAATATATTCATTAAAATATTCTATCAAACATGTTAGAAGTACGTATTTTAAGGTAAACTAGAGGTGGCCAGTGGGCCGGGACGGCCCGATCCCAGCCCGGTCCCGCCCCGAACCGCCCCGAACCCGAGTAGTAAAAAAAAATTGGTATCGGGACTCGGGACAACAATGTCTCATCCCGATCCGTCCCGACCCGTCCCGCCCCGCTAGTCCCGACCCGATCCTGAGCCCGCCCCGATCCCGCCCGTAACCCCTCTTTTGCAAAAATAGTCGTTGTACCAATGACCATTTTACATTTTGTCCGTTGTGCAACGGCCATTTTTGGCCTCCCCCCTCCCCCAACCCCAACCCCCCTACCCCTTAATATTTATTTTTAATCCATAAGTTATTATATTTACACTTTAACCCAATTTTCCAACTATAAATAACTCATTTTCTCTTCATCTTTCTCACAAATCTTCCTACAATCTCTCTAATCTCTCAATCTATCTCTCTACACGTCTACATTGTTTACTAAATATTCAATTTTATTTATTCATTTGGAAATTGGGAGTGAAGTTGGCAACTAGCTTGAGGATCTTCCATCAAGCAAAATTTCAATTTTCAACCTCTCGATTACACGTCGACGTTACGTCGGCGTTTGGTACATTCGTTCATTCATTAAATTATTATTGTCTGTTTATTTTATTTAGCGCACTTAATTTTATTTATTTTAATTATTTATTAGTCTAATTATAAAGTTATAATGGAATAATTTAAACGTATGATTACGAGTAGGGGTCAGGCTTCTTCTAGTAGGGGCAACAAGGGCAAGGGTACTTCTTCTAGTCATCCTATTCCTACACAGGATGATTTTGTTGATACTGAACATTTTCCTACAATACCATTAGTTTAGACGAGGAGTTATTTTCTGGAACTCAAGAAGACTTTAATTTAGACGATGATCTAGATGATACACCCACTAATGTTGATGACAACACACCCATTAGTGCACCTTCAACTGAAATGCCTCATATTCCCTCTAGTATGAGACGAGGTCCAGCAAAACGACCATTAAAATTAGATGCATGAATATTTTTTTATAGGGACGTAGAGAATCAAGTAGCTAGATGTAAAATTTGTAAATATGTTTTAAAATTTAAAACTGAAAAAGGTCACGGTGGGATGAGGGGTTTAATGAGACACATAGTAAGGGCTCATCCAGCTAGGTATGCCCAATACCAGGCTTCAAAACCGGGTGCGCAAACGCCTTGCTCCATCGGGACAAGGTTCACATACTGATACGTCCCGACCAAGTACAGGGTCAAATTAACCCTATGACGGGGGGAATTGTAGGCCCTAAATACAATAAACATAGAGATAGGGAAGCAATATCAAAATTAGTTGTTGTGGAGGGTTTGCCTTTTTCATTTCCTTCATCTCCCGATTTTATTCATTACATTAGAGATATTTATAACCCTGCTTTTAACGGGTTTCCTAGATCAACTGTTAAGAGAGATGTATTTAAATTCGCACATGAATATCAACAATATTTACGTTATTCATTATATCATTTTAATGGCAAAGTATCTATCACGTCTGATATAGGTCGTAGTACTAACGGCCATGATTATTTAACGGTAACTTGTCATTGGATAGATTATAAATGTTCTATGCAAAAACGTATCTTAGCGTATAGATAAATAGATGATAGGCACGCTAGTACTTTTATTGCAGAAAATATTTATCAAGTGTGCCATTATTATGAAATAACCGATAAAATTATGACTATTACATTAGATAACGCTTCTTCTAACAATTACACTATTACAATTTTTAAAAATAGTTTAACTCCATATTTTCCAGATCATTTTCATATAAAATGTGTGTGCCATATATATAACTTAATTGTAAAGGATGGTCTGTCACTTTTGAAGACTTTCTTAGTAAAATACAATTTTCTATAAACTTTATTTTTAAAAGTAATAGAATACAACGAAGAAATGAATATAAAAAAACTTGTCACGATTGCCATCTACCTTATAGAAAATTTTTAGAAGAAGTACCCACTAGGTGGAATTCTTTATACGAGCAACTACTTGTTGCTTATGACTATAGAAAACCTATAACTTTATTTTTTAACTCTCATAATCAAAATCCAGTTAATATGGTTGTAGATAGAGATTGGGTAAAATTTTCGAACTTATTGTATTTTTAGAGAATTTTTTTCAAGCAACAAAATAATTTTTCGGTATATATTATCCTACTATTTCAACTATGTTGTTTTATATAACTCTAATATTTTTATTACTTAGTGAATATATGGAAAAACCAGCTTATATGGCAGCTATTAAAAAAATGTTTATCGAAATAAAAAAATGTTTTATTCTTATTCCCACTATTTATATTATTGGTGTTGTATTAAATCCGACTATTAAAATAGACGGTACTAAATCACTTATTGAAACTATTTACGATTGTATATAAGTACTACCACCTCCAAGTCCAAAAAATCCAAATCACCCACCACCTATTGAACACACTAAAGAAGAAGTGTTGTCTAGCGTAGAAGACCATTGCAAAAAAATATATAGGTTTTACCAATAAGAAAGTGCTAGTAACCTACCGGCTTCCATACCACCTTCTTCATCTTCAACACAACCTCACAAAAGACATTCTGTTTCTGCGGCTAGTATTGAAAGCCTCAAAAATAGAATGTGAAGCCGTACCACTACTAACCAAATTAGCGAGTTTGATATTTTTGTTTTGCAGGGTTCTGTACCGTACCAAACAGTTCTCAATGAAGAAGGACGTGAAGACTTCTGTCGAAATACTTGGAGGGAATGAGAAGACCTTTCCGACACTTTCAATGATGGCCCGAGATGTTTTGAACATTCAAGCATCATCAACTCGCGTCGAAAGCGCTTTTTTCCGCCAAAGATATCAAATAGGAGACCACGTGACACACTCATTAGCCGGAGACAACTTGGAAATTGCAGTATTATTCAGATATTGGATACGAGCGGAGCGGAGAAGGTGCGGTCAACTGGAGATCAACGAAGAAGAAGACGAAAACTACAATGAAATCTTATCCGAAGGTGGTGGAAGCGACGTAGATCAATTTGACCAACAAATACCAATTCCAACCGAAGAACCACAGGAAATTATCAAGAAACTAGAACAGGTTTTTTTCAGAATGTAATTTTTTTAATTGCAATTTTATTATGTAATTTGCAACTTTTGGACAACACCACAAAGTTGCAATTTCGACAATTGTATTTGTATTACAAAAAAATCATATGTCTATTAAATAATATAAGAGGCACAAAAACAGCCTTGTGATGTTTTTATTACACTATCTTGTCTTGTTTAATTATTGAGTTTTTTTTATACATATGTTATTAAAATAAAAAAAAAAAAGAGGAAAAACCGCCGGAACCCGATCCCGATCCCGCCACCGACCCGATCCCGCCCCGACCCGATTCCGACGGGATCGGGACGGGACTTCGGAAAATTTCGCCAAACCCGATCCCGCCCAGCCCCGATCCCGCCTGACCCGCCCAGCCCCGATCCCGCCCCCTTTACCCGTCCCGCCCCGACCCGACCTCGCCAGACCCGGCCCGCCAAACCCGAGCCCGGTCCACTGGCCAGCACTAGGGTAAACTCATTTAAAAGGTGAAGTCTTTAACTTATCCCAGCCTTATGCATAAATTCCAACTACCCATTGACGTCTAAAGTTTGAAATACAATTTAATCTAAATACATATGAATTTCACCCTTTCTTATCCAAACAAATTCAAGATAGCTCATATCAATTTAACACGTTGGCTACAAGTTATCTAAATTTTATCTCATTTGTTAATTTCATGATGCAAGTACATAAATTAATTACACGATATTATTCAATTCATCAGAGTCATTACCCAACTCAATACTTAAACTCAAGTTACTATTTATCTTTTTCTTTATTAGATCTAATAAATACATACATTAAACATTTTAAGGTTCACGCAATTCATGAAATGAAAGGTTATTCTAACTCATAAAAGTTTCAATAATACTCATTCTTTGACAATAATAGAATGAAAAGTCAAGAATTTACCTTTTACAGAAAAATCTAGAAATTATGCTTTTGAGTTTTTCTTGAAAATCAAAATAGTTATCATGTATTGTGATGTTAACAGTAGCATAATAATAAAATTTACCCAAAAAATATTTAATACTTACCTTGAACGTGTAATTGTGACTAGGTCATGTATATCATTTTCTATGCTCTTAACCTCCGAAGATGCTTTGACATTTTATCTCTCTTCAACTTGAACTGCTTTATGTAAACTCGACCTGACAACATGACTTGCTACTGGAGCATATCTTGAGCATCTTATTCCTTTCACAACGTGAAGCCATCACCAAGGAAGGTTGGTCTCCCCAGATGATGCTTCTTGTAATAGGAATGATCATGTTGTGAGACAACTGGCTCTATGAATGTCTTCTTGCGCTATAGCTCACAACATGAGCCCTTTCCCTTGCCTCAACGCTTTGGCTCACGAGAGACACACTATGAAATTTTTTTTGTTGCCTCAACCTTGGCATGTCTCCTTGCCTTTGTAACCTATTTCGCGACGCGAGGCCAACATGAGAGGTACCTGAGAATTCCTCTTTTGTTCAACCTTGTCTTTTTAATTTATTTTGCCACGTCAAATTACTTTCAGTCACTTCAACTACATCATTAGGATTATAATTAGCCTGAACTAATGTCGAAAGCTTACGAGGTTTTATAATTAATTTTGTAAACAAAATAAAATATCAGACCTTAAAATATGAATAATAAACTTGAATTCAGGAAAATTATGAGAGCTAAACAAATTAGAATAGTGTCAAACACGTTGAATATCTCAAATGCAAAAACTATCCTATAAATAAAAATAAAAAGAGTATTGAATTTGTCAAAAAAGAATTTAACATCAAAGACGATATTAATTAAAAAATGAGAGGACTTCCATTCAAAAATAAAATGGGTCTAAAATATTTATATTTATTTTACAAATAGGACGCAAAGGAGAACCCAAGAAAAGAAAAAGAAAAAGAAAAAGAAAAAGAAAAAGAGAAAGAGAGATTAAGGATAATTTACTCGGTGAGCTCCCTTTTAAATCTCACAATAAACCCATTCTATATTTCCTCCTTTAATGTAATTAGGGTATATTCTTCAACAAATAAAATAAAATAAAATAAAATAAAGAGCATGATACGCCAGTACGCGGGACAATAGAGGATCCAAATCCGGATTTATTTGCATGAAACAAACCGGAATTGATAATGAAGAATACGTCCGTAATTTTTGGTAGGAAAAAATCTGATTATTATAGGTTAGCAATTAATTAAATGTCCAAAAGAATCTGAAACAGAAGAAAAGAGAAGCTTAAATCACAAATAAGCAGCCATTTGCTGATAAACCCTATGTGATTTCATCTCTCCGCCGCGGTAATCTTTTTTCGTCAATTTTCTTGATTAATTTTTCAATTCTAAGTGTTTTTTTATGAATTCACATTAATTTTTCAATTCTAAGTGTTTTTTTTTAATTTGACATAAAATTTTCAATTCTAAGGTGTTGTTTTTATGATTTGGCATTTTTTTTAATTCTAAGTGTTGTTTTTGTGAATTTGCATTTATTTTCCAATTTTAAGTGTTGTTTTTATGATTTTGACATTTTTTTTTAATTCTAAGTGTTGTTTTTATGAATTTACATTAATTTGTTTAGTTCTAAGTGTTGTTTTTGTGAATTGACATTAATTTTTTTAATTCTAAGTGTTGTTTATAGGAATTTACATTAATTTTCAATTCTAAGTGTTGTTTGTATGAATTGACATTAATTTTTCAATTCTAAATGTTGGTTTTATGAATTTACATTAATTTTTCAATTTTAAGTGTTGTTTTTATGAATTTACATTAATTCTAAGTGTTGGTTTTGTGAATTTACATTAATTTTTCAATCCTAAGTGTTGTTTTTATGAATTAACATTTTATGCTCTGTATGTTAATTGAAACTTGCTAAGGAATTCCATTGAGAGTATTATTAGGATTTTTTTTGATTTTTTCTGATAGTAATTTGGGAATTGGATTGATGTTTATATATGTTGTTTCTGTGTGATTTTATGATTAGGTCACACACATTCGGTATTTCAATAACGGAGTATCATCCGCGTTGTGTTTGAAATGGATTTGGTAACTAGCTGCAAGGTAATTAGTTTTTTTATTGAATGTCTTGATTTTTTCTTCTTGTTCTTACAGTTGCGTTTATTTCTTCACTTCCGTTATTTCTTTTTTCGAACGGCTTTGAATTGCTTTCCCTTGAGCCTAGGGTCTATTGGAAGCAACTTCTCTACCTACTCGTACTAGTTATAGGCGTCAATTAAGCATACACTCTACCCTCCCATTAAATTTGTTGCTTTCTACGGTTACCCACAATGAGATTACACTGAGGGGTCGTTTGGTAGGAGGGATAAGTTATCCCATGTAGATGAGATTGGGTGGGATAAGATGGGATAACTAATCCCACCCTCTATGTGGGATAACTTATCTCACCTTTTATCTCATGTAGATGGGATTGGGTAGGATATCAAAGGAGTTATCCCACCAACCAAACATGGGATTAATTCCAATCCCACCAACCACTTTTAGGTTGCAGCGTGAATCTGCACCGCGTTTGACAATAGCACACTCGTGCCGAACCTTGTATGGATCCAACCTCAAATTTTGACTTTCTTGATCTTTTTCTTCTTGTTTTGACTTGACTTAGATTAGTCAGATTATGCACCTTTAAATACCTATACCAAAATTACCAAAAGTTAATGTATTAACCATCCAAATCAAATAAAATTTAAAAGCTAACGAAAATACATCCAAAACATTCCAAATTCATAGATACAGTTCAACTCATCAATAGTCATTATGGTCTTATTCTCAAGGCTCTATTGTAATGAATGCTAATTTTGAGCTTTGCATCACTAGTTTATTTCCATATGTTATTGCAACTTGGGTCTTTCTGGAGCAATGAAATTGTTAAGCATTTTATTACAGGTATACTTGGGATCTTGGGACCTTGGGTTCTGATGCTTTAGTGTCTAGTTAATCACCTACCATCAAACTGGTGAAAGAAGAAGGAAAATAGTAAGAAACGATGCAGGCAAATGGGAACTTAGTGAAAACCCATCCCCTGATGTTGAACTTGGTAAAGTTGGCCTATTGATCCTTGCTTATGGCGTACATTTCCCTGACATGCTTGTATTCATTAGTTCAAATGATCAAGATTAATGTCATATGACTGTTTCATAAGCATATTGGTGCCAGAGTACTCAAAAGAGAGAAGCACAAAAAAGCGACAAAATCGGTTGAGCTTTAAGTGCAAAGCGGAATTAAGATGTGCACTTTAACGAATAAAGGTGCTAATGAAGAAAAAACAAAAATGTGTATGTAACACAAGAGAAAAATAACTACATATACAAGCAATAATCATTTGATCAAAGGAATTGAAATACCTATAATTGAAATATATGAAATCATGTCAATCAAGTTTAAAAGCTGTTTTAAGTATCTGATTTAGATGGAAAAAAAGAACTGCTTTGAACTGTGTTTCCTTGAGCCAAGGGTCTATCGGAAACAACCTCTCTACCAGTTGCGTACACTCTACCCTCTCCAGACTCCACTTGGTGGGATACACTGGGTATGTTGTTGTTGATTTAGATGAAAAAAAATATAGTTTTATGGTTTTTGAAGCTAGTTCTTATTTTTTGTTTTACGAACTTTTAGGTTTTTTCTTCTTAATCAAGAAAGCTCCTTCATAACATTTTAAAAACAATTAATGTATCATTTACCAACTATATTTATTGTCTACTGTTGCACTCTTATAGACAGAGCCCATAGCCCCATAGGTAATGAGGCGCACGACTTGGCACCTTAGTGCCCACACGCGCACAATTTCGCTTTAACTGAGTTTCAGGGCCTAAGTGTGCCTCAGACGAGTCTTTAACGGTGCTGATTGGTTCAACCTCTTCCCGTCTCTGAAGAGTGAGGACTATGGAGGCTTGTAATAGCTGATCTCACCTTATCAAACAAGACATTCTCTTCATAGTAGTTGTTTGTTATAGTCTAATAAAAAAGGACTGCGTCATCAAGTAGGAAATTATTCTGCTCATTATCTCATGTAATGTCCTTTCGTGGCACAATTCGGTGTTAAGGGACTGGACGCACCTGCCACTCTATTTCAAGTGACAATTAATTTTCTCTTATAGGATAAAGTGGCACAATTTCGGGTAAAGGAGCTCAAAGACGTGCTTACTCAACTTGGTCGCTCAAAGCAAGGAAAGAAGCAGGTTTGAACATTTTGTTGATTCTTCGTGGTTTCATATGTTGAACCTGGCTTCTCTTTAATTTCATTCTCATATTTCCTGATGTGCCAAACAGTTACCTGTATCATACATTGTTACTTCTGTAGTGGATTATGACCATATCGTTCCATATGAGTCCTGAAACAACTCTTTTTGCCTCCCAAGTTATTTATATCATGATCATTTTAGGGTCTCTACCACACTTTATTCAGTTGGTCCTTATCAGTTGTTGCCTAGAATGTGTAATAAGACTTTGGTGTTGTCTACTATTCCTTTTGAATAGGGATTTACTTTTGGAATCTTGTAATCAGTTTAAATACGAGTGAGAGTGCTTTAATCTTTTTGACTATTTTGCTTTAATGATTCATATTCCATTGTAAGTTGGTTTTTACTGTCTCCCAATTTTGAATTAGAAATTATTATTTATGATTGAGTATCACTAGTATGTGTCTGACAGTCATATTTGGCATGATGTGTAGGACCTTGTTGATCGCATATTAGCTATTCTTTCAGATGAACGAGGTGAGCAGCCACATAGCTTGCTTGGAGAAATTTCAGGGGAACTGTTAGACCTATTCTAATTGTAGTTATTGTTTGTAGTTTTGCTATCTTGTCTTTATACTTCATTTTTTGGGTAACCTTGTCAAACTTTGTCTTTGTAGTCAATTCATATGATGTCAAGAAATTCACTTTAGTGTGTCTGAAACTCCCCTTCCTCCAAAGGCCAAATCTTCCTGTTTCTTATGCGCTCTTTTTTTGTGTGACCTTGTCAAACTTTGTCTTTGTAGTTCATCCATGTACGTCAAGAAATTCACTTTAGTACGTCTGGAACTTCCCTCATCCAAGGCCAAATCTCCCTTTCTTATGCTTTTCGGGCAGTTGTATACGATTTGCTCTTAGTGGAAGACTGATTCTCATAAACAGTGTTCTGTTAAGAGGAAGTTGACATGGGTAGGATGGATTTCTTATGGAATGGAAACAAGGAGAAGACATTCCATTTTACCAGTTTCAAAAAAAGAGAGAAGAAATTCAGTGGAAAGCAGTGAGAAAAAGTTAGGAGGGAGGATTGGGGATTAGAAAGATGAAATTTCAAGATAAAACCTATTATTCAAGTGACCGTGGAGAGATAGATAGGAAGCAGATGTACTGCAGGAAAAAGTTGACCGAGCTAAATATGGTATGAAAGATTCATAGTGAATGACCGTAGCAGCCATAGCTCATGGGTTTGTTTTTTGGAAACAAATAAGGAAATACAGGGAGTTGTTAGGAAGAATATATTTCAATGTGTCGATGGTTGAACAAATGTCTGAGTGGGTGACTGTTTTATATTTTTGCATGATGCATGGTCCCTTTATGTGTGCACACAGTCTGGGTTGAGAGTTCCTCCTATTTTGTTATATTATGTTCAACTCCACTTATTATACTCGAATATCCTGCTTTTAATATAGGTTTTATTTCCTTTCATGTTTGTACAACAAACGATATTGCTAAGTCTAGACAACTAATACATCCTCCGTCCCAATTTATATGTAAAAAGGAAGACTTTTGAATCTTGTGGTCTAAAACAAACCAAAGATATTTGTGTGGTTATAGATCATCTCGTTAAGCTAAAAGGTAAAGTGTAAATTTAAATTGTTGCCAAATAAGGAAATGTGTCATTCTTTTTGAGACTGACTAAAAAGGAAAGTGTGTCATATAAATTGGGACAGAGGGAGTACTAATTTTGTTGCTTCTTGCTTACCCTTTGAGTGCACAATTAGAGTTAAGAGTTCCTCTTCCTTCCGTGTAATTTCTATGTGAAATATTTGCTATACTTTAATATCCTGCTCTTAGTTGTGGGATGTGTTGACTTTCATGCTTGTGCAGAAAACCATGTTTGAAGTTGTACTGTTTTGAATAGCTAATGCTAACATACTTATGTGAGTTTGAACAGTTGCAGGAGTGCCGCCAAAGAAAAATAGCGCTCGAAAGGAAGAGGTTGCAGAACTTGTTGATGGAATTTACTGGTATAAAACAGCCCTGATCTTGAGTAAACTTAAGTAACGTGAGAGAAGGGTCTCTTTTATAGGGATTTACGAGAAATAAGCTTGTATTACGTCTTGGTTTCAGGCTTTCATTTACTTCAGTGGGACGTGATTCTGTTTAACTCATTTTTTCCTTTGTTAACTTAGGCCTCATTTGTTTCCACTTAATGGAGGTCTGAATCTGAAAGGCCATTAAGTGCATTTGTTTACATTAAGATCTAAGCACTTATTTGGTCTGAATGGGTCTTAATCATTAAGATCTTGAAAAAAGTCTTAATATCATTAAGAGGTATTTTTGTATTGATAATTTTTATCTCCACTCTGTCCATAACCGCTAGCTCCACCCCACCCCCTCTACCCTACCCTACCACCCCACCCCACCTCACCCACCATCCTACCGCTAACCCCCCACAACACACCCCCACCCCACCCCACTCCATCCACCCCTCACCTCACCCACCACCCCACCCCCACCTCACACCACACTTCAAAACCCCCACCCACCCACCACCACCCCACCTACCCCCCACCACACTCCCACCCCACACCACACTTCTTCCCTCCCTATACACTACACCCACCACACCCCACATCCCACACCCACTTACGATCTTTGCCATTACAATCATCACCATTGTCAATGCAACCACCACCAGCCGCTGCCATTAGCTATATTTGTCATTACAATCACCACTGACAATCACCACCTCTGACAACCACTACTATCAGTCACTACCACACCTACCACCCCATCATTATAATTATATCAACGATCACCGCCATAACCATAATCACTACTGCCGCCGCAACACCACCACCACCACAACTATCACCACCACCATTACTAACCACTAGGATCAACCATCACCACCACTACAAAACATCTCCACCATCACTAGCAAAGATAAAATTTTCATTTTTTATCAAATAATTATTTTATTTTATTAAAAGTTAATTTATTTTATTAAAATTATATTTATTTTCTAATACTTAGTTATTTTCTTATTTGAATTGTATATATATATATATATATATATATATATATATATATATATATATATATATATATATATATATATGTTTTAGCAAATACATTATGCATATTCAGATGTTAAAAATAAACGGTCTTAATCATTCCGTGTTCAAATCTAGACACATCTTAATCATTCAGATGTGCATTCAGATTCAGACGTCTTAATCTTAATGAAAACAAATGAGGCCTTAGATGAAGCAGACGTGATAATTTTTTACCTTGTAGACGTTACTCAGGAATTCTTTGTTTTTTGTCGTAGTGATGTTTGTTGCTTCTTCCAGCAAAATGCAAGTGTCTGGGGCGACTGACCTGGCATCTAAGTCACAAATTGTCTCAGATAGCAGTAATGTAAAGTTAAAAGAGGAAATTGAAGATACTTACCAGATGAAGATTCGATGTCCCTGTGGAAGTTCGTTCCAAGCTGAAACGATGATTCAGGTTTTACTTCTGTGCTGATTCCCTTCGTCAGCCTTAATTATGAAAATATACTTGCACATGCAGAAATATCCTGTGGGTTTCCCTGATTGAGGAAAGGCTCCTCTAATGTTCAGATCTCTTTCAAAGAAAATGTGTAGTAAATTTTGTATGCCAAGCATCTTCAATTTGTACAAGTTTTTTTCCCTCCAATTTTGGCCTCTACCAATATTGAGATGTTTCCATTGTTGACCTTTGTTATATTCTGAGTATCATCATGGTTTTAATATGGGGATATGTTCATCTTCTTCATCGCTGCATGGCTGTGATTTGACTAGAAATTATGTGTTCATTATTCTATTTCTGTTGCAGTGAGGGGTATATGCGTTCCTTGTATTTGATGATGTATCAATATATGGTGTCAGCCCTAGTATTTGAGGCTGCTGTTTCTTTTTATTTTAATACACTTCATATTGTGTCTAAAATGGAATTTTGCATGCAGTGCGAAGATACAAGATGCTGCACATGGCAACATGCAAGCTGTGTCATCATTCCAGAAATGCCCACAGAGAGGGGTTTTCCTATTTTTCCTGAAACCTTTTACTGTGAATTGTGCAGATTGAGTCGTGCAGACCCGTAAGTTGTCACTTATTCTTCTGTTTACCTTGCTTCATCTGATTTTCTCAACCACAGGATGTTATAATGCAAATATTCTCTTTTCTTCTCTGTTGAACACCATAGTCATGTATATTCAATCATACTTGCTTCCTTTATTCCTTTTTGGGGTTTTGTGGTTGCAGTTGTGGGGAAGAGGGGGTAGGAGAATTTGGCTTTAAAGAGCCTGCGGATATTTCTATTTGACGGAATAAGTTATTGCCACTTCATATTTATATCCTTCTTATAGGTCTGATATCTTTAAGAATAGGAATAAGATATTCAGGCATTTTTTGAGAAGGGAGCTGGTCAGCTAATTTGGCTATTTGGTTTTGTTAAGTCATTACTGTTACTCAATGTCGATAAGCTGTGTACACAAGATGTGGGTGCTAACCTGGGATTGCCGGTGTGGGAGTAAAATCTTAAAGGAGAGGCTGGCGTTTATTGGACTCCTCAGAGCTGACGCTTCATTTGTTATGCATATAGATACTTAGGTGTTGCCTCGTTTCTTACATAATAGTTTTATCTTTGACCTTCACTAATGGAATAATCTATATGCAGTTTCTGGGTAATGACGGCAAACCCTATATATCCTGCTAAGTTTGCCATCACTAGTGTTCCTGCAGATAGGTGAGTTACTTGTATCCTGTTAGTCTTGTGAAGTTATTATGTCTAGAAATAGTTCTGCTGCTGTTCCTTGTTGTTGGGTTTAAGTTTACATTGTTTATGTTGTTAAATTCCTTAAAAGCAAGTTTTTTTTAAAAGCCAAAAGCGCAAAAAAGGTGACAAGGGCGTGAAGCGAAAAGCAAGAAGTGATGCACATAGTTCTGGGCAATTTAAAGTACGATATGTATATGTATTTGGTAGTGTAATAACAAAATTTCAGTTAAAATAACTAATCTTATCATCCGATATTGATATACAATAATGTCAATATTTATCCAACTTATCAAAGTTGAGATTCAAAGAATTACCGCTCCTTGTTGCAATCACTTTCCATGTCATTGTCTGAAACACAAACTTGTGTGAAGTGCATGACTTTGGCCATGAAGTGATGACCCCTCACTTCACACTGCTTCGTTGCTTTAATTGAAGAAGCCATGACTTTTAATAATGCTGCCTTGAACTGTGTCAACAAAGTCAGAGAAGACAGTTTTTAATGCCTGTCTTGATGGTTATTAAGAATGGAGAGTTTTGTATCTTTTTCCCTTGGATTTATGAAGAGGAGCCTTAGAGTAACTGGTAAAGTTGCTGCCATGTGACCAGGAGGTCACGGGTTCAAGCCATGGAAACAGCCTCTTGCAGAAATGCAAGGTAAGGCTGTGTACAATAGACCCTTGTGGTCCGGCCCTTCCCAGGACCCCGCGCATAGCTTAGTGCACCGGGCTGCCCCTTTTTGTCCCCCTTGGATATATGGGATAGGATGGGATTGGTTCTAGTAAAATAGGGTGCCATTCCATTTCTGCCTTCTATTGTCTGATGTGGAAGAGACGCACAAAGACGGAAATAATAGGACAAGATCTAATCTTTATCTCATTTAGTGATGGATTTGGTATTTGAGTGATTAATGCATTTTGCAATTTTGGGTTCATGACATGAGTTTAATCTTGTATCTTGTGTGCGCGCAAAGTTAGTATATCATTAAATGGCAGGTCTTCTGTTTGTATTTGTATCTACACCATGTTAGGTCCAAAGTACCAATTAAACATGAAAATATCTGAAAATGTAAGATTGGCATCACGTAGAAATAGGTTACTAATTTGAATCACATTCAGTTACATTCAAGTCGTATTGAGCATTTAAAGTAGGGATAATACATAAATACCCCATCAACTTGTCCCAAATTGTCAACTACATACCTAAACCTTGCGGGGGTCATATTATCCCCTTAGACTTATTTGAAATAGTATAAATACTCGCTTTCTATGGACAACCAGATTTCGTGTTAAGTGTTGAAATAGACGTGTGTCACACGTGTATTTTACCGCTTAATTTCTTCCCACTTTTTTCTCTTCTATCAGACCTTCACTATCTCAACACCCATTATTCCATGCACTATGCAAATACACAAGCCACCATCTTCATCCTCCACTCTCGACACACCACAGCATCCCAACCACCAATTTTTCATATCTAAAGGCCTATCTTATTCTTCTTCCTATATACACCCATTGACAAGCATGCACAATAAAACACCCAGCAAAACACACATTGCCATATCCACCACAATACATTCACCACACCCCAGCAACCCACCTCTCATTTCACTACAAAGCCCACCTTTTCCTTCACTGCATAACCAACATATGTCCACACGGATGCAAAAGCCATTCAGAGGAGGATTCTTTCCATTTCCGTACTGGAGCTCCCTTTGTAGAGTTTTCTGAACAATTGATTTTCCATTTGACCAAGTCCTCAGGATCATTTTAGATCCGATCCAAGGGAGTTTTTTGAGAATAAAAAGGAAAAAAAAGGGCTCACCGGAGAAGATTGTTCTGGCCAAAGTTTTTGGTTCGATGGTTCTTTGTTATAGATCTGAGTTTAAGGGTTTTATGAGGATTTTTTTTAAATAAAGAATAAGGGGCAGAAGAGATAAAAGAGCAGTCCCAGAAAACATATTTTAACCAAGCTTTGTTTCCTTTTCTGGAAGTTTGTGTCGCCGACAATGGTTATTCCGGCAGAGAGAATGTGAACAAAAAAGGTGAGCAAAAGGAAAAGACAATTTAAAAATACAACTAAAAAGTTAAGAATATTAACGTCAGTAAAAAGTTAAGAATATTAATCTTAATTTGGTGTTGAGGGAGAAATATCACTAATTAAAATGGAGAGAGAAGAAAAACAGTGGGAAATATGTTTGATAAAAGGAAATGCTGTACATAACAAAGTTTTAACCTTAGTTTGCTCTTCACACGCCTAAATGGAGTGAATACACTCTTTGTGCAATTTCAGCAAATGATGGTGTAATTATTCCACTTCAGAACAGTCTTGGGGGGGGGGGGGGGGGTCATAGGACTGCCACAAACTTTAGGTGTGTAGTTGAAAATTCGGGACAAGTTGAGGGGGTATTTATGTATTATCCCTTTAAAGTATATGGCTTTCTTTGCTTTGTCCCTCTCGTTATGCTGGTTTGTGATATGTATTTGTCTACTTTGTTAAGTTGTAATCTATAACATAGGAAGATTCATTTGTTGGATGGTGCTCCTATCACAAAATATGCGGGTGTTTGGAGTATGAGGATCAGTGCATCTTATTTTTGGTGTGAATTTGGATTGATTTTTTAGCTTTTTCGAAATAAGATTTACATATTTTGGGAACTGCATAAAATAATAATTCACCGCTTATTATGGTGAAAAGTTAAAACATTCTAAAGTATGTTTGACAATTACAGTCAAAGATAAATTGCTTGATTGCTCAAATAGTAATAATGACCTTCTTTTGGGGCGAAGGGAGTATTCTTTTACAAATAATTGTAGACATATTAACTCATTAGGAGGATTTATTATGTGCTTTCTAGGCATGGCTTTAATGGCTTTTTTTGTCCTCTTCATGCTATAATTTGATTTTTCCTCTTTAAACTGCTTGTTCTATTGTGAACTTACTGCCTTTTCATAGTGACGTTATATTGTGATGATGCAACTATTGAATCCATTTGTGAATCACGTTTTACATTTAAAAAATTTCAGCACAAACTCAATGCAAAGGATTGAGAAAACGTTTCAACTCACTATAGCCGACAGGGAGTTATTGGCAAAGCAGGAATACGATGTTCAGGTTGTTGGTTAAGTAATGACTTGACCTTGAGTAGTTATTGTGTATTCATAGTCTTTGTTTTGTAAAATTTCAGGCTTGGTGCATACTTCTCAATGACAAAGTACAATTTAGGATGCAGTGGCCTCAGTATGCTGATTTGCAGGTCAATGGTATGCTCGATTCTGTCTTTCTTCATTTATATAATCTTGACCTGCGTTGAATTAAGTGCTTTAAGAATATCTTTCTCCAGTAATTCGTTCTGGGTCTGGCAACATATTATGAGTTAGATATGTTTCTTCTCTCCAATGCAAAGGCCCGATCAGCCTTGATATAGAATATCCAGTTGTAGAACTCACAGGACAAGCAACTTTGAACAGTGTTTTTTACATTTATTTTGTACCCTTCTCAGGTTAAATATGTTTTCTGTCTTTGTTCTTGTTTGTTTTCTCCAATAACAATTTCCATAAACATGATAAAAAACTGATTCACTCTTCTAATTTTTGTTAAAAGAGTTTTTTGCCAGTTCAGTAATTTTTATTATATTTGAATCAACAGGAGTTCCAGTACGCTGCATTAATAGACCTGGCTCACAATTGTTGGGTGCAAATGGTCGAGATGATGGTCCAATAGTGAGTATTCATTTGTGCATACCTTTCTATCTTTCTAGTTTTTGGGAGGGGCAGATTAATTGTACATATATAAGCTGCTCATCGTTTCCTAAGCAAAACTGTCGGTGACCATACTTTAATGTAGTTGTATTTCATGTTTGCTACTTGCCATGTCTTGGTTTTTGTATTGACATATATACAGAACAGCTTTTGTTTTCCTGGATGTTTCTCTCAAGTTTATGTCTTGCTGTTTTGTCAGATCACACAATGCTCCAGAGATGGAATTAACAAAATTTTGTTAACAGGATGTGATGCTCGTATCTTTTGTTTTGGAGTTAGACTTGTAAAGCGCCGTACTTTCCAACAGGTAGTCAAATTTTTCCAATTACACGTGTAACTTATTTGTTTCAAAATCTATTGCATATTAAGTATTGCGGAGAAGCTTCTGATTCTAGTTTGGAACAATTTATTGTGTATATTATCACTTTGTCTCATCATCTTTTCTCTTTTATAGTATTGCACCTTAGCTGCTTTATGTGTTTCTTAGAATTGTGCACTATATCTACCCTAATGAGGAGTAACTGCTCTAACTGCTGTTATTTCTGAAATTCTCAAAGACTAGTCAGGGGGCTTTTGTTTCTCAGACGTGTCTTAAAGTAGGCTCAAGCAACTGCATTGCTACTCAACTCTTGAGCAAAGTTCATCTGGGGGATGTGGCGTTTGGGTATATGTAGTTGTAGTTGTAAAAGCTATGTTCTATTATTACTTTTATCTAGCCCCGTCTCGTAATGATGGCTTTACATCTAGGTTGACTAATAATAGACATGTCACATGTACATGCGCCGGGTCCTGTTGTATTGACCCTTTTTATGGTGTCTGAATAAATTTTGTTTTCTTTTTAGGTTCTCAATGTGATCCCTAAAGAGCCTGATGGTGAGGTATTTGATGATGCTCTTGTTCGTGTTCGTCGTTGCGTTGGTGGTGGGAATGCCACTGAAAATGCTGACAGCGACAGTGACCTCGAAGTGATTGCTGATTTCATTCCAGTCAATCTTCGATGCCCTGTAAGAAAATTCTGATATTGTAATTTTCTTTTTTCACTGCCCTTTTTCCGTGTTATGTTTTATTATTGTATCATCTCTACTCCACTTTCCGCGTGGTGTTAGTCTTCTCTTCCATGTATTCTCCATCATTGGCAAAAGAAGAAAGTGATTGATATTTAAAATTTTGTATTTCCTAATGAGTTTTGCTATCTTCACCTTGGTAGCTGCTAAGATGCTATGGTTACATCACACATAAATCATTAATTATTTATGGGATATATCTTTACCTCTTCCAACCCCCCCCCACCCCAAACCCAATTACTGCCTCGCACTTCTCTTCCGATTTTCGTTTGGTTTAAAGTAGACAGACAAGCAGCAAAGTTGTGGCGTTGCACAAAGTGGCAATAGCTTACTGCTTCAATGATAGACACCCTTGTTTTTTGTTAGGTGTCTGGAGCAGTTTTTCTTCTCACCACTTGTAAATATGGTTTCAGCGCAACCTTAGGTGCTGTTTTGATAAATATATACAATATGTTACCTTCTCAAAAAAAAAAGCTTACTCCTACAAGCCTCTTCATATGCAATCAGAGCAATTGCGTTGCACATTTTTCAGCACATTTAGGTTTTCATTTGATTGTTGAAACGAGAAACAATTGGGTCTATTTCTTCAAAGCAGACTTCTATTTTTGAGGCATCACCTTATCAAGTCAGATGATGGACGACGAATTAGTAGAGGATGTTAATAGATATTGTTGTTTCTCCAGCACCCAGAACTTTGGCTTAGTGAAAAGAGCACAACACACAATGTGTAGGGTAGGCACACAACGCATAACACGAGTTCAACCTTGCCACGGATAAAAGTTTGGTACTTAAAAGGAGAAGGGTAGAGGGGTGGACCTATTATCCACTGTGATTTGAATCATTCACCAGCTATTTCTCAGAATTCTCAGTTACCCTCCCCCACCCCCCAACCCCCAACCCCCCCAAAAAGAAAAAAAGAAGAAAAAGAGATATTGTTGACTCGCCTCTAAATTCACCTCCTCCTGCTATTATGTGGAAAGAAGAGAGATATTGTTGACTAGACTCAAACTTCCTCCTCCTGCTAGTATGTGATAGGTTCCTTTTTAAGGAGGATAGGATGTCTTAAATTTGAATTGGATTTGATTTACTCTCTTTGATGGTTTCTTGCATGTTCACCGCTTTGTGACGCAGCATGAAACACACTATGATTTTGTCTTGTGCATCTATGTACAGATGAGTGGCTTAAGAATGAAGGTTGCCGGAAGATTCAAACCTTGTGTACATATGGGCTGCTTTGATCTTGAAGTCTTTGTTGAAATGAATCAAAGGTCAAGGAAGGCAAGTAACTAGGTCCCAGGTTTAATTGTATGTCAGGCTTAGATAAAAATCTCTGTTGTGTCTGCTATTTTAGTAACAAATATTATTGATATGTAGTGGCAATGCCCTATCTGTCTCAAGAACTACTCTTTGGAGCATGTCATTATAGATCCATATTTCAATCGGATCACTTCTCAGGTATGGGTAGTTATTTCTTGTGATCATACACTGTTTTAATCTTGTTGTTTATTATTCACTTCCCAGGTATGGTTAGTTTTGCTTGTGATCTTAATTATGTTAACCTCATTATTCTTTTTTGTGTTTCTTTTTTTGGCTTTTCTGGTGCAGCTGCGAATTTATGAAGAAGTGACAGAAATTGAAGTGAAACCTAATGGTTCTTGGCGTGCAAAGGCAGAAGGTGATCGAAGGAGTCTTGGGGATCTCGGACGGTGGCACTTACCTGATGGGACTCTCATTGAATCTCAGGATATAGAGTCAAAACCCAAGCCTGGAATTCTTAAGCATGTTAAACAGGAAGGAGGCTCTGAAAGCCCCAGTTTACTAAAAGTTGGGTTGAAGAACAGAAATGGTTTGTGGGAAATTAGCAAACCTGAAGATATGCAGACATTTCCATATGGGGATAGTGTAAGTGAGAACTTTGAAAATCATATTCAAGATATCATTCCCATGAGCAGCAGTGCCACTGGGAGTGGCAAGGAAGGTGAAGATCTCAGTGTTAATCAGGATGGTGATGTTAACTTTGACTTCCCTATTGACCTTGAAACCATTTCACCAAATTTTGTCCCAGCGTATGGTGGTAATGACCATAATCCCCCAGCACCAGGTGGAGATGCTGAAGTAATTGTCCTAAGTGATTCTAACGAAGAAAATGAGCGACTTATCTCTTCTGCATCCATTTACAATAACAACCAAACTGATGCACCCATAGTCTCTTTTCCTGGTAGGCCTAAAGGAATTTCAGATTCTTGCCATGACGACCATGCACTTGTTAATGGTGGGAAATCATGCCTAGGGCTGTTCAATGCAAATGATGATGAATTTGGAATGAATATGTGGCCTTTGCCTACTGTTAACCTGGGGGGCCCGGGCTTTCGGTGGTTTGGTTCAGATACTGATGTCTCAGGTTCTTTAGTAGATATGCAGCATGTTTCTATTAACTGTGCGAGCTCTATCAATGGCTACTCGTTGGCTGCAGATACTGGCACTGGATCTTGTACTCTTCTTCCTGAATCTCCTGTTGATCATCCGAATACTGAAATGAATGCTGGTTTAGTTAATAATCCCCTATCATTTGGCAATAATGATCCCTCACTTCAGATATTTCTTCCTCCTATTCCATCAGATGCATCAGTTAAGGCTGATATGGGGCATCAGCCAGGTGTGTCAACTGGCGTTCATACTGAGGATTGGATTTCACTTAGGCTCGGCGCAGGTGGGGATTCTAAAGTTACAAATGGGTTGAGCTCAGGGAAGCCGGCACAAACCAAAGACTCTTCCTTGGGCTCATTGGCTGACACGGGTATTTTCCTAAAAGGGCAGCCTGGTGCACTAAGTCCCGTTATGCGCGGGGTCCGGGGAAGGTCCGGACCACAGGTATTTCCTATTTTTAGATATTGTGTTGGAGATTAGAAAGAGAGCTGAGAAATGTCAACATTCACATTATATATGCATTTACACTGTGGGCTAGTACTTTTAATATGCATTTACAAATATTGTTTGGATGCATAATATGATAAGCTAAGAACTCTAATATGAGCACATTCACGCACCTACTCTATTACTATTACTTTTTGCAGTAGTTCCCCATGTTCATGATAGATATTTATATGTGAGATAAGAGATTTTGTCAGAAGTATTCTTCTTTCTTTGTTCTTCTGTTGAAGTTATCTGTACCTATTTAATGACGTTAGTCTGTACACAGCTTCATTGCTTCTTGGTATGAATGATGGAGTATCAAAGAAGAGCGGTAGAGAAAGATCAGACGGTCCGTTTAATTTTCCTCGCCGACGTCGTTCTGTAAGACCGAGAATGTATCCAAGTATTGATTCAGACACTGAATAAGGAGAAGGTTCCACATTGAAGGAATGATGGTTACTTCTACTGCAAAAATGAGGATTCAACCACATGATATCTTGTTTGTAGGATCTTATCTGCATGGCTTGGTAATCGGTCTTTTTGGCTTGGAGAGAAACATGCATTTGCCAACAGGAAACTGACTTCAATTCCTGTGCTGGAAATTTAGGAGTTCTGATTGTTGAGCTCTCAACCCTCCAATTTTTGTATTCTATTGTATGGACTCGGAATCCCCCACCCATACCTTCCTTCGCATTATGAAGAGGGTGTGGCCATATTCTTCTCTTTCATTTTATAGATGATTCCTTGAAAGTGAACTGTACATTTGGATAGCTTGAATAGTGCAAGCTAATTTTACATTTGGAAAGCTTAGCTAGGTTTAAAATACACCAGTTGGTAATTACCTCTGGATGTACAGTAGCAATAGAGGGGAGGCATTTATTCATTCAGAACCTCCTCTTTGCCTCATACGAGGAGGGCCTATAGACTGTAAATCTTATTACATTGAGTAATTTATAAACTATAGCATTTTCCAATATGTGTTTCTCCTGTTGAGTACTCCCATCATCAATCATTGAGATGATGGGAGATTATGGTTAAATCATAACCAAGATTAAATGCTAGGTAATATTTTCCTATCTAAGCGTTGGTGGACAGAGTTGTCCAATATGTGCTGGTGGGAGGTCATGAAAGTTGGTTTGGATAACACCATTATCATAAAAAAAGAATCATTCGGGTGATGGACCTTTTGGCGGCAAGGTTGTGCCACAAGAACCAAGTGGACCGGAGGGTTGATCTCCTTGCAATTTTGGTACGATTTAAAGTGATTCAGTAAGGAAGAAACAGTGGCACTAATATTTGAATCTATAATTTCCCTTGAGCTTTTATTATTTAGGAACCAGAGGGAAGTTTCTATGCCTCACTAATACAGGGAAGATTGTGAACAAATGGCGTCTCTGTTTTGGGGGGAGTAGAGCAGTCAATGAATCAACCAGACCAATGATAATGGCTATTCTTTACCATTGCTCCTTGTTTGAGGGACACAAGTATGATGTTGGAGGGTAGGTTTTTCTTAATCAACCATAGGTGATGACAGTTCTGATAAATTTCTTCCAGTATATTTTAATCGCATTGAATATGAAGATTGCCTATTTAAGAGAAGATTAAATAGCAAGTAGTTGAAAAGGTATAATTGTTACTATATGATACGACCCTAATCGAAATGCAGATATTTGTCTCATACGTTATGGATAAAACAGTTTAATCCTGCCATAGAGTAAAATCATGTATTTTAAGTTGGAAGAAGGGTTAAAGACTAAAAGCGTCCACATGGGAAAATTTCGTGTACATTAATATTATAGTGTTATTTATTATTAGCAAGTGTATCATGTTTATATTTATCATATTTAGTATTATGTAATTATAGTAGAATTATGATACCTTGTTGTATAAGGATTCCACATTGAACATCTATATATATATATTTTGTATTAATGAGAAAAACTTTCCAAGGGAGATTAATACAATCTTACATGGTATCAAGAGCCAAAATTCTATTCCTACCCTAAACCCCTAAATCAGCCGCCCTTCCCCTTCTGTTTTTCCGGCGCCAAACCGACCATATACCACCGGTATACCGCGATATACATTGATATACACCTCGTATACAACAAACTAGACCTCCACGCCTAATTTACCTATGATATATCACCAATATATGGTCCTCTTCCCTCTAATAAATCTCCAATAGGCCGTATACTACTGGTATACAGCTTCTCGAAGCCGATATACACTTTATATACTGCTGAAACTGCTAGTATATAGCCTTTATGAAGTCGATATACAACTCGTATACGGTCAATTCTGCCTCCCACCCCCCCTCCCCCCACCAAAGTTTTTTTTTCCGGCAGAACATATGGCGGACACCACCTTGGTGGATTTTCTGGCAGCAGCGGGCTTGGGCCTCTAGAAGCTCCTCAGAGCATGTAGCCCACATGTCCAATTGGCTACTTTATCGGCCCAGCAGCCTGGGCTCAACATCGCTGGGCCTCAGCCATCAGGCCCGCATCCCATCAGCGGCCCAACAGTCTGGGCGCACCAACAACAGGCCACAGCCTTCCGGCCCAATATCCTGGAACCCAGCAGTCCGCTCCAGGGCTTCTCCAATCTAGTTTGGGTCAGGCTTTCGGCACGTTGACTCTTCGGAAGCCCGATAATGCGTGGTATATGGATACAGGCGCCACGTCTCACCTCACCAACAATTCTGGTAACCTTCATCAACTGCGTACTTTAAATACTCAGCAATCCATTCTGGTTGGAAACGGTCACCGCATTCCAATTCAAGGTTTTGGCTACATTCTCACCACCACCACCGTATCCCCACTTCTCCCTAAATAACATTTTCTATGCCCCATACATTATCAAGAACCTAATTTTCGTTAGAAAATTTGCTAAATTCTGTCTCAATTAACTTTGACCTGTTTGGGTTTTCTGTAATGGACCTACGTATCGGAAAACTCCTTACACGATGCAATAGTGAAGGGGACATCTATCCTTTCCTATCCACGTCCACTGCCAGTGTCACCCCTCCCACATCTCTAACTGCCCAAGTCACTCCTCCCACAACCTTAACAACAATCTCTCCATCTACTTGGCACAATAGACTTGGACATCCCGGAGCCCATATTTTTAATTTTCTTCGGAATAATAATTTAATTCGTTGTTCTAGTGGGAAACCTACCCAACAATGTTTGTCTAGCCCTCTAGGCGAACACGTTTGCCTTCATTTTCAGTCTTCTTTAAGTGTTACGTTTTCTCCGTTTGATATTGTTCATGTAGATTTATGGACATCTCATGTTATTAGTTCATTGGGTCATAAATTTTATCTTGTGTTGTTAGATGACTTTTCGCACTTTATATAGATTTACCCTCTAAAGTTTAAGTCTGAAGTCTATACCAAGTTTTTGAGTTTCATAACTTTATCAAAACACAATTTGAAAAATCAATAAAATCATTTCAATGTGATAACGGTTGTGAATTTAATAATTCCGCATTTCATAATTTTTGCACCAATAATAGCGTTTCTCCTGTCCCCATACCTCACCCCAAAACGGAAAAGACGAACGAATCATCCGTACTATCAAAAACATGGTTCGTACCTTTCTTTTCCATGCCTCTCTCCCCCCATCGTTCTGGGTCTATGCAGTCAAAATGATAGAATATATCCTTAATATTTTACCTACCAGTATTCTTCACAACAAAACCCCCACCGAAATTCTCTATTGTCGGATCCACTCATATGACCACCTTAGAATTTTCGGCTGCCTGTGCTACCCGAACCTTACCTCCAACTCCCCTCATAAATTAGCACCTCGTACCACCTCGTGTGTCTTCGTAGGCATTCCTTCTAATCATAGGGGCTATCTATGTTGTGACTAGTCCACTCATAAAATTCACGTCTCTCACCACTTCATGCTTGACGTGACCACATTCCCGTTTTTGAACATCCAAAAATTTCAAAAATCGGACTATACCTTCCATGACAAGTCCGGCATCTCCCCCGTCATCCTCAGGGAATTGTGCCAATCAGACACCACCAAGTCAAATCCGCCACCCACTTCCACATCACCGCTGATTGCCACTACCGACGGTAATCAGCCCCCTGTACCTTCACTCACTGCCACCACCATAGGGTCACTTCCAGTCTCTGTCGTCTTTTCGGTCTCTGTCTTCGTCACCGCCGATTTCCATCACCACCGACAATTGGCCCCCCATCTATGTACCTTTCACCGATACCCCTCCCCGTCGCTGTAGAGTCTCCACATCACCACCCCCATGCCGCATCCACTCCAACCACCGACAACCTACCCCGCAGCCCCGACTTATCACCGACCAACCCAAAATCCGGTCCCTTCCCACCTCCGACAAAATACCCCACACTCTCATCCTTAGCCGACCTCGATTTACTGACACCAACAACAGAACCCCTCACAGCCACTACACCTGCCATCGACCCACCCGAATCGCCGACACCACCACCAACCCCAGATACCAATCACCAGTCAACCACCCTACCCTAAATCCCTATTTCGCACACCGTCACTGCACCAAACCAGTCTACAAACTAGAACAGTTCACCCGACCCGACAACCCGAAACCATACCCAGATAGCACCCTCACACCATGTGGAAACCCGTGCCCAACACGGAATTTTCAAATCCAGAGTCCAATTTTCACGCCATAAGGATTCCACATTGTACACCTATATTTATTTTGTATTAATGAAAAATGCTCCCCAAGAGAGACATTTACTTATAGTACCATTAAAATTAAATTTACTGAAACTAACGATATTTCATTAACAAAATAAGGTAAATACGGTAAGATACAATTTACTTTAAATGGAATACCCCTAATGATGCATTATTTTAAGGAATATGTTGTTACAAATTACCTTCTTTAGCTAATAATATCTTCCTTTCCATAACAAACTCCATGCGTATTTCCATAAAACTTTGTAATCACTTGTTTAATATACAACAAAATATATTAAAAATACAAAATATATTAAAAATACAAAACACATCTATAAATACTCCTTTATAAAAACAATGTACATACAATAGGTAGAGAAAAATATCAGTAGAAGAAAATATAAATCATATAATTTCATATACTCAAAAAAGGGGACACAAATACTAGTATCAGTAGCTACAATATAAAATACAGTAAAAGTACAAAATAAAAATAAAAATAAAAATATATTCTAATGCCAAAGAAATGAACCTATTATCTATGCATACAAAAAAAATACAAAACCAACACTAGATATAATGTAATGTGAAAAATATTTACCCTATTATCACTATATACAATACAAATATATTTTAATGGAATTAACATACAATAAGAATGATATAACTGAAATGAAAAAAAAATTTAAAAATTAAAACCTTCGTGAAGTGATTTTTTTAAAAAAATAGTGTAATAATAGAAACACAATTTTGTTATATACTCCAAAAATGAGATAGAACACTTGTATTAGTAGCTATAACATAAAATACAATATAAATACAAAATAAAAAATATCTAATGCCAAATAAATGAACCTATAATTCGTTTTGACAAAAACGAAACAGTAATAATACATAATCAAAGCTAGATATACAAACACAAATACATTATGATGAAATTAACATACAATAAGATAAATGTAACTGAAATAAAAAAAAAAATTCTTCGTGAAATAAAAAGAATTAAAAACCTTCATGTGTATAGCGTAATTAATGGACATTTACACAAAGTAAATACAATAAAATATATCTGTAAATATATTTACCACTTAATTAGGCTAAAAGGGGGAGATATGGGTGTGGATAGCAAGAAAAGGGGAGTATCATTAATCTATCTATATTATATTAAAAGCACGAAGGGCATTAAAAATATTGATTAAGCTTTTTTCATTCATTAAAATACTCTACAATAAATAAAATTGTCATTTGTTATTTTTCTAAAAAATATTATTTAATTATCTTGATAATATTTCACCTAACACTGCCATAGGAGTCCTTTTGTAATAAAAAAAAACACTAACAATATATACTTTTCCTTTCAAAATAAAAACTGCAATAAAAATCTATCATTTTTCTATTTATATTTAGGAGTATTAATTATTTTAAGAATTTAAACTAAGAAAGTAAAAATAGAGAAGGAAAGAAAAGAGAAAAAAAATTAGAAATTAAATGAATGAGGGAATCTGCCGATCGAGAAAGGGATTGAGGTTTGGTTGGGGTTCTTTTTCCTCTTCTTTTTATTATCTCCTTAAGACTTTTATATTATTCAACGTAAAGTAATACTTAAAATATCTAACCAAATTGATACAAAAGTGAGAAATTAATTATACTTTAAAATAGACTTCAGAATTGTATTTTCATTAATTCCTGATATTTAAGACTAAGAAATTTACTAAAATAAGAACGACTTTAAAGCCCTAAATAGTGTTGGAAATTTACTAAATGTGGAGTTAAGTATATCCCATTAATTTATGACTCAAACAATTGGGGTCCGCACATCGGAAACGTCGTTTCCACACACGTGCACACGTAGTGCCAAGTATCGCAAATTTCATTAGTGAAAGAGATATTGGTACGTACGTAATACGTTTGAGACATAGAATTATGGACGGTTATTGGCCAAATGACAAAGTATTCCACGTTGGTAAACGAAGGAAGAAGTGTACGAAGTATAAGATGAAACAGTCGAAATCGCCGCGGAGACGTGAAGGGCCGCGACGCCACACCGTCGAAGCCACGGCGCCGGAGCGCCGCGGCGCCTCCCAGGCAGCGCCGCGACGCTAATTGGTTGGCCAATCACTGGAGCCGCGGCACCGCGGCGCTAATTCACAGAGTCGCGGCGCTTCGGAGGCAGAATGTTGCGACGTGAAGTTGGAAAGATCTGACCTTTGGGCTGATTTTGGAGCATTGATTCTCCATTACTTGGCACATGAATTCAGCCATTATTTGGCTGAATGTAACCCCTCAATCAAGTGTCATTACATGGCTATTGAAGGCCATTAATTGGCTAGTTGAGGGGTCTTCTACTTACACTATAAATTGAGGCATTTGGCTCAATTGAACACAACACTCAACACTTAGAAAATACTCCAGATTTTCTGAATTCATCTTCTTTCTCTCTAGCAAAGTTACTATACTCAAAGTTCATCAAGAGTAACACTTGAGTTTCCTTTGCTCATTTGTTAAGTTGCTATTGTATCTTGGGAGACTATTGCCTAACACCGTAAAAGGAGATATACGAGGCAATCTTGTCTTAAAGACAGAGTGCCATCACCCGACTCAGCAAATCACACAAGTAGTTTGGTAAGTTCTTGATTTCCAGTTTATTGTAATATTTAGTTTATTCTTTCTTACTATTGTAATAGTTACTTACTTCCCGTTCCCTGCAACAATTGTATCCCAACAATTTTAAGGCAAGATTTTGTTGTAAGTACCTAGAAAGATGACTGGAAGAGATCAAACTGCTTCTGATTCTGCTGCTGCTACTCAAGACAATCCCTCCGCCTCCCCCACTGCTCAAGGCACCCCTAATGCCTTTCTGGTTGCTCAAGGCTCATCCAATGCCTTTACTGCCGCTCAAGGGAACGTTGTCGTTCCTCCACCCACTGGATTTCACCATGAACACCCTGAAAAGTTCATGGGCTCAAACTTCAAGATATGGCAACAAAAGATGCTATTCTACCTGACTGTTATGGGAATGACACGTTTCCTAACAGAAGATCCTCCACAAGTTGGAGATGAAATGGACCCTTCTCCTTCTAAAACGACTGAAGGGGGCCTAGGTATCCATGTCATTAATGGTATGAAGATGGTTTTTGATGCATGGAGTCATAATGATTTCATGTGTAAGAATTACATATTGAACTGCTTGTCAGACCCTCTCTACACGGTGTATTGTACATTAGGCACTGCCAAAGACATGTGGGAGAAGCTGCAAAAGAAGTACAACGCACAAGATGCAGGTACTAAGAAATTCATCGTTGGGACATTTCTGAAATTTCAAATGGTGGATAGTAAAACAGTGATGTCCCAAGTCCAGGAATTCCAAATGATTCTACATCAATTGGATTTGGAAGGTATGAAACCAAATGAGTAGTTTTTGGTTGCATCACTGATTGAAAAGTTACCTCCTTCGTGGAATGAGTTTATGAGTTACTTAAAACTCAAGACAAAGGAGATAACCTTTGAAGAACTTATTATCAAACAACAAATTTAGGAAGTTAATAAGAAGGTCTTGCCTAGGGGTAAACTACACACTAAGGCAAAGGCAAATCTGGCTGAGGCCAAAGGGAACCCAAGCAAAAAGCGTAAGTTCCAGAAAGACGGCAAGACCCAAGCAGCGGAGAAGTTCAAAGGAAACTGTCACCACTGTGGGAAACCTGGTCACATGATCAAGGATTGCTGCAAGCTCAAGACTGAGCAACAAGAGAAGGCCAAGGCTAAGGGCAAGGCTCAGGTAAACGTCGTCAAAGTCCAGTTTCTGGACGACATGATTGAGGAGTTCTCAGTGGTGGTGCTAGAAGCAAAACTTGTTAAAATCCCATGCAATGGTGGATGGACACAGGTGCTACAAGACACATCTATTCCAATAGAGATGCCTTCTCCACTTATACACCGATTACAAACAAAAAGTTGTTCATGGGAAACAACGCTTCCTCTGACGTGCTGGGGGTAGGAAAGGTAGTCCTGAAGATGACTTCTGAAAAGGAGCTAACTCTGAAGGAAGTGATGCATGTTCATGAGATTAAAAGAAATTTAATTTCAGGTCATTTATTGGTTAATGCTGGTTTTAGGCTAGTGTTTGAGTCCAATAAATTTGTAGTCACTAAGAATGAAACGTTTGTGGGAAGAGGACTCTTCTGTGAAGGCCTCTACAAAGTTACGCCATGTCTGTATTACGTACAAGCAATAATATTGAAGTTTCTTCTTACTTGCTTGAGTCCTCTAATTTATGGCATCATATATTAGAACATGTCAACTACAAGTCCATTCAAATGTTGGTAAAGTTGGAGTTATTGCCGTCTTTCGACGTAAACCCTCAAAATAAGTGTGAGGTGTGCGTAGAGGAAAAACTCACAAAGCTTCCTTTTCGATCCGTCGAAAGGAATACCGCTCCTCTAGAACTTATTCACATCAACATATGTGATTTGAAGTTTGCACAAACTAGAGGGGGGAACAAGTACTTTGTGACATTCATTGATGATAGCACACGATATTGTTACCTTTAATTGTTAAAAAGTAAGGATGAAGCCTTTGAAGCGTTCCGACGTTACAAAGCAGAAGTTGAGAGCCAACTAAGCATGCAGATTAAATCCATTCGTAGCGATAGAGGGGAGAATATGTAGAACCATTTGAGGAATATTGTGCCCAATCAGGCATTGTTCATCAAACGACGGCTCCATACTCACCTCAATCGAACGGTGTGGCGGAAAGTAAGAACTGCACAATGAAAGAAATGATGAAAGCCTTGCTCATCACGGAAAGGAAAGAAATCCACCTATAAATATTTAAAGATGTGGGGTTGTCTGACAAAGGTCGAAGTACCCAAGCCAGCAGGTCAAGATTAGGCCTAAGACTGTAGATTGCATATTTATCGGATATGCAAATAACAGTAGTGCTTATCGCTTCTTAGTGCATAAGTCAGATATTCCAGATATCCACGGGGGTACAATCATGGAATTAAGAAATGCACAATTCTTTGAAGATACCTTTCCGAGAAAGGAAAAAGACATAACCTCTCAAACGAAGTTATGAACAAAGCTCTCAGGAACCGAGAGTCGTTGACGGCCCAAATCTATATGGTTCAGATCTAGTAGATCTCGAAGTGGCTAAATATACGGAATTTAGTGTTCCAGATTCTCAGAACTTGGAGACTCTAGAGATGGAACTAAGGCGAAGTAAAAGGGCCGGAAGGATAAATCTTTCGGTCCTGACTTTGTAGCTTATATGGTTGATGATGAACCAAGGACAATAGCCGAAGCATTGTCAACTCCAGAGGGACCACTCTGGAAAGAAGATATTGAGAGTGAAATAGGCTCCATTCTGCATAACCATACTTGGGAGTTGGTTGATCTTCCTTCGGGAAATAAACCGTTGGGTTGTAAGTGGATACTCAAATTGAAGTATAAAACAGATGGGTCTATAGATAAGTACAAGTCCAGGTTGGTAGTCAAGAGCTACGGCAAAAGAAATGCCTTGACTACTTTGACACGTATTCCCCGGTGTTTAGGATGACGTCCATACGAGTATTCATTGCGATCGCAGCATTGCGTGACCTTGAGATACATCAAATGGATGTCAAGACAGCCTTCCTAAATGGTGAATTGTAAGATGAAATCTATATGGAACAACCCAAGGGGTATGTGGTTCCAGAGCAAGAGAAGAAAGTTTGTCGTCTTGTCAAATCTCTGTACGGGCTGAAACAAGCCCCGAAGCAATGACACAAAAAATTTGATAGTACTCTACTATCGAAGGGTTTTGCCATTAATGAGTGTGACAAATGTGTCTACATGAAAGGTAACTCTGACTCGATCATTATGATATGCATTTTTGTAGACGATATGTTGATCGCATGGAGCAGTCTTAACATAATTCTAGAGACTAAGAACATGTTAAAAGAATGCTTCGACATGGAGGATATGGGTATCACATATGTCATCTTAGGGATAAAAATCTCTAAGACGTCTGACAGACTGGTCTTATCTCAGTCTCACTACATCGAGGATATTTTGAGAAAGTTCGAGATGTTTGACAGTTCACATATAAAGTCACCAATGGATAGAAATCAAAATCTTGATAAAAATCATGGTGCACCCATATGCCGGAGCAATATGCACAGGTGATTGGTAGTTTGATGTACATAACAAACTGCACCCAACCTGATATTTCTTATGCAGTCAACAAGTTGGCTAGGTTTACCCGTAATCTGAGTAATGATCACTGGAAGGTGTTGAATCGGGTACTACAATACCTAAAATATACGCTAACTTACGGGTTGAATTATTTGAGATATCCAGCTGTACTAGAGGGGTACAGTGATGCAAACTGGATATCTGACATAGAGAACACCAAGTTCACCAGTGGGTATATATTTACAATTGGTGGTGGAGCTGTGTCTTGGAAATCCTCTAAGAAAACTTGCATCGCCCGATCCACGATGGAATCAGAGTTTATCTCTTTAGGCAGAGCAGAAGAAGAAGCTGAGTGGATTCACGACTTTTTAGAGGACGTTTCTTGTTAATACAAACCCGTACCTTCTGTAATTATCCACTGTGACAGCCAGTCGGCTCTAGAAAGGGCACGAAATTCTATGTACAATGGCAAGTCTCGTCATATTCGACGGAGACATAAGACCGTTAGGCAGCTGATCACCACGGGTATAATATCCATTGATTACATAAAATCAAAGGATAACATAGCTGACCCACAGACAAAGGGCTTACCCAAGGATTAAATGTTCTGCCTGTCTGGGGGAATGGGCTTAAAACCCAAGGTATAAGGACCAATACGGTGGTAACCCAACCTTATTGATTGGAGATCCTAGGAATTAGGTTCAATGTGAAAACTAAGCTGTAAAGGTTCAGTTGATCGCTTCGGTGGAAGCATGAGCACTTCGGATAATGATTTCTGTAAAGAAACACCAAATCCAAAACCATTCCCGCGATAGACTATAAATGCTATCTGCAGTGTGGGTAAGGTTAAGTTTCCAAAACATTTAATGATCCTCACCGATTGAGGTTAGGTTTGGGGAAACTTTTAATGGTTCCTAACACTTGTAAAGTGGGGTATAGCAGAATACCTTGTAGAAGACCACCTATTTAAGTGCGAGGACAAGCCGTCTCAAATGAACGCACTTAAGAATCCAAGAAGTGTCCAAGGCCACAACGGACAAAACATTACAAAGAACTGAGTAAAGGAAGTTGTTGTGTTGGTACCGTTGACTTGGCTTACACTAAACACTGACGGTTCAAGACATCACATTCACCGCGCAGTAAGTAAGTCCGATGGTATTCAACTATGGAAGGTTCAAAGCGTATGCTACCTATTCAGATGCAACATCGGTCCGCTAAAAGATTGCTGAAAAAGGCACTAAGTGTGTGTGCCAAAATCTCTTTTAAGAGGGGATTGTTGGAAATTTACTACATGTGGAATTAAGTATATCCCATTAATTTATGACTCGAACAATTGGGGCCCGCACGTCGGAAATGTCGTTTCCACACACGTGCACACGTAGTGTCAAGTATCGCAAATTTCATTAGTGAAAGATATATTGGTACGTACGTAATACGTTTGAGACATAGAATTATGGACGGTTATTGGCCAAATGACAAAGTATTCTATGTTGGTAAACGAAGGAAGAAGTGTAAGATGAAATGAGTCGGAAATCGCCGCGGAGCCGTGAAGGGTCGCGGTGCCACACCGTCGGAGCCGCGGTGCCTCCCAGGCAGAGGCCACGATGCTAATTGGTTGGCCAGTCACTGGAGCCGCGATGCTTCGGAGGCAGAATGCTGCGACGGGAAGTTGAAAAGATCTGACCTTTGGCTGGTTTTGGAGCATTGATTCTCCATTACTTGGCACATGAATTCAGCCATTATTTGGCTGAATGGAACCCATCAATCAAGTGCCATTACATGGCTATTGAAGGCTATTAGTTGGCTAGTTGAGGGGTCTTCTACTTACACTATAAATTGAGGCCTTTGGCTCAATTGAACACAACACTCAACACTTAGAAAATACTCCAGATTTTCTGAATTCATCTTTTTCCTCTCTAGCAAAGTTATTATACTCAAAGTTCATCAAGAGTAACACTTGAGTTTCCTTTGCTCATTTGTTAAGTTGTTGTATCTTGGGAGACTATTGCCCAACACCGTAAAAGGAGATATACGAGGCAATCTTGTCTTAAAGACAGAGTGTCATCACTCGACTCAACAAATTACACAAGCAGTTTATTAAGTTCTTGATTTCCAGTTTATTGTAATATTTAGTTTATTATTTCTTATTATTGTAATAGTTACTTACTTCCCGTTCCCTGCAACAACTGTATCCCAACAAATAGTGGAGTTTAACGAATTTAACTTGGACATATTTGGTATACAATCGTGCCCCAAAGTTAAAGTGGATATATATATATATACTTCCGTCTTACCTATTCCCCTCGTGCATGTATGATTTTTTTTCCTGAACTTACAAGGTTTATCATAGTCTTTATATCTTTTCTAAGTACGAGTCTTTCATCATAGTCTTCATTTTTAGGGTAAAGTTTGAAGGAAGAGATAGGTGTTCCATTAGAGTACTGGAACACCTGAAATCGATACAAGTGATCTTCTACAATCACACAATGATTCGACCAGCTGGATTTCAATATATTACGTGAGCGATAGGGCAAACTTTGCATGTCAAACTCGGACGTGTGCCACTCCTTATGATCCACGTTGTAACCATACGGATGTACCATGGATTCGAAAATATCGAATCAAGCAACCTCACGTACAACATCTTCTTGGAGTAGTCAATAATCTTAGCATGGTGACCGGCAATCAAGCATTGACAAACAAAAAGGGGTTCAAACAAATACCGCAAAACCCATCCTTGAGAAAGATTATTGATATCCAAAGCATCTCAAAGTGTAACAACAAGAACATATCCAAGAAAATCTCACAACGTGGGGTCCGGAGCATCTCAAAGTGTGATCCGTACGTGGGACACAACGTAGTACATGATGCACTCTTCGAGTCAAAAGCATATACCTTTATCTCATCGAATTTTCCTTAAAAAAAATTACAGTGGATGACAAATTGTTGTAATCAGGGGGCAATTTTTTTCTCAAAAGTCTCATCATCAAAATTCTTTGTGATAGGTATATCCGTCTCCATTGCAGACTTGCGGTACTTGGTTCTGTGTGAGGCACTGAGGGTTTTAACTTTTGGCTCAAATAATATTTATAATAATGTGTTGCAAAAAAACCTCACCTATTATGTATAGGGTCAAATCCGTGCACTCCACTCCTAAATATAATGGGATTTGAATTTTACTTTTATGAAGAAGAAAAAACTATTCTTAGTCTTTATGAACATAAGGGGGAAAAATACAAAGGGAAAGGCTTAAAAGTAAGGGTGGCCAGTGGGCCGGGCTCGGGTCTGGCGGGCCGGGTCTGGCGGGGTCGGGGTCGGGGCGGGATGAGCCAAGGGGTCGGGTCCGGCGGGTTTTCCTTTTTTTTTTTTTTTTATTATAACATATGTATAAAAAAACTCAATAAACAAGATAAGATAGTGTAATAAAAACATCCCAAGGCTGTTTTTGTGCCTCTTATATTATTTAATAGACATGATTTTTTTGTAATACAAATACAATTGTCTAAAATCTAAATTGTCACTTTGTGGTGTTGTCCAAAAGTTGCAAATTACATAATAAAATTGCAATTAAAAAAATTACATTCTCAAAAAAATTTGTTCTAATTGCTTGATGATTTCCTGTGGTTCTTCGGTTGGAATTGGTATTTGTTGGTCAAATTGATCCACGTCGCTTCCACTACCTTCGGTTAAGATTTCATTGTAGTTTTCATCTTCTTCTTCATTGATCTCCGGTTGACCGCACCTTCTCCACTCCGCTCGTATCCAATCTCTCGAATAATACCGCAATTTCCAAGTCGTCTCCGGCAAATGAGTGTCTCGTGGTCTCCTATTTGATATCTCGACGGCGTAAAAAGCGCTTTCGTACGCAGCTTGATGACGCTTGAATGTTCAAAACATCTCGGGCCATCAATGAAAGTGTCGGAAAGGTCTTCTCATTCTCCCTCCAAGATTTCAAATAAGTCTTCATGTCCATCTTCATTGATAACTTCTTGATACGGTACGTAACCCCGCAAAATAAAAATATCGAACTCGCTAATTTGGTTAGTAGAGGTACGATCGCACATTCTATTTCGAGGCTTTCAATACTAGCCGCGAAACAACATGTCTTTTGTGAGGTTGTGTTGAAGATGAAGAAGATGGTATGGAAGCCGGTAAGTTACTAGCATTTTCTTGTTGATAAAATCTATATTTTTTTTTGCATTGGTGTTCTACGCTAGACAACACTTCTTTAGTTTGTTCAATAGGTGGTGGGTGATTTAGATTTTTGGGACTTGGAGGTGGTAGTACTTCTATACAATCGTAAATAGTTTCAATTAGGGATTTAGTACCGTCTATTTTAATAGTAGGATTTAATACAGAACCAATAATATAAATAGAGGGAATAGGAATAAAATATTTTTTTAATAGCTGCCTTATAAGATGGTTTTTCCATATATTCACTAAGTAATAAAAATATTAGAGTTATATAAAACAACATAGTTGAAATAGTAGGATAATATATACCGGAAAATTCTTTTTTTGCTTGAAAAAATTTCTCTAAAAATACAATAAGTTCGGAAATTTTTACCCAATCACTATCTAAAATCATATCAGCTGGATTTTTATTATGAGAGTTAAAAAATAAAGTTATAGGTATTCTATAGTCATAAGCAACAAGTAGTTGCTCGTATAAAGAATTTCACCTATTGGATACTTCTTGTGGAATTTTTCTATAAGGTAGTCCACAATCGTGACAAGTTTTTTTATATTCTTTTCTACGTTGTACTTTATTACTTTTAAAAATAAAGTTTATAGAAAATTGTATTCTACTAAGAATGTCTTCAAAAAGTGATAGACCATCCTTTACAATTAAATTATAAATATGGCACGCGCATTTTGTATGAAAATGATCTGGAAAAGATGGAGTTAAACTATTTTTTAAAATTGTAATTGCGTAATTGTTAGAAGAAGCGTTATCTAATGTAATAGTCATAATTTTATCGGTTATTCCATAATAATGACACACTTGATAAATATTATCTGCAATAAAAGTACCGGTGTGCCTATCATCTATATATCTATACGCTAAAATACGTTTTTGCATAGACCATTTATAATCTATCAAATGACAAGTTACAGTTAAATAATCATGACCGTTAGTACTACGACCTAAATCAGACGTGATACATACTTTGCCATTAAAATGATATAATGAAAAATGTAAATATTGTTGATATAGTCATCTAATAAGACGAGATAAAGTGAGAATAGTCATCTAATAAGACGAGATAAAATTTATGACCCAGTGAGCTGGTAATGGGAGATGTCCATAAGTATGCATGAACAATGTCAAAGGGAGAAAACGTAACACTTAAAGAAGACTGAAAGGGAAGGAGAACATGTTTGCCTAAAGGGAAAGAAAAACATTGTTGGGCAAGTTTCCCATTATTACAATGAATTAAATTATTGCTTCTAAGAAAATTAAAAACATGAGCTCCTGGGTGTCCAAGTCTATTGAGCCAGGTTGACGAAGAGATTGTTGCAAAAGCGGTGGGAGGATTGACACTGACAACGGATGTGTGTAGGAAAGTATAGAGGTCCCCATCTCTATTGCATCTCGTGAGGAGTTTTCTAGTACGTAGGTCCGTTACAGAGAACCCAACTGGGCCAAAATTTATTGATATGGAATTATCGGTGGCAAATTTTCTAACGGAGATTAGGTTCTTGATAATATTTGGGGCATATAGGATGTTATTTAGGGAGAAGTGGGAATGCGGTGATGGTGTTAGTGTGTGGACAAACCCTTAAATTGGAATGCGATGACTATTTCCGACCATAATAGATTGCGTAGTATTTAAATTTCGCAGTTGAGTAAGATTACCAGAATTGATGGTGAGGTGAGACGTGACGCCTATAACTATATACCACGTATTATCGGGCTGCCGAGGAGTCAATGTGATGAAAGCCTAGCCCAAATTAGATTGGGGAAGGCCTGGAGCGGACTGATGTGCTCAAGGAAATTGGGTCAGATTATTGTGGCCTGTTGGCTGAGCTCCTTGTCTAATGGGTCGCTGCTGGGCTCCATGAAATCGGACCAGATGGTTGTGGCCCATCAACTGGGCTGGGGCGATCTACTTGGCTGCCTAAAGGTTGGCATGTTGGTTGTGGCCCATCTAATGTGCTCCCAGGCAGTTGGACCACTGTTGTAGCTTCAGTGTGTGGTGGGCCGCAGTCGCTGGACGCCTGTTAGAATCCCAGTGCCTTGCCCGAACCCCTCTGCCACCACTGCATCGCTGGACACTGCTACAACTGTGGTTGTTCTCGCCATGGAGGCTACGAGAGAGGAAGCGAGAGAAAAGAGAAAAACATAGAGGGGAGGGGGGTTCGAGACGTATACGAGGTGTATAAGGGGAAGTGTCGGCTATATACAAGGTGTATAACGGCTTAAGAATGTTGTATATGGGTAGTATATAGTGACGGTGAGGGTATAACATCTGTATACAGAGTGTTTATCGACGTGTATGGGCTGTATAAGAGGGGTATACGGCCTGTGGGAGAGATAGGGAGGGGGAAAAGGTTGTATATCATTGATATACCAAATGTATATAGGGTTGTTTGTAGAATTAGAGGGCTGGATAGCTGTATATCAGCGTATATCGGAGGTATACCGGTGGTATACGGGTGGTTTGGCGCTGGAAAGAGAAAGGGCAGGGCGGCCGAATTTTAGGTTTTAGGTTGGGAAGGATTATTGACTCTTGATACCATGTAGAATAGTATTAATCTCCCTTGGGGAGTCTTTCTCATTAATACAAATATATATAGTGTGTACAATGTGGAATCCTAATACAAGAGGGATCCTATAATTACCATAATTATACACTACTAATAATTACAAAATATATGGTGAATATTCTACTAATATTCACTAATACTAACAAGTATACATGATAACCAAAGAAAACCTTGGACATGAATTCCTCTTGCCTAGATGAACTAGATAGCCAAAAGCATACGAATCCCGTCCACTGATGGGTGGATCATCATCAAAATGAATATCATCCACATAATCGCGCTCTATTGAACTAACGGACAACTCTATTTTATTCTCCAAATCACGAAGGACTAGAATAGCTTGTGGTGTTCCATTAGAGTACTGGAACACCTGAAATCGATACAAGTGATCTTCTACAATCACACAATGATTCGACCAGCTGGATTTCAATATATTACGTGAGCGATAGGGCAAACTTTGCATGTCAAACTCAGACGTGTGCCACTCCTTATGATCCACGTTGTAACCATACAGATGTACCATGGATTCGAAAATATCAGAATCAAGCAACCTCACGTACAACATCTTCTTGGAGTAGTCAATAATCTTAGCATGGTGACTGGCAATCAAGCATTGACAAACAAAAAGGGGTTCAAACAGCTGCAAAACCCATCCTTGAGAAAGATTATTGATATCCAGCATCTCAAAGTGTAACAACAAGAACATATCCAGTAAAATCTCACAACGTGGGGTCTGGAGCATCTCAAAGTGTGATCCGTACGTGGGACACAACGTAGTACATGATGCACTCTTCGAGTCAAAAGCATATACCCTTATCTCATCGAATTTTCCTTAAAAAAAATTACAAAGGATGACCAATTGTTGTAATCGGGGGGCAATTTTTTTCTCAAAAGTCTCATCATCAAAATTCTTTGTGATAGGTATATCCGTCTCCATTGCGGACTTGCGGTACTTGGTTCTGTGTGAGGCACCGAGGGTTTTAACTTTTGGCTCAAATAATATTTATAATAATGTGTTGCAAAAAAACCTCACCTATTATGTATAGGGGCAAATCCGTGCACTCCCTCCTAAATATAATGGGATTTGAATTTTACTTTTATGAAGAAGAAAAAACTATTCTTAGTCTTTATGAACGTAAGGGGGAAAAATACAAAGGGAAAGGCTTAAAAGTATTCCAAAAAAAAACTCACCTACTATGTATAGGGACAATTAGCAAATTGGGTACTCCTGTCCTAGATATAATGGGATTTGAATGGGGGTGGGGGGGGGGGGGGGGGAACTAGTCTTTATTCTTGAAATTTTTAGTTAATTCCTTTCTGTCCATCTATAGAATTAGTGAAGAAGTGACCATAAAAAAGACGGTTCAAATTCGAAAGGGGACATATATTAAGGTGCAATACCAAAAGAAGGGAAAATTACATGGGCTAACTATTATAAGGCCTATATTACTATTGTTACCAATATAATTAAATATTTTCTAGTAGTACCAAATAATTTATCAGTTTTAGCAGAAAAGATTCGCCCATCTCCCCTTTTTTAGCCTAACTAGTCAAGTGTTGTACGTATGCATCACGTCAATCAATATAAAATATATAAAAATTTGTTGAAAAAATAGCAATTGACGTTAATCTTTTTTTCTTTGATTTTTGTAGAGAAAATGAAATTCAGTGCCCTTTGTATGAAGTATATGTAATATTCTGAGTTGCAAATTACTCTATATTAACTGTTTAGAGTTTTGATATTTAAGTTTCACAACCTACAATACTTTTGCAATTTTAATTTAGACTTCAAATTTAGAAGATGCAATATATATAATTTGTAAGCTTAATGTTCACGTAAAGAATATACACATTAAATAATCTCTATTTCACCAGCTATACTCAAAAGTGTATATAGAGTGATACTTTTGTTTAGAGTCGAAGAATTTAAACCCATGCTCAATCCAAGTTGCTTCCATCTTTCTTGCGTCATTAGAAATGTTTCTCAAGGTATTTACTTCCGTTTAGAACTCTAAACATTAATACTCAAATTATTTAAACTAATTTTATGCTCAGGAAAAAATCATACATGCACGAGGGAAATAGGGAAGGCGGAAGTAATATATATATTAATACTCAAACTATGTAAACTAATTTTATGCTCAGGAAAAAATCATACATGCACGAGGGAAATAGGGAAGACGGAAGTATATATATATATATACATATGGAGGAGATTGGTTCCGTTACCGGGAAACGAACCCGGGTCTCCTGGGTGAAAGCCAGATATCCTAACCGCTGGACGAATAGATCAATATAGAGGGGGGTGTATTTCAATAAAATATTTCAATAAAAAGGGGTAAAACAGTTGGTTTGTAGTCCTACTCGGTACTCCCTTCCTGTTATACTTCTCCTTATGTTAGTCTTGTGGACCAATCAGCTATCTCCTTGGTACATAATAATTTGATTTTTATTTTTTATTTTTTATAAATTCTGGACTATGTCCAGTCACGAAAATTTTATACTGTTCATCTCATGAAATCTTTATACTGTTCATCTCTTCCTTCAAACTTTACCCTAAAAATGACAGTCGTCTTTAGCCACACCCAATTTTTGGACCAACATCGTCCTTCAGCGGACATTACAACGGTCCTTCGTTAACCACCGTTAACATAGGAATTTACAGGATAATCCATGGAGGTCATTATAGAGTTCAAAGGATAACCATATACTAAGCATATAGAGTTCATGATTATAACAATTATAACAAGTTCATGATAACAACAATAACAACAATTATAACAACATATTTCCTGCAAAATTAGATTCTGCAAGACTAATTTATATAAATATTGAAAACATAATTTACATATGGAGGAGATAACTTTCTGGAAAAAAGACTTACATAATTTGAAAACAGGGAGGTTTCCCTTTCGGGGAGCCCCGGAACTTAGTAGCACACGAAAATAAATAAGCGTAAAACTATTTTAGAGGAATAGTGGTGTTTATACAAAGGGGATGAGAGGAAAGGTTGGAGGGAGTTGAGGCATTTGAGAGAGTATTATTTTTCGCTCTTCTGTCTCTGTTTTGTATGTCTTTCTTTCTTCTCTGGAGTCTTCTATTTATAGAGTCTGGCGGACTTCAACTTGCGGATTTCAAAATGATTTAAGAATCTTTTGTGTTCAAATTTCAAAAGCGCTATGGGCCCCATCGTCACGTGAACTTTTTTCAAAAGCTACTTTATCATTTTGTCGTTTCATCCTTGCTGTCCCGTATTATTCTCTTTACGTCTCTATCTTATCTTCTGCATTTATTCATCCTTGTGTCGAATCTTTTTATCTTTACGTCTCTATCTTATCTTCTGCATTTATTCGTCCTTGTGTCGAATCTTATCGTCTGCATTATTCGTCTTTATGTCGCTATCGTTGTGTCTTCTTTTGTCTGCTGCATTATTGTCTTGTAAGAAAAACATCTTCGGAAAAATATCTTGTTCTGTTGAGGATGCCATTTTTCTACGTGTCTAGATTATGCAGTGCTATTGAGTCGAAACTCATTCCTGAATCATAATTATTAGGGTCTTGAGCATCATTTAGGTCATGTGCATCTGTGAAATCACTGTCTGAAACGTGTTCTTCATCTGAATTATGATCTTGACTATGGACCGTTAACTGGGATGATTGTGGTACAGTCGGATTTACATGTTTTTCTTGTTCCGTACCTTCGTTCTGGGTGTCTTCTCTGTTCTGAAGAATCCTTGCTAATGTTTCTTGAACTATTCTTTCTATATTTTTATTTTTTTCCTTTTAGAATTGCTAGTTCTTGCTCTGGAAGAAGATCCTTGAGTAAATGTTTTAGGGAGTCTTCTTCTGGGTTTAGAGGAATTATCTTCCTCACTTTCACTTTTTGGCAAAGTGACAGCCATTAACGGATTTGATAAGTCTTTACCGGCTACCGTTTGAACCGGACTAGCTGTACCTTCATCCGGTACAGTGGATCTATTTGCATTCAGAAGGGAATGCACACCTGTCTCATCCATTTTTATAGGAGATGGAGAACTCTATTTCTGAACTTCTTGTAGTTTTTTCTCTAATATTTGTATTTGTTCTGTGAGTCTGGTATTTTGTAGGATAAGTGTGTCTTTTGTCTGGTTAATTCTTCGTACTGTTTCGGTCATTGTGGTGCAATGATCGCAGAATATGATTTTATTTGTGTCTTTCTGGATATTATATTGAGGGGTTTGATTTGGATTTTGTCTGAGGGCCGGGGAAATGTAATAATTTGGCCCAAGTACTCCTCTTGCATAGTCTAGAGCTTCATTAAAATCATTAAAACCTTTAAAGAGAGGTTTCCGTATATCCTTTATAGAGTCTAAAACTTCTAACTAGGTTTGGTAAATTCCGTTAGTTTTTCCATGAATTACCACGTAAAACTTAAAACGTTTATCCCGATTTTTCTCGCAAAGTATTGACAAAGACAGCTTTAAAGTTGCTACAAAACGGCTAGTGTCTTTTCTGTTATGCGAAATCCATAAATTGTCTATCAAACATTTTTGTTGTCTGTCTACTATGAATTCTGGTAATAATTTGAAAGTTAAATTTGAAGACGGAAAAGCTACTAAATTATTCTTTCCAAAATAAAGTCTTTCTATTGTTGGAGTCTCTAAGTCGGACATGGGTTTAAACTTAAGATTACCCAATACCTTTTGTCTGTAATCATCTTGGGATATGGCTGGGCCTTTTCCCTTGTCTGTAGTCTGATTCTTTGAAGAACTCATGTTGTTTAACAAAAAACAAAAACTTTTAATTAGATGTAATATTTAATATGCTGAGCTGGTCTGCTAGATTATTGTCTTTTCCTTTTATGTGTTCAAATACTAGGTTGTAGATTGATATGGTGTCTAAAAAATTTAACCATCTTCTTCTACTGCTATTCTTATCATTAATTTTTTGGTGGAATTTAACTATTGCCTCACAATCAGTTCTAACTAATACTTCAGGTTTATTTAAGATGTATAATCTAAAACTGTTTAGTCCGTAGACTACTGCTAGTATTTCTGCGTCTATGCTACTCATATTACCTTTCTTACCACTTTGATAAGCACAGATCTTTTCTTCAGTTTTATTACTATACTTATTTGGTTTTGCTTTTAGGACAGCTCCCCATCCTTCAAAGCTTCCATCTGTCTCTATGATTAGAAAGTCTGTTTCTAATGGCATAGTTAAATATGGGATATTTTTTACTTTTTCTTTTATTGCCTGTACCAGTTTTATGTCTTCTGTATTAAAATGTTTTTGTCCTGTGGAGCCTGTTTTAGCATACAGGGGTCCTGCTATTTTTCCTAGGTCCTTTATAAAATTCCTAGCGTAATTTACTACCTAGAAATTTCTGGAGTTCTTTGGTACTATCTAGTTTGTCTGGCATATCTAATACTTTTTTGGCTATGTGGGGCTGTAATTTTATTTTTCCTTCTCCTAAAATTACTCCTAAAAAAATTATATATTTCTTACATAGCTCCATTTTTTTCTTACTTATTATTATTCCGTTACTAACAAATAACCTGAACACTGTTTGTAAATGTCCAAGGTGTTCATTCATATTATTACTAAATACTAGAATATCATCTATATATACTAGTACAAATCTTTTATATTCCCCGAAAATAGAATCCATTTTCCTCTGAAAATTGGTGGGGCAGTCTTTAAGCCAAAAGGCATGACAAGCCATTCAAAATGTCCTTCCGGACAAGTGAAAGCAGTCCAGTCTATACTGTCTGGATGCATCTTTACTTGCCAATAGCCTGACTTACAATCGAACTTACTAAAAATGAAGACTATGATGAAAGACTCGTACTTAGAAATTAAAACCGAATTAAGTACCCTGTATCCAACGTATTCTAGATTAAATAGTAATAAAGAAAACCCGCTAAGACTGTTAGAACTTATAGATATTATATCAGGATTAGAATATAAGCTGCTTGGACATCTAAAGTCACGAGCATTAGCACAGAAGGAGAAGAAGCGATTTAAACCATATTAAAATATATGAGATCACTACCTTTTGTAAAAGAAATTAGATTCAATTATTGGCTTATAGATAGAGATATAAAACGTAAAAACGAATATATAAGAGCGGAAAGAGCTTTAAGATCTTATTTAGAACTAATAGAATTGCCAGTCTTGTCTGAATTAATTACAAATAGACAGTTAAGAAGTCAAATTAACGAAGAACAGATTACGGCTATAAAGTGGGAATTACAAGGTTTAGTAAGTGACATAGAATACCTAAAAGATAGTATAGCCTATCATCAGAGAATTTATAAAATAAGAATACCCCTAGGATAATAAAATAGATCCACTAAAACACTTAGAATATTTAGATTTGCAAATACTCCCAAAAAAGAAGTACAGAGCTTTAAAAGACTATAGTATTATAAAGTGTAACTTCAGTACAGGAGAGCATATATTACATAGTGAAGATAAACAGTTAAATACGATAGTAGATCTAGTTATAAACCTAAGTGAGAGCATACAAAATAGTAATAATTATGCTAAGAAAAGTTTAGAGCAATTAGAAATATCTCAGACTAAACAAAAGAAAATTTTCAAAAAATCAGAACAGAACTTAGAATATATAAATACTCTAGTCAACAAGTGCGATTTTAAAAGGTTATCTACAAAATTAGAATTAGAAACTTTATTAAAAAACAACTTAACAAGTATAGAATTAAAAACTACCCAAGAAATCAATAAAGTTAAAAAAGATTTAGAATCTTTAACTAGTAAAATCACAAAGTTAGAAAAGACAATTCAAGAATTAAAAGAAATCACCTTTCATGAGTAGACTAAAAACTGTTTCAAGACGAAGCTTTAAAAATAATAGAAAAAACTATACCTCTACCAACAGATTATAAAGAATACGTACCTGGTGCAAAATCAGACCAAATACTATTACATCAAAATATTACCCTAGTCACTTTAATTTTAGACCTTACTAGGAAAATAGAAACAATATCATCAAGATTAGAAATAATTAGTGACCGTATTTATTCAATAGTAAGAGAACAAGATAAAGAAATCTCGAAGGATAAACAAGTAGAAGAGCTAATAGATCAATTAAAAAGAGTAGAAATAACCCCTCAAAAAGAAAGAGTTAGAATAAATAAAAAACCTCAAAAATGGACATTTTTTCAGTTATATCAAGAACAGAAAGAGAAAGGCCAAGTTTAAGTTTTTCTGAAGACAGAATAGGAAATAATTTCATATCAAGAATGTTAAACAGAAGAACACCTGAAGAAAATAATAGACAACTAAGTGAAGTAATAAACGTTGATAGAGACATTAGTATTTTCCAACAAAATCAGTTAAAATTATTAAACCCCAAAACCTTATACAATACAGGACAGTTCACGTCAACAACACAACTGTATAGACATTATAGAGAAGAACAACTATCTGTTTTAGGAAATATAGCCGGTAATATAAGTCTGATTAGTACAGAATCGTTAAAACAAATTAAAAAGACCACCAAAACTCTCATGCATACGGGACTAATTATAGTAGGCTTAAAAGGATTAACGAGAAAAAACTTAGGATGTAAAGTACTAGTAGTAATTTATGACGATAGATGGTCAGACATGAAAAAATCCATAATCGGAATGACTGAAGTCGATATGACCGATAATGGAGGAATATTCTACATTAGCCCAGATTTTCTAATGAATTTAGCAGAATTTGGAAAACATATAAAGATAGGAATACAAACAAAAGGATATGAAGAAATGCATAACGGAAATAATTTACTCTTATGCTTAGGATTTTTAGGAAAAATGACAGATAATAGTAATATAAAATTTAAAATAAAAATAAATGATGTAGTAGAATTAATGGGCAATAAAGAAATTAATTTAATCAAACCTATTAAAATAAGTCCAGATGAATACGCAGGTTTAGAATGGAAATTAGATCAGTTTAATCATAAGAAAAAGATGTTACAACCAGAATCTCATCTGGTATATAATAATCCGAAAGGACAAACATCCATAAGATTCACGAACTATAATTACATTCCCCAAAAAGACTGTGAGGAAGAAAGTACAGTAAACGAACAAGAAATAACATAAACTACTATGATGAATATAGAACTAATACAAGAAGGTTTTGAAGTAGACATTGCCTTAGAAGAAGCTAAACGCCTGCAAAAACAAAAACCACAGATGTTATTCAAATGGAAAGGATGTAAGTTAGATAATTTAAACTTAGAACAAACTATAGAACATTTTAAATTATGCGATTTAAGAACTGACAACCTAGGATACAAAGCAGAACAGACTTATCAACAGAAAGTAGATACTTTTGAATCAATATGGGAAGACCTTATTCTTTGTGACGATGAGTTAGAAATAGATTCAGTAATAAGTCAAAAAGAATTAATGGAAACTAGTGCGTCAAGCTCTAGCCCATTCCAAAGAACAACAGGAGAACAATACACAGTAGATACAAATACAAGAAATGTACCTAGAAGAAGGGTATATAGAACAACTGGAGAACCTATAGAACAGTAAACCATCAGGCAGAAGAATGCCTTTAGAAGAACCTATTACTCTCCAAGAAGGAGGAAATAGAGGAAAATTTTAAACATAGCAGCCCACGATCCACAGCGATGGAACTCAGTAATCGATTTGTGGAAAGGAATAGTAGTAGCAGACTATATACAAAATTATGTAGAAACATACGCTGAAACAATGTATAAATACATAGAAACATTTTTAGGAGAATCTACTAAAGCCTTATAGGAAGCTTATAAAACAGATTTCCAAAATGAATTCCAACAATTAGTAGCAATGGGAGCAAACCCATATAATTTTACTAATAAAATACACACTTTAATTACAGGTGAAGACCCAAATAGTGGTCTAGTAATATTACAAAGAAATGCGCTAATTAAATTAGAGCAACTAAGTATAAGCAATTGGGTTTACATAAAGAAGTTCCTAAATGACTTCTTTTATTACTGTACAATTAGTGGAAACTCGTTTGACCAAGAATTAGGAAAGAAACTATTTAATAAACTGTCAGGAGCTCTAGGAAGAGAAATAGAAGAACGTTGGAATAAAAGAGACGGCGTAATACAAAACCCAAACATAAAATGGTCAATAGGACATAGAATACAACACGTGATGGACATTTTACAAGAAAAATGTATTCACTTACAGATACAAAAACAATTAAAACAAAATGAATTAAGTTTCTGTAAAAGCGTAATATACACAACTCAAAGCTATGATAAAGATAAGCCTAAAAGAAGAAATTATCACAAGTATAAGAAAAGATATAAAGACTATGATAAATACAAAAATAAAAAAATTATTATCTGAGAAAATCCTCAGCCAAAAAGCCTTATTTAGATAAAGATAGACATATAAGAAAATACAGAACTGATAGAAATTACAAAAATAGGCTAGAATGCTTTACATGCGGAAGTATAGAACACTTGGCAAATACTTGCCCTAAAAGAATAAACAATAATAAACGTAACTCCCAACTAATAGAAGATTTTCAAGAAACATTAATAAATGTAGATGAATATATGTCAGACACAGAAAGTATATACTCAGTAGTTAGTATAGAAACAGGAGAAACAAGTAAAATAGACTCATCTGACTCCGAAGCAGATGAACTAATTAACGAGTTAGGAATAGAAAAATTAGATCTAGACATAGATTTTAAACACCATAAATAATTTAGTAAACATAGGAATAAATTGCGATCATATTTTTGAAAAGAATAAAGGATTAGACAGTAAAGCTTGTTGTATATGTAAATGGTTCCCTAGCAGAAGTAAAAGGGCAAAATGCAAGAATTGCTTTCTAGAAGGATGCATAGAATGTATTCAGAAAGAATTTAAGATAATCATAAATCAGAAAGAAGTAGTAAACAAGACGCGTGAAGATTTAACTCTAGCAATGAGAGTGATAACTTTAGAAACTAGAGTAAATACGTTAGAAACTAGACTTTTTCAGTTAGAAAAAGGAAAACAAATAGACGAAAATACAGACAAGATAAATCTCGATGAGACACAAAACAATCCAACAACAGAACTAATGAACAATGAAGAACTTAGAACATTAGTCTGTAATGAGGATAAAAAGTTTGGATCACTAAAATTACTGACAAAAGTTAGAATTAAAGACTACGAAATTACAACTCTAGCCCTAGTAGATTCGGGATGTACAAAGAGTATATTAAATAAAAAGATTGTCCCTCATAATTTAATTAAAACCTTAGATAAGCCAGTTGCAGCCATGCAAATGGATGGAACTCATAATATATATAATCATTACATTCAAGAGGCTTCAATAAGTTTTATAAATACATGCTCAAAATTCTATAACCCAAATTATAAAATGGACAAAATATGGGTAAGAGAACTAAACATAAATACAGATTTTATTTTAGGACTAGAATTTTTATTAAACGATAATGGAAGCTATACTATTACTAGAGATGGAGTTATTTTTTAAAAAAATAGCACATATACACCAGTACAAACTCAGAAGGCAGAAACAAAAGTTATACAAATCTCTCCAGTAGACCTACAAAATAGAACAGAAGAAAGTTTTTGTTGTCAAGACTGTAAAAACGGAGAAAAATATTGTAACAAAAATAATGGAAAAAATCTAATCTTAGAAGAAATTCTGGAAGATGAAAATGACAATAAAATCAATAAAAATTATACATTAATAGATATAGAAACAGAATTTTATAATTTCAAAACCGGAATAGACAAAATAGGAATAATAAAAAACCAAAGAGACTTGGATAACATAATAAAAATATTAGATGAATTAGAAATCATAGGAGAAAAACCTTTAAAACACTGGAACAATAATAAAGTACTCTGTAAATTAGATATAATAAATCCGGAATATATTATTAAGACTGCATCTATAGAAGCAACAAATAAAGACTTAGAAGATTTTAAAATAAAAATAAAAGAATTACTAGAATTAGGAGTAATAAGAAGATCTATTTCTAAACATAGATCAGCAGCCTTCATAGTAAGAAATCATTCTGAAATAGTTAGAGGAAAAGCAAGAATGGTTATAAATTACAAAAGACTTAACGATAATACTAAGAATGATGGGTACAAATTACCAGACAAAACAGAATTAATTAATCGAATACAAGGAAATAATTTTTTTAGTAAGTTCGATTGTAAGTCAGGCTATTGGCAAGTAAAGATGCATCCAGACAGTATAGACTAGACTGCTTTCACTTGTCCCGAAGGACATTTTGAATGGCTTGTCATGCCTTTTGGCTTAAAGACTGCCCCACCAATTTTCCAGAGGAAAATGGATTCTATTTTCGGGGAATATAAAAGATTTGTACTAGTATATATAGATGATATTCTAGTATTTAGTAATAATATGAATGAACACCTTGGACATTTACAAACAGTGTTCAGGTTATTTGTTAGTAACGGAATAATAATAAGTAAGAAAAAAATGGAGCTATGTAAGAAATATATAATTTTTTTAGGAGTAATTTTAGGAGAAGGAAAAATAAAATTACAGCCCCACATAGCCAAAAAAGTATTAGATATGCCAGACAAACTAGATAGTACCAAAGAACTCCAGAAATTTCTAGGTAGTAAATTACGCTAGGAATTTTATAAAGGACCTAGGAAAAATAGCAGGACCCCTGTATGCTAAAACAGGCTCCACAGGACAAAAACATTTTAATACAGAAGACATAAAACTGCTACAGGCAATAAAAGAAAAAGTAAAAAATATCCCATATTTAACTATGCCATTAGAAACAGACTTTCTAATCATAGAGACGAGATGGAAGCTTTGAAGGATGGGGAGTGTCATAAAAAGCAAAACCAAATAAGTATAGTAATAAAACCGAAGAAAAGATCTGTGCTTATCAAAGTGGTAAGAAAGGTAATATGAGTAGCATAGACGCGAAATACTAGCGAGTCTACGGACTAAACAGTTTTAGATTATACATCTTAAATAAACCTGAAGTATTAGTTAGAACTGATTGTGAGGCAATAGTTAAATTCCACCAAAAAATTAATGATAAGAATAGCAGTAGAAGAAGATGGTTAAATTTTTTAGACACCATATCAATCTACAACCTAGTATTTGAACACATAAAAGGAAAAGACAATAATCTAGCAGACCAGCTCAGCATATTAAATATTACATCTAATTAAAAGTTTTTGTTTTTTGTTAAACAACATGAGTTCTTCAAAGAATCAGACTACAGACAAGGGAAAAGGCCCAGCCATATCCCAAGATGATTACAGACAAAAGGTATTGGGTAATCTTAAGTTTAAACCCATGTCCGACTTAGAGACTCCAACAATAGAAAGACTTTATTTTGGAAAGAATAATTTAGTAGCTTTTCCGTCTTCAAATTTAACTTTCAAATTATTACCAGAATTCATAGTAGACAGACAACAAAAATGTTTGATAGACAATTTATGGATTTCGCATAACAGAAAAGACACTAGCCGTTTTGTAGCAACTTTAAACTGTCTTTGTCAATACTTTACTGAGAAAAATCAGGATAAACGTTTTAAGTTTTACGTGGTAATTCATGGAAAAACTAACGGAATTTACCAAACCTAGTTAGAAGTTTTAGACTCTATAAAGGATATACGGAAACCTCTCTTTAAAGGTTTTAATGATTTTAATGAAGCTCTAGACTATGCAAGAGGAGTACTTGGGCCAAATTATTACATTTCCCCGGCCCTCAGACAAAATCCAAATCAAACCCCTCAATATAATATCCAGAAAGACACAAATAAAATCATATTCTGCGATCATTGCACCACAATGACCGAAACAGTACGAAGAATTAACCAGACAAAAGACACACTTATCCTACAAAATACCAGACTCACAGAACAAATACAAATATTAGAGAAAAAACTACAAGAAGTTCAGAAATAGAGTTCTCCATCTCCTATAAAAATGGATGAGACAGGTGTGCATTCCCTTCTGAATGCAAATAGATCCACTGTACCGGATGAAGGTACAGCTAGTCCGGTTCAAACGGTAGCCGGTAAAGACTTATCAAATCCGTTAATGGCTGTCACTTTGCCAAAAAGTGAAAGTGAGGAAGATAATTCCTCTAAACCCAGAAGAAGACTCCCTAAAACATTTACTCAAGGATCTTCTTCCAGAGCAAGAACTAGCAATTCTAAAAGGAAAAAAATAAAAATATAGAAAGAATAGTTCAAGAAACATTAGCAAGGATTCTTCGAACGAGAGAAGACACCCGAACGAAGGTACGGAACAAGAAAAACATGTAAATCCGACCGTACCACAATCATCCCGATTAACGGTCCATAGTCAAGATCATAATTCGGATGAAGAACACGTTTCGATAAAGGATTTCACGGATGCACATGACCTAAATGATGCTCAAGACCCTAATAATTATGATTCGGGAATGAGTTTCGACTCAATAGCACTTTGCATAATCTAGACACGTAGAAAAATGGCATCCTCAACGAACAAGATATTTTTCCGAAGATGTTTTTCTTACAAGACAATAATGCAGCAGACAAAAGAAGACACAACGATAGCGACATAAAGACGAATAATGCAGACGATAAGATTCGACACAAGGACGAATAAATGCAGAAGATAAGATAGAGACGTAAAGATAAAAAGATTCGACACAAGGATGAATAAATGCAGAAGATAAGATAGAGACGTAAAGAGAATAATACGGGACAGCAAGGATGAAACGACAAAATGATAAAGTAGCTTTTGAAAAAAGTTCACGTGACGATGGGGCCCATAGCGCACCCGGCTGAACACAAAAGATTCTTAAATCATTTTGAAATCCGCAAGTTGAAGTCCGCCAGACTCTATAAATAGAAGACTCCAGAGAAGAAAGAAAGACATACAAAACAGAGACAGAAGAGCGAAAAATAATACTCTCTCAAATGCCTCAACTCCCTCCAACCTTTCCTCTCATCCCCTTTGTATAAACACCACTATTCCTCTAAAATAGTTTTACGCTTATTTATTTTCGTGTGCTACTAAGTTCCGGGGCTCCCCGAAAGGGAAACCTCCCTGTTTTCAAATTATGTAAGTCTTTTTTCCAGAAAGTTATCTCCTCCATATGTAAATTATGTTTTCAATATTTATATAAATTAGTCTTGCAGAATCTAATTTTGCAGGAAATATGTTGTTATAATTGTTGTTATTGTTGTTATCATGAACTTGTTATAATTGTTATAATCATGAACTCTATATGCTTAGTATATGGTTATCCTTTGAACTCTATAATGACCTCCATGGATTATCCTGTAAATTCCTATGTTAACGGTGGTTAACGAAGGACCGTTGTAATGTCCGCTGAAGGACGATGTTGGTCCAAAAATTGGGTGTGGCTAAAGACGACTGTCATTTTTAGGGTAAAGTTTGAAGGAAGAGATGAACAGTATAAAGATTTCATGAGATGAACAATATAAAATTTTCGTGACTGGACAGAGTCCAGAATTTATAAAAAAAAAAAAAAAAAATCAAATTATTATGTACCAAGGAGATAGCTGATTGGTCCACAAGACTAACATAAGGAGAAGTATAACAGGAAGGGAGTACCGAGTAGGACTACAAACCAACTGTTTTACCCCTTTTTATTGAAATACACCCCCCTCTATATTGATCTATTCGTCCAGCGGTTAGGATATCTGGCTTTCACCCAGGAGACCCGGGTTCGTTTCCCGGTAACGGAACCAATCTCCTCCATATGTATATATATATATATACTTCCGTCTTCCCTATTTCCCTCGTGCATGTATGATTTTTTCCTGAGCATAAAATTAGTTTACATAGTTTGAGTATTAATATATATATTACTTCCGCCTTCCCTATTTCCCTCGTGCATGTATGATTTTTTCCTGAGCATAAAATTAGTTTAAATAATTTGAGTATTAATGTTTAGAGTTCTAAACGGAAGTAAATACCTTGAGAAACATTTCTAATGACGCAAGAAAGATGGAAGCAACTTGGATTGAGCATGGGTTTAAATTCTTCGACTCTAAACAAAAGTATCACTCTATATACACTTTTGAGTATAGCTGGTGAAATAGAGATTATTTAATGTGTATATTCTTTACGTGAACATTAAGCTTACAAATTATATATATTGCATCTTCTAAATTTGAAGTCTAAATTAAAATTGCAAAAGTATTGTAGGTTGTGAAACTTAAATATCAAAACTCTAAACAGTTAATATAGAGTAATTTGCAACTCAGAATATTACATATACTTCATACAAAGGGCACTGAATTTCATTTTCTCTACAAAAATCAAAGAAAAAAAGATTAACGTCAATTGCTATTTTTTCAACAAATTTTTATATATTTTATATTGATTGACGTGATGCATACGTACAACACTTGACTAGTTAGGCTAAAAAAGGGGAGATGGGCGAATCTTTTCTGCTAAAACTGATAAATTATTTGGTACTACTAGAAAATATTTAATTATATTGGTAACAATAGTAATATAGGCCTTATAATAGTTAGCCCATGTAATTTTCCCTTCTTTTGGTATTGCACCTTAATATATGTCCCCTTTCGAATTTGAACCGTCTTTTTTATGGTCACTTCTTCACTAATTCTATAGATGGACAGAAAGGAATTAACTAAAAATTTCAAGAATAAAGACTAGTTCCCCCCCCCCCCCACCCCCATTCAAATCCCATTATATCTAGGACAGGAGTACCCAATTTGCTAATTGTCCCTATACATAGTAGGTGAGTTTTTTTTTGGAATACTTTTAAGCCTTTCCCTTTGTATTTTTCCCCCTTACGTTCATAAAGACTAAGAATAGTTTTTTCTTCTTCATAAAAGTAAAATTCAAATCCCATTATATTTAGGAGGGGAGTGCACGGATTTGCCCCTATACATAATAGGTGAGGTTTTTTTGCAACACATTATTATAAATATTATTTGAGCCAAAAGTTAAAACCCTCAGTGCCTCACACAGAACCAAGTACCGCAAGTCTGCAATGGAGACGGATATACCTATCACAAAGAATTTTGATGATGAGACTTTTGAGAAAAAAATTGCCCCCTGATTACAACAATTGGTCATCCACTGTAATTTTTTTTAAGGAAAATTCTGATGAGATAAGGGTATATGCTTTTGACTCTGAAGAGTGCATCATGTACTACGTTGTGTCCCACGTACGGATCACACTTTGAGATGCTCCAGACCCCACGTTGTGAGATTTTACTGGATATGTTCTTGTTGTTACACTTTGAGATGCTGGATATCAATAATCTTTCTCAAGGATGGGTTTTGCAGCTGTTTGAACCCCTTTTTGTTTGTCAATGCTTGATTGCCAGTCACCATGCTAAGATTATTGACTACTCCAAGAAGATGTTGTACGTGAGGTTGCTTGATTCTGATATTTTCGAATCCATGGTACATCTGTATGGTTACAACGTGGATCATAAGGAGTGGCACACGTCTGAGTTTGACATGCAAAGTTTGCCCTATCGCTCACGTAATATATTGAAATCCAGCTGGTCGAATCATTGTGTGATTGTAGAAGATCACTTGTATCGATTTCAGGTGTTCCAGTACTCTAATGGAACACCACAAGCTATTCTAGTCCTTCGTGATTTGGAGAATAAAATAGAGTTGTCCGTTAGTTCAATAGAGCGCGATTATGTGGATGATATTCATTTTGATGATGATCCACCCATCAGTGGACGGGATTCGTATGCTTTTGGCTATCTAGTTCATCTAGGCAAGAGGAATTCATGTCCAAGGTTTTCTTTGGTTATCATGTATACTTGTTAGTATTAGTGAATATTAGTAGAATATTCACCATATATTTTGTAATTATTAGTAGTGTATAATTATGGTAATTATAGGATCCCTCTTGTATTAGGATTCCACATTGTACACACTATATATATTTGTATTAATGAGAAAGACTCCCCAAGGGAGATTAATACTATTCTACATGGTATCAAGAGTCAATAATCCTTCCCAACCTAAAACCTAAAATTCGGCCGCCCAGCCCTTTCTCTTTCCAACGCCAAACCACCCGTATACCACCGGTATACCTCCGATATACGCTGATATACAGCTATCCAGCCCTCTAATTCTACAAACAACCCTATATACATTTGGTATATCAATGATATACAACCTTTTCCCCCTCCCTATCTCTCCCACAGGCCGTATACCCCTCTTATACAGCCCATACACGTCGATAAACACTCTGTATACAGATGTTATACCCTCACCGTCACTATATACTACCCATATACAACATTCTTAAGCCGTTATACACCTTGTATATAGCCGACACTTCCCCTTATACACCTCGTATACGTCTCGAACCCCCCTCCCCTCTATGTTTTTCTCTTTTCTCTCGCTTCCTCTCTCGTAGCCTCCATGGCCGAGAACAACCACAGTTGTAGCAGTGTCCAGCGATGCAGTGGTGGCAGAGGGGTTCGGGCAAGGCACTGGGATTCTAACAGGCGTCCAGCGACTGCGGCCCACCACACACTGAAGCTACAACAGTGGTCCAACCGGGGGAGCACATTAGATGGGCCACAACCAACATGCCAACCTTTAGGCAGCCAAGTAGATCGCCCCAGCCCAGTTGATGGGCCACAACCATCTGGTCCGATTTCATGGAGCCCAGCAGCGACCCATTAGACAAGGAGCTCAGCCAACAGGCCACAATAATCTGACCCAATTTCCTTGAGCACATCAGTCCGCTCCAGGCCTTCCCCAATCTAATTTGGGCTAGGCTTTCATCACATTGACTCCTCGGCAGCCCGATAATACGTGGTATATAGTTATAGGCGTCACGTCTCACCTCACCATCAATTCTGGTAATCTTACTCAACTGCGAAATTTAAATACTACGCAATCTATTATGGTCGGAAATAGTCATCGCATTCCAATTTAAGGGTTTGTCCACACACTAACACCATCACCGCATTCCCACTTCTCCCTAAATAACATCCTATATGCCCCAAATATTATCAAGAACCTAATCTCCGTTAGAAAATTTGCCACCGATAATTCCATATCAATAAATTTTGGCCCAGTTGGGTTCTCTGTAACGGACCTACGTACTAGAAAACTCCTCACGAGATGCAATAGAGATGGGGACCTCTATACTTTCCTACACACATCCGCTGTCAGTGTCAATCCTCCCACCGCTTTTGCAACAATCTCTTCGTCAACCTGGCTCAATAGACTTGGACACCCAGGAGCTCATGTTTTTAATTTTCTTAGAAGCAATAATTTAATTCATTGTAATAATGGGAAACTTGCCCAACAATGTTTTTCTTTCCCTTTAGGCAAACATGTTCTCCTTCCCTTTCAGTCTTCTTTAAGTGTTACGTTTTCTCCCTTTGACATTGTTCATGCATACTTATGGACATCTCCCATTACCAGCTCACTGGGTCATAAATTTTATCTCATCTTATTAGATGACTATTCTCACTTTATCTGGGTTTATTCGCTTAAATTTAAGTCTGAAGTGTTTGCCACGTTTCTTGCATTCAGTGTCTATGTCAAAATGCAATTTGAGAAAGACATCAAATTGTTTTAATGTGATAACGGTCGTGAGTTCAATAATTCCGCATTTCACAATTTTTGCTCTACTAATGGAATGGTTTTCCGACTCTCATGTCCCCACACCTCCTCCCAAAATGGCAAGGCCGAATGAATCATTCGCATTATCAATAACATGGTTCGTACGATCCTATTTCATGCCTCTCTCCCCCTCCATTTTGGGTCTATGCTGTCAAAATGGCCGAATATATCCATAATATTTTGCCCACCCAAACTTTCCAAAATAGAACACCCATCGAAATTCTATTCCGTAGGATCCCAACTTATGACCATTTACGAATTTTTGGCCACCTGTGCTATCCGAACCTTGCCTCCACGGCCCCGTATAAACTTGCACCCTGCACCACTACCCGTGTGTTCTTAGGTTTCCCGCCCAATCATAGGGGATATCTATGCTATGACGTCTCTTCTCGCAAAATCATTGTGTCTCGTCATGTTACATTTAATGAAGCCATCTTCCCTTTCGCAAATATCCAAAAAATCCAAAATAAGGACTATACGTTTCTAGACAACTCCAAAGTCTCCCCCATCTACAGCACACTACTCCGCTGTAACACCACTGTTCCATCACGGTCGGAATCCACTGGTCTGCACACGCCAGTTTCTGCAGCCGCTACCCATGCCCCGTCGTGTCTCCCATCACCGGCATCAATCTAATCGAGCGCTACCTCCCCTGTTCCGGCAAACACCGACACCCCGTATGTCACTATTCTAGTAGTGGCTGCAACCCACTCTGCCACGCCGACTCGATCACCTCCCACTCGTGCCCCTATTCACACCGTCATGTCACAGAACTTCCTACCACCGTCGCTCCAATCGGACCCGGTTCCCTCACCCATCTATCTCCGATGACACTCCCACACCCAACCCACCATTTACGGCCACCCTTACCATACTGTACACTGGAACTCCAACAACAAAACACCACCCCATCGATTCAACCTACCCTTCTCGGTCACTAGAACCCAACACTCATCACCCACACCTTGTCGACCGATCCCGACACCACTTCCTCAACCAACCCAACCCAACCTAACAGACTAACCAGAATCTGACCCTGCAACTTCACCCGAACCTGATACCCTATACATCTACCCAAATTTCCCCTACCTCCATACACCATATGGAAACCTGTGTTCAACACAAGATTTTCAAACCTGACCCAAATTGGAATGCGGCAATGCGTGAAAAATTTAATGCTTTAACAAATCAGCACACTTGGGATTTAGTTCCCAGACCAGATGGGGTGAATGTGATCCGACGCATGTGGCTATTTCATCACAAATTCAGAGATAGTGGTGACTTAGAGCGATATAAGGCGAGACTTGTGACCAATGGTACTAATAAGCAGGAAGGTATTGATTATGGTGAGACATTCAATCCGATTGTTAATCCGGCCACCATTCGCACAGTTTTGAGCATTGCTATGGGTAAGCATTGGCTGATTCATCAACTTGATGTGAAGAATGCATTTTTACATGTGGACTTGAAGGAAACTGTTTACATGAATCAACCACCAGGTTTTGTCCCCTCTTGCAGCCCCTCATTATATATGTCGTCTCCGTAAGTCACTTTATGGTTTGAAACAGGCCCCTACAGCTTGGTATGAACGCTTTGTACAGTACATTATGCAGATTGGGTTTGTATGCAGCAAGTGTGATAATTCTCTATTTATTTTTCATCGAGGTAGTAACATTGCTTATTTGTTGTTATATGTCGATGATATTGTCCTTACTGCCTCATCTGATGTGTTGAAAAATGAGATCATTGCACTGCTTAAAACTGAATTTGCTATGACTGACTTGGGAAAGTTAAGTTACTTCTTGGGGATTTCAGTGACTGGATCTGCAGATACTATATTTTTATGTCAACGTAAGTATGCAGAAGAGACTGTGTTCAGGGCTAAAATGGCGAACTGCAAGATCATGCCCACTCCAGTTGACTCAAAATCAAAGCTAAGTGTTGTTGATAGTGCTTCAGTGTCCGATCCTACTCTATATAATAGTCTTGCAGGTGCACTACACTATCTTACTTTCACCAGGGCTGATATTTCTTATGTCGTTCAACAGGTGTGTTTATTTATGCATGCTCCTAGGGAGCCTCATTTCCCTGCTCTTAAATGTATCATTTGATACGTTAAGGGCACATTTGATTATGGATTGCATCTATAGCCCCTCTGCACCGACCAGGTTGTTATCATATACGGATGCAGATTGGGCAGGCTGTCCGGACACGCGACGTTCCACCTCTGGCTACTGTGTGTTCTTAGGGGATAATCTCATTTTATGATCTGCCGAGAGGCAAGCCACCCTATCCCCTTCGAGTGTCGAGGCAGAATATAGAGGCGTTGCAAATGTTATTCCTGAGATCTGCTGGCTCAGAAACCTTCTTTTGGAGCTCCAGTGTCCATGGCGTAAGTTGTCTTTGGTATATTGTGATAACATATCCGCTGTTTATTTATCTCACAATCCGGTTCAACATCAGCGAACCAAGCACATTGAGATATATATACACTTTGTTCGTGAGAAGGTTGCTATCGGACATGTCAAGGTGTTGCATGTACTCTCTTCATATCAGTATGCGGATATATTCACTAAAGGTCTACCTAGACAGATATTCCTCGACTTCAGATCCAGCCTAAGCGTCCGGTCTCCTCCCGCTCCGACTGAGGGGGTGTATTAGTGAATATTAGAAGAATATTCACTATATATTTTGTAATTATTAGTATGTATAATTATGGTAATTATAAGATCCATCTTGTATTAAGATTCTATATTGTACACAATATATATATATATGTATTAATAAGAAAGACTTTCCAAAGAAGATTAATATCATTCTACCGTTAGTCTTGTTCTAAAACAGACGAAGATCATATATATCATTTAAGTACATGCACGTTTGAGCTGAGTCCAAGTTCCAAGAGAGAGAGAGTTCAAGTGAATCATTTATTGCCAAACGCATTTCCTGCAACTCCCCGCATATAAACGTGGATCCAAGCGAATTTTCCTTCGAGAAATTATGTAAGTTTCTCCCCCTTTCACTTGCAATTGCATAGTTGCAAAATGAATGTGAAGTTTTTTCTATATATACAAAATACAACCTATAATTACAAAACACCTCAGGAGATTTTTGTTTACAATTCATACCAATATGAAAGTCATTTTAGTTGGCATGGAGAAATATGAGACAAACATATTGATTTTTACCAACCACATTAAAAAAATCAAGTCTAAATCACATAAGCATTAATTACGACTAATGAATCTTTACTTTGTGAGAGCTTGGAGTAGTTTGCATAGAGCGTAAAACGATGCGCTATACCTGGTTCAAATACTTCTCTTGCCACACATTAGTATATGGTACTTTGGAAAGAAAAGAATATAAAGAACTTATTTCAGTTCAGAACTTCGCTATATATGTCCAACAAGCAACAACTTCTTCTATAACTACATTGGCATATTCTAAGTACCTAAATGTCGGAAAGTTGGAAGTAGTGGCGAAGTCAGAAATTTCGTCAAGAATATTCAAGATTTAATATATATATATATATATATATAACTATATTAGTAAGATATATTACTGAAGAACTTAACTCCCACCAATTGTTTGTACCAAATAAATAAGATAGCATGTATAAACTTTTCTCCGGACTATGATTATTTAAATTAAGTCCTGAGTTTACAGTAAACTATAACAAGTTCCTTCTCCAAAATACAAAAGAAATCAGGATTTGGCAGATCGAACTCCTCCTTAGTTTCAACTGGACTTCTTTCTGAACCACGTGTGTCTGTACAAATGTTTCAAAAAAACTGTTAAAAAGAATATATTCTTAACAACAATTAATAGATAATAAAGGTAAAAAAACTTAACACAATAAGCTTACTTATGTCTTTTGGAGAATGTTCGTACATGTTTCTCATAAATTATATGAGATTTTTGTCTCATGACGCAGCTTCCCATGCAAGAAATTAGTTGCATGAATTCGATTCTGTTGGAAATTTGCCTTTGGTGGTGAGATACGTCCACTCGTATTTAATGACTTAAACACTAAGGTTCTGTATGTTGGAGGCTTTGTTTCTTCACACGTGCATAATCTACTAAGTGAGTAGATGACCGTAGGGCCAAGAATCGTCAAATTTAATTGAGAAATGAAAGAGATATTGGTCCACGAAGTAAGGTGTTTGAGGCATGAAAATATGGTGTGGGACAAATCTACCACATCGGTGGGAAAAGAAAGAATTGTTCTCTTTATAAGTCTCAAAATTGGCTAAGGGTTTGGGACCCCAAGGGGTAACCCATGTGTTTGAAGGAGGGAGGACCTAGATGTGCTTGGGTTCAAGGCTAAGTCCACACGTGCGCCGCCACCCTCCGCCCTTCCCGTCCGGTCCGGTCTCAGGTCACGAGACTTGGGACTCTTTGGACCTCAAATTACTTAATATTTACATATTGGTCCCTGGAGTTTCTGGAAAGCTGAAATTGGGAACGACGGAAGCCAGAAAGTTTATGCCTGCCATTGGAGTTGATTTTTGGAGCGTTAAAACTCCATTAATCTGCACCTTAACTACTCCCTAACAGCTCCTTTATGTTGCACATTAAATCAGCCATTACTTGGTTGATTAACTCCCCTCACTAATGGCCATAATTAACCATTACTTGGCAGTTGAGGAGTCCCTGCCCCTATGCTATATATTGGAGTTTTTTGGCTCAATTGCAGAGACTACGACTAAGATATATACACAGAGACAAACTGAAAGAGAACAATCGAAGTCCAGTCTAAAAACGTGAAGCACAAACAGTGGACTAAAACAGAAAACTCTTCCTTCCTTTTCCATTCTTCAGCAAGTCGTTTCGTGTTTGTTTTCTTCATCAGAATTAACCTATTTGCTTTGTAGTGTTGATTAGTTGATGTTTTATCTTGGGAGACTATTGCCCATTAACGTAAAAGAATATATACGGGGCAATCTTGTCTTAAAGATAGAGAGTCATCTCTCGACTCAACCCACAGTTGTAACAATCCGGATTTAGTATTTCTTGATTTCAGGTTATCAAGATTCAACAAGCTTACGGCAGTTCTGAATATTGGCTATTTGTTTATCCTTTCGAACACTTGTAATATTTATTTACTTCATGTACTGCTTTACATATCCAACAATTTTAAGACAAGATTCTATTAGTGTTCGAAAGATGTCGGTCAAAAGTTGTGTGACCAAATCTGGATATGGCTGTGGGTTTCTGGTTGAAGAGAGTTTTGAAAATGCTGTTGAAGGTCAATGTGTTCATGGTGTCACTGCTCCTGAGAGTGGTGGGAACAAGCGCCCACGAGAGGTTGGGGATGTCAACTGGGACAAGAGGAGAAGGCTGAAGATGTGGTTCTATCTTGTAGCAGAAGGCCTATATATGTCCCAGACAAATGATCCAAATTATGGTAAGGAGGAAATGGACACTCAGTCCTGAAGTGGGCCAGAATCCGAAATTGGGATAAGTAATTTTTCTTCCTTGTCAAAAAATAAGATTAAATGATGTCTGATTAAAAATGGCTTAAAGTAAGAAGCAATATGAAAATGTTTTCACGAAATAATTTATATTCCTTATGCTTTAAAATCAGAAGTTTAATGTCATCTTCCTTTCCGTTTAAAGATTGGATTTTGTAAACGACTTAAAAAAATCTGTTCCTTTAAGTATAATTATTAAAAGTGTGTAATGTATGTTCGCACATACGAGGGAGAAACATCCACTGACTGTGCGAAAACTGTTACCACTCTTAAGTAAGCACCAAGAATTGTCTGGGCACCAATCATAAGGGAAGAAGACTAAAAGCTAAAGACGTTGAGCCTGTCACACTATTTGGCAGAAGATCCTTCATAGGATGATATTGGACACTCAGTCATACAAAGCCTACGGGCGACTGGAGTGGGGCCAGAATTCACTTCATAGGAAAAGTAATGGACACCTAGTGTGGTGGGCCAGAATTTCCAGGTCTCTAATGATCTGAAGGCCAAACGAAAGGCGGTAGAGTAATGGACACCTAGTGCGATGGGCCAGAGTTTCCAGGTCTTAAATGATCTGATGGCCAAAAGAAAGGCATAGAAGAAATTGGACACTCAATCTGCCAAAGCAACTGGAGTGGTCCAGAGTATCCAGATCACATATGATCCGGTTACGCCCTAACCACGGGCAAGAGGTTGTTCATGTGAAGAAATACCACCTCTAAAGTAGAAAGGGTTGGAGAGGTTGTCCTCAATAGGACTTCATGGAATGGGATCACTCTCAGATGAGGTGATACATGTCCCAATCTTGGTTTAAGGGACGTTGTTGGTCAAGCTGGTTTGAGACAAGTCCAACAGGTCTGTAATAACTAAGAATGGTACAATGTGTTTGTAGCCAAATGAATGATATATTTGTAATCCGTGCATCTATGCCATCATAGATTAAGACACGTTAAATAGAAAGTCATTCAAAAGCTAACGAAGTTGAGATTGTTGCCTTCTGTCGACATAAACCCTCAAAATGAATGTGAGGTAGGCGAAGAGGCAAAATCACATTTCCAACTTCCGTCAAAGGAATAGAGAAAGAAACACCGCTCCTCTAGAACTTAGTCACACCTACATAGGTGATTTGAAGTTTGTACAAAATAAAGGGGGATACAAGTACTTTGTGACCTTCATTGATGATGGTACAATGTATTGAATCCTTTGTTTGTGAAAAAAAAACAAAGATAAAGTTGTTGAAGCGGATAAGTGCTACAAAAGAAAAGTTGAAAATCAATTAAGCCTACGGATTGAGGAATTCATAGTGATAGAGGGGGAGAATGTGAAGCATCATTGATCAAACGACTGCTCATTACTCACCTCAATCCAACGGTGTTAGCCAAACGCAAAGCCGTACATCCAAAATATGTGGGGCAAGGCGATCCTTACCGCTAATGCGATTCTCAATAGAAATACGCATAAGGATAGGATAACCCTCCGTGTGAGACATGAAAAGGATCTCACATACAAATATTGTGATATGGGGTGTCTTGGTAGAAGTTGGAATACCGAAACATATCAAGTTGGACCTAAGACTCTAAATTGCATATCCACTGGATCGGCAAATAACAGTAGTGCTTATCGCCTCTTGGTGTCAAAGAATGTTGAATTCTTTGAAGATAACCTTCCTTGAAAAGGAAAAATAAGTAATTACTCGAGGTTAACAAGAACCCGCGAGGGCCTGACTGTCCAGAACTAGACGTTCCGTATCTACAAGACTCGGAAGTTGCTGTCTATCCGGAACTTAATATTCCAGATCTACAGAACTCAGGAATTCTAGATGTTGAACCGAGACAGAGCAAAGAAGGGACAAAGACTTGTTCCAGGCCTTCTAACTTGTATGGTTGAGAACGAACCATGGACAATTAACAAATAATTGTCATCTTCAGAAGCGCTGCTTTGGAAAGAAGCTACAAAGAGAGAAATAAATTTCATCATATAGAACTATACTTGTGTAATGGTTGATCTTCCTCTGGGAAAAAAACCTTTGGGTTGTGTAAAAGTTGATACTCAAAAGTGAGTACAAAGTAGATGGATCTACTATCGAGTATAAGGCCTCGGCTACTTGTACATGTGCTTCCCTATGAATAGCTTAACATCCAGGGCCATTGTAGTTTTGTGTGGCATGGATGTTGAAACAACTTTCCTAACCAGAGAGTTGGAAGGGGAGGATCAGAGTTGGTTTGCTGGACTGTTGGGCTTCTTCCTGAACTTTCATTTTGGTCCCTGAAATGTTTACATTTTGGTCCTGGAAGTTTCAGATAAAACAGAAACAATGAATCTGACCACAGAAACATTGACTCTGAAGTTAGAAAGCCAATAGTTGGAAAACCAATAGTCTGATAGTAGAAGTTATATTGAAACAAAAGATATATGTATCACAGATGACATCTTAGGAATTGAATTTCTAAGACATCTAATGGACTGGTCTAACTCCAAACTCAGTTGTGAGATAATTGACAGTCTCGTTGAATCCACCATTGGATATGAATAATAGAACTGATTGGAATCATGGTGCACCCATAGACAAGGAGTGATATGTGCAGGTCACATGTAATTCAATGTATTGTACACACTACAACCGACCTGATATCGGCCTACAAAGTAGATCATTTGAACTAAGGTTCACTCATGATTTTAATAAATGATCAATAGAAGACGTTGAGTCAGATATGACGATATCTGAAATATTCGCTTATCTACGGATTATGGTATTCTGGATGTCCAGCGGTTCTGGGAGAACACAGTGGTGCAAATTGGACATCAGATGTGAAGAACACCAAAGCCACAAGTAAATGTGTATGGTGGGTCTTGGAAAATCGTCTAAGCAAACTTGCATCGGCCGATTCATGATGGAGTTGGAGTTTATCGCTTTATACAAAGCATGGAAGAAGTTGAGTAACTTCACGACTCCTTAGAGGACGTCCCTTATTGGGAGAAACCCGTGCCTTCAACAGTTATACACTGTGGCTAGCTGGTCGGCTTTAGGAAGGACACGGATGACGGCGTCTGGACATATCTGTCAGGATCTGTCGGAGACATAAGACCGTATGGCAGTTGATTATCACGGGTGTCACTTCCTTGATTACTAATCAAAGGATATAGCGGACCCTTTTAACTAAGGGACTACCCGGAGATCAAGTGTTCTGCCTGTCTACGGGAATGGGCTTAAAACCCAAACAATACGAACCTTTGCAATGGAAACCCAACCATACTGACTGGAGATCCCAAGAATTTAGTTCAATGAGAAAACTAAGCTGCAAAAGGTTCAGTTGAGCGCTTCGGTGGAAGCAAGAGCACTTCGGATGATGATTTTTGAAAGGAAACATGAATCCAAAGTTGTTCCCGCGATAGACATTAAAGTGCTACCTGTATGGTGGGTAAAGGTTAAGCTTCCAAACCTTTAACGATCCTCAAACGGTTGAGGTTAAGCTCAGGGAAACTTTTAATATTTCCTAACACTTGTGAAGTGGGGTTTATCAGCATACCTTGTAGGATATCACCTATTTAAGTGCGAGGACATGTCGCCTCAAATGAACGTACTTAAGAATCCAAGTGTATGAACAGCCACAACGGACAGAACAATAAGAATGAAAATGAATAAAGGGAGTTATTTTGTTGGTATCATTGTCTTGGCCTACACTAAACACTGACGGTTCAAGATATCACGTTCACCGCACAGTAAGTAAGTCTGGTGGTATTCAACTAAGGAAGGTTCAAAGTAGAAGCTACCTCTCCTAATGCAATATTTTTTCGCTGAAAGATTGCTGAAAGTAGGCACCTTGTGAAAGCGCCAAAATCTCTTTCAAGAGGGGATTGTTGGAAATTTGCCTTTGGTGGGGAGGTGCGTCCACCCGTATTTAATGACTTAAACACTAGGATTCCGTATGTTGGAGGCTTTGTCTCTTCACACGTGCATAATCTACTAAGTGAGTAGATGACCGTAGAACCAAGAATCGTCAAATTTCATTAAGAAATGAAAGAGATATTGGTCCACGAAGTAAGGTGTTTGAGGCATAAAAATATGGTGTGGGACAAATCTACCACATCGGTGGGAAAATGAAGAATTGTTCTCTTTATAAGTCTCAAAATTCCCAAAGGGTTTGGGACCACAAGGGGTAATCCATGTGTTTGAAGGAGGGAGGACCTAGATGTTCTTGGGTTCAAGGCTAAGTCCACACGCGTGCCGCCGCCGCTCACCCGTCCCGTCCGGTCCGTGCTTGGGTCGTGGGTCGTGGGCTTTTTCTGATATTATCTCTTTGGACCCCAAATTACTTAATATTTACAGTTTGGTCCCTGCCATTGGAGTTAATTTTTGGAGCGTTAAAACTCCATTAATCTGCACCTTAACTCCTCCCTAACGGCTCCTTTATGTTGCACATTAAATCAGCCATTACTTGGCTGATTAACTCCCCTCACTAATGGCCATAATCAGCCATAACTTGGCAGTTGAGGAGTCTCTCCCCCTATGCTATATATTGGAGTTTTTTTGGCTCAATTGCAGAGACTACTACTAAGATATATACACAGAGACAAACAGAAAGAGAATAACCGAATTCCAGTCCAAAAACGTGAAGCACAAACAGTGGACTAAAACATAAAACTCTTCCTTCCTTTTCCATTCTTCAGCAAGTCGTTTCGTGTTTGTTTTCTTCATCAGAATCAACCTATTTGCTTTGTAGTGTTGATTAGTTGTTGTTTTATTTTAGGAGACTATTGCCCGTTAACGTAAAAGCATATATACGGGGCAATCTTGTCTTAAAGACAGAGAGTCATCTCTCGACTCAGCCCACAGTTGTAACAATCCAGATTTAGTATTTCTTGATTTCAGGTTATCAAGATTCAACGTTCAACAAGCTTGCGGCAGTTCTGAATATTGACTATTTATTTATCCTTTCAAACACTTGTAATATTTATTTACTTTTCGTACTGCTTTACATATCCAACAGAGTCTTCCACTTTGCACCCGCTGATCGCTTTATAGTATCAGATATAGCATGACGCTCCTGCTTTTCACTGGCACGTCTCATCCAATTGCTTATATGTGAAATAACCTGGCCCGTCTGAGTTATCCCAAGTACAAACTGCATTGAAAATGTAAACAAGAGATTTCCTGAAATGAACAAAAGATACTTAGTATTTGAATTAGAACTCAAGAGAAAGTACTGAAATATTTAGGATAGGATTTGGGTCATGGATGACTCAGGTGACGCTAGTAAAGCTTTTGCTTACCCGAAAATAAAATTTAATAGTGAATTTTATTATTTTATTTTCACTTAAAATAATATTCAATATTGTGAAAATAGAGGTACAAATTTATCAAAAAAGAAAGAGAGAAAAACTATCTACTTTCTGCCAGAAATATTCTAGAATTTTGAATTAAACAACTCAAATCTTTATATTAATAAATAAATATTTTACAACAACATCCAGTAATGTGCAAAATAAATGGCTAACATCTTATTAACTAGAATTAATCATTACTTTAATAAATAACCAGTATTACTATATGAAGTTAAATGTTATATATCCTTTTAAGAATTATACACTAAAAAACAAATATTATGTATTAAAATTTGACTTTAGAACACTAATTTTATTGACATTTTGCCCGCCATATGAACCAAACCTTATCTTAACTAGTTGTACGTCCTGGAGGGAAATCATAACGTTAGTTTGTATGAGATTACCGTGAGACCCTCCCAAACGATGAAGTTAAAGCAATTTCTCAAACAAACCACTACAAAAAACTAGATAATAAGTTAAAAATATAGTGCCGGGCCGGGATTGCTTATAAATAATGATGTACTCTTCTATTTGAATCAATGCAAAAAATCAATATAAAGAAGTATTATTCGTTCTTTTTTCAATTTTCTTTTTTAATTTTGATATTTCATAACGGGATACGTTGGCCATCATGGACATGAAGTCTGTCAAGTGCTTTGAAGACTTTACAAGATCAATGAAAGAAATATATAGAAAGTCTAAAAGTGGAGATTTAAGCTAAGTGGTGACTATATTTAAATGGGCAATCGGTCAATTGGTTAGGCAAATCAATTTCATCTTTTTAATGCTCAAGGGTATTATTATAACTACCTTACATTAATTTATCTACTACATATTTCGAATTTAGTTCATTAGTTAGTTTTGAGATGAAAATTGATGTGAGTTATGGGAAGATCATCTTATCAATCCGACCATTTGATTCAATATTTAAAATTTTCTGGTTATACTACTTCTTATTGATACTCTGCTAAAGAAAAGTTACTTTATCTTAAAATTTTTCTATCCGTACAAGTATTCGTTGGCCTCTAAAACAGTAATCTACACCAGCGTTCCATGCGCCGCTCCATGACACTGTCCGATGGGGTCAAAAGGGTCGGGCGTGAGCTGAAGGGCAAAATGGAAAGAAATAATTATTTGATTACTTTCATTAATAATGAGAGGTATATATACAAATATATAATTTCTAACTATGGACAATATAGGAAAATAATTCTACCTTTTCCTATTCTAATTCTAATATATTTTTCTAGTACAAGAGTAATACCATAATTACAATTATACATGAATTACAATTTGTTGAGTTCAAATTGGACCATGATACACGCGGTCCTTTACACCATCGCAGTCATAGCGGACGGTTGTCGTACGCTGAGACTGTCCCTAAAATCTTCAAATAGAACTGAGGTAAGGCCCTTCGTAAATATGTCAGCAATTTGGTAACTGGAGGGCACATGTAAAACACGTACTTGTCCACGAGCTACCCTTTCGCGAACAAAGTGAATATCTATCTCGATATGTCTAGTGCGTTGATGTTGGACCGGATTGCCAGAAAGATAGACTGCACTAACATTATCACAAAAGACCAAGGTAGCTTTCTGAAGAGGAAAGTGTAATTCTAATAGAAGATTATGCAGCCAACATGATTCAGATACCACATTAGCCACGCCTCGATACTCAGCCTCTACACTAGATCGCGATAATGTAGCCTGACGTTTTGCAGACCACGAGACCAAGTTATCCCCAAGAAACATACAATAACCAGATGTCGAGCGTCTGGTATCAAGACAACCACCCCAATCAGCATCTGTATATGACACAAGAGTAGAGACAGAAGAAGGATATAAATGTATTCCATAATGAAGTGTTCCCTGGATGTACCGTATAATGCATTTGAGCGCATGCATGTGCTCAATCCGCAGGTCATGCATGAATAAACACACCTGCTGAACTGCATAAGTAATATCAGGTTTCATGAAAGTAAGATACTGAAGTGCCCCTGCAAGACTGCGATAGTGGGTGGGATCCTCGTATGGTGTGCCTGGCGTAGTACTCAGCTTCGGTTTGGTATCAACCGGAGTGGAAGTAGACTTACAACATGATATACCAGCTCTATCAATAATCTCTACAGCATACTTCTTTTGAGATAAAAATAGACCACCTGAATTACGCGTGACAGCAATGCCCAAGAAATAACTCAAGGGTCCCATTGCAAATTCAGAACTGAGAAGTGACATGATAGACTTTCGCAGATTATCAGATGAAGCAATCAATATACTATCATCTACGTACAATAAAATGTATGACAATGAAGGACCACGACGATATACAAATAGAGAATGATCAGATCGACTGTGAGAAAACCCAATAGTAGATACATAATCTGCAAACCTCTTTGGCAAACAGACATGATGAGGATGATTGGGATCTCAAAAACCCAAGGTCTGATGCATATAGACTGTCTCCTTAAGATCACCGTGTAAGAAAGCATTCTTTACATCCAATTGATGAATAGGCCATGCTTTTGAGAGAGCTAAACTAAGAACAATACGAATGGTAACCGGTTTGACCACCGGACTAAACGTCTCACCACAATCTACGCCAATCTATTGAGTTTTACCATCACCCATAAGACAAGCCTTATGTCTCTCAAAAGAACCGTCAGAATTTTCTTTATGAGTAAAAATCCACATAGACCGAATAATATTAACACCAGATGGACGGGGTACTAACTCCCATGTCTTATTGTTAATAAGAATATTATATTCGTCAGTCATAGCCAATTTCCATCTGAATCGTCCATCTTTCCAAGACCAACAGAGGGGGCCCACTACCTCCTCAGTCCCGACTGGACCGACCTAAAACATCATTGTCCAGCCAACTAGACTGGCCTTAAACATCACTGCCTATCCATAAAATCAAACTAGGCCAGACCGAGTCAGGGAGCCCACTACCTCCTCCTCCTCGGCCTCGGCCCAGTTTCGTCCTCACCACCAGCTGGCCCACATGAAAGAGCCCACTACTCCCTCATCTACTTCACCGACCCAATATACCGGCCCACTGATACAAGCCCAGTTGGGCATCCTCTCTCAGCCCAATCCCATTATCTAATATCCACAACACCAACCCAAGTCTCGGCTCCTTCTCGTTCCATTAAAACCTGTGCCATGCACGAGATTTTTTGGCCTAAGCGTCATTTTAATTTAACCTCATCAGTCCAACCATCACTAATTCTGAAAAATCCAAAAGCTGCTCTAAATACCCGAATTGTTAGACTAAATTGATGCTCTTATTAAAACTAAGACGTGGGAGTTGGCGCCCCATCCATATAATGTGAACATCATACGTTCTATGTGGGTTTTCTATCATAAAAGAATTCTGATGGTTCTTTTGCGAGATACAAAATTTATCTTGTTGGTGATGGCGGGTCTCAGCATGTTGGCCTGGATTGCGGTGAAACATTCAGCCCAATAGTTAAACCAATAACTATCAGGACTGTGCTTAGTCTGGCTCTGTCAAAATCATGGTCCATTCATCAGTTGGATCTCAAGAATGCATTTTTTCATGGTCACCTACAGGAAATAATTTACATGCACCAGCCTTTGGGTTTTCGAGGCCCCCAGGGCATGGTATAACAGGTTTGTATATTTTGTCTCCACACTGGGGTTCTCATATAGCAAGTTCGATCAGTCTTTGTTCATTTATAATAAAGGAAATGACATGGCATATATTCTTCTCTATGTGGATGACATCATCCTCATAGCGTCATTTGAGTCATTTCGCCAGTCTATTATGTTTTTCCTTGCCTCAGAATTTGCTATGAAGGATTTGGGCCCTTTAAACTATTTTTGGGTATTACTGTAACTCAATATATAGGTGGTGTGTTTATTTATCAAAAGAAATATGTTGAGGAGATCATTGAAAAAGCCGGTATATCCTCTTGCAAACCGTCACACATGCCGGTTGACACCAATGCAAAATTGAGTAACTCTGCAAGTTCTTCCTACAGTGATCCCACGCATTACCGCATCTTAGCAAGGGTATTGCAGTATCTCACCTTTACGAGACTTGACATCTCCTATGCAGTTCAACAAGTTTGTTTACATATGCATGACCCAAAGGAAGAGCATATGAGGGCTCTCAAATGAATTCTGCGATATGTTAAGGGTACCCTTGATTTTGAGTTGCATCTGTATAAGTCCACAATTTATGGCCTCATATCTTATGCAGCTGCTGATTGGGGTGACTGCCCGGACACACGATGTTCCACCTTCGGTTATTGTGTATTTCTAGGAGACAACCTCATTTCATGGTCGTCGAAACGCGAACCGACACTATCTCGGTCAAGTGCTGAATTAGAATATCGAGGGGTTGCTAATGTGGTTTCTGAATCATATTGGCTCCAAAATCTTCTTTTAGAACTTCATTGTCCAATAGAAAAAACAATTGTGATTTATTGTGATAATGTGAGTGCGATATATCTATCAGGTAACCATGTCAAGCATCAATGCACAAAACACATAGAAATGGATATCTTGTTTATCCGTGAAAAGGTTGCACGTGGACAAGTCCGTGTTCTCCATGTACCGTTCTGTTCATATTATAGATATTTTCACGAAAGGTCTTCCACGTGTACTGTTTGATAATTTCAAGGATAGTCTCAACATATGAGAACGTTCCGCTACAACTACGGGAAACTGTTAAGATAATTATGGACATAATCATCACATCATACTTATCTCCATCATACCAAAATTATCTCCATCATATTTATGTAATTAAATCAAATATTATGTAATTAGGATGATTAGCATATTCTTAGCCTGGTTTGATTTTGTATGTGTGTATATATATTGTAATTTTGGAAAAAATGACATTTCCTTCATAAAGAATATCAAGATGGACTCATTTTGGCAACTGCTCATTTACTTTGAGATATTGTTTGGCTGCATACTACTTGTCTTAGTTTTATTGAGGCTCATTTGAAGACACTAAAAAAAATGATCCAAGAGATGTTCACGCTAAGTTTACTGTTGTTTTCCTTTCAGTAAAAGGGATAGATGAGTCAAAAAAATGTTATGTTTAAATCTTTGAGGATTACCAACCTGAATCTGTCCCTATCCTCTAAACTAGAGTAACACGACCATAGATATTCTGTAACACCGGAAAACAGTATGGAATTATGGAGTAGCTGGGTTGTTCCCTTTAGCTTTGTCAAGCCCTTTTGTGTTCGAAAGTATGCTGCTAGTCCCATTTGTGTTTGAATTTTTTTTTCCAGAGAGGTAGTCGTAATGAATTTACTCTAGATATAAAGATAATTGATTTAGGGATCACGTCTCTAGGATTTAGCCTTAAAGTTACTGATTTAGCCTGTTCATCTCCTCTACTCATTTTCTTAGTAGTATTATTTAGGCGCCGCATAGATTCCTACTCTTTAGGTGTGTATTAATACATGTTGCTCATTTGCTTTGTATCTTTATATTTTTGTTGTCTTATTAGCCTTGCAATCCTGCATCCTTTTGAGCCGAGGGTCTATCGGAAACAACCTCTTTACCCTGCAAAGGTAGAGGTAAGGTCTGCGTACATCCTACCCTTTCAGATCCCACTTTGTGGGATTACACTCTAGGACATGTGATTTTGGTGCTCCATTGTCTTTCTCCTTTTTTGCCTAGGAAAATAGTTAAAAGAACAAACAAATGTTGAAGTTAGTTTGTTAGTTAAGAAGTTAGTTAGCTAGTTAGTTAGAGAGATTAGTTAATGCTCAACTAACTTAAGAAGAGAATGAAAGACGATACAAGTCATGTAAGTGTATAAATACACATTTTAGTCATTGTATAATTCAGTTTTTGAATGAAGAATAAAAAGAAAATCTTCTCTCTACAAACACAAAATTTCTCTTCTTCTTCCCTCTTGTTCTATATTGATGCATCTCCAATTTGTTCATGATTGAAATGAAAATTCAATAAGGTATCAGAGCTATGATTCAATGATCGATGATTGTCTTTCTTCCGCAATATTGTTGAAGACAATCGACTAATTTTGGTTCATTTTCTTCCCTTATGTACTTCTATTCTTGATTTTCTCCTATTCTGTTATTTTGTTCTTCGATTCTTGAGTTTTCTGCTCAAATTCTTATTTCTGATTTTCGATTCTGGAAATCGAAATCAATTTCTTTGTCAAGTTCTGGATTTCTGTTTCTTTCTTGGCATTTGATTCTTATTCGAATCAAAATCCATCACAAAGAAAATCTCACACTTCAGAACTCATCACTTGACAATGTTTAGAGTCTACAATTTTAGAATCGTATCTTGAAGATCTTGGTACCTATATGTCTTACAATGGACACTAATACACATGCAAGTGAAATTCCAACTGAAAATAATCAAAACAACACAAATTCAACTGTTAGAATGAACTCTGGAATCGCTGCAACAATCGACCACAATCACCCACTGTTTCTTCAATCTTCAGATGTAAGTGGTGTTTTTCTCATATCATTTAAACTACTTTGTTATGAAAATTATGCATTATGGAGTAAGTCTATAAGAATTGCATTACTTGGTAGAAATAAACTTGGCTTTGTTAATAGAAAATATAAAAAAGAAAACTATGAAGAAGAGTGGTGGGATAAGTGGGATAGAGTGAATGTAGTGGTCCAGGCTTGGTTGATGAACTCAGTTTCTAATGGTTTACTTAGTAGTGTGCTATATGCTGACACAACTTATGAAGTATGGGAAGACTTAATAGAAACATTTGATAAGGTAGATGAATCAAGAACTTATGATCTTCATAGAGAAATAGCTACTTTGACTCAAGGAAGTTCAAGTGTGGCTGAATATCTCCAAACTCAAGACATTGTGGATAGAATTTCAATCTTTAGTTACACCCCCTAGTTGTGGATGCCCCAAGTCTAAAGAATTTGTAGAATACCTTCAAAGACAAAAATTGTACCAGTTCTTGATGGACTTAAATGGGAACTATATGCAAGCAAGAAGCCAAATCTTGTTAATGTCTCAATTGCCTACTGTTAATAAGACATTCTATAATTACTAGTGATGAAAATCAGAAGTGAATTACTACTAAATCTTTTGGACTATTAGGTGTTAGTCCTAGTGGATTTAGTCATAATGTAAGTCATGATCCTACTGCTATGTATTCTAGAGTAGGATCAAACTCACAGAAATTCAAGAAGAACTTCAACCATGTCTATGAAGTCTGTAAAATGAAGGGTCATACTATGGAATTCTGTTATAAGGTGGTTGATTATCCTCCAAGTTTTAAGTCAAAGAGAAAAGAACATGCTGCTCATAATGCGTATGGAGATGATAATGATGGTGGGACTGAGAAAATATGCAAACCCAGTGGTATGAGTGATAAGTCTACTGTAATGGCAAACTCAAATCAGTGGCAAGTTGGAGGAGCACCTATGTTCTCTAGAGATCAATATGAGCAGATTGTACAACTGCTGAATCATAATGTGAATATACAACAATCCAACATGATTCAGTTTAAGACTACTCAGCCCCAATGATCAACTACTACTCAGTCATATGCAAATGCAGCAGGTATGGATAGTCACAAAGCTTTTCTAGTATCTAATATACTTAAATAATGGATTATAGGCATTGGTGCCACTAATCACATGCTGTCTGATATAGAATTATTAAATAAAGCAACTAGAGTGAAAAATATATCTGATTCTAAGAAAGTACATTTACCTAATGGAGAGATGGTGAGTGTAACTCATACAGGGTCAAGTACTATATCAAACAGAAGAACTCTTAACAATGTATTTTTCTTACCACAATTCAAATTCAATTTAATGTATGTGTCCCAACTCACCAAAGAATTACAGTGTGCATCCACATTCTACCCTGATTTCGATTTATTTCAGGATCTTTACAATGGGAGGCTGAAGGAGATTGGTAGGCTGCAATATGGTTTATACATATTAGTGAATCATCCAACGGCAAAACCTCTAAATGAACAATTTAAGTTATGACTAAATGTGAGAAAGGCTAAGAAACCTGCTGCAATGCTTGAGGAAGAAATAGAATTGTGGCACAGAAGATTTGGACATACTTCTAGTACTGTTTTAAGTAAATTGATTAGAGCACAATATGATGTCATAGCTAGTACTATAAAGAAATGTAATGTGTGTCCATGTGCTAAACAATGTAGACTTCTTTTTTCAACTAGTAATAACAAAAGTACTTCTAGCTTTGATCTTGTTCATATGGATGTTTGGAGACCTTATAAGGTTCAAACTCATAATGACAACAAATATTTCCTAACAATAGTAGATGATTTTACAAGAATGACTTGGATGTATATACTTAAACTCAAATCAGATGTCTGTGTTGTAGTTCAGCAATTCTTAACCTTTGTGTATACTCAGTTCAATAAACCAGTGAAAATAATTAGAACTGATAATGGAACAAATTTTGTAAATGATGTATGTAACAATCTATTCTTAAAACTAGGAATTATACATCAAAGATCTTGTGCTTATACGCCTCAATAAAATGGTGTGGTTGAAATAAAATACAGACACATACTAGAAATAACTAGAGCGGTAAGGTTTCAAGCCAACATTCCCTTAAAATTCTGGGGCTTATGTGTACAAGCTGTTGTATACTTGATAAATAGATTACCCTATTCTATTACTGGAATAACACCTTATGAGAAACTTTACAAGAAAAAACCTTCAATTAGTCACTTGAAAGTATTAGGTTATCTGTGCTATGCAAAAGATTTGACAGTCTCTGATAAACTACAGTCCATAGTAAAACCTTGTGTATGATGGGATACTCTAAAATACAAAAGGGGTATATTCTATATAACATGCAAAACAAAATGTTCTTTGTCAATAAAGATGTTAGTTTCAGGGAAACTGAGTTTCCTTTCAAAGAAAAAATACCGGAAAGACAATTTTTTCTGCATAATCAAACTAGTAGCCTAATGATTATTATTTACTTTAAATATATATATATATATATATATACACGTAGATATACTGCATTTGCATTGTGCATAACATTTAGGCATGTGTATTAGGGCCCTCAGAGGCATTTACTGTTGGTCGGCTGTTTCTGTTTCAGTTATTGTTATATCCCTATTATGTTATTATTCATGCCTGACATACTAAGTACATCAGTTGTACTGATGTCCATTTTGTCAGGGGACGCTGTGTTTCATGCCCGCAGGTTCAGTTAAAGATGGTGACAATTCACGCTAGTAGGATGCTGGTTCAGCTGATGTTGGAGCACTCTATTTGTTTTAGAGTTGCAGTCTGGTCGTGATACAATATTTTTACATACACATATGGGTATGGCGGGGTCCTGGCCCATCCTTGTGATGTTATGTATTCTTTAGAGTCTTATAGACAGGTGTCATGTGTGTAGTAGACTTGTATGGCCTTGTCGGCCTTGACATTGGTGTATATTTATAAGATGATTATCTGATTTTATATAGTCCTCTTTCGGCTTAGTCCATATTTAATTATGGTTAGGTGTTGCTAGTGGGATTGGCGGTACCCGACAGGTAAGGCCCGGGTGCCCATCGCGACCCTCTGGTTTGGGTCGTGACAGTGTCATACACACCTTTTGGTAAACCATTAATGAGTTGCAAAACCATATTTGTTTCTGAAATTGGGTTGCCAAAATTAGACAATTGATCGGCCACTAGTTTAAGTGGTTCACAATAGTCTGACATGTTGGCAAAATTCTCAAGACGAGTGTTGTTGAATTGCTCTTCTAAATACACAACGTGTGTATGTTTATTATCCTGAAAGATTTCCGCTAGCTTTGTCCATAGTTCATGAGCCGACGCACCTGTCTTCATAATAATATGAAGTAGGTCTTTGGATATGGTGCCATATATCCATTGTTCGATGATTGCGTTGAGCTTTTTCCACGTCGAGTCATCGACGTTTGGTGGACGAGGGTGGGTAGTTACAATGTGATCAAGCACGTTGTATGCACATGCATGAATGTGAAATAGTTCAACGCATGACGAGTATTGACCATCCTCGTGATCAAGAATCAATGGGATAAAGTTCTTGATATTTGTTACGGCGAAAGCCGGATGAAAGGAGTTAGGAGAGGAGGAAGGAAGATGAGGATGTGTTACGTCGGGGTTGGAGGAGAAGGAACCCTCGGGGATTCATGAGTAGCCATGTGCAAGAGAGGAAATTATTTTTAGGGTTCGGGTCTTGATACCATGTATAAGAGTGTAATTCTTCTTGGTTGGAGGCTTTTCCTTAATGTAATATATATAGGTGTTTACAAATACAAACCTAATTGGAGAAAGATCTCTAGTTTACATAATTATACTTTAATCTTAATTTCATTTGGATCCTAATTACACTTGGATCAGATCTCTATTAGTTAGTTTATATAGAACCTAGTCAAACATCATTGGACTAGTGTGAAATGGATGCTTCGCTATTTGGCAGACACGACTCAGTTTGGTCTCTGCATTACTTCTCAATCATCTCTAAACCTTGTAGGCTTTTCCAATGCAATTTAGGGTGGTTTTCCTATCACTAGACGCTATATGACTGGACTTTGTGTTTTTCTTGGTTTCAACCGTATATCTTAGGCTTCTAAAAAGCAACACACGGTTTCCAAGTCAAATGCGAAGGCAGAGTATCGTTCTTTGGCTTCTTTGGCTGTGGAACTCACCTGGATAACATATATTTTATGGGACCACTACTCAATCCTCCATTACTCTTCTCGGACAACATTTCAACTCTTCACCTATTTACAAATTTGGTGCTTCATGCTCATATTAAACACATCGAGATAGACTATCATTTTGTATAGGAAAAAGTAGCTCAAGCTTTCGTGGTTGCAAAATTTTATCCCTCACATATACAAGTTGTAGATATGTTTACCAAACCGCTTACTAAAAGCTCAGTTTCATTATTTCAATCCAAGCTCGGAGTTGTTCCTCTCCCCACGTCCAGCCTGAGGAGAGATGTTAGAGATATACAACATCTAGACTCTAAGGATTAACGGATAACGTCTGAGTATTTATAAAATTTTATTTGGATGAGGTTGTATTATATTAACCTATAAACATATAGAAATATAAAAAGTAGTAGGATTCCAAATCCGACAAGAATAAATATGCTTCCTCTGTGTACCATACGCTATACAATCAGTAGAGCTAAATTCATCTTTCACTGTTTATTTTCTTTACGAGAGATGTCCTCCCTGAAGAACTATCCGAAGTGCTGCTCAAATCTTCTTGGTGATTCAAAACATCACTGGAAGTGCATCCTTCATTTCGAGATATACACTACATAAGATTCAAATCAAGACGAACAATACAAAAATTAGAATCAACGGATACGTCCATAGTTGTACTAACAAAATAATCAATAAAATGATTTTCTCTCACATTTGTTTAATGATAACTGTTGGAAATTTGCCTTTGGTGGGGAGGTTGCGTCCACCCATATTTAATGACTTAAACACTAGGGTTCCGCATGTTGGAGGCTTGTCTCTTCACACGTGCATAATCTACTAAGTGAGTGGATGACCGTAAGGCCAAGGATTGTCAAATTTCGTTAAGAAATAAAAGAGATATTGGTCCATAAAGTAAGGTGTTTGAGGCATGAAAATATGGTGTGGGACAAATCTACCACATCGGTGGAAAAAAGAAGAATTGTTCTTTTTATAAGCCTAAAAATGGATAAGGGTTTGGGACCCCAAGGGGTAACCCATGTGTTTGAAGGTGGGAGGACCTAGGTGTGCTTGGGTTCTAGGCTAGCCTCACACGCGCGCCGCCGCCATCCGCCCGTCCTGTCCGATCCGGGCTTGGGTCGTGGGCTTCTGGGATACTTATGATATTATCTTTTGGACTCCAAACTGTTTAGTATTTACAGTTTGGTAGTTTGGTCCCTGGAGTTTCAGGAATGCTTTCAGCAGCCAAAAGCCAACCGTTTATGGCATTGAACTTCTGAAATGTTTTGCACTTACTGCAAAACGTTTCTGGCCATGAATACCCATTAATACATCTCTTAAAGGACCTCTTAACATCTCTCCCCGTCCTAAACACTATATATTGAGATCTGAAACAGTTTTGAGGAAGGGGAGGACGAAAAAGAGAAAAACAGTCCAAAAGAAAGAGCAGAAACAATAACAAAAAGAAAAGAACATAAACTCTTCCTTTTCCTCTAATTTTCCATTCTTCAGCAAGTCATTTCATGTTTGTTTTTTTTTGTCAGAATCAACTTATTTGCTCTGTAGGGTTGATTAGTTGTTGTTTTATCTTGGGAGACTATTGCCCACTAACGTAAAAGCATATATATGGGGCAATCTTGTCTTAAAGACATGGAGCTATCTCTCGACTCAGTCACAGTTGTAACAATCAAGATTTAGTGTTTCTTGTTTTCAGGTTATCAAGCTTCAAGACTCAACAAGCTTGCGGCAATTATAATATTGGATGTTTGTTTATCCTTTCGAACACTTGTAATATTTATTTACTTCTCGTACTGCAATTATATCCAACAATTTTACGACAAGATTGTATTAGTGTTCGAAATATGTCGGTCAACATATGTGTGACCAAATCTGGCTATGGTTGTGGTTTTCTGGTAGAAGACAATTCTGAATATGTTGTTGACGGTCAAGGTGTTCATGGTGTCACCACTCCTGAGAGTGGTGGAAACAAGCTCCCTCGAGAGGTTGAGGATGTCAACTGGGACAAGAGGAGAAGGCTGAAGATGTTGTTCTATCTTGTAGCAGAAGGCCTATATCTTTCCCAGACAAATGATCTGAATTATGGTAAGAAGGATGTGGACACTCAATCTAACTGAAGTGGGCCAGAATCCAAAAGGTCTAAATGAACTTATCCTTCCTTATCTATAAGGTGTTTAGATAATATCTGAATAAAAGTGTGTAAAGCAAGGCTAGGAATATGAAAGTGTTTTCATTAAAATTTATATTCCCTACACTCTAAAATCAGATATTGAATCTCCTTCCTTCTCGTTTAAAGATTGAACTATTGTAAACAAAACTTAAAAGATCCGTTCTTTTCAGTGTAATTATTAAACGTGTGTAAAGTATGTTCGCACATACGAGAGAGAAAGATCCACTGACTGTGCAAAAAATGTTACCACTCTTAAGCAAGCGCCAGGAATTGTCTGGGCACCAATCTCAAGGGAAGAAGACTAAAAGATAATGGCTTATCTTAAGACATTGAACCTGTCACACTATTTGATAGAAGATCCTTCATTTGATAGGATGATATTGGACACTCAGTCGTACAAAGCCTACAGGCGACTGGAGTGGGCCAGAATTCATTTGATAGGATGATATTGGACACTCAGTCGTACAAAGCTTACGGGCGACTGGAGTGGCCCAGAATTTCCAGGTCTTAAATGATCTGAAGGCTAGAAGAAAGGCATAAAAGTAATGGACACCTAGTGAGGTGGGCCAGAGTTCCAGGTCTTAAATGATCTGAAGGCCTAAAGAAAGGCAGAAAAGAAATTAGACATTCAGTCTGCAAAAACAACAAGAGTGGGCTAGAGTATCCAGATCACATATGATCCGGTTACGCCCTAACCACGGGCAAGATGTTGTTCATGTGAAGAAACACCACCTCTAAAGTAGAAGGGGTTGGAGAGGTTGTCCTCAATATGACTTCAGGGAATGAGATCACTCTAAAAGGAGGTGATACATGTCCCAAACTTGGTTTAAGGGACGTTGTTGGTCAAACTAGTTTGAGACTAGTCCAATAGGTCTGTAATAACTAAGAATGGTACAGTATGTCTGTATCCAAATGAATGATATATTTATAATCGGTGCATCTATGACATCATAGATTAAGACACATTAAATAGAAAGTCATTCAAAAGCTAACTAAGTTGAGATTGTTGCCTTCTGTTGACATAAACCCTCAAAAGAAATGTGAGGTGGGCGAAGAGTCAAAATAACCTTTCCATTCCATCAAAGTAATAGGAAAAGAAGCACCGCTCCTCTAGAACTTAGTCACACCTACATGGGTGAATTGAAGTTTGTACCAAATAGAGGGGGGAGACAAGTACCTTGTGACCTTCATTAATGATGGTACAACGTATTGCATCATTTGTTTATTGAAAAGCAAAGATGAAGCTATTGAAGTGGATAAGCGCTACAAAGCAGAAGTTGAAAATCAACTAAGCCTAAGGATTAAGGAATTCATAGTGATAGAGGGGGAGAATGTAAAGTATCGTTCATCAAACGACTGCTCATTACTTATCGTAGTCTAACGGTGTTAGCCAAGAGCAAAGTCGTATGCCCAAAATATGTGGGGCAAGGCGATCCTTATCGCTAATGCGATTCTCAACAGAACTATGCATAAGGATAAGAATAACCCTCCGTGTGAAACATAGAAAGGATCCCACCTACAAATGTTGTGTTGTGGGGTGGCTTGGTAGATGTTGGAATACCTAAACAGGTTAAGTTGGACCTAAGACTGTAGATTTCATATCCACTGGATCTGCAAATAACGGTAGTGCTTATCGCCTCTTGGTGTCAAAGAATGCTGAATTCCTTGAGGATAACGTTCCTTGAAAAGGAAAAAAGTAATTGCTTGAGGTTAACAAGAACCTGCGAGTGCCTGATTTTCCGGAACCAGACGTTCCAGAGCTATATGACTCGGAAGTTGCTGACTATCCGGAACTTAATGTTCTAGATCTACAAAACTCAGGGATTCTAGATGTTGAACCGAGACGGAGCAAAGATGGGACAAAGTCTTATTCCAGGCCTTCTAGCTTTTATGGTTGAGAACGAACCATGGACAATTAACAAAGAATTGTCATCTCCAGAAGTGCTGCTTTGGAAAGAAGCTACAGAGAGAGAAAAAGATTCCATCATATAGAACCATACTTGTGTAATGGTTGACCTTCCTCCGGGAAAAGAACATTTGGGTTGTGAAATTATATACTCAAAAGTGAGTACAAAGTAGATGGATTTACTGACGACTATAAGGCCTCAACTACTTGTACATATACTCCCATATGAATAGCTTAACATCCAGGTCCATTGCAGTCTTGCGTGATATGGATGTTGAAACAACCTTCCTAATCAGAGAGTTGGAAGGGGAAGATCAGAGTTGGTTTGTTGGACTGTTGGACTTCTTCTTGAACTTTCATTTTGGTCCTTGAAATGTTTACAATTTGGTCCTAGAAGTTTCAGGTGAAATAGAAACAATGAATCTGACAACAGAAACATTGACTCTGAATTTAGAAAGCCAACAGTTTGAAAGTGGAAGTTATTTTGAAACAAAAGTCTCGATATGAAAGATGACATCTTAGGAATTGGGATTTCTAAGACATCTAACGAACTAGCCTAATTCTAAACTCGTCTGTGAGGTATTTGACAGTCTCGTTGAAGCCACCAATGGATATGAATCATAGAATTGATTGGAATCATGGTGAACCCATATACTAGGAGCGATATGCGCATGTGATATGTAGTTTAATGTATTTTACAACTACAACCGACCTGGTATCAGATACAAAGTAGATCAGTTGAACTAAGGTTCACTCGTGATTCTAAAACTGATCGATAGAAAAATATTAAATCGCATATGACGATATCTGAAATATTCGCTTATCTACGGGTTATGGTATTTTGGATGTCCAGCGGTTCTGGGAGAACACAGTGATGCAAACTGGACATCGGACTTGAAGAACACCAAAGCCACAAGTTAATGTGTATGGTAGGTCTTGTAAAGTCCTTTAAGCAAACTTACATCGGCCGATTCATGATGGAATCAGAGTTTATCTCTTTAAACAAAGAATGAAAGAAGTTGAGTAACTTCATGACTCCTTAGAGGATGTCCCTTATTGGGAGAAACTCGTGCCTTTAACAATTATACACGGTGGCTAGCCGGTCGGCTTCAGGAAGGGCACGGATGATGGCGTCTGGATATATCTGTCAGATCTGCCGGAGACATAAGACCGTGTGGAAATTGATCATCACGGGTGTCACTTCCTTGATTACTAATCAAAGGATATAGCGGATCCTTTAACTAAGGGACTACCCAAAGATCAAGAGAATTTTGCCTGTCTAGGGGAATGAGCTTAAAACTCAAACAATACGAACCTTTGCGGTGGTAACCCAACCATACTGACTGGAGATCATAATAATTTGGTTCAATGGGAAAACTAAGCTGAAAAATATTCAGTTGAGCGCTTTGGTGGAAGCAAGAGCACTTCGGATGATGATTTCTATAATTAAACATGAATCCAAAGTCATTCCCGCGATAGAAATTATAGTGCTACATGCATGGTGGGTAAAGGTTAAGCTTCCAAACCTTTAATGATCCTCAAACGGTTGAGGTTAAGGTTTGGAAAACTTTTAATGATTCTTAAACACTTATGAAGTGGGGTATAACAGGATACCTTGTAGGAGATCACCTATTTAAGTGCAAGGACAGGCCACCTCAAATGAACGCACTTAAGAATCCAAGTGTGTCCATGACCACAAGGGACATAACAATAAGAATGAAAACGAATAATGGGAGTTATTGTGTTGGTATCATTGTCTTGGCTTACACTAAACATTGACGGCTCAAGACATCACATTCACCGCGTAGTAAGTCCGGTGGTATTCAACTAGGGAAGGTTCAAAGCAGAAGCTACCTCTCCTGATGCAATATCTTTTCGTTGAAAGATTGCTAAAAATAGGCACCTTGTGTGTGCACCAAAATCTCTTTCAAGAGGGGATTGTTGGAAATTTGCCTTTGGTGGGGAGGTTGCGTCCACCCATATTTAATGAATTAAACACTAGGGTTTCACATGTTGGAGGCTTTGTCTCTACACACATGTATAATCTACTAAGTGAGTAGATGAACATAGGGCCAAGGATCGTCAAATTTCGTTAAGAAATGAAAGAGATATTGGTCCACGAAGTAAGGTGTTTGAGGCATGGAAATATGGTGTGGGACAAATCTACGACATCGGTGGGAAAAGGAAGAATTGTTCTTTTTATAAGCCTAAAAAATGGATAAGGGTTTGGGACCTCAAGGGGTAACCTATGTGTTTGAAGGAGGGAGGACCTAGGTGTGCTTGGGTTTGAGGCTAGCCCCACATGCGCGCCGCCGCCGCCCGCCCGTCCCGTCTCGTCTGGGCTCATGTCGTGCGCTTCTGGGATACTTCTGATATTATCTTTTGGACCCCAAACTATTTTGTATTTACAGTTTGGCAGTTTGGTCCCTGGAGTTTCAGGAATGCTTTCAGCAGCCAGAAAGCCAACAGTTTATGGCATTGAACTTCTGAAACATTTTGCACTTACTACAAAACATTTCTGTCCATGAATACCCATGAATACACCTCTTAAAGGACCTCTTAACACCTCTCATCCTCCTAAACTAGCAAAAACGAAGTTTTCCTCTCTCTATAGTCAATTGCAATTGTGGAAAAAGCACATCATCTTGTGTCACGAAACCCACCATCTATATATTGAGACCTAAAATAGTTTTAAGGAAGGGGAGGACGAAAAAGAGAATAACAATCCAAATGAAAGAGCAGAAACAGTAACAAAAACTCTTCCTCTTTGTCTAATTTTCCATTCTTCAGCAAGTCGTTTCATGTTTGTTTTCTTCGTCAGAATCAACCTATTTACTTTGTAGGGTTGATTAGTTGCTTTTTTATCTTGGGAGACTATTGCTCACTAACGTAAAAGCATATATACGGGGAAATCTTGTCTTAAAGACAGAGAGCCATCTTTCGACTCAGCCACAATTGTAACAATCCAGATTTAGTGTTTCTTGATTTCAGGTTATCAAGATTCAAGAATCATCAAGCTTGCGGCAATTACAATTTTGGCTGTTTGTTTATCCTTTCAAACACTTGTAATATTTATTTACAGGGCATGCTGAATGGAGGTATGCTCACCCCGAACATAGGAAATCCTCCAACTCAAACTCAATCACGAAGTCTTGAACTAGTAGATGGCGTTGTATCTGCATCCAAAAAGAATGCAGCAAGTGTAGCATGAGTACACAACGTACCCCTGTACGCATCATAGGCCAGCAACGACAGAAGATAGGTAACAAAAATAAACATCAAGTTAACTCTCACGTAGGTCCTATACTAAGCAGTTCAATAAATCATATAAGTCACCTTGTTCACATATAAGTCAATAACCAACGATCCAGATATTAAGGAGTTTATCAACAAGATCCATTTATCCTGAAGTCGCCCAAGTTTCAATAACCAGTCCAAACCATGTTACCAATCAACAAGTAATCAATGTATAAATGAATGTATGATATGAATGCAAATGTCAGGTACCTTTTCACAACCGATATACACAAGCTCAAATTCTATGAACTCTGAGAAATATGGGACCCGCGCCATCCATATACCACTTCTAGCCAATCAAAATTCAACACACGTATCTGACTAGAGCCAAGACCCCTTTGGAGCCATATCAATCATTTCCATCATCTCCATGTTTCCAACCATCTCATAATATATCCTTACCTTTCTGGTCTCGTTGTACCCGTAACATTTCCATACCACTCTACTATCAGAACCATGAGTGTATAAATGCAATGACAATAACACGGCAAGTAGTCAGGATGTATGAGATGCAATCAAGTATAAGAGATGAATATTACATGCTTTAGAAACTCAATAACACATAATTTCACATAGATCAGTCTATCATATCGAAACAATGTGATGAATAAACACAAAATTATCAATAATGGAGACAAGCCCAAATAACAGCAGTCGGAATCAGCCTAAGGCTGATTCCCCAAATCACCCATCAACATAGTTCAACACTGGTACCCACCCAAGCGTTCATCATAACTGCTAAGGTGGGACCCCCAAATACGCCAATACCTCTCAACATTTATAACTACTACATACTTTTATTGTAGTCTATAAAGATAAACAGTAACCTACCTCAGAGTTTAGCATGAGTCACGAACCTCAACCTTCAACGCAGTCCTTACCCTTTCGAAGCGCTTCATAATACTCATAGTCTAATATATAGATTCTACGTTAATAAGTAATATAATACAAATACAAGGACTTAGTCCTTAAAACAATCCAAAGATACACCCCAAAATCGACCCTGAGCCCATGGTAGAAAAATTGTAACTTTATTACTCAAAAAACATGATGACATGCTAAATAATCATATCTTTAAGTTAATTTAAAAACTAATCACGTTTGGACCCTCAATTTCATGATTATACAAAAAGCTCCAATTCCAAACCCTAGATTTTCTCTCAATTTCAAAAGGGTTTCTAATATTAAATTAACCATCACAAAATCATCATCTATCATTAATCAACACTAGATTACAATACATTCATCTAATCAATAAACAATTTCCAATTCACGATTCATTACCTCTTATTCTAGCATGTAGACTTAAGTTAAATTCTTCCCCAAATAGAAATTATACGAGCATTAGAAGACCTAAATGATGATCAATAAATGAAAAGGCGTGAAATCTTTACCTCTAAGAAGAACAATGATTGAAGACCCAAGAAATCCCTCACCACCGAGCTCCAATCCCAAGAAAAGAGTTTTGTGAGAATAAAATCATTCTAGGATATTAAAATTTGATTATGAAATAGCGATTTTGGTTCGGTGGAATTGACGTCGCCAAGGCGGAGACGCTTCGTGGAAAAATGGTCGTCGAGGCAGGATGACTTAAAATCTCAAATGGGCGCATGAGCTAGAATGACTCCGTAAAGACGGATCGCCTCTGCGAGGAAATGTCCACAAAAGCGGAAACCTCAGATTTACACTAGGCCATATCTGCGAGCCAACCTCTGCAGAGGCGGACCCACAGACGCGGCCGTAAGGACGCTGATGTGACACATCAGAAACCAGCAACTTAGATGTTATATCCAATTCTCTACCAAATACCCAAAACGCTTCTGAGACCCCCTAGATATAAAATAAACATGTTATCCCAAGGTAAATGATGCTACAAACTCGCTCGAGCACTCAGATTTCTCATACGACTGATCTAAGACATACTTTTCTACGAAATCACCCAAAATATTCAACTTTCATAATTTTACAAATAAAGCCATAACATACATCCAAATGCCTCGGGAAGTGAACCAATGACTTGACTAAGTCATAAATGATCCAACGGAACTACTGGAAGCGGCATAACATAGAAATAAACTCATATACTTGAAAGTCAATTTTGGGTCAAGATTATCATTTCTAAACTCTTCATTTTGCATTTTTCTTCCGAAAATCACATAAAGCTACATCCCCGCACTTCACAAACCCCACTAGGGTCTAAGGGAAGGGTAATTTGGTCAAATAAACGTCTTTAGCTAAAAACGACCAGACGAGTCATTACATATAACTGAAATTATTTTTTGTCATAATGTTGGATCTAAAAGGTTAATTCTTATTCTTTTAAGTCCAACCCCTCTCGTTAATATATATGGAAAAAGACCCGAATTTGTTTGTTATATTTTTATTTTAGTTTTTGACCTTTTTCACTTTAGAATCTCAGTTGTCACTACTCATTTGTTCCAATAGTAAAACATAATTAATTAGAACTCAGACAATAATTAAGAAGCAGAAGTGGACCTCAATCAAGAATTTATACAAAACTTTTTATTTGTTTTTTCAGGGAGAGTAAAAGTCATGTGAAAGTGAATGTAATATTTTTAGTCACACTTTCTCCATTTATGTGTATTCTCGAGCATATGTCAGGTTTTTAGTGCTTATTAATATCTATTTAAAGAATGGTGGCCGTCAATGAAAAAACGATAAAATAGAAGGGAGGATCCTTGGGTGAGAAGTGAATCTTGCATTTATGTGATGTATGATAAAGTCTTAATTAACTTGCCGTTTTAAATTTTAGTTATGTTACAAATTAATGTTGGTTATAATATGTTAAATACTTAAGATAATTTACAACTAAATTTATATTTTGTCATTGTTACACCCTGTACTTTGGACGTCGTTATCATTGTAAGTTAGTCGATGTAGGTTCGGAGAAAGTGAGACCCCTTCACAGGTTAGTAAAGGTTTATCGGAGTGCTAAGTAAGTTCCGGAGAATTTTGGGACTAATCGGATTGAAGGAAATAAGTTTTGACGAAACTCAATGTTGTTAGTATGCTTTGCGAAGCATTCTGCCATGCGGAATGGCTTATTCCTCGCATATAGGCTCAAAGATCAGGCCTAGAAATTACCCTAATCACCGCTCGAAGATGCGGTGGCATCTCGCGCCGCGAGATGGTGATCTACGATGCGAGAACCACCGTTGATCCAAGGTGGTGGCTGACCATTTTTAGCTATTTAAGCGGTTCTTCATCATTTTTACTCATTATTCGACCAAAACAGAGCTCTTACACCCCTAAACTCTCCCAAGACACTCTCCAAGGGTTTCTAAGCTAATCCTAAGTCAAATCACTCAAGTCCTTCATTAAAAGTATGGTAGATATTGAGAAGATCCCCTAGTTTGTGTAGTTGTTAAGTTGTGGGTTGCTCCAAGCTTACAGAGAATTATTCCATAGCTTCTACTTGTTGTATTGAGGTAAGTTCTTCCTCTCCTCCATATATTTTATTATGTCTAAGTCCTAGATAAGTTATATGAGTGATATAGTGTAAGATAAACACTTGGAGAAGTTGTGTTATTGTTATAGCTTGTTGGGTTGTATGTTAAGGTAGTTCTGATGACTATAAAGATGGATATTGTTGTGTAGATATTTAGTTTTGTGTTGGATGTATTGATCTTGTTGTATGAGATATGAGGAAAGTGAAATAAATAGGGGAGGTGTTGTCTAAATGGTCATAGAACGAGCTTGTCATTCTTTTATATCAAATTCTAGCTTCTATAAGCTAAACGATGACTCCTTATTTGTTGTAGATTGATGTGACATATGGATGTATTTGTTGGCTGGTAAAGGAGAATGTTAAAGGTATGTAAGGCTTACCCTTTTCTTCTTTGGCATGACCCATATGAAAAACAAATGTAAACGAGTCGTCCCTCCAAAATGACTCCGTTCTTAAGTTAGAAGTGCTAATATTTTTCATCGTATTAAAATGTTGATTGACTCATGTTTGTACCTTGCCGGGAGTACTTTTCGCATTTTTTATTATCTCTTCTTATGTGATATCATGTGTTGTGTTGCTTATTGGTTTCACGACATCTGACAATATGTTAGTCACATAATGATAGTCGGAGGTATAATGACCTTACGTCACTCCGACCAGCTTAGAATGTTCATAATGGCCCTCATGCATGTATATATATATGTGTGTGTGTGTGTGTGTGTGTTATGTATGACAAAGTTATATACACATATGATATATAGCACTACTGATCAGTCTGTTATGGTAGTGATGACGATGATTCCCAAAAAAGCTTGATGGCATTATATACGCATATATATGTACGACGATATTATATACATGTATTCTATATACATATGCATACCATGGCCCACAGTGGCACCTCTAGGGTTATAGGTTTATTCTCCTTGTCTCTCTTTTACTTGACGTTCTTACTTACGCTCCTACTTGCCTTACATATTCAGTTCTTTTTCCATATTGACATCTATTTATTAGGGCGTTGTGTTTCATGCCCGCAGGTTTATGTAGACAGAACGACGATCTTCCCCAGTAGGCCCTGTGCTCAGCGTGGTGTTGTTGCACTCCCCTTGTTCTGGAGTTGTTGTGTCTAGTCGGTATGCTCTTTTGTATATATTATGGGTACGACAGAGCTCTGTCCTGACCTTATGATGATATTTCTACTCTTAGAGGCTTGTAAATGTATGTCATGTATATAGATGTCATGTTTAGCCTTGTCGGCGTATATTTTGATGAACAGACTTTCATGGTGGTCTTTTCGGCCCATATCTATGTATATATATGCACATTAGGTTGGCACCATCAATTTTTTATAGTTCTATTTTATTTAGTCTATCATGGCGGCCTTGAACAGCCCATTTGTTTGTTAAACTTTATGAATGACTCAGGTATATTGGTGCTCGGCAAGTAAGGTCCGCGTGCCGGTCGTGCCCCTCTGATTTGGGGTGTGACAAACCTGATATAAAAGTAAGTCAGTTCTAGGGAGTCTACAAGTCGTGTCTAGTAGAGTTTTATTTATAGGTGTGTAGTGCACCACACTTATAAACAGGAGGCAATAAGGAATTTAGAATGGTTGCTTTCCTTCTAAAACTAGATCGTGCGATAAAGTCTAGTTATAAGGATTCCATTTCTAACCCTATTATGTTCATGATTTCAGCGATGCCTACAACGAGATAGAAGTCCTATGGTAAGAGGGCATTAGATACGGTTAGGAAAAAGGGTATTAGTCAGGTGCCACCCACTAATGTAGGACAGGGTGAGTCATAGAGTGAGACCTCATCCCAGGCTTCTTAAAATTCTCCACCTGTAGATGAGCATAGAGGGGCTCCAACACCTCCATTTCCTCCACCTGACACTCCTGATGAGGATCTTGATATGCAAAGTACGATGCGGTTGTTGACCCAGTTAGTGGCCACTCAGGCCCAATGTCAAGGTACAGGATATTCTAACAGAGCGATTAGTGCGAGAGTTTGGGATTTAATTAATCTTGACCCTCCGATATTCACGGGATATGATCCTAAGGAAGACCAACAAAATTTCATAGACCAGGTTCACAGGACACTGCTAGTGATGCATGTTACATATACTGAGTCAGTGGAGTTAGCGTCCTACAGTCTGCAGGATGTTGCTTTGGTGTTTTCGTATGACGCTTGGGAGAGATCCTGAGGAACACGCGCACCACTAGCTATGTGGAGAATTCTCTAAGGCTTTCTTGCACCATTATTTGCTAATAAAATTACGACGGGATAGAATTGATTAGTTCCTACATCTTGAGCAGGGGAACATGAGTGTGCATGAGTACAATCTTTAGTTTGACTCTCTGGCTAGATATGCTCCCTTGATAGTGGCCGAGATGAGTGATCGGGTGCATCTATTTATGAGTGGGTTGGGGCCACATCTGATTAATGAGTGCACTATGGCCTATCTAAATGAGGGGATGGATATATCTCGTATACATGCATATGCTCATACTTTTGAGGACCATAAGCGACAGCAGCGGGCCAATCGGGATCGTGATAGGTGTCAACATAAGAGGAAAAGGTCTGCAGTTTATTTAGGTGAGCCTCGGGGTAAGGTTAGGCCATAGTTTCCTAGGCGTCCAACCTATCCAGTGGCTAGTGCAGTGTCACAGTTTTTGGAGCTGAGGTTTGATTAATTTACTCGGTCTGGACCAGGTCAGAGTTCGCAGGCATCGGGGTCTTAATATAGAGGGGATTCGATTCATATGAGGTCGCCTTTGCCTTAGTATGATTAGTGTGGTATGACCTATCATGGGTCGTGTCACACCCCAATCTTGGAGGGTGTGGCCGACACCCAGCACCCTAAGGCCCGAGCATACCAACTGTAATACCTAAACCGTATGACATAAGACTTGGGCCGACAAGGCCTCCCAATAACAATAATAGGACAGAATGCAATAATATCCTACACACAGAAGAAGCCTAACAACAACATATGTATATATTACTAAGCCTGACAAGGTCGTAACAAGCGTATCAACAACAGACAAAGGCCGACAATGCCACACAAGACACATATACAACAACCTCTAATCTGCAAGCCTCTAAGAGTACTAATATATATCCAGTCGGGACAGGGCCCCGACATACCCAAAATAACTATATGCATATGCAATAGTGCCTGCCGACTTTGTACAACAACTTTGGAGAAGTGGAGTGCGACTACCAGCAGCTGAAATAGGTACCCTACTGTGGAGGTTCGTCGATCTGTCTATCTATACCTGCGGGCATGAAACATATCGCCCTAGAAAGGGACGTGAGTACAAAAGAATGTACTGAATATGTAAGGCATGTAAAACATATGAATAAAGAATGTAATGTAAGATAAAGGTATAAAAGTCAACCTGAAACTCAGAAAAAGGCCGTTGAGGGCATATTACTGATATAATCATGAATATATGCATGAAAGTAAGATCCGACCACTCTATGGGGCCATATAATATAGTATCAAGCCTCTTTGTAGGGCAATTGTCATCAAAATGTATCCAGCCATATAGGACTCAGTAATGTCATACCCAACTACAGTGGTCTACACGTATAAGTGTCATACCCGGCCGACTATAGCGTGACTCGATAGGAAAATAAATACATATATATAAGTGCAATGCAAGATAGACCTCAAGGGACACTATGAATAGAGTCGGAGTGACCTATGGTCGTTATCCTCCTGCAGTAATTCAAATTGCTCCTTCGGATCACTAAGACTCTCGTTATTGTCGCTACGTTAATCAAATTTTAACCAATCACCAAGGGACATATAGAATACGGGGAGTTCTCCCGACCATGGACAATCATGGGACATGAATTACTTCAAGAACAAAGGGGATATGAACAACTAAATTTAAAAAGAAGGTGTCGTCCTTTGAAAAAACGATTGTATAAAAATCATGCCAAAGAAAGAAAATATCCCTACATACCTTGTCGCCTTAGTTTTACGGATTCCACAAGTCTTCGGACACCCTACGAATGATTATCTACATTATATGAATGATTTGTATCAATATTGGATTCATAATGTATAAGGAGCTTCATTTAGACATCTTATCAAACAACTTGTGTGCATAACTTTGGAAGATCATTTGTAGCCTAAATTTTAATTTTAAAATATTGTATTAATTTAATCTAATTTAGCTTTGAAATTTAGTCAAATTAACTTTTAAAAAGAAAAATATGACAAGTATTTTGAGACAGAGGGAGTAACTATTAATATTTCTATTTTTATGGACTGTTGTTAATATGTTTGCTATTATTGAGTTTGTTTGAATCTGAGGCTATGTGAAAATTCAGAATTTGGATGAATGAGGGTAGTCTTGAATGTAACTAATTTTAGACGTTTGGTCACGAGAGTTATTCACTTTTTTTTCAAAATATATTTTTATTATATTTCAAAATCAATGTTGGGTTATAAGGTTATCAAATTCAATCTGGAATTGAATTTTAAATTTGAAAAAGTACTCCAACCCTACTTTCTAAATCTCCTTTGTAAAAAATCTAACCAAACATAACTTCATTTTAACTTCAAGCTCATAAATTCTGAATAAAATAAAAAATATTTGAAATCCATGGCCAAACACCTACCTTTAAGTTTTCAATTTTGTTCTCGAGCTCTTTGGTTCGATGTTGGGAGTAAATTGTTGGACTATGATTAGCTTTTGTCTATTCGAGAGCAGACACATACCTAGGAAGTTATATTGAAATTTGTTGTCTCATCAACTATAGCTCTATTTTCAGTATTGATTCAGAATTGTCTTAGTCACGTGATAAATGTGAATTTTCAGAAATAGAAGTTAGGCCACATGGGAATTACACAGATTGTATTAAGATGAGTATGAATATCAATTATAGAACTCGCTTCTGCTTTAATCGATGCGAATTACACTTTGATTTTTTCATAATGGTGATACATAATATATTAATATTCTCTATATATTCTATAATTACTATTCTCTTTGGTTGGAAGTTTCTCATTAATGTAATATTTATAGGTTTTTACAATTTACAAATCTAATTGGAGAAGGATCTCAACTTTACATAATTACACTAGAATAATAATTACAGAATATATGAAGAATGTTGATATATTCTATATCAGTAAATACAACAACAATAACAATATATCCAGTGAAATCCCACAGTATGAGATCTGGGGAGGATAGAGTATACGCATAACTTATATGGGAAAGAAGAGATCACAGTGAGCAATAACATGTGAAACCTCTATGACACAAGAATGATCAGAATGCTTGAGACAAAGTAGCATCCCAATGAAAGAACGTGAGCACAACTTATTCATTACTCATTGTGTATCATTGGTTCACTCACAAAGGATGAAACAAAACTTAAATGAAACATGAATACAGGGAAGAAGACTTAAGAAAATGAATACATAATGTATAAATTATAAAAAGCATAAAAAACATTTAGGAGCATTTAAAGCATCTAGGCTTTAGCATTAAAATAATTCATAACAAAATCTTAAACATAAACCCTTCTTTGGGAAGTACCATTCGACTCTGACATTATTCATAATTAAGTCATCATCTAATTAGTATGAAGGTCGATCTCCGCCCGATTTATGGTGTCATTTTTTTGTGGTGTGTTAAATATACACAATATACATGTGTATATTGTGTATATTAGGTCTCGGCTATGCTCACGGATTGGCCCTCGGATGGGCTGATCATTATGTGTAATTTATGATAAATAATTAGTATCCTAGTTTAGGTAAGGTTGTAATATAATTAGTATTGTATTACCATAATTAGTGTATTACTATAAATGTATAGAATAAGGTTTTAAGAATAGAATAGGAATATGATTCTCCTATTATGTAACTTGTATATATAGCCTTTCAATTAATGAAAATAATCAAGGGATTATTTATTTCATGGTATCAGGAGTCTAGGTCTTAAAATCCTCTCTCTACTCTCCTAAATTTTCCGTCGACTTCCCTCCACTTCCGAGACGTTTTGCTCTCGATTTGTGTGCCGACGGGACCTCTCTTCTTTCCAAAATTTTCTCCCTAATCCCTCAATCACATATTGTTCTATCAATATGTCTACATCTCGAAACATGTTTCATCTGGCCCTTACAGTTTCTAACATCAAGAATAAAATCCCTCTCGTTCTTGAAATAGAAAACGTCCAATATGCGACGTGGGCCGAACATTTCAAAATTCACGTACGATCACATCAAGTCATCCATCACATAATCCCCGTGGCTCCTGAGGATACGGAGGTGCCAAAACGCGAGGATGATCCTAAGTTGTGGACGACTATTGATGCTACCGTCCTTCAGTGGATATATTCCACAATATCTACCGACCTTTTGCAAACAATTATTGAGCCTGACGCTACCGCACAGGCAACTTGGGATAGACTGCGTGATATATTCCAAGATAATCAAATTTCTAGAGTCGTTACCCTTGAGCATGATTTCTCCCATGTCAATATGGAAGATTTTCCTAATGTTTCGGCTTATTGCAGAAGATTAAAGGAATTGGCAGACCAACTTCGCAACGTTGGCGCGCCGGTTTCGAACGATCGTTTGGTCCTCCAAATGGTTTCCGGCCTCTCCGAGGCCTATAGTGGTGTGGGAACGCTTCTTCGGCAAATCAATCCGCTTCCGTAATTTTATCAGGCGCGTTCTATGCTTACACTAGAAGAAGCAAGCATAGAGAAACGAGCGGCTACTCGGTACTAGTCCCGTAGTCATGATGACCGAGTCCACGGTATATCCTACCGATTCCAACAACTCAAGCCAAAAGCGCAACAACGGTGGTGGCAAAAAGGGTGAAAATAAGAAAAATGGCAAAAACCGCGGCGGCAACAATGACGGCGGCCAGACCCAGTGGTGGCGGTGGGGGTCCTCGCGGTGGTCGGCAGCGGCATCAGCGATTCGGGGCCCACGGCGGGCCCCTGCGATGGCGATAGGCCCTACAATAGCGATTTGGGCCCGGCCATTTACCTCCCGGCGGCGGTGGCCGGCCCGGCGGCGATGGCAAGCCCGGCGGCCCGGTCCCACCCGGTCGGCCAAGGTCCGGATTCTGACCGACGATCGGGCCGAGACCGCAAGTAGGGGTGCTTGGGCCTCGGCCCCCTCGAAGCCCATCACGCGGCGGGCCCCACTCGTATAGATATCGAGGCCGCGATGCACACACCAGGGTTTGACTCAACCGGACCGAATTGGTATATGGACACCGGTGCCACTACCCACATGACATCCGATTCGGTACTCTCTTATCTTATTCCAATTTGAGCAACCCTTGCGGTATAATTGTTGGTATTGGCAATTCTGTTCCAATTCATGGTTATGGTCATAAAATATTGTCTCCCCCTCATCCCCCTCTTATCTTGAAAAATACCCTACACGCCTCCAAATGGATTAAAAACTTAGTCTCTGTCCGTAAATTCACTACTGACAATTCTGTTTCTATTGAATTTGATCCATTTGATTTCTCTGTAAAGGATTTCAAGATGTGGAGTCCTCTTATGAGGTGTGATACTAGGGGAGATCTTTATCCTATCACACCCAGTCCCGGTCCATCGAGTCAAACCCTGCCATCAGTTTTTGCAGCCATCTCTCCTTCCTTGTGGCATGCTCGTCTTGGTCATCCGGTGTCCTCTATTTTGTCAGCTTTAGATAAAAATAGTTTTATTTCATGTAAGGGTACGAATCGTACTCCAATTTGTCAATCTTGTTCTTTAGGAAAAATTGTTAAGTTGTCATTTGTAGACTCAAAATCTCATACTTTAATGTCATTTGATATTATTCATAGCGACTTATGGACGTCTCCTATTCCTAGTTCTATGGGTCATCGGTATTATGTTCTTTTTTTGGATGATTATTCTAAATTTTTATGGGCATTTCAAATAGCGAAGAAATCTCAAGTTTTTTCCATCTTCCTAACATTTAGAGTATTCATCAGAACCCAATTCGACCGTAAAATCAAAAATATTCAGTGTGATAATGGAAAAGAGTATGACAATGGGGTGTTTCGGGAATTCAGTGCTACTAATGGGATAAATTTTCATTTTTCTTATCCCTATACATCTTCACAAAATGGGAAAGCCGAACGTACAATTCGTTCCATAAATAACATTATCCGCACTCTATTAATTCATGCTTCCGTACCCCAATATTTTTGGCATCATGCTCTTCAAATGGCTACATATCTATTTAACATAACTCCTTCCAAAGGTTTGACATATTCTTCCCCTCTTCAGATTTTATATAATAAATCTCCTTCTTATTCTCATCTCCGGGTTTTTGGGTGTTTATGTTATCCATTATTTCCATCCACCACAATTAACAAACTTCAGACCCGGTCTACTCCATGTGTGTTTTTGGGTTTTCCTTCTAATCATCGTGGCTACAAATGCTTTGATTTATCCTCCAATGAAATCATCATTAATCGCCATGTAATTTTTTATGAATCCCAATTTCCATTTGCTAAAAGTCATTCTCCCGTGCCTAGTTCGTATAATTTTTTGGATGAACAAATATCCCCGTATATTATTCAGCATTTTTCAGACATTTCCCGCACCTAAAATTCTCCAGCGGGCCCACTGTCCGCTGGTCCCACTGGCCCGTCACAGTCCTCTCGCCCGTTTGTCACCGGGCCGGTTTCTTGTTTGGGCTGTCCGGCCAATCTTGGAACCGGTCCGGTTCGTTTCCGCCACTGGTACTACTTCTCGAGTTGGGCCAGCAGGCCGTGGGCCTGCTGGCCAGTCCGTCTCGAGCCCAGCAAATTCCTGACATCCACTCAATTCTTCCTCGAGTCATAGACCGGTCACTCGTAGTCAGCGGGGTATTGTTACACCTAAAAGACATTTTAATAACTCTAAATCCCCCTTGCCCCATAATCCTGTGTCTGCCTTAAACGACCCGAATTGGAAAATTGCTATGACTTATGAATATAATGCTCTTATTGATAATAAGACGTGGGAGTTGGTGCCCCGTCCATATGTTATTAATGTTATCAGGTCTATGTGGATTTTTTTCTCATAAGGAGAATTCAGATGGTTCATTTGCTCGACATAAGGCGCGGCTTGTGGGTGATGGTAAGACTCAGCAGTTTGGTATAGATTGTGGGGAGACGTTTAGTCCGGTGGTCAAGCCGGCTACCATTCGCACTGTGCTTAGCTTGGCTTTTTTGAAGACATGACCTATTCATCAGTTGGATGTCAAAAATGCTTTCATGCATGGTGATCTCAAGGAAACTGTCTATATGCATCAGCCGATGGGATTCAGGGATCCCAACCATCCTCATCATATATGTCTGTTGAAGAAGTCCTTATATGGGCTTAATCAGTCTCCACGGGCTGGTATACAAGGTTTGCGACTATGTTTCAACTATTGGGTTCACTCACAGCAGGTCGGATAATTCCTTATTCATCTACCGTCATGGTTCGTCCGTAGCCTACATTCTGTTATATGTGGACGATATTATCTTGACTGCCTTTTCCGATGCCTTACGCCAGTCCATCATGACCATGCTCAGCTCCGACTTTGCTATGAAAGACTTGGGGCCCTTGAGTTATTTTTTTAGGATTGCTGTCACTCGTCATTCCGATGGGTTATTCTTGTCACAACGGAAGTATGCAGTCGAGATCATCGAGAGGGTTGGGATGTCATCTTGTAAATCCACTTCCACTCCAGTTGATACCAAGCCCAAGCTTGGTGCCGCGGCCGGAGTCCCTTATGAGGATCTGACCCGCTATCGCAGTCTTGCACGGGCCCTTCAGTATCTTACCTTTACCAAACCGGATATTACGTATGCTTTGTCCAAAGAGTGTGTGTTTATTCATGCATGATCCCCGAATTGAGCACATGAATGCACTCAAACGCACCATCTGGTATATTCAGGGTACACTGGACTATGGGTTGCATTTGTATCCTTCATCGACATCCACACTTGTCTCATACACAGGTGTTGATTGGGGTGGGTGTCCAGACACCAGACGGTCTACGTCTGTCTCCTGTATGTTCCTTGGAAACAACTTGGTCTCATGGTCTGCGAAGCGTCAGGCGACTCTATCCCGCTCAAGTGCCGAGGCTGAATATAGAGGGGTAGCCAATGTGGTCTCAGAATCATGTCGGTTACATAATTTGCTTTTGGAGCTTCATTGTCCCATTCAGAAGGCAACCTTGGTATATTGCGATAATATTAGTGTCATCTACCTTTCTGGTAATCCGGTTCAGCACCAACACACTAAACATATCGAGATGGACATTCACTTTGTCCGTGAAAAGGTTGCCCGTGGTCAAGTTCGCGTATGCCATGTCCCGTCGAGATATCAAATTGCCGACATCTTTACAAAGGGTCTTCCATCGGTCCTTTTTGAAGATTTTAGGGATAGCATCAGCATTCGAAGACCGCCCGCTATGAATGCGGGGGTGTGTTAAATATACACAATATACATGTGTATATTGTGTATATTAGGCCTCGGCTATGCTCACTGATTGGCCCTCGGATGGGCTGATTATTATGTGTAATTTATTGTAAATAATTAGTATCCTAGTTTAGGTAAGGTTGTAATATAATTAGTATTGTATTATCATAATTAGTGTATTACCATAAATGTATAGAATAAGGTTTTAAGAATAGAATAGGAATAGAATTTTCCTATTATGTAATTTATATATATAGCATTTCAATTAATAAAAATAATTAAGGGATTATTTCTTTGAGTGGTGTCACACGATTTTATTTCCTTTTACTAGCACATGTTCTTTGCCTTACCAGGCCGACATTCTTTCATAGTGGTCAAGCCAGCAGTTTCACTAGTTTCATATTCTGACATAGTGATTTCTGAGTTAATCACAATTCAACTAAAGCTATGAATACGCTTCTCCGATATTAAGGTGACTCTCAAAATATTTCATAACTTGTTTTTTGGCACCTTAAGCCTCAACTTTACATAACTCTAATACTTATAATTTATCATAACATTTTTTGCATGAACACATAAACTAGTGTTTAAGTAATCATGAAAGTTCATAATAAAATGAGATAATGGTCAAAAATATATTTGAACTATCACTTTAGTTCACACTCCAACAATAAATTTCTCTTTTGCTATTTGAACTATCACAGTTTATGTATTAAAACACACATAATTGATAGTTCAGACAGGAAAAAGAAACAACGGATAGTTGGCTTAATCAACTTCGAAGTATATTTTAACATATAAATGAATATAGTTCATGTAGGAATATTTTTTTTTTGATAGTTGGAATGTGAAAGTCGCAAATATAATAGTTTAGACATATTAACACTAATAAAATTTAGTAACTTTCATGAAATCTAAATCAAGTGAAATTTTGTAAACATAGCTTAAAAATGAATCTACTCTTTTCAGGGTGAGATTATACTGAATATATTATTAATATTGTACAACTTTATTACCGTCCGAAGTGTTTGCCGTTTTATCGGCTGACGAAATATGATGACAAATTGATTCCTTAACTAAGAAATTTGGGCCGGAAGCAGAACTCTAACTTCCAGCAATGAGTTCCCCAACTACTCCAGAAAGCGTTAGGATGGTGAGTGAGTAAACTAGGTGGTAAGAAACATAAATACAGCTAGAGTGCAATAAAAGCGGTAAAAGTAGAATGAAGATAAATAAGAATCAATTTTTTGATTGATTGTGTTGTGTATTATGTACCATTGATTCCTATATTTATAGTACAAAAAGAATAAACGTGACCGCCTATGTTAGCCATCAAACTACCCACGAAATCCACTAGCCAACTATGAGGAGGTGGTGCCGAATTTTTCGCTTGGACCCCTAACACGATCGACGACACTCCCTTCAGGCTGTTGCTGGTTGCTACCTTTTCTAGAAGGTCCTTTGACTTAGTCTTCGAAGCGTCCTATTATGTGTGGGTTTCAGCCGTTCCTCAGAATTATGACTCGGTCAGATTACTGTAATAGCTATGATGATTTTCTAGCCGAGGGTAGGGACTAATGGATTCGGCCATGATTCCGCTCAGTTACCGATTTAGAATCATTTTCCTTCTTCGGTTATCACTTGATTCGGCGAACTTTTGAGTGCAAACAAACTTTGAATGAATTAATAAAATAGTTATGTCATGTCATTTAAATACTTTAAACATTTATGTACTATAATACATCCTCACCCGCTTCAATCAAGTATACACTACTTCCTCTCTCCATATTTATATGACAGTTTTTTTTCTTTTTAATCGGTCTAAAAAAATGACACATTTTCTTATTTATCAATAATTTAACTTTTGTCAAATTAGGCATTGGGCCTAACTTAGGCCCCAAAAGCTAGCTCAAATGGAGGAGAATTTCTCAAGCATGGACCCATGCTATTTTCCACCCCTTTCAATTGGTCCGGAGGGCATTTCAGCCCTAATTCGGGGGCCCACATCGGATGGGTCTGACTCTGATACCATGTTAAATTAGGCATTAGGCCTAACCCACACTCCAAAAGCTAACTCAAAGGGAGGAGAATTTCTCAAGCCTTATAAGGAGTCCAGGAATCTCATCTCTCACCGATGTGGAATATTTTTTTCAACAATTTTAAGCTTTACCTTTTACACGTAACGAGATAATTTATAATCATATAAATATCTTTGTCCTATTTTAGACTATAAAATCCCAAATTTTTTTTTTATTTTTTAAACTTTGTGTTCTATCAAATTAAATCACATAAATTGAAATGGGGAAAATCATTTCGTCCAACATATTGAAGACATAAATTTAATGAGACAAGACTCTTGAGCGAAAGTACATCTTTAATTCATTTCAATATAAACAGATGCTCCATTAATATATACCAAGATGATAGCCACAAATGAAAATTGAAAAGAAAATATATGACAAGAAAGGACACATGGCAGTTGTAGATCATATACATGATAACTGGACACTGGTCCACTGCACCATTTCTTATTTGCCAAGCAATGCAAGCAATTCGCGTTCACACACCAGTCTAAAGCTTATCCATTGGTCATTCAAACTCAAAGTCTTGGGAATCAAGTAAATTGGAAGACAGAACTGCACTAGTGCATCTAGAATTTTAAATTAGTGAGTAAAGAATATTAGGTAAGTCATATTTTATAATTATACTATTAATCAATAAAAACATAGTACTCTCTCTATTTTAATTTATTTATCTTACTTTTTGTTAGTTTATTAAAAAAAATATCATGTTTTATATTTGTATCTCTTGACACGTAATATTCTATTTGATATATTTAAGACCACAAGATTTTATAGACATTTTGGTAAATTATACATATTTTTAGTTTAAGACTACATAATTTAAAAGTTTGCTTTATTTTTTTAAACTTCGTGTCGAATCAAACTAAAACAAATAAATTAAAATGGAAGAATTATTGTTTTTCACATATACTTACTGCTAACTATAGCTAATTAGTATATAGTCTTGTCTCGATTATTATTTAAACTATCATTAATCAATGTGTAAATACTAGATGTGAGTAAAAACAAGTTCACACAACTATATTCAATATGATTTTATGGCAATAAGTACAATCTTATTGTAAATATTTCCTCTACTCATTTTACGTAATACACTTAATTTTGTATGTGTCATATAACAAATGATATATTTCTCTTTTTTTAAATAGTTTTTACTTTAAATTATAATTTTTTCCTTAGTGACATAATTTATAGATAAATAATGATGACTTATTTCTTTTTTCTTTGCTCAATCAAATACCGTTATATAAATAGGTCACTTGAAAGTAATTTTTTAATTTAATTTGCATATAGACATAAATATGTGAAAATAGGTCACTCCCCCCTCTCATAATATTATTTTTTACTTATATATCGAACACAAAAAAATAAAATAAAAAATTTAATATTTTTCTTCGTATCAACACACCCTGAAAATTGCGCATTAGCTGTCAAGAGTATATTTGTCCCTTAGCTCGAATCAAATCAAACTAGTATTAAATATTAATATATAAAGGTGGCTTCCTTCAAAATTATATCAATCTCCCACTTTCTTCAAATATCAAATACTCTCATCTCTGTCCTCTGTTCTTCAACTCCTAAACTCTGTTCTTCACAAAAACATTGTCTCTTCTTCTGTCTTTCCTTTTAGAGAGAGCTTATCACAGTACCAATAAACTTAGAAATTGAATTGCAAATGGAAAATTTTATTGCCAAATCAAGCAAGAACCAAAATTTACCTCCAAGAAGGGGACAAATCAAGATCAAAATTTTGAAATCTTTGAAGAATTCAGCTACTAAATTACTAAGGAAAAATGGAAATGAAGGTTCTTTTACACCATCAACGACAACGCCCAAAGAAACCCCAAGCCGCTACGATTCTGGTGCTGATTCTGATGGATTACATAGATGATACTGCCAAAAAACGCTACGAACTTCGTCGCTAATCCGTCGTTACCTATAGGATTAGCAACGGATTTTGTTGTTTAGCTACTAAAATGATGAATTTGTTCAAAGTTATAACTGTTGCTTTGGGGAGTCTCTTGCAAATATTCTAGCAGGGGAATTTTGTTTCCCCTTGTTTTTCTTGCCAAGCTTCAGCATATTTTGAAGATATTTTTATGATAACAGTGTGATATCTTAATCTCTTTAATATTTCTTTTTTCTGTTATATTGGCTTTGATCATTATTTCTGAATTCAGAGGCAAAGGCAGATATGTAATTTTTTTTTTATTTTCAGTTTTGGATTGTAAGATATATAAATGAATGACTTTTATTTGCTATCTTTTAAGTGTAAATGGCGATTTTCTTCTCTTGTTCACTCTATTTTAGTTGGCTTTGGTAAATCCATACGGTATCATCTTTCATTAAGATCATTATAATTTATTAATGCGTCTATTCATCTTGTTTACTGCCATAATTTTATTTTTTTTTACAGGAAATAATAGTTACTCTTTCTAATTTGCATAGACTTTTTGAATAATATGGATTATCCTGTCATGAGCCACCTTGAAGCATTATTATGATTAAATTTATAAACATAGAGCTACAATCTTCTATTCATTATAAATTGCGATTTTCTTTTACTTGATGCTTATAGTATGGTGAGCCCCAAGCGAAGGAAAAAAATACATGAAAAACATAGAGAAAGATTCAAAGACAAGAATACGACTTGGACATGGTAAACTTGAGTTTCGTCAATTGTCTTATTTAATTTAATTATCACTATTATTAAGTGTGTTCGAATATGAAGTTAGGAACAACATGATAGGAGCAGAATGACTATGACTGAAATACCAAAAAATGCTAATACTTATCCCGTTCCATTTACATCCCTATCTTAAGCAGGCATAATCGATAATACAAGTATGGATTCGATAGAATTTAATAATTTTGTTCCATATCCTATATTTTGAGTTACTCACTTATCGTACAATTCAAAATCTATAAATTTAAAATCTTTTATCCGCCTCTAATATTAGGTAGTATTAAGTTCGGTAGAATGGGGAACGTATCTTTGGTGTAGCCGATTCAAAGTTTTTCTTTATCTGTTCGTTCTCTTTAATTTGATGTTGGGAGTATATCCTTGGACTCTTATGACCCATTTGTTTGTTCAAAAGAAGACATAAGGAAAACATCTTAGAATTTGCTGTCTGATTGACCGACCTTTGTTCAAATTTTGACTAGAAATTCTCTTAGCCACCACGTGATAAATGTGATTTCAAAGTTTGAAGGATGAATTAAGTCATGTGCGAATTACATGTATATAGTTTTAGTAGGTATTTGAACGATATTTGAGTATAAGCTAGAAAAAAGAAACATATTGAAGTTAAAGTTGAAACAGAATATCTACAGATAATTCAAAAGATTTGTGAATGGAGATCAATATTTAACTTGGGACACACTTTCCAATTATTACTCCATTTTAATGTTTATATGAGAATTTAGTACTTACAATGTTATCTCTAAACTAGTGTTTATATAATGAAGTCTAATATTTAAAATGCTGATATAGGAGTAATATTTCATGACGAGATGAACCCTAAGATAGATATTAATAGTATCAATTTTCTATTTGAATAAATTCAAGACTTACACTAGCTATTCAAGTGACGTGACGTCCACGACACTAATCATATTTCATTGAAAATTCAAACAATGATATTCAAAAAATAAATTGATTTGAACATTTGTTTTCCAATCTGGAGTTAATATATAAAAATAGAGTTTAGCTTAAACGAGAAAAACATAACCAAGAAGAAAATAAAATTAAAAAAAAACTACGCATAGAATCAACTAGGAAAACTAAATATTCTATATACAAAGAAGAACATAAACCAATATAAATCAAGTTACTATATATAGCTAATCTCTCTTTTTGAGTTTTTATGTATTGTTGTATGATTTGGGACTTCCTATAGGTTAATAATATATTTTTTATATTTGCGGGTGTGTTTGGTTTGGTCCCGAAGGGGTTCGGGTGTGTTTGGTTTGTTCCCTATTCGCGATTGTGAAGAGGAGGGTCACGATCGTGAAGGCTAGGGAGTTAGTCATCACAACTGTGTGAAGGGTCCGCATATGGGAGTCAACGACAGGTCAGCCTGGTCAAGCCTTGTGCAATGTCCACAACCATATGGGCTTAAGCCACTCAGATAAATGGCGATCGCGATAGTTGTGCATTAATTTCCTTGTGGATGTCTTTTGAAATTTATGCATGTTTTCTCTCCAATTCAAAAATTCAAAAATGATCCAAAAGTTATGTAACACCCATTTATAGTAATACAAGGTACGTTGTGCAAGTTCAAATAAACTCTCTTGTATGGTACTGATTGATTCATGCGAATTATCAAGCCTATCACAAAAATTATGTGATAAAGTTGCATTATTTGGCCTTATTCTCCTTCTCTTACACTTCAAAAAAATTCTGCTTCTATATATTTTTTGTATTTTCTTTTTTTGGTAATCAACTTTTTCATTAACCACCAAAGTGAAAAATTACAAATCCATAGCTAGCTACAACACATCATAGCTATCTCAGGAGATACAAGCAGAAACTTAGAAACAAACATTACAGAGGAACATGAATCGCTTAACAACTAAGAAAATGAATCTAAGAAGGTATTGTTGTAGGCTTGGCGTACCTCTCACACAGCATGTATGGGTGATATCTTTGGCAATGGCCTCAACAGTTGTTGCTCTTCCTTCAAAGATTCTGGAATTTCTTTCAATCCAAATAGCATGGACACATTCTGCAAAGATGATTTTGAATACACTAGCAAGTAGTGTTTTTCCTTAAGCATTTGCAACAGCCCATCTCTCATACTGGTCCCAAGTAACAACATTCATCCGAGGTCTGTGAAGCCAACCCAATACTCTGTCCCATACTTCCCTGGCAAAAGTACATTGCACAAATAAGTGTTCCAGGTTCTCATCCTGACTGTGGCACAAGGAACATTTTGGTTCAGCTGGAATACCTCATTTGAGCAGTCTGTCCACAGTTAGGAGTTTCCTATGTAAATGCAACGACATGGTAAATCTGGTTTTTGGTTTAGCATAATTGGTGAAGATTTGAGACTTCCAGTAAACCCTTGGCAAGACAAGTAACAACTGGTGATATATGGTTCTTATCATGCTATGTTTGATGGTATGTTGGTGTTGAACCATCTAGAGAGTATGATGAGCTTGTAAAATCTGTCTAACCATACAAGAAGCCTGTCGAGGTATCACAAGGTCATTGAGCTATTTTCTTTTTATGTAGAAGGCATAAATCTTCCTTATCCATAGTTTGTCCTGCTTGTGAGCCAGGTCCTAACAAGATTTTGCCAAAGCAACCTTATTCAACAACTTGATTTTGATCAAATTCAGACCACCAGCAGACTTGGGTAAGCACATTTTATCCTATGCAACAAGAGCTTTCCTAATGATAATATTTTTTCCAGTTCAGACATAGCTTCGACAGTAAGCATCAATATCGTTTAGCACATGTACTGGGATGGGGAAAAGTTGAGCCCAATAATTTGGACTCCAAACACCACTGATTGGACTAATTGAATTCTACCAGCATAAGATAATTTTTTTGCTGTCCAAGAAGCAATTCTACTAGTAATTTTGGTGATTAGAGGTTGCCATTGCAGGATAGGAAGTCTTTTAGTACAGAGTAGGATGCCCCCATGTCCATAACCTAGATGCAGTAAAATGTTATCTCTGTCTACTTATTTTACACCACCAAAGTAGATAGAGTTCTTGCCTGGGTTAGGTTACAAGCCTGAAGCTTTCGAGAATGTAAGAAAAAAATTATGCAAGGCTGTAGCAAATCACCTCTACTGAATAGAAGAAGGTCATCTGCAAAACTCAAGTGAGTAATGCTAATTTTAGCACATCTAAGGTGATATTTGAACTCTTTAATATTTTTTAACTCATTCAGGCATCTGGTGAGGTATTCCATGGAAATGGCAAAAAGGAAAGGGGAGATTGGGTCACCTAGTCTCAGGCCTTTTGCAACAATGAAAGGTTCAGATGTTGATCCATTGATTAGGATAGTATCATTGAAAACTTTAACACAAGCCATTATCCATTTGGTAAATCTATCAGGGAAGCCTAATTCTAGCATAACTTGTTCTAAATAGGGCCACTCCACTGAATCATAGGTCTTTTGAAGGTCAAATTTGATCATGACTCTAGGAGATATGTGTTTTCTAGAATAGGCTTTAACTAGTTCATGGAGAAAAATTATATTGTCAGCAATTTTCCTCCCAGGAATAAATCCTGCTTGGGCTTCACAAATGATATATGCATTACTACTTGGAGTCTAGCAGCTAGAACTTTAGCAATCAGTATGTACATAATAGTGCACCAAGCTATAGGTCAAAAATCCTTAACAGTATTAGGGTTTGGAACTATACGCAAGAGTGTTAAGGTAGTGCAATTGATAAATTAAACATTCTCCCAGTAACAAAAAAACTTTCTAACAGCTGCAATCACCTCATCTTTCACAACAGCCCATAAAGCTTTAAAAAAAGAGTTATAACCATAAATACCTGGAGCCTTCTCATCTCCAATGGATATCAATCCATTATAGATTTCATCATATGTTACTGGAGCACACAGGTCAAGCTATTGTTGATGAGTAAGAACTGGTCCTTTCTGCAGACTTTGTTGGCAGCATGTAGTGTAGTTGTTTCTGTTCCCATTAAGCCTTTGAAAAATTGTAGGATTTCATCAGAAATAGTTTTTGGATCACTCAATCGTGTTCCTATCAGAGAAGTAAGTTCATTGATTTGCTTATGATGTGCCCTTTCTTTGACTACAACAGCAAATTAGTTAGTACTTGAGTCCCCAAGCTTAATCCAGTTAGCTTTGAATTTTTGCTTGAGAGCATATTCTTCAATCATATACCATCTTTTCAAATTTTGCAAGAGTTCCTTCTCTTTGGTAATAAGAGTGTTAGAGTATTATCTGTTAAGTGATTGTTGTGTGTCTTGAAGATCCTTTCTGGGCTGTTCAATATGTTGAGTAGTTCCGTTAAAGTGATCATTATTCAATTTCCTTAGTGCTGGTTTAAGAGCTTTCAGCTTTGCCCAAATATCTTCCATGTTATCCTTTTTAAGCTGTTTCCCCCAAACTGCCTTTACCAATTCTGAAAACTTTTCATGTGTTGTCTAGATGTTGAGAAACCTGAAAGGTATTTGAGTTGATTGCTGGCCAGACTGTAATCTCAGCAACATAGGGGCATGATCAGAAATGAATGGTAAATCATATTCTGTTGGAACTTGCCCCATTGCATCATCCATTCCCTATTATCAAATATTCTGTCCAACCTATATTAAATCTTATACTCACCATGCTGCTTATTAGTCCACGTGAAGTATTACCCTCTCCAAGATAGTTCATTCAACATCAAGTTAGTGATACACTCAGAGAAGTCCTGTGTTTCAGCCATAGTGACTGCATTGCCTCCTTTTCTATCCATACTCTGCAAAACTGCATTAAAGTCATTACAAATGATCCATGGACCAGTAATACCATGTGCCCATTCAGCTAACCCATCCCATAGAGTCCTCCTTTGATCTATTGCATTGTGACCATAGATAACAGTCAGTAAATAGTTAACAGTACTGGCTGTTCCTATAACCTGACAATGGATGAATTGTGCTCCTTGTTTAAAAACTTTGATGTTGTACCATTTAGGATCCCATATAACCCATACCCCTCCATTAATGGCATCATTGTAGTTGTGCAACATCACCCATCTAAGTGCAACATTATTCAGAATTTTCTAGGCCTTGCGAGCTTTGACTCTTGTTTCAACAATGCCAACTAAAGTAATCTTTTTATTCTTCAGGTATTGTCTGAACTCTTTCTGCTTGTATCACCTCTATCAAGAGGTAATGAAGTGACACTAGTACTCAATGCTGAACTCTGAACACCATTCTTCTTTAATGGGGAGATCAATGCTGGAAAATTCTGAGGGTTAAGTGCAGGTGCAACACTTTTAACCACTGGTGAAATGATTTGAACAACCCCTCTGCTATTGATAATAGTTTTAGCACTACCCTGAGTTTGAGGAGTAGTAGTTGGTGTCCTACTACGTCCAGCTAACTCAGTATTATGAGGAATAGAATAGGTTGCTGCACTACTTGATCAGTTGTCACATGAGTCGTAATAATCCCTTTAGATTTCCAGGTCAACTGGAACATTTCTATTCACTCTTCTTCTGTTATGAATAACTGCTGAAGGAGCTTGAGGTGACCAATAACCAAGCATTTATCACATTATTCCGGTTTCCGGTCGTAAATTACCTCTTGTTGAAATTTTCTACCCTTGGAATCAATCACCGGAAATTCACTAGGTAAAGGTTTGGCGACATTAATCTCGATAAGCATCCAAGTGTATGACACTCTAGTTTGGTTTGTGGTGCATTCATCTGCAAAAAGAGGTTTACCAAGTCAACTCGATAATCTACTTAGAGACTTTGTACCCCAACTGTACCACCATCTGTTCATCTATGATGTACTCCAAAGCTATGTCATTCGCCGGTAGTCGGTTTTGTTGGAACAATCCAAAGATGTGAAGCGGGAGTTGCGTCCGACCAACTTTAAGGGCTTAAACACTAGTGTTACGCATGTTGGAGAATCCGGTTCTTCACATGTGCATGATCTACTAAGTAAGTAGATAACCGTAGGGCCAAGGATCGTCAAATTTCATTGACAAATGAAAGAGATATTGGTCCACGAAGTGAGGTGTTTGAAGCATGGAAAAGTGTAGTATTGAGATCAATTCTCCCTCATCGGTGGAGGAAGAAATAATTGTTTTGTTTATAAGTCTCAAAGTTGGCTTGGGTTTGGGACCCCAAGGGGTATCCCATGTGTTTAAAAGAGGGAGGACCTAGATGTGCTTCGGTTCGAGGAAAGCCCACACGCGCGTCGCGGGCCACACGCGCGCTGCGGGCTGTGCTTCTTCTGATATAATCTTTTTGGACCAGAGAACTTTGCCATATGTACAGTTTGATCCAGAATTCTTTCATATGTACAGTCATATATGGTCAGAATTGGGCAGAGATCAGAAACGTCCACCAGCACTCAATTCAGCCATTTATTTTGGTTGAATTACTCTTCATAAATGGTCAATCTGTTGCACATCTTCACCATTTATTTTGGAGGAATTACTACCTCCATAATTGTCATTACTTGCCCAGTAATGACACTTATGGAGGCAGTTCATCAGCCTCTCCTTCAACTATTTAAGAACCCCTTTGTCATCATTGTTGAGCTACACTTAACAGAAAAACATAAACGAATTCAGTGTTCCTACAACTTCCAGCATCATTTCATTACTCAAAAATCTTCACGGTAACACTTGAGTTTCCTTTGCTAATTTGTTCACTTGTTGTTTTATCTTGGGAGACAATTGTCCGGGACGTAGAAAGGATACATACGGGGCAATATTGTCTTAAAGACAGAGTGCAAACACTCGACTCAAAGATACCACAAACAGTTCCGCTTTATTCTTCAAGTTCTTTGTAATTTCGCTTTTGTTGTTGAATTGTAATTTCGCTTCTTGTAAGACTTAGCGATTACTTGTAATTTCCGTTTCTGCATCTTTGTAACCAACAAGTTTAAGACAATATTTGCTTCAGAATCGCTACAACATGGTGGAAACATGACCGATGTTGCTTACTCGCTGCTGCCACTCAAGGCAACAATGATGCCTTCCCGCTCTGCCGCTCTCGCCGCCATCGGCCAAGGCAACAACTCTACTGCCTTACTGGTGCTGCCGCTACTGTTCAAGGCAGCAACTCCGCTGCCTTCCCGACTGCTGCTGCTCCACCTTCTGCCTCCCACCATGATCGCCCTGAAAAATTCATGGGCTCAAACTTTAGGAGATGACAACAAAAGATATTGTTCTATTTGACAGTTATGGGCATGGCCCGGTTCCTAACGAAAAATCCTCCACAAGCTGGAGATGAAATAGACTCTTCGCCTAATGAAACGGGTGAAGGGGGCCTTGGTATCCATGTCGTTAACGGCATGAAGATGGTTCTTGATACGTGGAATCATAGTGATTTCATGTGTAAGAATTACATACTGAACTGCTTGGCAGACCCTCTCTACACGGTCTATTGCACCGTTGGCACTGCCAAAGAGCTGTGAAAAAAACTGCAAAAGAAGTACAACGCACAAGATGCGGGTACTAAGAAGTTCATCGTTGGAAAAATTTTAAAATTCCAAATGGTGGCTAGTAAGACAGTGATGTCCCAAGTCCAGGAATTCCAAATGATTTTACATCACCTGGATTTGGAAGGAATAAAACCAAATGAGCAGTTTTTTGTTGCATCGCTAATTGAAAAGTTACCTCCTTCATGGAATGAGTTTATGAGTTACTTGAAACTCAAGACAAAGGAGATGACCTTTGAAGAGCTTGTTATCAAACTCCAAATCCAGGAAGATAACAAGAAGGCCTTGCCTAGGGGTAAACAACCCGCCGAGGCAAAGGCAAATGCGTCCGAGGCCAAAGGGAACTCAAGCAAGAAGCGGAAGTTTCGTAAAGACAAGAAGGCCCGTGCGGCGGAGATGTTCGAGAGTAATCGTCACCACCGTGGGAAACCTGGTCATAAGATCAAGGAATGCCACAAGCTCAAGACTGAGCAACAACAGAAAGCCAAGGCTAAAGGCAAGGCGCATGCTAACGTCGTCAAGGACACGCTCCTAGATGACATGATTGAGGAGTTCTCAGCAGTGGTGCTAGAAGCCAACCTGGTTGAGAATCCGATGCAGTGGTGGATGGACACAGGTGCTACCAGACAGATCTGTTCCAATAGAGATGCCTTCTCCACGTACACACCAGTCACCGACAAAAATCTAGTCATGGGCAACAACGCTTCGTCTGACGTGCTGGGGGGTAGGAAAGGTGGTTCTGAAGATGACTTCCGAAAAGGAGCTCACTCTGAAGGAAATGATGCATGTCCCAGAGATTAGAAAAAATTTAATTTCTGGACCTTTATTGGTTAATGCTGGTTTTAGGCTAGTGTTTGAATCCAATAAGTTTGTACTCACTAAGAATGGCACATTTGTGGGGAGAGGCTTCGTCTGTGAAGGCCTCTTCAAAGTGAATGCCATGTCTGTAATGCGTCCAAGTAATAAAGTTGAACCTTCTTCTTATTTGCTTGAGTCTTCTAATTTATGGCATCATAGATTAGGACACGTTAACTACAAGTCTATCCAAAGGCTGGTAAAGATGGAGTTGTTGCCGTCTATCGACGTAAACCCTCAACATAAGTGTGAGGTGTGCGTAGAGGCAAAACTCACCAAGCTTCCTTTTCGATCCGTCGAAAGGAATACCGCTCCTCTAGAACTTATTCATACAAATATATGTGATTTGAAGTTCGCACCAACTAGAGGGGGGAACAAGTACTTTGTGACATTCATTGATGATAGCACAAGGTATTGTTACCTTTACTTGTTAAAAAGTAAGGATGAAGCCTTTGAAGCGTTCCGACGTTACAAATCAGAAGTTGAGAACCAACTAAGCCTATGGATTAAATCCATTCGTAGCGATAAAGGGGGAGAATACGTAGCGCCATTTGAGGAATACTGTGCCCAAGAAGGCATTGTTCATCAAATAACGGCTCCATACTCACCTAAATCAAACGGTGTGGCAGAATGTAAGAACCGCACATTGAAGGAAATGATGAATGCCTTGCTCATCAATTCCGATCTTCCCCAAAACATGTGAGGAGAAGCCGTCATTACCGCTAATACGATTCTTAACAGAGTCCCACATAAGGGTAAGAACAAAACTCCATATGAATCATGGAAGGGAAAGAAACCCACCTACAAATATTTTAAGGTGTGGGGTTGTTTGGCAAAGGTTGAAGTACCCAAGACAAAGCAGGTCAAGATTGGGCCTAAGACTGTAGATTACATATTCATCGGATATGCAAATAACAGTAGTGCTTATCGCTTCTTAGTGCATAAGTCAGACATTCCAGATATCCACCAGGGTACAATCATGGAATCAAGGAATGCTCAATTCTTTGAAGGTACCTTTCTTAGAAAGGAAAAAGACATAACCTCTCGCAAACGAAGTTATGTACAAAGCTCTCAAGAACCGGGAGTCGTTGACGGCCCGGATCTAGATGGTTCAGATCTAGCGGATCTCGAGGTGGCTGAACATCCGAAATCTAGTGTTTCAGATTCTCAGACCTTGGAGACTCCAGAGATGGATCTAAGGCGAAGTAAAAGGGTCAGGAAGGATAAATCCTTCGGTCCTGACTTTGTAGCTTATATGGTTAATGATGAACCAATGACAATTGCTAAGGCGTTGTCAACTCCAGAAGCACCGCTCTGGAAAGAAGCTATTGAGAGTGAAATAGGCTCCATTCTGCATAACCATACTTGGGAGTTGGTTGATCTTCCTCCGGGAAATAAACCGTTGGGTTGTAAATGGATACTCAAACGGAAATACAAAGCAGATGGGTTTATAGACAAGTACAAGGCCAGGTTGGTAGTCAAGGGCTATCGGCAGACAAAAGGTTTTGACTACTTTGACACATACTCCCCGGTATCCCGGATGACATCCATACGGGTATTCATTGCGATCGCAGATTTGCGTGACCTTGAGATACATCAAATGGATGTCAAGACAGCAATCCTGTATACCAGGAGCGATATGCACATGTGATCGGTAGTTTGATGTATATAACAAACTACACCCAACCTGATATTGCTTATGCAGTCAATAAGTTGGCTAGGTTTACGCGTAATCCCAATGATGATCACTAGAAGGCGTTGAATCAGGTATTACAATACCTAAAATATACGTTAACTTTCGGGTTACACTATTCAAGATATCCAGCTGTACTAGAGGGGTACAGTGATGCAAACTGGATATCTGCTATAGAGAACACCAAGTCCACCAGTGGGTATGTATTTACAATTGGTGGTGGGGCTGTGTCTTGGAAATCCTCTAAGAAAACTTGCATCGCCCGATCCACAATGGAATCGGATTTTATCGCTTTAGACAAAACAGGAGAAGAAGCTGAGTGGCTTCATGACTTCTTAGAGGATGTTTCGTGTTGGAACAAACCCGTACTTTCGGTAATGATCCACTGCGACAGTCAGTCGGCTATAGAAAGGGCACATAATGCTATGTACAACGGCAAGTCTCGTAATATTCAACAGAGTCATAAGACCGTTAGGCAACTGATCACCATGGGTATAATATCCATTGATTACATTAAGTCAAAGGATAATATAGCAGACCTATTGACAAAGGGCTTACCCAAGGATCAGATGGTTTGCCTGTCTAGGGGAATGGGCTTAAAACCCAAAATATAAGGACCAATATAGTGGTAACCCAACCTTACTAGCTGGAGATCCCAGTAATTTGGTTCAATGGAAAACTAAGTTGTAAAGGTTCAGTTGATCGCTTCAGTGGAAGCATGAGCACTTCGGATAGTGATTTCTGTAAAGAAACACCAAATCCAAAGTCGTTCCCACGATAGGCGCTAAGTGCTATCTGCAGTATGGGTAAAGGTTAAGTTTTCAAAACCTTTAATGATCCTCAACAGTTGAGGTTAGGTTTTGGGAAACTTTTAATGGTTCCTAACACTTGTGAAGTGGGGTATAACAGGATACTTTGTAGGAGACCACCTATTTAAGTGCGAGGACGGGCAGCCTCAAATGAACGCACTTAAGAATCCAAGAAGTTGTCCATGGCCACAACTGACAAAACATTACGAAGAAGAGAGTAAGGGAATTTGTTGTGTTGGTACTATTGACTTGGCTTACACTAAACACTGATGGTTCAAGACATCACGTTCACCGCGCAGTAAGTAAGTCCGATGGTATTTAACTATGGAAGGTTCAAAGCTGAAGCTACCTCTCCTTATGCAACATCGGTCCGCTGAAATATTGCTGGAAATGAAAAGGCACCATGTGAGTGCGCCAAAATCTCTTTCAAGAGGGGATTGTTGGAAATTTGCCTTTGGCGGGAGTTGCGTCCGACCAACTTTAACGGCTTAAACACTAGTGTTACGTATGTTGGAGAATCCGGTTCTTCACACGTGCATGATCTACTAAGTAAGTAGATAACCGTAGGGCCAAGGATCGTCAAATTTCTTTGAGAAATGAAAGAGATATTGGTCCACGAACTGAGGTGTTTGAAGCATGGAAAAGTGTGGTATTGAGATCAATTCTCCCTCATCGGTGGAGGAAGAAAGAATTGTTTTGTTTATAAGTCTCAAAGTTGTCTTGGGGTTTGGGACCCCAAGGGGTATCCCATGTGTGTAAAGGAGGGAGGACCTAGATGTGCTTCGGTTTGAGGAAAGCCCACGCGCGCGCCGCCGCCGCCCGCCTGTCCGGTCCGAGTTTCGGGTTCTTGGGTCACTGGTCGTGGGTTGTGGTCCCTGAAGTTTCATATGTACAGTTTGGACCAGAATTCTTTCATATATACAGTTTGGTCCCTGGAGTTTCAAGAAAGTCAGACAGAGATCAGAAACGTCCACCAGCACTCAATTCGGCCATGTATTTTGGCTGAATTACTCTTCCTAAATGGTCAATCCGTTGCACATCTTCACCATTTATTTTGGAGGAATTACTACCTCCATAATTCCCATTACTTGGCCAGTAATGGCACTTATGGAGGCAGTTCATCAGCCTCTCCTTCAACTATTTAAGAACCCCTTTTTCACCATTGTTGAGCTACACTTAACAGAAAAACATAAACGAATTCAGTCTTCCTACAACTTCCAGCATCATTTCATTACTCAAAAACCTTCACGGTAACACTTGAGTTTCCTTTGCTCATTTGTTCACGTGTTGTTTTATCTTGGGAGACAATTGTCCAGGACGTAGAAAGGATACATAGGAGGAAATATTGTCTTAAAGACAGAGTGCAAACACTCAACTCAGCATACCACAAACAGTTCCAGTTTATTCTTCAAGTTCTTTGTAATTTCGGTTTGTTGTTGAATTGTAATATCGAGTTCTTGTAAGACTTAGCGATTACTTGTAATTTCCGTTTCCTGCATATTTGTAACCAACAAAGGTTCTGTACCTGTAGCCTCCACTTCAGCTGATTTTGGCTCAGCTCTACCATTCCATCTTTGCTTTGTTGTATAGTTGTCACTCCTTCAGATAATCCATTTACCACCAATCGACGAGAACAGGTGGCGTAAGGATCAATCTCTTCGATACACTTATACTCGTCGATGCAGCACTCACCACCTACTCCGAATGATTCTACTGTTGTGTTATGGTTATTGAATTCGGGCCATTTGTGACCCCATTACCGCCTTAGGGTTAGCTTGTGCCGGAGTAGTCACCGTACTACCACCCTTTCTCAATCAATTCCTCCGATGATTATTCTTGCCCCTCAAATTCATCGCTTCTTTCCTAGGGTGGCCGCGCCTCCATTTGTCTGTTTGCTTACCTCCTTTTGCCATGTTTACCACCACCGGTGCAGGTTTACTTACCGTGCGTCGAGAGCATAGAGAGAAAAGTTTTTCATTGAGGTATTATTTTCTAATCTCATTTTTTTTGTATTTTCTTTTGGTTTAGTTATTTGTCTAGGGAAAAAACACAAGTAGACAACAACAACAATATACTCAATAAAATCTCACAATGTGGGGTCTGAAAAGGGTATAGTATACGCAGATCTTACCTTTACCTTGGTAGGTAGAGCGGCTGTTTTTGAAAGACACTCGGCTCAAGACAAAGCACAAGCACAAGCAAAGTAAGACAAACAAAGCGACTAAGTCATGATAGCGAATTCTGAAAAAGAAGCAATAATTAATGCAGGTAAATAAGACAAATAAATAAAATACACATAGCAGCATAAATCAAACGATAAGGGACTATAAAGAAATACTGTGCCTACTAGTATGATAGGCTAAGCAGACCTACAATAATAATGCTACAACTACCAGTTAGTAAGTGTAGATAGGACTACGCTGGACTACCTACTACCCTAATTTGTGTCCTCTGTAACCCCTATCTAAGGTCATATCCTCAGTGAGTTGCACCTGCATCATATCCTGTCTAATCACCTCTCCCCAATACTTCTTCGGCCTACCTCTACCCCTCTTGTACCCGTCCATAGCCAATCTCTCACACATCCGCACTGGGACATTTGTGTCTCTCCTTTGCACGTGCCCGGACCATCTCAACCTCGCTTTTTGCATATTATCCTCCACCGAGGTCACTCTCACTCTGGCCCGGATATCATTTCTAATTATATCCCTCCTTGTATGCCCACACATCCATCTTAACATCCTCATCTTCGCAACTTTCATATTTTGGGTAAGTCTTGACCGACCAACACTTCGCAAAAAAAAAACTCTTTCGTAAAGCAAAGAATATAAAAATATTTACATACTTTTAACAGATAAATTCAATAAACATTTCATAGTAGTTTAATTAAGAGTTCTTTCATAAAGTAATGTTCTATGTATAAGAAAATCCTTCGTACGTGAAGTAGCAATATTAATCCCACCACATTATCTACCTATTATTTCGTGGAACTCTATATCCATGCAACTGCTAAGGCTGTTCATTTCGGATTATCCGATCCGATCAGATATCCGAAAATTTTGGATCGATAAAATTATAATTTGAATCCGATCCGAAAAAAATCGTTTATATGAAATTTTCGGATCGGATATCCAAAATTTTCATATTGTTATATTGAATATAATATATGCAATGAAGTTCTTAAACTTTTGATATATTGTAGTAGTTAATTTGCGTCAATACCATATTTTTTCCTTCCACCAAACACCTTCACTTTGTAACATCACCGAACAATAACTCTAAACACGGAATGAAACTTCAATCCTCCGATCATATTATTATTTGTAAATATTTACACAATTAGATAACTTATTAATTGGTTGTATATGAACTCTTGATAAGCTTAAACTGGTAAAAAATAACAATCAACCTTCTATCATATGTTAAAATTTATTAATAGTATAAAAAATCTTTGCAATGCCGGTATATTTTATTTAAATCCTATTTTAATTTATCTTAAAATTCACACAAAGGTTGGAGTAGTAAGGAAAGATAATTATAGTCAGCATAATGCTATCGTTAATCGTCCACCCGCATGATAATTTCTACCAAGTTATACAATATGAAAAGGATTTATGCATTGTCTTAAAATATCATTATTTACATTGCCATGACATAAAATCAAGCTCATTCACTTACTACAACAAAAAATGGATAGTGAAGACGGGGAGGAAATGAAGTTTTGTTTCCTTTTGAACCGATTGACTTCTAAAATTTCTTTATCTACTGTAATACTTAGTTGAAAGATTGCATCATTTACTTCGGATCCACTCCAATTTTCTTATCTACTGTAAAACTTAAAGTAATTGTTTAATTAGTAACAGTATTAAGTTTGTCATAAGAAGAACTTGATTCTTTCCCTTTGTTTTTTGATAAAGGTATGGAAGAAACATAAGAATCAAACAAATGAAAAGCAAAAACGCAGCCTAACTATTAGGGAATATCAAAACAACAACAACAACATACCCAAGGGAAAATCAAAAGAAAAGAAAAAAAATTGGATATCCGAAAGTAAAATTATTGTGATCCGTATCCGATCCGATTTTTTTCGGATATCCGATTTTTCGGATCGGATAGGATTATTATGAACAGCTCTAGTAACTGTTGTGTTACAATATTTTTCATTTTATACTTCCTCCGCAATCTGAAAATCGTACATTTTTTATTTTATAAACCAATTATATGCTATATATTACTTTTATAATTTGGTATATATAGTATAATAAAGTTGTTATATGTTGAATAATTGGTAATAGTATTTTTATGCCATTTATAATAAATTACATATACCTTTCATAAATTGATTATGCGTTGTATAATAAATATTATATACGTGATATAATTTTATTATAAGGTGTATAATAAATTTTATTCTATGTATTACATGTATTATTGATAGAATATAGCACGGTACCGTGCTCAAATAAGATTATGATTTTAATTAAACTAGTGTACAAACTTACCATAGTTGTAGAATTTTTGTACAAGTATGATTAGGATTTACACTAGTTTAATTACAATCATAATCCTATTTGAGAACGGTACCGTGCTATATTATATCAATAATACATGTAATACACAGAATAAAATTTATTATAAATCTTATAATAAAATTATATCACGTATATAATATTTATTAAACAACACATTCCACATATATAATATTTATCACGTTAGAAGAGGCCGATATGGCTAAAAAGACAGCTACCAGAGCACATTTCATCGTAATGATGACCACGTCAGACGACCTTCACTCATTCTCCAAAAATTCGGGCCAAAATCGTAACCACGGTGGCGGCAAAAAGGATCAAAATCGTAAAAATAATGGCAAAAATAACAGTGACAATCGCGATGGTAACGGCAGCGGAGGATGGAACAGTGGCAACTACAGCAGTGGGCCATGGAGCAGTGGGCCGCAGTCCAACTGGCCCCAGTTGTGGGCCCCCTAACAGTGGGGCTAGACCAGTGGCCATTGGCCCAACAACCTTTATTTTCCGCCTGCTCCTTAACTGGGAAAATGGGTTCAGTTCCAGCAAAATTCCAAGCCTAGTTTCTCAGTCCCAAATAGTGGAATGCGGTACTAATGGGTCGGGATAGCAGGCAGGCCTACTTGGGCTTCGGCCCCCGCATGCCTTCCATGCTGCAGGCCCAAATCCGATCCCGACACCTACAGATATTGAAGATGTAATGCATACACTTAGCTTAAACCCCCAGACGCGAATTGGTATATGGACACCGGAGCCACTTCTCATATGACGTTCGATCAAGGTACTCTCTCATCTTATTCAAATTTGAGCATAAATCGCAGTATAATTGTTGGTAATGTCAACTCAATTTCAATTCGCGGTTATGGACATACAACTTTGTCTCCCCCACATCCACCTCTAGTTTTGAAAAATCCCTTCATGCCCCTAACTTAATTAAAAATTTGGTGTCTGTCCAAAAACTCACCACTGATAATTGGGTTTCTGTTAATTTTGATCCCTTTTGGTTTTTTGTGAAGGATTTTAAAACGGGGATACCTCTAATGAGATGCAATAGTAGGGGAGAGCTTTATCCAATCACAACTACCACCACTTCCACGAGTCAAGCCATGCCGTCTATTTTTGCCGTCCTTGCTCCTTCCTTGTGGGATGCACGTTTGGGTCATCCTGGATCGTCTATTATTTCGTGTTTGAATAAAAATAATTTTATTTCTTGTATGGGTACGTGTAGTAGTCCACTTTGTTCTTCTTGTCCGTTGGGGAAACATGTTCGATTACCATTTATAGCCTCTACTTCTCGTACTTTGATGTCTTTTGACGTTATTCATAGTGATTTATGGACATCTCCCGTTTTAAGTTATTTGGGCCATCGTTATTATGTCTTATTTTTGGATGATTATTCTAATTTTTTGTGGACCTTTCCGTTATCCAAAAAGTCCCAATTTTTTTCCACTTTCTTAAAATTTGGAGCATTCATCTGTACCAAATTCGAACGGAAAATTAAAAATATTCAATGTGATAATGGCAAGGAATATGTTAATGGGTTGTTTAGGAAATTTTGTGATGCTAATGGCATAGTTTTTCGTTTCTATTGTCCTTATACATCCTTACAAAATGGGAAAGCATAACGAAAAATTCGTACCATTAATAATATTGTTCGAATTTTATTAGCCCATGCTTCCGTATCCTCTTCCTTTTTGCATCATGCACTACAAATAACTACTTACCTCCTTAACGTACTTCCTACCAAAGGGTTAGCATATGAATCTCCCCTTAAAATTCTCTATAATAAGACTCATTTGTATTCACATCTTAGGATCTTTGAGTGTCTATGCTATCCACTTTTTCCGTCAACTACAATTAACAAACTTCAAGCCCATTCTACCGCTTGTGTGTTTTTTGGGTTATCCATCTAATTATCGTGGTTACAAATATTTTGATTTATCGTCTAATAAAATTATAATTAGTCACCATGTTCTTTTTAATGAAACCTAATTTCTGTTTGCTAAAGTGAGTAGTCCCGAGCCTAGTTCGTATAATTTTTTAGATAACGAGGTCTCACCATATATTATCCACCATTTATCGGACTTGTCCCGTGACCAAAATATGCCTGCATGCCCATTACATATTGGCCCACACAGTCCCGTTACCATTGTTCCGTCGATTACGCCGGTGGGCCGAAACACTGACCAATCTGCGATCTCGTCATTGTTCCAGTGTTCCAGACCACTCCAGTATTGGCTTCCACCCCTGCTAGCCAGTACGTCACCGTCCCACACATTGCCCCAAATCCACCCAACTCTACCTCGAGTCAAGGCCCTTTACTCGTAGTCAAAGAGGTATATTTAAACCAAAACAATATTTTAATCTCAATTCTAATATATCTAAATCCCCACTACCATGTAACCATATGTCTGCACTACATGACCCAAATTGGAAATTAGATATAACTGACGAATATAATGCTATTATGGAAAATAAGACGTGGGAATTAGTACCCCGTCCATCTGGTGTTAATATTATTCGGTCTATGTGGATTTTTACTCATAAAGAAAATTCTGACGGTTCTTTTGAGAGGCATAAGGCTCGTCTTGTCAGTGATGGTAAAACTCAACAGGTTGGCATGAATTGTGGTGAGACATTTAGTCCGATGGTCAAACCGGCTACCATTCACACTGTTCTTACTTTGGCTCTCTCAAAAGCATGGCCTATTCATCAGTTGGATGTAAATAATGCTTTCTTACATGGTGATCTTAAGGAGACAGTCTATATGCATCAGCCCTTAGGTTTTCGAGATCCCAGTCATCCTCATCATGTCTGTTTGATGAAGAGTCTCTATATGGGCTTAAGTAGGCCCCGCGGGCTTGGTATAAGAGGTTTGCAGATTATGTATATTCTATTGGGTTTTCTCACAGCCGGTCTAGTCATTCTCTATTTATATATCGTCGTGGTACTTATCTGGCATACATTTTATTGTACGTAGATGATATTATATAGACTGCTTCATCTGATAATCTGCCCAAGTCTATCATGTCACTTCTCAGTTCTGAATTTGCAATGAATGACTTTGGACCCTTGAGTTATTTCTTGGGCATTGCTGGCATGCGTCATTCAGGTAGTCTATTTTTATCTCAAAATAAGTATGCTGCAAAGATTATTGAGAGAGCTGGTATGTCATCATGTAAGTCTACTTCCACTCCGGTTGATACCAAACTGAAGTTGCGTGCTACGTCTGGCACACTATACAAGGATCCCACTCATTATCGCAGTCTTGCAGGGGCACTTCAGTATCTTACTTTCACGAGACCTGATATTACTTATGTAGTTTAGCAAGTGCGTTTATTCATGCATGATCCACGGATTGAGCACATGCATGCGCTCAAACACATTATACGATACATCCAGGGCACACTTGATTATGGTTTGCATTTATATCCTTCTTCCGTCTCTACTCTTGTGTCATATACAGATGCTGATTGGGGTGGCTGTCCTGATACCGGATGCTCGACATCTAGTTATTGTATGTTTCTTGGGGATAACTTGGTCGCATGGTCTGCGAAATACCAGGCTACATTATCGCGATCCAGTATAGAGGCTAAGTATCGAGGCGTGGCTAATGTGGTATCTAAATCATGTTGGCTGCGTAATCTTTTATTAGAATTACACTTTCCTATTCAGAAAGCTACATTGGTCTATTGTGATAATGTTAGTGCAGTCTATCTTTTTGGCAATCCGGTCCAACATCAGCGCACTAAACATATCGAGATGGATATTCACTTTGTTCGTGAAAAGGTAGCTCGTGGACAAGTATGCGTTTTACATGTGCCCTCCAGATACCAAATTGTTGACATCTTTACGAAGGGCCTTCCCTCAGTTCTATTTGATGATTTTAGGGACAGTCTCAGTGTACGACAAGTGCCCGCTATGACTGTGGGGGTGTGATAGAATATAGCACGGTACCGTGCTCAAATAGGATTATGATTGTAATTAAACTAGTGTACAAACTTACCATAGTTGTAGATTTCTTGTACAAGTATGATTAGGATTTAGAAGTATAGTATGAATAATATTTTCCATATTTGGAGATTGTAACTTGTATATATACCCCATTCATTAATGAAAATAATCAAGGGATTATTTCTTTCAATTATCTGGTAAGTGTGGATGATCAGTGTGATTGCAGTTTAAAATCATCAAGTCTTCATACACAAATATATTAAAGGTGAGAGAGTTTAACGTTATATATTATTGATACCATTTTTTTCTAACCTTAAACCTTGCGTAAATTCTCCGTTACTTGAATCAGCCAAGAAGAAAAATGAAAGAATGGAGGGATGAATAATAGCAGATGGAGGATATATTGGTTGAAGAAGAGAGATTAAAAATTATTGATATCTATAGTGGTTTATCCGTTTTAACGACTCGTCCGGTCGTTATGTGCCTTTCATCTTACTTTCTAAAAATATCCCTCGCTTAGTACTCACCGGTATGTTTACGCGTGGAATTTATGGGTAAGAGTGACCCTTGACCGTGGTGGGGGATAGAATAATTAACTCAAATGATTTTCAAAAATGTCTGTCTCCGCCTCAGTGAAGACCGCACCGCCCGGATAGTATGTCCGCTTCGGCAAAAAATCCCTATATTTAATGACCTCGCTGTTGCGGAGAACTCTTCTACAGGACCGATAACGCACCAACGGGAATAACTCCATGATAGCAGAAGTTGTTGGGCAGACCTAGAACTTTGTTTTCCACAACCTCCAAGCTCGAGCCTCACTTTCTCAAATTCATTTCCTCACATTGGAGGCTCGGGAGCAATAGAATCTGGAGGATTCCGACATTAAATGCCTTGGGGTAAGACTTATCAACTCTATTTTTTAGTTCCTAAGCTTTAACCAGTCTATTCGCTCCCGCGAGGTACTAACCTCTGTAGTCAATCCACCTTAGCGACAGATATCACGCAGGCGCGTGAGAGCCACAGTGAAGTTATGTTCCGCCTCTGCGCATGCTCTTTCTTTGTGAAGTTTGGCCGAGTGAGCATGTATTTCCTCATGCCCACATATGTGCACCGGTGCTAAGTCCTTGATTGAGCAATATCTACCTAAAATCATTTTTCTCATGTGTAACAATCGTTCCACCTAGTTTGGAAACTCCCTTTCCGACTTGTATATGCATTACTCATAAGGTGTCAGGCCACTGTGATTCTATTATACAGTATGCTCTACCAGACAGATTCTACTGATACATACCGCATGGACGAACAATCTTATGATTTCAGTGGTACCGATGTTCAAACAACGTGACGTAAATGGCGACAGTTCGGTTGATGGGAAGACGCCTTACTATGATTATTTCAAGCCTAAGCTTTTTAACGTTTCTATTTTTATTTCCAATGAAGGTGTAATTACAGCAATTGGGTTCTAGTAACTAGTCTAGGTTACTCACAACAAGAAATACATTGTAAGTCAGAGTTGGTACTGTATAGCTTTGATCATAGAATCCATCACCGTACTAGTTATCTTCATACATGATTGAGAAGAATCCCCGCGAGGCTATGCCCTTGGTTTCTGTGAAGTTCATTTCCATTACCCTCTGTTCGAAGACGAACATTTGTTTAATTGGTATCTGTTGTAACGACTCATCCGGTCGTTATGAGCCTTCCGTCTTACTTCCTAAAAATATCCCTCGCTTAGTACTCACTGGTATGTTTACGCGTGGAATTTACGGGTAAGAGTGACCTTTGGCCACGATGAGAGATAGAATAATTAACTCAAATTATTTTTGGAAATGCTTATCTCTACCTCAACGAAGACCATACGCTTCAGTGGGTCCGCCCCTCCCCCCGATAGTCCATCCGCTTAAGCAAAAAAATCCTGATATTTAATGACCTAATTGTTGCGGAGAACTCTTCCGCAAGAGCGGTAGTGCGCCAGCTGGAATAACTCTACGATAGAGAAAGTCACTGAGCAGACCTAGAACTTTATTTCCTACAACCTCCAAGCTCGAGTCTCACTTTCCCAAATTTATTTCCTCACCTTAGAGGATTCCGACATTAAATGCGTTGGGGTGATACGATTCGACTTGGAATAAATGTGAAATTAAAGAACACAAAGTAAGATAGATTTGATAGAAGAATTAGAAGTGGGAATAGAAGAAAGAAAGGATTGAAATCAAGTCATTGATCACAAATCAAGGGATAAGAGACTTGAACTCATGCTTGAACTTGAATACATTCAATAGAGGTCCAATTGAAGATATTAAAGGACTAATCCTTTCACTAACCGTAAACTGCAATCTAGAAACTAGAGAATCACTCTCAATCAATATTTATCAAAGCTACATAATAAATAATAAAAGTAGTATTTATACTAGAAAGGCTAAGGAGACTAATGACTATTACAAAAATACCCTTAATGAAGTAAGGGCCTTGTTTGGTAGCCTTCTCAGGAATGATGGAAACATATTGTGAAAAACGTCCTCTTTGCATAAATCATCTCTTACACCAAACTATCTTTCATATCCTGATTGTGGTTATCTTGGAGTCTACTTCCCAAGCGATCATCCAAATGTTGTATGCCCTCTTATGTGGATCTTCAATGGCCTCCAAATCTCTATCTCCATCATCAAGGGACATGTGGCATGATAATACCCGCTTGAAGCTCCATCACCAATTTTAGTCCTCGTAATTGCCCATGAGCTTCCTAGGATCATATCATGGGGTAAGACCTATCAACTTTATTTCTTAGTTCCTAACCTTTAACTCATGCTTTAATGGTGAATCTTGGGTGGCAAAGATGTTCTTTTGATTGAAATGCTTTAAAAACTTGGTTATATAAATTGTTAGCCTAAAACCCAAGTCCTAAAGTAAGTTTTCAAATTTTATAAGTATGTATTGGTAAAAGGAATCACTACCTTAGGAAATCTTAAACTTGAAATTAGTTGTTAAATGCGAATCAAGAGGAAGGTTTTCTTATAAACAATGGAGATTTTGACTAATTAATAGAACTAAGGTAGATGGATTAGTTAATTGTCAAAATGGATTCTTGAAGGATTCTTTTTTGGACTAGGTAGTCTAATATGTTGATTCTATGTGTGTACACCTAGGACATCTACGTGTTTGGTTGTGTCTTAGCCATCTGATGCCCGTCCGGAATCAAGTCGTGGATTAAGAGTTCGTGGCGCCTGCTCGAAAATGAGGTAGGCTATGATTTTTTTTGTAGTAGACTCCAATAGAAGTATGTAGTAGTTATAAGTATCAAGGGGTATTGGGCGTGTTCGGCGGTCCCACCTTAGCAATTGTGATGAATGCTTAGATGGGTATCGGTGTAAAACTGTGAATATGGGTGATTGGGGAATCGACCTTAAGTCGATTCCGACTGCTGCTATTTGGGCTTGTCACCACTACTTGGGCTTGTCGCCACTACTTGGGCTTGTCGCCACTACTTGAGATTGTTGTGCTTATTCATCACACGGTTTCCTCCTCAAGGGACACCCAATGTATATTCAGGAATGTGTGTCTTGTAGGCTTGTAGCCATGTTTTTATATTATTGAAACATGTGTTATATGGGCTTATGGCCATGTTGATATGAGATTATAATTTGATTTATCATACATTCATCACTCCACATCATGTCTAATTACACGGAAGGAAACTGAAAAATACTGCTTGTGTTGTTATGTTGGTGCACGGTGTACTCATAGCCATATCATTCATATATTTTACGTTTGGCACTGAACTGTTAATGTATTGATGAGAGCGGCTTGGGAAGTTAGTTATGAGATATGGTGCATTGGTATGAGAGTGATGACAGAGGATGCCATTTCAACCACTAAGCTGGTATCCGATGGGATCGGATGGGTATATAGACCTCATGAGTCCCTCATGGGTCATGTGATAGCTATTGTAGTAACGTGTAAATACGGGTACATGTAGCACTTGCATTCATACATAAATCATTTTCATTGCATTTCATTCATTTCTTGTTGGTTGTTTAGTGTTGTATGTGTATTCGGTCCACAATCTCAGCATCATCACCGGTCCCCATCCCCACATCTGAAATGTCACCGCAACCCCAATACCACCCCGCAACCATGCCAGCCACCGATAACCCACCTCGTCTAACCAGATCCCCCCACCAAACAAGAACACCGTTCCCTTCCCACCACCAAAACTGTACCCCACATCATCGAACTCAGCCAATCTCAATCTAGAAAGATCGGCGACCCACACAACCCAGTCATTGTTACCGGCCTCGACCCACCAAAATCGGCAACAACAAACACACCCGCCATTGTACCTAGTCACCAGTCCGACACCCTACCCCAACACCCGATTCTGAACCCAAACAGTGAACCCGACCTGAAACACATCAACCATACCTAGCCAGCACCCTCGCACCATATGGAAACACATACTCAATATGGGATTTTCAAACCCAAAGTCTAATTTAACATGTTTACACAAACCATATCACCAATTCCCAAAAGCTTAAAATTAGCCAAAATAGACCCCAATTGGAATGCGGCCATGTGTAAGGAGTTTAATGCCATAACGAAAGCATACTTGGGATTTGGTTCCCCGGCCGGTGGGGGTGAATGTGATCCGATGCATGTGGCTTTTTCATCACGAGTACAGAGACAATAGTGACTTAGAGAGATATAAGGCCAGACTTATGGCTAATGGTACTAATCATCATGAGGGCATTGATTGTGATAAGACATTCAGTTCGGTTGTTAAACCGACTACCATTCGTATAATCATGAGCATTGCTATGGGTAAGCATTGTCCGATTCATCAGCTTGATGTAAAAAATGCATTTCTATATAGAGATTTAAAAAAAACTGTTTACATGCACCAACCGTCTGGTTTTGTCCAACCAGCAACCCCTCAGTATGTATGTCGTCTCCGTAAGTCACTTTATGATTTGAAACAGGCCCCTAGAGCATAGTATGATCATTTTGCACAGTATCTTATGCGGATTGGATTTGTATGTAGCAAGTGTGATAATTCTCTCATTTTTCATCGAGGTAACATCATCGCTTATTTATTATTATATGTTGATGACATTATGCTTACTGCCTCATCTGATTTGTTGAAAAATGAGATAATTGCATTGCTTAAAATCGAATTTGCCATGACCAACTTAGGAAAGCTAAGTTATTTTTTGGGATATCAGTCACTAGATCTGCAGACTCTATGTTTCTATGTCAGCGTAAGTATGCAGAAGAGATAGTACACAAGGATAAAATGGCAAACTGCAAGATTATGTTCACTCCAATTGACACTAAATCAAAGCTTAGTGTTATTGATAGTAATCCGGTGTCCGATCCCACACTTTACAGGAGTCTTGCAGGTGCACTACAGTATCTCACCTTCACCAGGCCTGATATTGCTTATGTTGTTCAGCAGATGTGTTTGTTTGTGCATGCCCCCAATGAGCCTTATTTTATTGCCCTTAAGTGTATCATCTGATACATTAAGGGCACACTTGATCATGGATTACATCTATACCCCTCTGCACCTACTAGGTTACTATCATATACGGATGCAGATTGGGCAGGTTGTCCGAACACGCGACGCTCCACCTCAGGCTATTGTGTATTCTTAGGGGATAATCTAGTTTCCTGGTCTGCCAAGAGACATACCACACTATCCCGTTCGAGTGCAGAAGCAGAGTACAGAGGCGTTGTCAATGTTGTTGTTGAGATCTGTTGGCTCTGAAATCTACTTTTGGAGTTTCAGTGTCCTTTGCGTAAGGCGTCTATAGTCTATTGTGATAACATATCTGCTGTTTATTTATCTCACAATCCGGTTCAGCATCAGCGAACCAAACACATTGAGATGGATATACACTTTGTTCGTGAGAAGGTTGCTATCGCACATGTCAATGTATTGCATGTGTCCTCTTCATATCAGTATGCAGATATATTCACTAAAGGACTACCTAGACAACTATTCCTCGACTTCAGATCCAGTCTAAGCATCCGGCCTCCTCCCGCTCCGACTGAGGGGGTGTATTAGTAGAATATTCACCATATATTTTGTAATTATTAGTGTTGTATAATTATGGTAATTATAGGATCCCTTTTGTATTAGGATTCCACATTGTATACACTATATATATTGTATTAATAAGAAAGGCTCCCTAAGGGAGGTTAATACAATTGTGATGGTTAACAGAGTGCAACATAAGATGTTTGTGCTAAGTTGAAGCTCTTTACGATATTATTGAACAATTATAAGGAAGTCAATATCCAACTTCAAGTCAGTACTTTTCAAAAGTTTGTGAAATTAAGCTAGAATTGGAAGTTTGAGTTAAAAGTTCTGATATTTTGATTAGGCCTATGACATTGATATTGTTGTTGAAATCTAAGAAATATTGGGATAATTGTGTATATTCTGATGGGTGTGGCTGCTATGTTTGATCCGATGTATAAGACGAGGTTGGTGGAGTTCTATCTTCCACATATTTATGGTGAAACACTTGCTTTGGATAAGATTCAAGAAGTTCGAACCCACTGTTTCGATCTCTTTCAAGAGTATAAAAGTGGAGTACCTACTTCACATGGCACATCTAGTTCTAATGAAATTGCTGGTCTTGTTGAGGGTGATCGATTTGTCGCTTCGAGTAGGGCTAATGTGAACACAAGATCAGAGCTATTTAGAAGAAAATTTGCTACCTCGAACTCCATCATTCAACAGTTTAAGTTGGTAGAAGACAAACAGATTAAAATTTTCTACTTTGAAGAAGATGGCTCCTGAGTTGATCAGTCCGCATTGTAGTAGACTTCATTCTACTGATGTGTGCTCGAACTTAGTTATGAAACAAAATAAGTGGTAAGTAATTTTCTTAATGACCTGTTATGTTAATAAAATTTTCAATTTTTAATACTATATTAATTAATTGAATCACTTACCTTCTTTTTTTTTCAGGTTTGACTTCAACAGTAAAAAAAAAATTCACGTCCAACGTTACTTGACGAAGAGGAAGAGCCAGACTCAAGTGGACTTATTGGGCTATAGATACTTTGTAGAGGAAGAGAAATTAATTTGTTGATACAATATGTTGGGTTGTGTAATTTAAGTTCAGTCGTAGATTGTGATAGATTTTGCATTTTGGCTGAGTATAAACCTACTGGCTAGTGACTAGGGGAGGATTGATTGACAATTAGATTGCTTAACTTGTTACAAGTTTAGTGACATTTGATGCTTGAATTAGAAACGTAGCACTTTATAGTAAATTTTTTGGTACTCATATGAACAAAATGCTGTGATTTCGTTTTGACAAATTGCAACGAGCTTGTAATAAACACTAAAAAACTTATTTACAAATCTTGCAAAGGCATTTTAGAGGTGTAGTGAAACTAAGGCTGGCTAATGGGTCGGAACGATCATGTCCTGACCTGACTCCGCCCCGATCCATCTAAAAAAAATGGTGTTGGGACTAGAAACCGGGACGGGACCTGGGCTCGTCCCACCCAGGCCCGACCCACCCCAGACCCGCCCCGACCCCACCCCCGACCCCTTTTGCAAAAATGACTTTTGCACAACAACCAAATTATATTTTGGTCGTTGTGCAACGACCATTTTTTGCCTCTCCACCCCATAAACCCCCCTACCCCCTTAATATTTATTTTTAACCCATAAGTTACTATATTTACAATTTAACCCAATTTTTCAACTATAAATACCTCATTTTATCTCACAAATCTTCTTACAATCTCTCAATATATCTTTATACAAGTCTACAATTACGTTGCCTACTAAATATTTTATTTTATTTTATTTGCTCATTTGTATAATTGTATCAAAGTTCAAAAATTGGGACTGAAATTGGCAACTAGCTTGAGGATTATCCATCGAGCAAAGTTTCAATTTTCAACTTCGATTACAAGTCGGCATTTGGTACCTTCGTTCCTTCTTTAAATTATTATTGTTACTTTATTTTAATTATCACACTTAATTTTATTATCTTTAATTATTTATTTGCATAATTAAAATGGAAGGATTAAGAGGTAAGTTTAAGGATAAGAGTATGTGTGCTTCTTCTGGTAGGGGTAATAAGGGCATGTGTACTTCTTTTAGTCATCCTATTCCTATTACACTCATATAAATGAAATTGATTTTTTTAATGATATACCATTAGATGATGATAAATATTCTGCAACTGAACCAGACTTTAATTTAGAAGATAATCTAGATGATACACCCACTAATCTAGATGACACACCCACTAGTGCACCTCAAACTGAAACTGAAACGCCTCATATTTCCCCTAGTATGAGACGAGGCCCTACAGAACGAAAATTAAAATCAGTTGTATGAGATTTTTTGATAGGGACCAAGAGAATCAAGTAGTTAGATGTAAATTTTGTAAAAATGTTTATAAATTTAAAATGGGAAAAGGTCAGGGTGGGACGGGAGGTTTATTGAGACATGTACAAAGCTTTAACACAGCTAGGTGGGATGAATACGAGGCTACAAAGTCGGGTGCGCCAATGCGCTCTCAGTCGGAACAAGGTTCACATAGTGTCCCGGATCAAGTACAAGGTCAAATTAACCCTACGACAGGGGGAATTGTAGGTCCTAAATACGATAAACATAGAGATAGGGAAGCAATAGAAAAATTAGTTGCGGTGGAGGGTTTGCCTTTTTCATTTCCTTCCTTTCCTGGTTTTATTCATTACATAAGAGATTTGTATAATTCTGCTTTTAACTGTTTTCCTAGATCAACTATTAGGAGAGATGTTTTGAAATTTGCACATGATTATCAACAATTTTTACGTTATGTATTATATCATTTTCCTAGCAAAGTATCTATCATTTCTCATTATGCTATGAGACTTTTAAAAGATCTATTAACTCCATATTTTCCTAATCATTTTCATATAAAATATGCGTGTCATATTTATAACTTAGTTGTAAATGATGGTCTATTACTTTTTGAAGACATTCTTAATAAAGTACAATTTGCTATAAGCTTTATTTTTAGAAGTAATAGAATATAAAGAAAAAAAGAATATAAAAAAACTTCTCACAATTGTGGATTATCTTTTAGAAAAATTTCCGAAAAAGTAGCGACTAGGTGGAATTCTCTATATGAACAACTACTTATTGCTTACGATTATAGAAGACCTATAACTTTATTTTTAACGCCCATAATCGAAATCCAACTGATATGGTTATAGATAATGATTGTGAAAAATTTCAGAACTTATTGGATTTTTAGAAAAAAAAAATTCAAGCAATTGAGAATTTTTTGGTATATATTATCCTACTATTTCAACTATGTTATTTTATGTAGCTCTAATATTTTTGTTACTTAATGAATATATGGAAAAACCATCTTATAAGGCACATATTAAAAAAATGTTTATCAAAATAATTTTTTTTCCTATTCCCACTATTTATATTATTGGTGCTATATTAAATCTGACTATTAAAATAGACGGTTGTAAAACACTTATTGAAACTATTTATGATTGTATAACAGTACTTCTACCTCCAACTCCAAAAAAATCCAAATGAACAATCACCTAAGGAACCAACAGAAGAAGAACTTTTGTCTAGCATACACGATGAATGCAAAAAAAAATATATGCATTACCAACAAGAAAGTGCTAGCAACCAACCTGCTTCTATACCATCTTCTTCTTCAATACAACCTTATAAAAGACATGTTATTTCTGTGACTAGTATTGAAAGCCTTAAAAATAGAATGTTTAGTGGTTCCACTACTAATCAAGTTAGCGAGTTTGATGTTTTTGTTTTGCAGGGTATTGTACCGTACCAAGCATTCTCAATGAAGAAGGACGTGAAGACTTGCTTAAATATTGGAAGGTAAATGAGAAGACATTTCTGACACTAGCAAAGATGGCCCGAGATGTGTTGAACATTCAAACGTCATTAACATCGTCTGAAAGCGCTTTTTCTGCCGAAAGATTTCAAATAGGAGAGCACAGACACTCATTAGCGGGAGACAACTTGGAGATTGCAATTTTATTCAGAGATTGGATACGAGCGGAGCGTAGAAGGCGCGGTCAACCGGAGATCAACGAAGAAGAACACGAAAACTACAATAAAATCTTATCCTACAGAACTAGAAGCGACGTCGACTAATTTGACCAACAAAATCCAATTCCAACAGAAGAACCACAAGACATTATGAAGAAATTAGAAAAGGTATTTATAAATATGTAATTTTTTTAATTACAATTTTACTATGTGATTTGCAACTTTCAACACCACAAATAAAGATATGTTAGCGAATCTTCTTTATTAGGCTTTGTCATTGATTTTGTGAAAATGGATTTTTATATAAATAAAACTCCTAAAAAATTTAATATTATATTGTCGTAATTTTTTTTACTTGACCAACCAAATTTAAACATAAAAACAAAAACAAAAACAATAAATAAAAGATAACAAGTAAGAAATAATGTTTTTTGCGGAAAATTTTAAGTTAAAAAAAATAAAACGCGGGCAAGGCAGGTTCATGCAGGTGTAACTATGGTGGCCAGTGGGTCGGGTCGGCCCGGTCCCGCCCCAAACCCGAGTATTTAAAAAACAAATCGCGGTATCGGGACTCGAACCGGGACGGGACAAGGTCTAGTCCCGACCCGATCCCGATCCCGATCTGCCCCGGTCCCGACCCGATCCCGCCCGTAACTCCCCTTTTACAAAAATCGTCATTGCACCAACGACCGTTTTATATTTTGGCCGTTGTGCAACGGCCATTTTTGGCCTCCCCCCTCCCCCGATCCCACTACCTCCTTAATATTTATTTTTAACCCATAAGTTATTATATTTACACTTTAACCCAATTTTCCAACTATAAATACCTCATTTTCTCTTCATCTTTCTCACAAATCTTCCTACAATCTCTCTAATCTCTCAATCTATCTCTCTACAAGTCTACATTGTCTACTAAATATTCAATTTTATTTATTCATTTGGGAATTGAGAGTGAAGTTGGCAACTAGCTTGAGGATCTTCCATCGAACAAAGTTTCAATTTCAACCTCTCGATTACACGTCGACGTTACGTCGGCGTTTGGTACATTCGTTCCTTCATTAAATTATTATTATCTGTTTATTTTATTTAGCGCACTTAATTTCATTTACTTTAATTATTTATTAGTATAATTATAAATTTATAATGGAAGGATTTAAACGTATGCTTACGGGTAGGGGTCATGCTTCTTCTAGTAGGGGCAACAAAGGCAAGAGTCCTATTTCTAGACAAAATCCTATTCCTACACAGGATGATTTTGTTGATACTGAACATTTTCCTACAATACCATTAGATTTAGACGAGGAGCTATTTTCTGAAACTCAAGAAGACTTTAATTTAGATGATGATCTAAATGATACACCCACTAATGTAGATGACAACACACCCACTAGTGCACCTTCAACTTAAATGCCTTTTATTCCTCCTAGTATGAGACGAGGTCCAGCAAAACGATCATTAAAATCATATGCATGGACATTTTTTGATAGGGACGTAGAGAATCAAATAACTAGATGTAAAATTTGTAAATATGTTTTAAAATTTAAAACTGAAAAAGGTCATGGTGGGACGGAGGGGGGGTTTAATGAGACACGTAGCAAGGGCTCATCCAGCTAGGTATGCCCAATACGAGGCTTCAAAACCGGGTGCGTCCACTCCATCGAGACAATGTTCACATACTGATACTGTCCCGGACCAAGTACAAGGTCAAATTAACCCTATGACGGGGGGAGTTGTAGGCCCTAAATACAATAAACATAGAGATAGGGAAGCAATAGCAAAATTAGTTGTTGTGGAGGGGTTTGCCTTTTTCATTTCCTTCATCTCCCGGTTTTATTCATTACATTAGAGATATGTGTAATCCTGCTTTTAACGATTTTCCTAGATCAACTGTTAAGAGAGATGTATTTAAATTCGCACATGAATATCAACATTATTTATGTTATTCATTATATCATTTTAATGGCAAAGTGGCTATCACGTCTGATATAGGCCGTAGTACTAACGACCATGATTATTTAACGGTAACTTGTCATTGGATAGATTATAAATGGTCTATGCAAAAACGTATCCTAGCATATAGATATATAGATGATAGGCACACTTGGTACTTTTATTGCGAGAAAATATTTATCAAGTGTGCGATTATTACGGAATAACGATAAAATTATGACTATTACATTAGATAACGCTTCTTCTAACAATTACGCTATTACAATTTTAAAAAATAGTTTAACTCCATCTTTTCCAGATCATTTTCATATAAAATGCGCGTGCCATATATATAACTTAATTGTAAAGGATGATCTATCACTTTTTGAAGACATTCTTAGTAAAATACAATTTGCTTTAAACTTTATTTTTAAAAATAATAGAATACAACAAAGAAAAGAATATAAAAAAACTTGTCACGATTGCCAACTACCTTATAGAAAAATTTCAGAAGAAGTACCCAATAGGTGGAATTCTTTATATGAGCAACTACTTGTTGCTTATGACTATAGAAAACCTATAACTTTATTTTTTAACTCTCATAATCAAAATCCAGCTGATATGGTTGTAGATAGCGATTGGGTAAAAATTTCCGAACTTATTGTATTTTTAGAGAAATTTTTTCAAGCAACAAAAGAATTTTCCGGTATATATTATTCTACTATTTCAACTATGTTGTTTTATATAGCTCTAATATTTTTATTACTTAGTGAATATATGAAAAAACCAACTTATATGGCACCTATTAAAAAATGTTTATCAAAATAAAAAAATATTTTATTCCTATTCCCACTATTTATATTATTGGTGTTGTATTAAATCCGACTATTAAAATAGACGGTACTAAATCACTTATTGAAACTATTTACGATTGTATATAAGTACTACCACCTCCAAGTCCCAAAAATCCAAATCACCCACCACCTATTGAACAAACTAAAGAAGAAGTGTTGTCTACCGTAGAAGATCAATGCAAAAAAGTATATAGGTTTTACCAACAAGAAAGTGCTAGTAACCTACCGACTTCCATACCATCTTCTTCTTTTTCAACACAACCTCACAAAATACATGCTGTTTCTGTGGCTAGTATTGAAAGCCTCGAAATAGAATGTGCGGCCGTACCGCTACTAACCAAATTAGCGAGTTTGATATTTTTATTTTGCAGGGTTCTGTACCGTACCAAGCAGTTCTCAATGAAGAAGGACGTGAAGACTTGTTGAAATACTGGAGGGGAATGAGAAGACCTTTCCGACACTTTCAATGATGACCCGAGATGTTTTGAACATTCAAGCGTCATCAACGGCGTCTGAAAGCGCTTTTTCTGCCGGCAGATATCAACTAGGAGAGCACAGACACTCATTAGCCGAAGACAGCTTGGAGATTGTAGTATTATTCAGAGATTGGATACGAGCGGAGCGGAGAAGGTGCGGTCAACCGGAGATCAACAAAGAAGAAGACGAAAACTACAACGAAATCTTATCTGAATGTGGTGGAAGTGACGTGGATCAATTTGACCAACAAATACCAATTCCAACCGAAGAACCACAAGAAATTATCAAGAAACTAAAACAGGTTTTTTTAGAATGTAATTTTTCTAATTGCAATTTTAGTATTTTACTATGTAATTTGCAACTTTTGAACAACACCACAAAGTTGCAATTTTGACAATTGTATTTGTATTACAAAAAAATCATATGTCTATTAAATAATATAAGAGGCACAAAAACAGCCTTGAAATATTTTTATTACACTATCTTGTTTAATTATTGAGTTTTTTATATACATGTTATTTTTTAAATTAAGTGAAAAAAAAACGCCGGGATCCCGACCCGACCCGATTCCGACGGGATCGGGATCGGGCGGGACTTCGGCAAATCCCGCCTATCCCGATCCCGCCCGACCCAACCCGCCCCGATCCCGCCCTTTTCCCGTCCCGCCCCGACCCAATCCCGCCAAAACCGGCCCGCTAGTCCCTAGCCCGGCCCACTAGCCACCCCTAGGTGCAACATAAGGCGGGGTTGTTGCGTATTTACTATTTAGGCAGGGCGGAGTGGTACATTGTGATTTTGCGGGGCTAGATAGAACTTGCACCTTTGCACCGTGACAGGGGTTGTTTGGTACACAAACTAGGTTATTTCAAAATTATAATTTTAAGATTATAATTGATGGACTAATTATCCCACACATGAGAAGTAGGATAAAATAATAACAAGGTTGATGAAATTAGTTGGAATATTCAAAACTTTTTTGATAAGCATAAGTAGGGATGGCAACGGATTGGATCTGGATCGGATCCTACTAGATCCAGATCCAGATCCATTTTTCATACCTGGATCCAGATCTATCGGGTCCATAAAAATCAGATCCAAATCCGGATCCATCGGATCCACCGGGTCCACGGATCGGATCTGGATCCACATGTAAAAAAAATTGTCTTGCTAAGAATGTAACCTTGCTAAGAATTTTCTTTTTGAACTGACAAACGATTTTACTTAGCTAACAGTTTACTGTGTTTCAATTTTGAAATGTTTATATGAGATATTTTGTTCGTTGTCTCGTTTTGATTGTGAGCTATTAATTGATAATGTTGGACAATGACAATAGTTGTGGAAAATGCTGACTAATACTATTTCCACAATGCAGAACTTGCATGTGCTTGGAATCTTCACAAATGAAGTGAATATAATTTTAACTACTTGTCTATAGAGATATTAGTTATTCACTAATATAACATTGATTTTATTATAGAAGTTACCTCTTTAATTTTTGGTTTTTGAGTTAACGCGGGACTAAATTAAACTTGTAAGGATGTGCTTAGCAATTTTAAGAAAATACTTATAAAATTACATTCTAGGTTATGAATATATTTAATAAAAAATGGATCCACTGGTCGGATCTGGACCGGATGCGGATCTCAAATACAAGATCCAGATGCAGATCCGATCCATCAGAAATAGATCTGGGTCCGATCCAGATCTGTCGAATCCAAATTTTAAAATCTATATTCTATAAAACGAATCAATGTATCGAATTCGAACCGGGTCCAAGTATCACTCTCTAAGCATAAGTTAATCGCGGATATTCATATTCCACCTTATACCGCAGTGACAAACATAAGGGGCTTCTTTTAATCATTTAAGCCCAAAACCCCTTCTTCTGACCACCATTACCAGCTTCTCCCCTTTCTTGTCCATCGTCTCTACCAATTTCAGACACAAATTGATCATGGGTTTTTTCGACCTTAACATACCATACTACGAATCCGACAGAAACATCATCACAGACAAAAAAACCCTAAAAGCCACACGTCTGAAGCTCATAATCAAAGCAATGGGATTAGGTTACACAGGAATCGCATACAACCGTACCTTCAAAGGCGTAATGTCCGAATCAGACCGTTGTTGTATCCCTTTATTCCCTCTTTCCTCTGTTCTCAAACTTTATCCTTCACTTTCTTCAACCGTAGAGTTCCATAGGAAACTCTTAAACGTCCCCGTTTCGTCACCTTTTCGTCAGTACACGCGCTTGACTGTTGTGGTTGATAGTTCGTCTCAGGCGTCCGCTCTTAATTCTGGAAATCCGATACTGAAAAGCTATGATATTGTTGCGGTGAGACCACTCAATCAGAACGCGTTTGAACAGGCTTGCCAGGTTTCCGAGGTTTGTTGAATTATAAGAAATTTCCCCTATTTGTGCTGAGATGAAGCATTCAATATTCACAATGTTAATTTAATTCAATGAAATTAGTAGACTAAAGCCAAATCATAATAAGAGGCCTTAAATATAATGCATAAAATGAAATTAATATTACTAATGACTAATTAGACACAAAAAAAGTTGCTCAATAAAATTAGTAGCCTAAAACCAAATGACCCTAAATATAATGCACAAAAAAAAATTCATATTACTAATGACTAATGAGACACACAAAAAAAAAAACTAGCTACGCCCTAAACAACAGATGCTCTGAAGATAGGATTAGTTCCAGTAAGTAGTTAATATGAACTGTATTTACAATTTATATTTTTGGTGTAAAGAGTCTTTTGTAGAGGATGCTGAATCCATTTTTGCAATTTTTGGAAGCCTTGTAAAGCACACAGCGGGTCATTTTTGTAAAGATTGCTGCCAGCATAGTCTTTATGCTGATGAATACATGTTGCCATTTTCAAACATAACAACAACAACAACAACATAGCCGTGTAATCACACAAGTGGGGGTCGAGAGGGTAGGATGTATGCAGACCTTACCTCTACTATATTCAAATATATAATGCTTAAAATAAAATTCATATTACTAGTGACTAATTAGACAAAAAAACTTGCTTTATGATCTATGGACCAATCAAATGATACGAATAAAAATAAAATGAGTGACATGCATCCATTGCCCACATGGTAGATGGGAGAAAAGGGGCAATAACGGCGATTTTTTTTTCTATCATGATGGGTTGGAACTGCATAAATGCATTGCACACTGCACATTCGAGCAGCTTGCCATGATTAATAGGGACACTACTTTTTTCGCCTGAGATTGAATATTTATGGAGTATATGGTGGTTCAATAAAGTGTGAGTTAGAGATGGAACCATGATTTTTAATCGGTGGTAGATTTCACTACCAGTTTGTGATAATAGGTAGGGAATAGCATAACTAGATAGTTTTGAAAAAAATTTCAACTATTCATATTTAGTTTGAGTCGGAAACATTGTACAGAACATGGTTAATCTTGCAGAGGTATGACCAGCTATTCGAGAAAAGGACAACGCTGGTGAATTCTTTTCATGATGGGTTAAACCGGCATAATTGCATTATACACCATGAACTGGAGGCTGTAGATTGTCTGTAATAATGGATCACTTCTTTTTATTACAGTATTTAAATGTTTTGGGTTGGAGATGAGTGCAATGTTGATTTTATTGAATTATTTATTGTTAACATATCATTTTTGTCTCTATTATCTGTCTATATTTCCTTGGAGACTTTAGATGTTGTGTTTATGCCTGTAATGCATGTGTCATACATTATTTTTTGTGTGTGTGCTTACCTTCTTCGTTTCAACTTTTAGGTGGACATAATTGCTATTGATTTCTCGGATAAGTTGCCATTTAGGTTGAAGCCATCTATGGTTAAAGCTGCAATTCAGGTGAGCCCTTTATGAATGTAATACCCATATTCATGATGCAAATCGAAGTGCATGTGCACTTCATGAAGTATTGGGATTAGAAATTATTGATAAAATAGAAGTCTGAATGAGTCTTAAGACTATTGAGTTATGGTGGGTCACTTTCAAGGGCGTGAGGCTTTTTAAGAAAGACTGTTCAAATGACATATGTTTGAATCTTTGGAGCTCTGATTAGAATGAAGCAGTCATCTTTAATATAAACATATAATGGACAAAGGTATTGCTGAACTACTTTTTTATTTTTTATTTTGGATAGAATAGTAAGAGAACTGAAGGTGAGCCCTGGAGTAACTGGTAAAGTTGTTGCCATGTGACCGGGAGGTCATGGGTTCAAGCCATGGAAATAGCCTCTTGCAGAAATGTGAGGTAAGGCTGCGTACAATAGACCCTTGTGGTCCGGCCCATCCCCGGACCCCACGCATAGCAGGAGCTTAGTGCACTGGACTGCCCTTTTTTAATGGTAGAAGAGAATTGGGCATGTGGGAGTAAAAATTGGGTTTCTCAGTATATTTTTGATTTCTGCTAAATTTCAGTTATAAAGAATATTTGTGTGCTCTCCTAAAAGAGAATACATAAATGATTATGTATGTATGGATATTATACGCAAGGGATGTAGAACAGATGATTTAAGCTCCTTAATCTTGTAGTATAATCCAAAGATAGATCAATCACCACATTGAAAACTTCTCATGCACATATCATCAAAAGGGTGCCCCTTAATACTAATAATTGTCTACATGCCCCTTTGTGATTTTTGTTTTCATGTTATTTCCTCTTTTTGTTAGTACATTGCATGAGGTGGTTCCTTATCAAGAAAAAAGCACATATGCATGAGGTGGTTAATTTTACTGAGGTAAACCAATTGCAGAGGATTTCTTAATTTACCATGCAATATTTGATTATTAATTCTCGCAACAAGGTTAGGAATAAACGCCATGCAAGCAATTGAATCTCCATACTTAACATCTGAATGTAAATCATGTTCATATATTTACTTTGTCAAAGGGACAGGGAAGGAGCTATATGCTGATGAATTGTCATTATTGCAAGTAACACTTCCTGGAAAGAGATCTCCATGTTCATTTGGCTGTGCAATTTGATTTCTTAAAGATAGATGGGTTTCATTTCTGTTGAGGGCTTTTGTATGCATAAATCTTAATCACTAAGATGGGTAAATCATAACTTTCTAACTGAAACTAGTACGTTGAGGAAACTTCTTAATGTGGAGGAAGAAATGAGTGGCATCCAAAGATGATGCATGCTCGAAGTTAGCTGAACCACGTTTAAGTTTATCTGTTTCCGGTTTTCTGGATGATTGACAGCTTTGATTTTCTTTTACTGCAGCGTGGAGTGTATTTTGAGATCACTTACTCAAGTCTTATTTCAGATGCCCAAATGAGGAGGCAAATTATATCTAATGCTAAGGTGAGTCCGGGAAATTCTGGGTTTGTCTTTTTCTATTTGGTTTTTAGTAGTTGGTATAAGTATGGATTTAGAAGACATTTCATGTCTTCACTTAAATCCATACTTATACCAAAAAGGGCAGCCCGATGCACTAAGCTCCCGCTTGTGCGCGGGTCCGGGGAAGGGCCAGGCCACAAGGGTCTGTTGTACCCCGCGCATAGCGGGAGCTTAGTGCACCGGGCTGCCCTTTTTTGGTATAAGTATGGATTTAAGTGAAGACATGAAATCCTCTCAACAATAAGTAAAAGAGTCTTCTAAAATAGCAACCTCTAACTATGGGGTTTTTACCTTATAAAAAAAAATCAAGCTTCATATTGAATTCATAGGAAGTATTGCATGTTCTCTAATATGCATTAGAGTTATCAAGCCTAATTTGTCTACGTATTTCCCTTTCTTTTTTCATCTACGCCTACAACTAGGGATGGCAACGGATAGGATCTGGACCGGATCCTACTAGATCCAGATCCAGATCCAGCGGATCCATAAAAATCATATCCAAATCCGGATCCATCGGATCCGCCGGATCCACGGATCGGATCTGGATCCACATGTAAAAAAATTTACCTTGCTAAGATTTTTTTTTTGAACTGACAAACGATTTTTACTTAAGTAACAGTTTACTGTTTTTCAATTTTGAAATGTTCATATGAGATATTTTGTTCGTTGTCTTATTTTGATTGTGAGCTATTAATTAAAAATGTTGGACAATGACAATAGTTGTGGAAAATGGTGACTAGTATTTCCACAATGCAGAACTTGCATGTGCTTGGAATCTTCATAAATGAAGTGAATATAATTTTAACTATGGAGATGTTAGTCATTCACTAATATAACATTGATTTTATTATCGAAGTTACCTCTTTATTTTTTTATTTTTGAGTTAACGCGGGAATAAATTAAACTTGTTTTGAGAATTAAACTTGCAAGGATGTGCTTAGCAATTTTAAGAAAATACTTATAAAATTACATTCTAGGTTATGAATATATTTAATAAAAAATGGATCCACGGGTCGGATCTGGACCGGATACGGATCTCAAATACAAGATCCAGATCCGATCCGGATCCGTCGGGTCCAAATTTTGAAGATCCATATCCTATAAAACGGATCTGGATACACCGGATCCGGATCGGGTCCAGGATCCATTGCCATCTCTACCTACAACAAGTATGCCTCAATTGAAGCTACTTGTGGTTGGCCATGTGAATCCTATCCGTTTTGCTCCATTTAGACTCGCCTTTCTTTTTTCAACAATGAAAATAAATTAGTATCCACAGGTCCTTTCTTTTATGTGAAGTGCCTATACCAAATTAAAACAATGGCTTTTGAACATTGCCCGAGTTTTGGTAGTTCCCATCATAGCTTCTATTTCGCCTTACCCGAATTTATATTCTCTTTTTCACCTTCCCTTATCGCATAAGCAATTATACCTTTATTAGCTAGACAATTCGCTTAATAAAAAATGGAAGTCTTGTACGTTGGAGTATAAGCGACTTCCTTTTTGTTTGGCCGTGCCTTTTCTGGAAATCTTGGTTTGAATTTGGTTGGATCTAAAGGCAGTTGGATTCTTAGATGTTTACGAGGCTTTCTTTTTTCTTAGATCTAGATACTAAATACGATACACATTGTAACTTTATTCTATGTCGTTCATGGATTTGAGCATAATGCCAGGGAAATAGAATTCTGCTAACCTGGCTAGGACCCAAAATAGCGAAAATGTAGGAAGCACATTGCATATTCTACAAGTTAAGCATAGAGCAACGACATCAACCATCATAAATCATAGAAAGCACAATGTAGGAATATACTGTTAAATGAAATGACATCATACATTTATGAGATAAAAGTTCGTACTTGCATGTTATGTTCTTAACAAGAACCATGACTCCTCGCGGCATACTATTTTCTAGGATAAGGTGACACTAGCTTTGACCTTCTGGCAGGGATTTTCTCAATTCAAAATATGACATATTCCACCTAATTTAAGAGTTATGATAGATGTTACTTACTATCTTTGGTGGCTAGAATGTGTCAATCTAATCTGATCTAATTGCTAAATATCCAGTTGCTGGTGGATTGGACTCGAGGAAAGAATCTTCTTTTCTCCAGTGCTGCTCCTTCTGTAACTGAACTTAGAGGGCCATACGATATAGCGAATTTGGCATCTTTGCTCGGTCTCCAACTGGAACGTGCTAAAGCAGCGCTTTCCAAAAATTGTAGGTAACTTACAGAAATTACTTCATTTTTGGGGTTACTTACAATCTTGCGTGATGGATTTTGAAGTATTCTATCCCTTTGGCAGAACTGTTATAACTAATGCGTTAAGGAAAAAGTGTTACCACAAGGACGCAATTAAGGTTGAACCAATAACATCAGGCATCAAAGAACCTGAATTTGATGATTGGCTCAAATGGGATCCTATCTCTAGTGGCGAGGGTGATTTGCTGTTTGACGACATCAAGAAATCTTTTTCCATCTCCAAAAATGTATCAAAACCTGTGAAACGCATTGAGTTTGGTTCCATTGTGAATAACCTGCCTGCACATGGACTCCAGATTAAAGATTTGATATCTTCAACAGCGTTGGGGCAGGTGCCTGTGGATACTATTGCTCTTCCAAGGTCTGGGATATCACGACAACCAGGTGGTGCCAGTTTTCCACCTGAAGAACGTTCAACTGTAGAAGATGATCCGCATAAAAGCCAACAGGGTTCTGGTTCTGAAGAAGTTAGGGTGCCATGTTTGTCCATTGCTCCTCCAAATGATGGTGCTAATTTGGAAAAAGAAAAAGGAAACGATACTATTGATATTGAGGATTCACAATTTACAATGGAGTTAGATATAAAAGATACATCTGGGACCAAAATGCATGATTTGCAAACAGAAAACAATATGATTGACAACGATGAAATGGAAATTACAAATAAGTCAGACGTGCAAGATACTTCTTTTGAGAACAAAATACGTGATTTTCAACCTGGAACTTGTTCAGCTAGTGGTGATGGATATGCTGTCTTGCCAGAGAGTGCAGCAGATTACACTTGCAGAACAGATTCTGAAGTCACTCTCTCTGCTAATTCTTCCTTGGCGGATGTTTTTACACTTTCAAAAGATGTGCCAAATTTCCATGATCAAAATGAGGCAGATGGTGTAGTTTTGATTGAGGAACGGGTTAATAACAACCCAACGGAGAAAGAACAATTTAGGGAGATGAGATATGATTCTACTACCTTAAGATCATCCAACAGTGAGCATAGCAATCCAATGGAAGTGGAAGATGAGTATTTAGTTGTTGAGAAGGTGCCAAGAAAAGATGTTACAGAGGGAGAGCTGAAACACACTGGCGATAATGCTGGACTAAGTTATCAGATCCAAGGTGGATCTTTGTCAGGTATAAGTCTAGTACTTTTGTGAGTGATTTTCCAACTTTTCTTCCTGAGGGTAAATTCACTTATTTTTCATTTGGTTTTGAACACCAATAACTATTTTCAAACATATTTTACTTGATAAATTAAATTGTTTTTATGTATGTCCTGAAAAACACCAACCAGGTCAATGAAATGGAACACAAGATTTGAAGTGGCCAGAATAGTCGTCATCTTCGTGGAAGATTTGTTCACTGATATAACATTCAGATAACCATTCATTTCTCCTTTTCCCTCTTCACGGTCTCAGTTGCAATTTGTTTTCTTGCTAGTATCATATCATATGTTGAGTCCAAAGTAGCTTTTGACTAGACCCTGTATTTATATTAGGAAATTCGTTACATATGTACAAATATTTAATTGCGAAACCAATTACTAAAACGAGCTATCGGTTCAGTGGCAAGTTCGAGAATCCATAAACTTCAAATCCAGGCTCTGCCTCTCGGTCTTTGGGTCGCCTGGTAGTGTTTATTGGTTACCATTGCCATAGTCCAACGTTGGTTCTCCAAATTTGTTATTACCTCCTTATGATTGGATGACCTTTTGATAGGGATGGTTGGAAACTTTCAAGATCAATAGCTCCGCATAGTGTCTTTTCCTTCAGATAATTAGTCAGATCAATATCTTGTTCTGTTCTGTTCTTGTGATGAATTTTCCTTTTAGCTTCTGCCTCAGGTGAAAAGCATATGTTTAACGCTTCCATCCATGTTTTGCAGGGAATATGAAACGTAGGAAATCTTACCGCCCTTCTTTGTTTCCTTTCAAACGCTTGTTGAAGCATAAGTCTTCCACTTTCAGAGGTTGAATCAGTTTACAACTTTGTGAGGTTTGTCTGATTATTTATGTCAATTGAAAAGTGTTAGATCATTAAAGACGCAATTATACATTCAATTCTTTCTGCCGTTGATTTCATGCATAATGCCCTCTTGGATACTTTCTGGCTCATGATTCCAACTTTACTGTTGTATGATTAGGTCCAATCTGTATATTGTGCATCTTATTCGGTACAACATATGCACTCAAAATATATGGAATTTATCAGTGATTTGTGCATGTTGCCACCTATCATCATTTTCTTATGAGGTTCGTTTGCAGCGCAGTGCTGTAAATTCATTATTTCTTGAATAAACTTCACTTCAGGTTTCTATCTTATAACAATTCTTACATTACATTGCAAACAACAAACCGTGCACATCCCCTAGCAGACCACTCCCCTTTATTTCCACCAAAAAAAGGAAGAAAGGAAAAAAATCCTTGTTCATGTGGTGGTCACTTTAGGTACTTTCTGTCTCTTGTATGCTGCTGTTCGGTATGATGTTTTCCAATTTACTCATGTTCCGTTGGTCAAAACTTTTGGTGAACATTTTCTTAGGAAAACGAATTTCTTGAAAATGAGGAAAATGACTTCATTAGTGGAAGTAGGGAAAATAAGTTCCACAAGTGACATTCCAAATCAATTGTGTTCACCGAACACAGCCTTGGTAGTTCTTTCTTTTCCTGCACTGAGCTTCGAGGTTCAAACCTCTATCAGAGAAAGCAATTGCCGCGCTAGCTTTGAAAGCTAACATTTTCCTGCTAGCTGTTGTGTTAGTTGTAGTGCCCCTTCCCCCATTCTCTCGTTCTGGAAAGATAGCTTTGGCTGGTAGGCAGATAGGATGAAACATTACGGACAGAGAAGTAATTTTCAGCACATGTAAATAATGTGGACAAAGTATATACTGGTTCTTAAGGAAATGAAAGTTGCAGAAGGATGTGTTGTATCCTTAAAATTGAAACCAAATTTTGTAATTATTTCGAAGCTCAAAATGTATTCGCTAGTGGCTCCTGCTGCATGTGCTTGTAGTATTATATGCCATGTGATTCAATTTTGAGTAAATGAGATCTCTTGTCCGCTTACAAATTGAATAGAAGAAAATGGCCTTTTCAGATCTCTTATATGTAAAAATGAAGATCTCTTATGTATAAAAATAAAAAAAAAAATCCAAAAAGACCACAAAACTAATAAGTTTCTAAAAAACAAGTTTGCTGCATAGGTATTGTAGCGGACATTATTTTTATGGGGATCTCAATTGAGATACTTGAACAGGATTAGTTTATTCTTGAGTATTTGAGTCGAGTGTAATGGAATGATGAATATATTCTTCGCCTTTTTGACAATAAATCAGAACTCTCGTGGAAAAATAGGTGAATATACGAGATTGTGTTTACTAGTACATATGATTTGATTAAGGTCTGAATAATCAGTTACCTTGTCTTATTTTTTTACTAGAAAAATTTAAATTAAATAATTTCTGCCTCACATGTTACTGAGAGGTCCGTGACCCCTAGATACTGAAGGCATTCTAGGGGTAATCTTGTAGTTCCTACGAGGTGCAAATGATGGGTTGGTCCATAGATTTTCCTTTTCTTTTGTTGCATTCAAAAGATATGAAAGATCTTCCTCTAAGCCGTACATTTGTTTTTCATGAAATACAGACTTTCTGTACAATTTTAAATGAATCCATGAGATTGAGTATGTAATTTTGTTTACTCACTTTAAATTGAATATGTAGCAGAGCCGTTAGATACCTGCTGATAGCCATTATAGGCTCTATAACTGTGCTTTTTTGCTTTTCAGTGCACAATACCAATTTATAATGCAACTGGGTTCCCTGTTTGCAGGGACTGTTGAGTTTTGGATATCTAAAAATTGGCTTTGTGCTGAGCTATTATCAGCTCATAATTTTCCACTTAGTTTTTCTTACTCTTAAGACGGCATGCAAAAAAGGACCTATATAGCGTATGCCAATTAGTGGTGAATATGTTTTTCTTTAGGGTCTGTTTGGAAATTATTGTATAGTAATTACACAATCAAGTATTCATCCAGTATATTAATTATAATGACTTATTTGTCACAACATAGTTATAGTATAATTTCTTATGTCATGTTTGGTTACACATGTAATTACTTAGTTTGATCTTTTTTTAAAAAAAATAAAAGCTAATTATAAAAATTAAATAAACTTTTTCAGATGAACATGTGAATAAGATTTAATATGTGACAATTATGTGTATAAGAAATATTAAAAATGAAAAAGGAAAGAATTTGAAAGTCAACCGGCAATTACACCATGTAATTAACATCCTTTTCCCTCTGAATTGGAGAGCATAATTACACTAAGACTGGCAATTTCACCCTGACCCGATGGATATCCGATCCATCTGACCGGAATATATGGACGAAAATCCGACAAAATACGGATTTTAATCGGGTGACGGATCGGGTCGGATTCGGGTGAACATACATCCAACCCATCACCCGACCCATCCATCCACCCATTTATAAATAGTTAGATAATACTTTTTATCATTAAATTGTATATATTTTAATAAACAAAAATTATAATAAAACTTGGCAAATCAAGAATAACATAATTTTGACCCAGAGTTCACTTCCATAACAGTAAAGTTTTATAATGTTCTTAGCTAGTGATCATTTATGAAAATATAAAATGTTATTCATTGTTAGGTCTGATTAATTTTATTATTTATTTTGCAACGTAAAGTATGATTTGTTTGAGCTAACATAAAAATGGAATATGAATAAAAATATTTAAGGTGCTAATCACATGAGACACTGCTACGTTGGAACTAAGAGTATTTATATTGGTTTTGGTCACTCCGTTTTTGTTGTGAATTTAAAAAAAAAGATTTAAGAACACTAATTACTAACATTATCACTGATTTTAAACTAGAACAAATGGTTAAACTTATAACAAATTTCATCTGCGAAACACTCGATCCACCCGATTCACCCGTGGATGATGGGTGGATCGGATGTGGATGAAGAAAAAATAGGGTGATGGATGGGTCAGGTGGTGGATGGATGGTTGGCGTGTGGAGGCGGATTGAGCTCTACCCGATCCACTTTCGATCCATTGCCAACCCTAAATTACCCCCTCTTTAATTACACTCTATTTTATGAATTACTTGGCTAAACAAACATGTCAAATTGTATAATTACATTCGACTGCACCCAAATCCAATTACAAGGTGACTTTTCAAACAAATCCTTAGTTAATACATTTATTTTACTATGCTTTCTAGAAGTAATTTAATCGAGATTCACATATTATGAGTTTACGCCGTGGAAATAACCTTTGACAGAAATGTAAGGTAAGACTGCGTACAACAGACCGTTGTGGTCCAACTCTTCTCCGGACCCCGCGCTTAGAGGGAGCTTAGTGCACCGGGCTGCCTTCATTCACATATCAGTAGAAAATCTAGATAAGGTCAAAGATAATTCTTATAACCGAGTCAAACTTATTTGGGATTGAGACATAAGTAGTTTCTCTTAATTTTAGCACCAAATCTTTGTAATTGTTTTGCCAGATTAGATCTTGCTCCTCATAATAACATGCACTGGGGTTTTTTATATAGATTTCCAGCATTAAGATTCATGACCTGTGCACATCAGAAGGGAAAGAAGCTAGGTTATGATGAAGATTGAAGCTTATAAAAGTCTACAACTAGTAAGTGCACATTGTTCTAGGCTTCTAGGTATTCTTTTTATTAAATTATTGGGTTAATAGTACTTTTAGGCCTTAGTTCACTTTTGATCTATTGCTTATAAATATTAACATTTTTTTCAGAATTATTAACTGCTTCACATTTTAATTATTCACGTGTTATGTTAAATTTGTATTATTATTTCATATTTAAAATACTTTAAATATAACATATTTTCTATATAAAAGAATAAAATAAATATGTTGAGTCATTTATTGCCAGAACCAAAATCATAATATAATAACCAAAGGACCAAAAGCGTTGTTCTCCCAAAATTAAAAGAAAGTCCAGATTCAGATTCTAGGTCTGATACACAGCCAGTTTTCTGATGGTCATATTAATGATTCAAGTCAGAATTCAGTAACTTAAAAGGGACATCATTAATGTTTATTTTACAACGAAAAGGTAGACAGGCTCTTCAGCCAACTATTCTTTTTCAAGTTTAAAAGACACCTCAGAATAGTATGGAATTCTAAAGCAGCTTAAGGTATTAATTTTTTTTTATTTTTTTTATTATTTTTTTTAATGCTACTATTGGTTCATATATATATATATATCGATAGAGCTAAAGCAGTCATTCATTAATCCACCCTCGACATACTAAGGAAAACGGCTAATCCAACTACAGAAGAAATACAGGCATAAACATCAAAAATACCGCACAGAGCGCCCGCTCTAAAAAGCTGCCCTCCAGGATCCATTGTTCTAACACTTATCAAAAGGAAGTTTAGCACTCTACGGTGCTCTTGAAGAGGCTGCTACCCATAAGGCAGGCTCTTAAAAGGGACATCATTAATGTTTATTTTACAACGAAAAGGTAGACAGGCTCTTCAGCCAACTATTCTTTTTCAAGTTTAAAAGACACCTCAGAATAGTATGGAATTCTAAAGCAGCTTAAGGTATTAATTATAATGCTACTATTGGTTCATATATATATATATATATATATATATATATATATATATATATATCGAAAGGCGTAGTTGATGATCAACAAATGAATATTCATGTACTACCTCTTATTAGTCCTAAGAGACGGTATAAGTTAGCTTAACCATAAAATGGTTAGCGGTTCAAGAGCGTAAAGTGGGATGGGGGTGGGGGTGGGGGTGGGTTGTGTATGTTAGTGTAGTTCAAGAATCCATTTACCCATAAAAATTATTTACTTTTTTTCGGAATAATTTTTCATTTTATTTGAAAATCAATGCTTGACCATGAAAATTATAAATCCAACTTAAAGATGTATTTCAAATTTGAAAAACAACTTATAACCTCTTTTTCAACTCACTATTCACTTTTTGTGATTGTATTTAAGTACATTCAAGCATAAACATAATTTCAAATATTCTTTTCAAAAGATATAACCACATACAACTCCAATTTCATAAGTTTTAAATAAAGCAAAAAATATTTGAAATCTATGGCCAAACATCTACTAAGAAACATAGAGAAGACCATATATATTGATGATTCTGTAATTTAAACTTCTTTTTAACCTTTTGATTGAGTGGTTAAGTGTACAGACCTTCAAAGAATGAATTTGATAGAACATGATTAGAGTTTTTTTTTAATCTCTTCAACCTCAATTGCATTTGATGTTTTTCTAATATTTATCCATTAAAATTGTTAGTCAAGTATGGGTTTCATGGGTTTTTCCGTGATGGTCTTTCAAACATTTTGTGATTGTATTTAAGTACATTCAAGCATAAACATAATTTCAAATATTCTTTTCAAAAGATATAACCACATACAACTCCAATTTCATAAGTTTTAAATAAAGCAAAAAATATTTGAATATAACCACATAAACATCTGCTATCATCTTTTTCGATTTAATTACTTGATTTGAACACGATACTACACATGGCCGATGAAAAATATCCGTCGATTTTGAGGCCTCCACGGTTGTAAAGACGGAAATATAACTTCGGGGCAATGATGAAGACTTAAACCTTTTATTTCATCCGAGATCAACATGTTTAGTAGGCGAGGTGAATTATATATTCGCGACCACGACGTGATTATAGTGATCTTTTCTATTTCACCCGAGAGACCAACACGTTTAGTAGGCGAGGCAATCAAAATAAACCACATTAGTCATATGTTTGCACCACGACGTGATTGGAATGTTCTTTTCAAAATTTAAGTTCGAGCCCTCCGTGATCAAAACATTCACCGTTTTGAATACGGATATGAAGTTATTTGTATTTAACTTGTTTCTAACCGTTTGTTCTTGACAAATTGCGGGGATTAAAGTAAATAAAGGCAAATGTTCCGCGGAGTTATTTATTTCATTTACTTTCTTTTTATTCGACTTTTACCCCGCTCCGTATTGTAATATTATTTATCGCACTTATGTAACTATTGAAACGCTTAGAATAGGCAAACTTAGGATTAATTCATAGGGTAGTTTAAGATTTGAAATCCGTCGCTAGCTTATTTACTTGTAGGCTCGGTTAAACTCAAACTTAGAAATCCTTCGCTAGTTTATTTATTTTAGGCTCGTCACGCGTATTCAAGATTTTCAAAACAACTTTTGTCATCTTTTATTTGCTTTATTAAATCATACCGAATAAGTTTATCTTTTGTCAATTTACAATTCATTTGATTCCCCAAATTTTACTTCTTTGGCATTATAAATAATTTATATCATTTGTTACAAATGCATATTTTCCAAACTCTACATGTATATATGATGTTTTACAAATGTATGTTTTCCTACATACACTTTATAAGTTATGTCATGCAAAAATACATATTTTTAATAAACTAATTTTTAACATAGTCATGCAATTTGGTAAAATACATCCTTTCAAAAAATCAATTTATTTGCAAAATTCTTTCCTTAAAATTCATACTTTAAAACATGTATTTTTCCTAGCAATAATTAACCTGAGTTTGATCGGATAACCGCAAGTTAGCGGATCCTAAAGGATGCCTAACCCATTCCCTTTAGGATAATAAAGAATCCTTACCTAGAACCTCGCTAGTTTCGCAGACCTTAAAATTGGAGTTACATTGCAGCATTTAGTTTAATATTTAGGTGTCCTAATTCACCGTAAAAAATAATTAGGTGGCGACTCCTCAATCAATTCTTTACCCAGGAATCACCGGAATAAGTCCGTGCTCCGCTTCCGACCTCTCGCGGGGGGTCGGGTCAAAATAGGGCGTGACAGCAGGTTTATCGAAAGGTGAATATGATACACTAACAACAATGATCCAACAAGCCGACCCTCTTCCTAGTTTCAACAAGGCTCGGTCGCAATTGTTGTTGGAAGAAACACGACGTGCAAAACAGGATGAACAACCAAAAAGCGCTAATGGTTGACGTTCCCGCCAGTTTCGCCGGCCAACCACCAATAGCGGGGTGGCCGCGGTGGTGGCAGAGGTGGAAAGGGGTGGGGCAGTGGAAAAGGGGGGTGGGACCGAGGGCGTGGTGGAAAATCCAGCCCCCAACAGTCAGCACCTCCAGCAACATGGGTCGGCCCAGGGAAGTGGCCCAACACTGGACCCCTGTTCCAGTCTACTACCCACAACAAAGACAACGGTTTGGTCCGATAAATCGGCGGGCCTAGCAGCAGGGCCTACTCGGCCCGTCTCCAGGCTTCCGCCAACAGCCAGTGCAAGCCCACTATGATTAGGCCCAACAACCCCATTTCAACAACGGTGTGGCCCCATCTAAATTAGGCCAGGCCTTCAGCAGCATGTCCCTACAACAACCCTATGAAAATTGGTACATGGACACGGGAGCCACATCTCACCTCACCCGAAATGTAGGTAATATTCCCAAACTGTTTCAATTAAAATATCCTCAATTTATTACCGTGGGTAATGGCCATCGCATTTCAATTCAAGGCTATGGTACAACCTACACCCACCCTTCTCCCTAAATAAATTCCTATATGCCCCCAACATTATTAAAAATCTTATATCTGTCCGAAAATTTACTCGTAACAATTCCGTCTTTATTGATTTTGACCCTTTTGGTTTTACTGTGAAGAATCTTCATACGGGGACACCTCTCACGAGATGCAATAGCACGGGGGATCTATATCCTTTTCCATCCACCTCCGATGCCAACTCATGCTCTCTTATATCTCTTGCTGCTATATCTCCGTCAACTTGTCATAATAGGCTTGGACACCTAGTGGTCCATGCCTTTAATTTTCTTAGAAGCAATAATTTTATTCATTGTAATGGAAAACTTGCCCAAAATTGTGTTTCTTATCAATTAGGCAAACATGTTCGTCTTCCGTTTAAATCGTCTCATTCTGTTGCGTTTGTTCCGTTTGATATCATTCATGCTGACTTATGGACATCTCCCATTACTAGCTCTCTTGGTCATACATATTATCTCGTCTTATTAGATGACCACTCTCACTTTATCTGGATTTATCCTCTTAAATTTAAATCAGAAGTCTTTGCCAAATTTCTTGAGTTTCGTATTTTCATCCACACACAATTTGAAAAAGCCATTAAATCTTTTCAATGTGATAATGGTCGTAAATTTGATAATTCCACGTTTCACAAATTTTGCAAAAATAATGGCATGGTGTTTCATTTTTCGTGTCCCCACACCTCCCCTCAAAATGGCAAAGCCGAGCGAATCATCTGCACTATAAATAATATGGTTTGCGCTTTCTATTTCATGCTTCTTTTCCTCCCGCATTTTGGGTCTATCTTGTTAAAATGGTAGAATACGTCATTAAATATTTTACCCACCAAGACACTCCATAACATGACCCCAACCGAAATATTATACTGATGGATCCTCTCCTATGACCATCTTCGAATTTTTGGTTGCCTGTGTTATCCAATCCCGCGTCTACCGCCCCTCATAAGTTAGCACCCCGGACCACTCCATGTGTCTTCTTAGGTTTCTCACCTAACCATAGGGGCTATTTGTGCTATGACTTATCCACTCATAAAATTCATATTTCTCGTCATGTCACGTTTGATGAGACAGTTTTTCCGTTTGCCAATATTAAAAAATTCCGCAACATGGACCACACCTTTCTTGACGAGATTGACACATCCCCCATTATTCTTCACGAACTCCAACGCACTGCCACTACAGTCCCAGCGTCACCGCCGGTAAATGCGTCCACTGTCAGGCAACCTTCTGGTCCACCATCACTGCCGGTAGCGGCGTCCACCGTCAGACAGTCTTCTAGTCTACCATCACCGCTGACAGCCCCTGTCACCACCGGTAGTCTACCGAAATTGTCTCTGCAATAGAACACCGCCACACCCTCTATCTTTGCACAGTCACCACCCCCGTCAACCTACCCAACCCAACCAGGTCCACCCTCCAGCTCGGTACCAACGTCACCTCCAAAAACCTAACCAATACCCTCACCGCCACCCATCGACACCACCATCGACACCACCATCGACACCCACCCACTGCCATATCCAATCACTGACAACCAGCAAATGCCAATCCAGAACCAACACCCTGGCCCAACACCCAACAGACCTACTCTGCACACCCCTGCCCCTTCGCATCATATGAAAACCCGTGCCCAATACGGGATTTTCAAACCCAAGGTCCACTTTAACCTATCCACTCAGACAATATCCCCAATTCCCAAAAACCCAAAGTTGGCCAAACTAGACCCAAATTGGAATGCATCCATGTGTGAGGAATTTAATGCTTTAACGAAATAACACACTTGGGAATTGGTTCCCAGACCGGAGGGGGTGAATGTGATCCGATGCATGTGGCTTTTTCGCCACAAATATAGAGACAGTGGTGACCTTGAGAGATATAAGGCAAGACTTGTGGCTAATGGCACAAATCAGCATGAGGGTATTGACTGTGGTGAAACTTTTAGTCCGGTTGTGAAACTGACCACTATTCGCACAATTCTGAGCATTGCTATGGCTAAGCACTGGCCGATTCATCAGCTTGATATAAAGAATATCTTTCTACATGGGGATTTAAATGAAATTGTTTACATGCACCAGTTGCCTGATGTTGTCCATCCAGCAGCCCCTCAGTATGTATGTCGTCTTCGTAAGTCACTTTATGGCCTGAAATAGGCCCCTAGAGCGTGGTATGATCATTTTTCCCGAGATATCATGCGGCTTGGGTTTGTCTACACAAAGTGTGATAATTCTCTATTTATTTTTCATAGAGGTAGTAGCATTGCATATTTATTATTGTATGTGGATTATATTGTGCTTACTGCCTCATCTGAGTTGTTGAAAAATGAGATCATTGCATTGCTCAAAACAAAATTTGCTATGACTGACTTGAGAAAGTTGAGCTATTTTTTGGAGATTTCAGTGATTAGATCTGCAGATACTATGTTCATGTGTCAGCGTAAGTATGCAGAGGAGATTATGTATATGGCGAAAATGGAAAATTGCAAGATCAGTCTACTCCAGTTGATTCTAAATCAAAGCTCAGTGCTTTGGATGGTGATCCAATGTTAGATCCCACTCTCTACCAGAGTCTTCCAGGTGCACTACAGTACCTTACTTTTACCAGACATGATATTGCTTATGTTGTTCAGCAGGTATGTTTATTCATCCATGCCCCCAGGGAGCCTCATTTCATCGCCCTCAAACGTATCATTCGATACGTTAAGGGCACACTTGATTATGGATTACATCTCTACCCCTCAGCACCAACCAGGTTGTTATCATATTCGGATGCTGATTGGGCAGGCTGTCCGAACATGCGCTGATCCACATCAGGATATTGTGTGTTCTTGGGGGATAATCTCATTTCGTGGTCTGCCAAGAGATAAGCCATATTATCCCCTTCGAGCACAGAAGCAGAGTACAAGGGTGTTGCTAATGTTGTTGCTGAGATCTGTTGGCTCCGAAACCTTCTTTTGGAGCTTTAGTGTCCGTTGCATAAGGCGTCTTTGGTTTATTGTGATAACATATCCGCTATCTATTTATCTCATAATCTGGTTCAGCATCAACGAACTAAACATATTGAGATGGACATCCACTTTGTTCTTGAGAAGGTTGCTCTCGGTCACATCAAAGTTTGACATGTGCCCTCCTTTTATCAGTATGCAGATATAATCACAAAAGGCCTTCCTAGACAACTCTTTCTTAGTTTCAGATCCAGCCTTAGCGTCCGACCTCCTCCCGCTCAGACTGAGGGGGTGTATTAACCGTGTATAATGTAACATCTTTACCATATTTAGTGTTATGTAATTATGGTAGAATTATGATCCTTATTGTATAAGGATTCCACATTGTACAACTATATATATTTTGTATTAATGAGAAAGGCTCCCAAGGGAGATTAATACAATCTAACACTGCGCCACTGTGAATATACCATGGTAAAGGGAGAGGAAAAATGAGGGGACGCGGCCAACCTAGTAAGCAAACATTAGCTAAATTTGGCTGCTCGGTGAGCACGACAGGAGCCCCGGCCACTAAAACTACTAATAAAGCATCAACATCAAATGGCCAGAAAGACACGACTGTTGAAGTGGGAATTTTACAGACCAAGAAGAAAAATACGGGACATCAAGTAGCAGCGACCACGCCTATACTAACTGAAGCTATCAAAACCCCATCATCAATCGAGTATTGCTCAGATGTGAGTAAAAATTCTGAACTTACTATGTCAGCGGATTTAGTACCCCAAGTGCAACAAAGTGAAGACCTTAATAGGACTGTTACCCCAGTGGGAGGAATTGAGACTCGCCCTAAGCCAATCTTGCCAATTTTGAATATATCCAATTAGAGTGTGAATGCAGTAAACCTTAATGATCCAAAGTCCCGAGCACCAATACACTTGACTCATTCGTAAAGTTTAACAAACAAACGGGCCGGTCAAGACCGCCATAATAGACTGAATGAAAATAGAACTATAAACAGTTGACAGTGTTAACCTAATATGCACATATATTCATAAATATGGGCCAACAAGACCACCATGAAAGTTTGTACATCAAAATATACACCGACAAGGACAAACATGACATCTACGTATAAGACATACATCTACAAACCTTTAAGAGTATAAATAACATCATAAGGTCGGAACAGGGCTCTGCCGTACCCATAACATATACAAAAAAGGGAGTGCTAGAACACCACGCTGAGTAGAGGGCCTACTTAGGAGGATCGTCGGTGCTGTCTACCCGAACTCCGCGGGCATGAAATATAGTGCCTCCAATAAAGGGACGTCGATGCAAAAACGTATTGAATATATAAGGTAAGTAAGAGCGTAAGTAAGAATGTCAAGTAAAAGAGACACAAAGAAAATCAACCTGTAACCGTGGAGGTGCCACTATGGCCCATGGTATGTATATGTATACGGTATACACGTATATAACATCATCGTACATGTATATGCGTATATAACACCATCAAGCCTTTTTGGGCATCATCATCATCATTATCATAACTGACTGATCAGTGGTTCTATATATCTTAAGCGTATATAACGTCATCGTACATATATAGATACATACATAAATACATGCATAGGGGCCATTATGAATATTCTGAGCTGGTCGGAGTGATGTAAGGTCGTTACAGCTCTGACTATTATTATGTGACTAACATATTGTCAGATGTCGTGAACCCAATAAGCAACACAGGATATCATATAAGAAGAGATAATCTAAAATGCGGAAAGTACTCCCGGCAAGGGACAAACAAGAGTCAATCAACATTTCAATAGGATGAAAAATATTAGCACTTCTAACTTAAGAACAGAGTCATTTTGGAGGGATGTTTCGTTTACGTTTGTTTTCCATATGGGTCGTGCCAAAGAAGAAAATGGTAAGCTTTACATACCTTTAGCGTTCTCCTTTACTAGACAACAGATATAGTCGTATGTCACGCCAATCTACAACAAATGATAAGGAGCCATCGTTTATCTTATAAAAGCTAGAATGCGATATAAAAGAGAGACAAATAATTTGGACAACACCTCCCCTATTCCTTTCACTTTCATCATATCTCATACAACAAGATCAAAACATCCAACACACAACTAAAAATCTACAAAACAAAATCCATCTTTATAGTCATCACAACTACCTTAGTATACAACCCAACAAGCTATAACAATAATACAACTTCTCCAAGTGTTTATCTCGCACATGCTCAAATCCATGGAGGAGAGGAAGAACTTACCTTAATACAACAAGTAGAAGCTCTGGAACAATTCTCCTTAAGCTTGGAACAGCCCATAAGTAAACAACTACAACAACTAGGTGATCTTCTCAACATCTACCACACTTTTAATGAAGGACTTGAGTGATTTGACTTAGGATTAGCTTATGAACCGTTGGAGATTTTCTTGGGAGAGTTTAGGGGTGTAGAAGCTATATTTTAGTTGAAAATGAGTAAAAATGATGAAGCACCACTTAAATAGCTAAAAATGGTGAGCCACCGCCTTGGATCAACGGCTGGTTCTTCACCGTAGATCACCATCTACAACCGCAGATGCTACCACATCTCCAGGAAGTGATATGGGCAATTTCTAGGCCTGATCTGTGAGCCCATATGTGAGGCATAAGCCATTTCGCGGGGCAGAATGCTTCGCAAACCACACTAACAACGTTGAGTTTCGTCGAAACTTATTTCCTTCGATCCGGTTAGTCCCGAACTTCCCCGGAACTTGCTTAGCACTCCGATAAAACTTTACTAACCCTGTGGAGGGGTCTAACTCTCTCGGAAACTACATCGGCTAACTTACAAGGACAACGACGTCCAAAGTACAGGGTGTAACAATGACAAAATATAAATTTAGTTGTAAATTTTCTTTAAGTATTTTAACATATTATAACCAACATTAATTTGGAACATAACTAAAATTTAGAATGATAACTTTATTACAACTTTACCATACTAATTTGAAACATAACTAAAATTTAAAACGGCAAGTTAATTACGACTTTACCATACATCACATAAATGCAAGATTCACTTTCACCCAAGGATCCTCCCTTCTATTTTATCTTTTTTTTTTCATTCACGGCCACCGTTCTCTCAAATAGATATTAATGAGCATTAAAAACCTGACATATGCACGAGAATACACATAAATCGATTTCACTTGATTTTTACTCTCTTCCTGAAAATAAAAATAAAAGAAAATAATAAACAAATAAATTTTTTTGTATTAGTTCTTGATTGAGGTCCACTTCTGCTTCTTAATTATTCTCTGAGTTCTAATTAATTATGTTTTACTATTAGAACAAAAGAGTAGTGACAACTGAGATTCAAAAGTGAAAAAGGTCAATAACTAAAATAAAATTATAACAAATAAATTCGAGTCTTTTTCCATATAGATTAACGAGCGGGGTTAGACTAAAAAGAATAAGAATTAACCTTTTGGATCCAACATTATGACAAAATATCATTTCAGTTATATTTTTTATAAAATATTTTAATATACTGAAACCAACATTAATTTGGAACAATAGTAAAGGTTTAGAACGACAATTTGATTACGACTTTACCAAATATCAGGGTAACTGCAAGATTCGCTTCTCACCAAAGGATCCTTCTTTTCTTTATCATTTTTTCTTTCACGGGTCGATCGCTCTTTCAAATCGTATACCACTAGGAATACTATTATATGGCAATCACCCGCACACATATAAACGAGGTCGATTAAATATTACAATCACTTCATTTGACTCTGCTCTTCCTGAATAACAAAATGTTTGTGTATCCTTGATCGAGGTCCACTTCTTGGTAGAATAGGATAGCATATTTATTCATAATTGTGTATATTGTGTATATGATAGATATATATTTAGTCATTAATTATCGTATATTTAATCATTAGTTACCATTATTTTAGCCTAGGATTATGCTTGTATTTTGGGTATATTTACTATCCATTGGGAATAAATAATCAAGGAAGAATATTTCTTACATTGTATTAGATTCTGGAGAAAGTTCCTAAAACCCTAACAATCCCTCCCTGTGTCGTCGCCCCCCCCCCCCCCCCTCCCTTTGTGCCGCCAACTTCCTTCATCTCCCGTCACCATGTCTGAATCAAAATCATCTTTTCATCCGACCCTCACGAGTTTCAAACATTAAAACTCATGTCTCCATCACTCTTGAGATGGAAAACATTCATTATGCGACATGGGCGGAGCTCTTTAAAATTCATTGCCGATCACACCGGGTTATTCATCACATAATTCCGCCGGAAAAAGGGTAAGGGGAAGGTGCCAAGAACCGACGGTGAAAAAGAATTATGGCTAACCCTCGATGCGACTGTTCTTCAGTGGATTTATGTCACTATTTCAAGTGATTTGTTGCATACGATTATTGAACACGACTCTACGATAATGGAGGCTTGGGATCGCTTTGGGGATATATTCCAAGACAATAAAAATTTCCGGACCGTCACTCTTGAGTAAGAATTCTCCACCACTGACATAGCGGATTTTTCCAATACATTCGCATATTGTCAACGCCTTAAGGTTTTGTCGGACCAACTCAAGAATGTTGGGGCGCCGGCAACTAACAATCGGTTGATTTTACAATTGGTTGCCGGCCTCATCGACACATATAGTGGAGTGGGTACGCTCATCCACCAAAGCAATTCTCTTCTGCCATTTTACCAAGCCCGCTCTATGCTCATCCTAGAAGAAGTGGGCTTTGCCAAAAAGACAGCCACCATATCAAATTCTGCCATGGTTGTTGCTCCGTTCGATGATAATTCTTTCCAATTTAAAATTTTGCCGTCAAACCGTGACCAAAAGGGATGAAATAGTGGTAATGTAGGTAAAAACCATGGCAGTGGCCGCGATGGTAGCAAGGGTGGTGGCCACCGACGTAGCGGCGACGGCGGCCAACACAACGATCGGCCAGTGGCGGTAGAGGGCCCAATGGGGAAGTGGACCGGCACCATATGCCTGGCAGTGGCCGTGGGTCGTGCCTCCCTACCCCTTCTCCGCTGGAAATTAGGCCATGCCTAAATCTCGGCCAGCAGCCTAGCCAGTATGGTATTTTTGGGCCACTATCGAACCAATGGAAGTAGGCCCACTTGGTAGTGGCGACTCCGACATACATCGAGGCCGCAATGCACAATCTTAGACTTAATCCGCCAAATGCAAATTGGTACATGGACACCGGTGCAATGTCTCATATGACGTCCTCACAAGGTAATCTCTCGTCCTATTTTAATTTGAGCAATAATCGTGATATAATTGTCAAAAATACTTATTCAATTCCAATTCGTGGTTATGGTACTACAAACTTGTCTCTTCCGAACCCACCGTTAACTTTAAAATATGTCCTTCACGCTCCACAATTAATTAAAAACTTGATTTCAGTTAAAAAACTTACTACTAACAATTGAGTTTCTGTTGAATTTGATCCTTTTGGATTTTACGTGAAAGATTTTCAAATGGGGATGTGTCTAATGAGATGTGATAGTCAGGGCGAACTTTATCAAATCACCACAACCACACATCAAGCCACACCATCCACTTTTGCTGCTTTAGCTCCGTTTTTATAGCATGAACGTTTGAGTCATGCAGGAGCACATGTTTTTGCCTCCCTTAAACAAAATAAATTTATTTCATGTACTAGACTTCATAATTCTCATGTTTGTCGTTCATGTCCGCTTGGAAAACATGTTAAATTGCTTTTTGTTGCTTCTAATTCTTGCATTGTTATGCATTTTGATATTATCCATAGTGATATTGGACATCTCCCGTTTTGAGCTCTTCAAGCCATAGATATTATCTTTTTTTATTGGATGATTACTCTAATTTTTTGTGGTTGTTTTCTTTGTCTAAAAGTCACAAGTTTTTCCACATTGCTCTCGTTTAGAGCGTTCATTTGCACTCAATTTGAATGTGACATTAAAAATATTCAATGTGATAATGCTAAAGAATTTGATAATGGGCCATTTTGGGATTTTTACAAAACTAATGGTTTATCTTTTCGTCTCTCTTGTCCGCACACCTCATCTCAAAATGGAAAAGAAGAAAGAAAAATCCGAACCATTAATAACATCGTTAGAACCTTACTTGCCCATGCATCTCTACCATCATCATTTTTGCATCATGCATTATAAATGGCAACTTATATCCTTAAGATATTTCCGAGCAAACAATTAGCCTATACATCCCCTCTCAAAACTCTATATCTAAGGGACCCATCTTACTCTCATCTACGGGTATTCTAGTGCTTATGCTATCCTCTTTTTTCCTCTACTACCATAAAAAAACTCCAACCCCGTTCTACTCCGTGTGTTTTCTTAGGATATCCATCAAACCATCGTGGATACAAATGTTACGACTTATCTTCTAACAAAATAATTGTAAGTCGCCACATGGTCTTTGATGAATCAAATTTTCCCTTTGCCAAATTGCATGGTTTTGTGGCTCCTACCTATGAATTTCTTGATGATACCATGCACTCATATTTGGTCCATAAATTGGCCTCCCAACCAGTCCTAATTTTTCTCGGCATCTCGGCCCAATTACTAGCCTAGTGGCTGCCAGCCCAGCCCAACCTTTCGCTGGCAGCCCACTACCGAGAGGCCCAACAACTGGCAGTCCGTTGGGTCACGACACAGCTTCACTGCCGGGCAATCCATCTACTAGCAGCCAACTGTCGGGCAATCTGTCATCATCAACCCCCGGCCCAACTCCAATTCTGGCTCAACGGCTAGTTACTCGTAGTCAACACGGAATTTTTAAGCCAAAGAAAAATTACGATCTTCACATCCATATTACCAAATCCCCATTGTCCCATAATCTTGTGTCTGCCTTAATGACCCAAATTGGAAAATAGCTATGGATGATGAATATCATGCTCTTATTAATAATAGGGCGTGGAATTTGGTGCACCGTCCTCCTGATGTTAATGTGATTCGGTCTATGTTGATTTTTAGTCATAAAGGAAAATTTGATGGTACATTTGAGAGGCATAAAACTCATTTTGTAGGTGATTGGAAGATGCAACAGGTTGGTGTGGACTTCGGTGAGACTTTCAGTTCGGTGGTCAAACCAACAACTATCTGCACGGTACTAAGATTGGCTCTTTCAAAGGCATGGTCGCTTCATATGCTTGATTTAAAAAATGTATTCCTGCATGGAGAACTCAATGAAACGGTGCACATGTATCAACCCATGGGGTACAGGGACCCCACTTATCCTAATCATGTGTGCTTGCTGAAAAAATCATTGTATGGGCTCAAACAAGCCCCCCGGGCCTGGTACAAGAGGTTTGCAGATTATGTTTCTAATATTAGGTTTTCTAACAACAGGTCTGATTATTCTCTATTCATATACCATCAGGGTAATAATATTGCTTACATTATTTTATATGTGGATGATATTATCTTAACTGCCTCATATGATGCCCTTCGCAAGTCTATCATGTCACTGCTTGGCTCTGAGTTTGGAATGAAAGATCTAGGTCCACTGAGTTACTTCTTGGGGATAGATGTGACACGTCATGCATGTGGTTTATTTTTATCTCAAAAGAAGTATGCAGCAGAGATTGTTGAACGAGCTGACATGCCATCGTGTAGGTCATCTGCCACTCCGGTTGACACTAAACCGAAGTTGAGTGCTTTTTCCAGCAAGCCATATGCGGATCCATCACATTATCGCAGCCTTGCAGGGGCCCTGCAGTATCTTACATTCATGAGACCCGACATCTCTTATGCTGTGCAACAGGTTTGTCTATTCATGCATAACCTGATAGAGGATCACATGCATTCTCTCAAATGCATTGTGCATTATATTCAGGGTACTATCGATCATGGCTTGCATTTATATCCGTCTTCGATAACCACTCTTGTTTCATATACAGATGCCGATTGGGGTGGTTGTCTGGATACCAGATGCTCCATGTCTGGTTATTGTGTATTTCTTGGAGATAATTTGGTATCTTGGTCCTCCAAACGGCAAACTACTTTGTCCAGATCCAGTGCCGAAGCAGAATACCGAGGAGTTGCCAATGTGGTGTCTGAATTGTGTTGGCTACGGAACCTTCTTTTGGAGCTCCATTGTCCGGTTTTGAAGGCGACATTAGTTTATTGTGATAATGTTAGTGCAATTTATCCTACAGGGAATCCGGTTCAACATCAATGCACTAAGCATATTGAGTGGATATTCACTTTGTTCGCAAAAAGATTGCTCGAGATAAGTATGTGTCTTACATGTCCCGTCACGATATCGGATCGCATATATTTTTACCAAAGGTCTTCCGATTCTATTTGAAGATTTTCGCGACGGTCTCTTGCATACGCCGACCTCCCACTTCGATTGTGGGGGTGTGATAGAATAGGATAGAATATTTATTCATAATTGTGTATATTGTGTATATAGTAGATGTATATTTAGTCATTAATTACCGTATATTTAGTCATTAATTACCATTATTCTAGTCTAGGATTATGCTTGTATTTTGGGTATATTTACTACCCTTTGGGAATAAAATAATCAAGGAAGAATATTTCTTACACTTCTAGTTTTACTACATGAGTTCTAATTAATTTTATTTTACTATTGAAATAAAAGCATTGTGACAAGTGAGATTCTAAAGTGAAAAAATTCAACAATTAACTCAATTTTTTCTGTAGAGATTAATCAGAGGGCGTACAACTTGATTACTCATTAACTAATAGTTTATTTGTGTCTATTTATAAAGTTAATACTATAGGCTATTTTGAAATTAGCTCTTTTAATTGCATTCTTGACATTAACTTCACCAAATTGGTCTTCGTTTTTTTTGCACTTCAAAAAAAATTGTGTCACGATCCAAAATTCTATTTGTACCGTGAGGGCACCTACCCTAAATTCATAGGTGAATCCTAAGCTTATTCACGATTCACAAAGGAATGTAAATACGGAAATAGAAATAAACACCCGAAAGTACTTAAATGGTCTCAATACATACAAAAATAGGTCTAAATCACAAAATATAGCCCCAAAATCTGATTGTCATAAGTACAAGAGCTACTATCAGAATACAAGTCTAATATGCACTACAAGATATTGTCTGAAATAAAGAGAGACAAAAAAATAAAGATAGGAAGGAGTTTGGCGCTGTGAGACTATCATCAGCTCACCCTGAACTCCGTAATATGCCTCATTGATCACCAAGGTCTCGACCCTGAACTAAGGTGCATCAAGTGTAAAGTGAGTATAGAAAGTACGTATACCAAGCATCATCATTGAATGACCCTAACATATAGCTCACTTACTTGCTTTATTAGCATTAACATTACAGTTAATAAGTAATTCACACTTAAATACGGATTCTACAGTCAATCCAGTGACAAAGTTCTATACCTTCCTCGTACGATTACAAAGGTTCCACCTTTACTTCAAATTAGGCACGTTACTCTGTAAATCTTCAATCTTTATGTTAATAAAGGCACATAAATACGTAAAGACTCAATCTTTTCATTCATTAAGGAAATAAAAGTCATCAAGACTTAACCTTTACACTAATTAGGATGTTATACCATTAAAGATTCGACCTTTCTATCCTTTCAAGCAATTAGAGTCATGAAGATTCCATATTTACCTCATTAAGGACACATATGGCATCAAATCAACCAATAGATATAAATGGCATGAAATGCAAATGAGATGTATGCTATGTATGCAATAGTCATATGTTCCTGGTATACATACACTCCTGCAGTAAGTTTCTCATGATCCATGGGGGACTCATGAGGTCCATATACCCACCCGGAATATCATATATCCAAGATCATATAGGGTACCATCCCGTAGGCTATAATATCATCATCATCATCATCACTCCTATCCATGTACCATATCTAAATCTGGTCATTTCAAGCCCCTTTCCTCATATCCCATTAATTAGATGTCAATAATATCATGAATGAATATAATGGATATGCTAACCTTACAAATGCATATTATCAACGATTGTGTTTGAGTTTGTTTCCATGTTAGTGAAGTTATTTGGACAAGAAAACTATAAGCTAGAACTTGAGGTGTAATGAGATGTTGTTACTTTGTTGTTACTAACTTTTGTTGGGCTGTTTGGTTTAGTTAAGCTTGGTATGAGTTGTTGAATATTGTTAGTTGTGGATAAATGAGAAAAGGAAGCTAGAAAGAGCTTAAGTTGTTATTTTGATATTGAGTAACCATTGCTAAAGAACATGAATGTCTATGCTCATTAGGTGTTCGATGAAATGACTAAATGAAATGATTTGTAGTTGATTTATTCAATTATGACTCGATTTATTCATATAATATAGATAATCACTGGTAGAGCGAATGAAACCCTTGGGAGCTATTGTTAGTCAAGAGACGAAGGTATGTAGGGCTTACTTCCTCTTTTGGCATGATCCTTGTTTAAAATAGAAATGAAACGAAACGTCATTAAACGATCCTATCCTTGGTAACTTGGTTGCCTATGTTCCAATTCCATTAGAGCATATAACTCTTGTTGGGAGTACTTTCCGCACCCTATGATATTCATGTTATGTGATTGATTTTGAGTTTCTTATTGGATTGTAAAAATTGATGTACATAATCCCATAACGATAGGTGGGGGGGTTAATGGCATTAGGTCACTCTGACCTGTTCGTGTTGATACTATGAGGTCTTTCATGTATTATATATATATATATATATATATATATACAACAACAACAATAACATGCCCAGTGAAATTCCACAATGTAGGGTTTAGGGATGGTAGAGAGTACACAGACCTTACCTCTACCTTGATAGGTAGAGCGGATGTTTCTGAGAGACCCTCGGCTCAAGACAAAGCGCAATCCCAAGCAAAGTAAGACACACAAAGTGTGTAAGTCATGACAACGCATTCTGAAAAAGAAAGAAGCAAAAAGAAGCAGTAGCTAATGCAAGTATATATATATATATATGTGTGTGTGTGTGTGTGTGTATGTATGTATGTGTGTATGTGTGTGTATGTGTCTATTTTCTATCGAGATGTGCTATAGTTGGCCGGGTACAACACTTATATGTGCACACCACTGCAGTTGCGTCCGATAATACCAAGTCTTATTATGGTCGGGTACGATATGATGAGATTCGTCCTACAGAAAGGCTTGATATGATATTATACGGCATAGAGTGGCTCGATTTTACTACCATGCACATGATCATGATTATGTCGGTTGTACGCCCTCGGTGGCGATTCGAGTTTCGGGTTGACTTTTGTATCATTCTCTCATATTACATTCTTATATACATGCTTTACATGCCCTACATATTCAGTACATTCATTCGTACTGACGTCCTTTTGTTGGAGCATTGTGTTTCATGCCCGTAGGTGCAGGTAGATAGACAAACATACCTCCATAGTAGGCTATCTGATTCTGTTGGTCATCGCACTCCGCTTTGCCTGAGTTACTAAACATAGTATGTAGGCTATATTATTTCTATTTATATATTTGAGTATGGTGGGGCCCTGTCCCGACATGATGATATGTTGTAGTACTCTTAGAGGTTTGCATACTATTGGTCATTGTATATTTGTTTTATACGGCCTTGTCAGCTGGTGGTACCTTTGTTATGGCCTTGTCGGCCCCGTTATACATATATGTTGGTTAGTTATCCATTATTATAGGTAATCTTACTTAGACTTCTATTATGTTTGTCATTCTAAGGCCTTGTCGGCCTAGATGGTCATATGTTCAAGTTATGATATACATGTGGTACGCTCGGGTCGTTCAGGCACCGGGTGCTGCCCATGCCCCTCCGAAGTTGGTGTGTGACAAACTTGGTATCAGAGCGGGTCTGTCCTAGATAGTCTGTAAGCCATGTCTAGCAGAGTCTTTTTTATGGGTGTATTGTGCACCACACATATAAAAAGGAGGCTACATGACATTTAGGATAGTTACCTTCTTTCTTGATCTAGATCATGCCATAGAGATGAGGCATTCTTACAACATTATCTGCCGATCGAGCTGAGACGCGCTAGACAAGATAGGGTTTTATATCTTGAGTAGGGTAATATGAGTGTATGGGAATACAATTTGAAGTTTAACACTTTGGCCGGATATGCTCCTATAATTGTAGCTTAGATGAGTGATCGGGCGCATTGGTTTGTTAATAGCTTAGGGCCGCACTTGGTTAATGAGTGTACTACAACTTCTCTGAATTCAAGTATGGATATCTCTTTCATCAAGGCTTATGCCTTTGAATACGGAGGATCGTAAGAGGGGGGAGTGGGTTGCTTGAGAGCATGATAGGGGCTATCATAAGAGGGCCTCATCTGTAGGTGATACATGAGAGTTTAGAGGTGGATTTAGGCCATAGTTTCTCATGCGCCCATCCTATCCGGCAGATGTGCACCACCTCAATTTCAGGGCCAACATCGAGATCGATCTACTTATTCTGGTAAGGGTCAGAGTTCACGAGCGTCATGCCCGCAATATAAAAAAGATTCTAGTTAGATGAGTTCTCTGTTACCTTATTGTGATTGATGTAGTAAAGCCCATTTTTGGCAATGTAGTCAGGGTATGGACTTGTGTTATTCTTGTGTGCAGCCTCACCATTTTAGAAGAAATTGTTCGATAAGAGGCGGCGGTAGTATGGCGCAGCCGACATGATCTGTATCTACTTTTTCTTCATATGTATGCCCTTCTGGGCAGGGTACTCATACATCAGTTGGTAGAGGTAGATGTGGAGTGTCTAGCTCAAGCGGTCATCAGAACTGTATCTATGTGTTGGCTGGTCGACATGACCTAGATTCGTATCTGAATGTTGTTATAGGTATATTATATGTTTCTTCTCTTGACGTGTATGCATTGATATGGTAGAAAATCCTGTTATAAACCTCTTGTAATATCCGTCTAAGCTCAAGAAGCTACAAACCTTTGAGAGAGTCGTGGGCTTCAGCCAATTTTTAACCGCTTCTATCTTCTGCGTGTCGAAATTTATTCCTTCATCTGACAATATGACCAAGAAAAACCACTGAATTCAACCTAAACTTACACTTGGAGAATTTGGCATACAACTTCCGATCTTGGAGCGTCTGTAGCACTATCCGCAAATGATTTGCATGCTCCCCTTCTGAATGAGAGTACACCAGAATATCATCAATAAACACAATCAAGAACACATCCAAGAAAGGACGAAACACACTATTAATCAAGTCCATAAATATTGTTGGTGCATTTGTCAGCCCGAACGACATCACTAAGAACTCGAAGTGCCTATATCTCGTTCTAAAGGCTGTCTTTGGAATATCCTTCTTCTTGACCGTCAACTGGTGATAAACCGACCTTAAGTCAATCTTTGAGAAATACTTAGCACATTGCAATTGATCGAATAAATAATTAATTCTGGAAAGGGGGTACTTGTTCTTGATAGTGACTTTATTGAGTGGGCGGTAGTCAATACACATTCGCAACGAGCCATTTTCTTTCGTATGAACAATACTAGTGCACCCTAAGGCGAAGTACTAGCCTAATAAATCCCTTATCGAGTAGATGCCTTAATATCTCCTTTAGCTCTTTCAACTCAGCTGGAGCCATTCTGTAAGGAGGATTAGATATTGGCTGAGTGTGGGGCAACACATCTCTACTGAAATCAATCTCCCTTTCAGGAGGAAGACCTGGAAGTTCATATGAGAATACATCGAGAAACTCATTAACCATCGAAACTGATAGAAGAGTGGGTGGTTTGACATCGGCATTTCTGACCCAAAAAAGATGACATATACATCCTCTGGAAATCAGCTTTCTCGCCTTAAGGTAGGAAATAAACCTACCCTTTAGCATTGCAGTATTTCCCTTCCATTCAAGGACTGGCTCACCTGGAAACTAAAATTTAACAATCTTTATTTGACAATCAACATTAGCATAACACGATGCTAGCCAATCCATGCCCATAATAAAATTAAAATCAACCATTTCTAACTCTATTAGGTTCGCTCGAGTTTGATGGCTGAAAACTAACACTACACAGTTCCAATAGACTTGTCTAGTGATTACCGACTCACCAACTAGCATAGATACCGCAAATGGATCTCTTATTGATTCAGGTTCCATACTAAACGTACCAGAAATAAAAAGAGTAACATATGATAGAGTGGAGCCTGGATCTATCAATGCATATACATCATGTGGGAAGACTAATAATATACCTTTAATGATGTTAGATGAAGACTCTTGATCTTTTCGACCCATCAATTTATAAATGCGGTTTTGATTACCGCCGGAACTAGACGCTCCACTCCTACCTCTGCCTCGGTCAGCTGATGTCTGAGAACCCTGCCCTGGAGGGCGTACTGATGATGATGAAGTTGCAATGGATCCGATCAGCTGTGCCATACCACCCCTGCCTCTAGATCGATAATCTCACATAACATGACTATGATAACCACAATAATAGTACATATTTGATCCTCGTCAACACGGCCTGTTACACCTTGTGTTTTTATGCGCTGTCATTGTCGTAACGTAGCTAGCTTTTGCCCGGTGATGGTAGACCCCTCCAAGAAGTTTATAAAGGTTCACGGATGTGTTGAGTATGTTTTGGGAAGGTTTAAGACTTAGCAAATCAACAGAATTAAGTTTTGATGAAAAACTTGATGGCGCGTCGCTTCTCATAGCTCCCTACGAATCGCAGAGCACAATCCGCGACTCACAGGAAGTGCATGCGAGACACGGGAAGGCCGCAGGAATGGATAGAGGGTTTTGGGGCACAGGACATGAGACATGTCATGTGAGATGCATGAAGGTTCTGCAACTCACAGGACTTATCTCGGGACAGGTCGGTGCCAACCTTTTATTTTACTATAAATAGGATCCCCTTGGACCAAGACTTCATTTTCACTTCTTTTTACAACCCTAACCTGCTCAAATACTCTTTCTAAGGAATTTCAAGTGAAATAAAAGATAAATCACGCAAATCCGATGTGGAGAATCCCGTGAACATCGCTAGATTGTCTCCTTCCTTGTTGTAATGATTTTGGAGGAAGCTTATTTCTTGTGGTTTTAGGTAAGTTTCACATCCTCCATCATATTCTTAAGATTATGTAAGTTTATAAGATAAGGTTATTGGAGAATTCTTGAAGAACAAGTGTTTATGGGCCTTGAGGCTAAGTTGTGTTATTGTGGTCTATTTTGTATGATTTGAAGTTGCTATATGAAGTTGTGAAGTTATAAATGGAGTTTTGGTGATGAGTAGGAGTAGTAAGGAAAATTGTTGTGATGATATGTATGGAATACGAAAAGTACTATAATTTGCAATTCTTCTCATATTAATATGATGAAAAAATATAGCTTAAATTATTGATCAAAGTTCATGTAGTTTGACTCTTAAAAAGCGTAATGCGACAAGTATTTTGGGACAGAGGGGGTACTGAAAGTATATTTATGTCCTAGAGACAATCTGTATTAAGACAAATGTACTTTATACACATTTGTATTATTATTAATGGAGATTAATTTTGGCATTTGCAATTATTGAATTATTAATTGATTGTTTGTAATATTCTATAATATGCATCCCTGGAGGTTACGCTGTTATTAATAGTGTGAAATATTAATATTATAACGTAACTCTTAAAATAGCCTCGACTAATGATCATCGAGAATGGGATATCGAAGATATATGATAAGTCGACATGTGGTCTGCATCACATCCTTAGAGGATGTAGTATGTCTCACCTACTACGAGTAATGGCTACTAGTGATGGACACATGGATACTTTGGAAGTATTGGTATACCGTGCTGATATATTATTTGTTATACTTGTCTAAAGTATGATCAGCGTGTGGGAGATAGAAGTCCTTAGACTTGAGGTCAATACGCGCCTTGTCTACAAAGTAATGTACTTTGATCCCGTCCTACGCTCAAATGCCTTATAGGTTGAGATACGGCTTGTACTGGTAAATTACGATGTGAATTAAAGGTGGTAGTTGAGCCAAGATTAGGATTCATTCCTCGAATGTATATTCGAGAGAACACTCGGATTCTCAGTGATATTAGGTTGACTAAGTCGTTGGCTAACGCAATAGACGTATTTAGAATATGGTCTAATTGTCAACTAACATAGATGAGATACAATGATTAAGCCATTTGGCTAGACACTTGACAAATACTAAGCTTGATCGGGTGTGTCGTGAATGAAAGAATTTTATCTTACCATATTAAGGTTAGGTTTACTGGATTCGCGTAAATGCACTTCACATATTGAGTTTGTCTTCCGGCGCCGTCTAGGAGTTTCGCGTAGACCTTAATTTGATTAATGTCGATATGAGAAGTCATGTAGGGTCACACTACGTCGATTGTCTCTTCGATCTAAGGATGTATTGAGAGAGTAATTAAATGTTCGATTTAGAATCGAGATATTTAAATGAATAATGATTATTTTAATTAAGTCAAAATTGGATTTTGGATTTAATTAAGAATGCGCAGAAAATAAATCGAGACAGTGTAGGAGCACATAGAGCGTCGCGACACCCATACCCTAGGGTCGCGGCGCCTCTGCCTTGAATTTTGGGTCAAACCCTAATCTAATTTTGACCTATTTTTCAACTATAAATAGAGGCATTCTCTTCATTATTTACCACACTAATTTTCAGAATAAAATAATCATTCTAAGCCTTAGAGATTTAGAATCAAATACTCTTTCGAACCTCTGCCGGATTTCCTAGCTTTCCGAAAGAGAAATACATTGAAGCTTGGAGCTTGCAATTGGAAGGGCAATCGCGTGTCCACCTTATAGTAGATAAAGACTCTAGATATTTTAACCTGTAAGTATTATGCTTTATGTTACAGGTTTGATTGTTGTATAACCATACCAGAAATGTTGTTGGGGTAAGTAAGAAACAAAATTTTAAACTTCCGCTGTGCCTTACTTATATGTTTTGAACCCAACAAAAACCCTACAGTGGTATCAGAGTCCGGGCTGGTTCAATGGTTATATAACAATTGAATAATATAATAATATGGGTTAAATATAAAATTAGATTAAAACGAGGTTTCTTGAAATCCTACATGTCTTGAACGAATGTTGACCTTTTAATATCACCCTAAATTATCTCTTATGCTAACTCGAGGAAGTCATTCCGCTCTAACTCGAACTAAGTCAATATTGCGTTGTCTGGCTCATTGCACGGTGCATGTCTAAGAACGGATGGTGGTCGATATGGGCGTTATTGATAATGTTGGGTGATGGTAAAGGACCTGTGATTTGATCCCTAAATTGGATTTAGGGGTCGAACAATTTGAAAAATCAACACAGAAACATTTGTTAGGACATCGGCGCCGCGACCCTATGGTAGGGCGTCACGGCGCTTAGTTGGGTGTCAAGACGGCGTCGCGGCTCCATGGTGGAGCGCCGCGGCGCTAATGCTTCATTTCAAAACTTGGACTCACTGGTCAATAGGCGTCGCGGCTCCATGGTGGAGCGCCGCGGCGCTAATGCATTTATAGAAGTAGAAATGTTTCTGCCTCTGCAGCGCCACGGCTCCATGGTGGAGCGCCACGGCGCTAATGCATTTTGCAGAAGCCTTTCGGCTTCTGCCTCAGTGGCGTCGCGGCCCTAACGATTAGTGCCGCGGCCCCACCTGTCTAAAAAAAAAATCAGAGTTCATAATGTTTAACACAGAATTTATTAATATACAATATATTATTTGATAAGTATGTTGTTTATATGCTAAATGTCAAAATATTTGTCATTTACATTTCTAGAATAGTGTCCGCTATAACTGTATGGGCAGGTGGCGCCCAGTGTTTGATTAAACCATCTTATATCATGCACATTGGGTTGACTATTCCCAAACTATATGTGTCATTAGTTTTGCATGATAAGATGTCATATTGGATATGGCGTAAAAGAGTTGATCTTGGTTAGAACCCTGAATTAAAATATTCCCCAAAATTTTAAATACAAATCTAAATTAAAACGCGTCATCCATTATAATTGTTAGAGTGCAAAATCCTTTTCGGCGATATGAGTATTTATGCCAAAGCATTTGCTCTAAGTCTACGAGGACCCAGACTCTTTCATAGATGTGTTTTAATGTAAAGGTAAACAATAAACTTTTGTGGGTATTTACACCAAAGTGTTTGCTCACAAAGGCCAAATTTACTTAGATACATAAACGCAGTCGTGTAATGGGGTTGACTTTCTTAGACAAATCTTGGCGCCAAAGTGTCGGACTAATCTAAGGACGCAAGATTAAATGTAATATTTGATCAACCAAGAGTTGCAAATAAGTTTTGCAATTGGTTTAGAACCTACCAAGATGTGTTATTGAAGTTATCAGCCAAAGCAAACGCGGAGATAGCATAGTCTTGGATCTTGGCCCAATATGACCTCAATTAATATAGGTCTGTATTCTACCATGGGGTAGTAGAAATATGTTAAAATAGTGAGAGCTAATTAAACAAAAGGCCATGTTAATTAGCCTAAACGAATGTGTAATAGGAAATAGATTTGAGTTTGATGTCCAGTCTATCTAATTCTTCATATTATTAAAGATGTCGAGCTTATCATTAAAAATGTTGATTGAGATGAACAAACTTACTGGACCGAACTACCTTGACTGGCTAAGGAATTTGCGTATAGTACTGAGACGAATACGTGTTGGACACGGTGTTCCCAACAGTCCTTGCGACCGACTCCACTGAATATGCTTCTTTTGATAAGGATGCTTATAAACAACACCTAGATGATGCCACTTCAGCACAGTGCGTGATGTTGTCTTCTATGTCTATGGAACTATAGAGACAACATGAGAACATTGGGCCCAATGTGATGCTCAAACACTTGAAGAGTCTCTATGACTCACAATCCCAGACTATGGAATATGAGTTACTAATAGAACTCTTTAAGTGTAAGCTCAATGAAGGGGCCGGTGTCTCACAACACGTGTTGAAGATGATAGGGCGATAGAGAGGCTTGCTTCAATTGGAACGAAGCTTGAAAATAATGTCGCTACCACCCTCATCCTGAACTCTCTCCCTCGTTCCTTTGAGAACTTCATAGTGAATTTAAATATGAATGGAATGAAGGCGACTCTGCCGGAGCTGCACAACATGCTCAAGACCTTTGAGTCTTCCACTTTCAAAGGAAAAGTTGTGCTCATGGTGAGCTCTTCTAGCCGACCCAAGCTGAAAGGCAAGGAATGGCAGAAGAAGAAGAAGAATGGCAAAACAATCACTGCACCCTCAACTATGAAGCCTAAGTGAGGTGTGAAGAAGAAGGTAAATCCAGCTAAGGATGAATGTCTCAACTGCCACAAGAAGGGGCATTGGCAGAAGGACTGCACGGCACTAGGAGGGGGAAAAGTACCAGGTGTTCCTGCCTTTGGAGGACAAGGTATGTACGTCATTGAAATAAATATGTCTATAAATAACTCTCATTCCTGAGTATTGGATACCGCTTGTGGCTCACACATTTGTACATATGTGCAGGGACTAACTGATAGTAGGAAGGTTGGACCAATGGAGGTAGACCTACGCGTTGGAAACGGAGCATGAGTAGATGCTGAGCGCGTAGGGACTTATAGATTAAATTTACCTTCCGACTATTGTTTAATGTTGAATGATTGCTTTTATGTACCCTCGTTAACAAGGAATATCATTTCTATCCCAGTTTTGGATATGTAGGGTTTTTACTCGTATATTTATAATGGCAGTCAAGTACTGTCTGCTTATCTTATGGATGGATTATATACACTAAACTGTAGTCGAGAGATATTCAATGTACAAAATAAACGAGTCAAGATAAGTAATAGAAACTCTACATACATATGGCACTGCAGACTTGGTCATATCAACGAATCAAGGATAGCAAGATTGAGGAAGTTAAACAACATCGAACCATTTGACTTGGAGTCTTATGGTAACTGCGAATCTTGCTTGAGAGGGAAAATGACCAATAAACCACTTTCTGGAAAAGGTGTGCGAGCCAAGGAGGTGCTTGAGTTGGTCTATACTGATGTATGTGGGCCATTCTCGACTCAAGCTAAAGGAGGCTTCCCATACTTCATCACTTTTACTGACGACTTCACAAGGTATGGGTATGTGTATCTTATGAGACACAAATCCGAGGATTTTGAGAAGTTCAAGGAGTACAAGTCGGAAGTAGAGAAGCAACTTGCAACAAGTATCAAGACCCTTCGATCGGATCGAGGAGGTGAGTACTTGAGCAAGGATTTTTTAGATTACTTAAAGCTACATAGAGTCCAATCAGAATGGACACCTCCTAGAATGCCATATATGAATGGTATTGTTGAAAGGATAAACCGAACCCTATTGGATATGGTTCGATCCATGATGAGCTCCTCAGCTCTACCTACATACCTTTGGGGACATGCTATACAAACCTCTATATATGTTCTGAACAGGGTTCCTTCCAAGTCAGTAGAAAAGACACCCTATGAGATATGGTGTGGCAAGAAGCCAACTCTTAAACATATGAGACCCTGGGGGTGCCCTGCATATGTCAAGAAGATGCTTACTGACAAGTTGGAATCTAAAAGTGAGAAATGTTACTTCGTGGGGTATCCAAAGGAAATAAGGGATACTACTTCTATCTTTCTGGAGAACATAAGGTCATTGTTTCCAGGAACATAACTTTCCTTGAAGAAGAATATGTCTCTAAGGAACATAGCTGCACCGGGATAGAACTTAAAGAAATTCAAGAACCACAAGATAACACAGAGGTTGAACCCTTGTCGAATGACCTAAACAAGGATTCACTGGGAGTATTTAGTGAAGATTGGGTACTTAGAGTACGCCCTTCAGCCAGTGGGAGTGTTGTGAGAGATAGTGCAGAAATGCAAGACTCTCATACACAACCAATGGAAGATGATACAATGGTTGTACATCATTCCATTCAGGAAATATATGAAAATGACATTCCTGAAAGCTCTCAAGGTGATAGATTGTCCAACACACAAAGACCTTCTCACAATCAGAATGCAACAAACACTAAAATGCATAATACTCAACTCCGTAGGACCACTAGGACTCATCGTCCGCCTGAAAGACTTAATCTCCTTATTGAAACACACAATGAGATAAATATTCCTGATGACGATGAACCTACAACCTACAAATGAAGCTATGTTAGACATTAATTCATAGAAATGGCAAGAAGCCATGAAATTTGAGATGGACTCGATGTACATAAATCAAGTTTGGAACTTGGTTGATTTGCCAATAGAGGTTAGACCCATAGGATGCAAATGGGTCTTCAAGAAGAAGATTGATGCATATGGCAAGGTACATACTTATAAAGAAAGATTGATGGCTAAAGGTTATAATCAACGGCCTGGGGTCAATTATGATGAAACCTTTTCACCTGTTGCTAAGATTAAGTCCATTCGGATTTTGCTTGCAATAGCTGCATATTATGACTATGACATTTGGCAGATGGATGTCAAAACTGCTTTCCTCAATGGTAATCTAGTAAAGGAGGTGTATATGAAACAGCCTGAGGGTTTTTCACTTGAGTCCAAACCAAATGCCGTATGTAAGCTTCAAAAGTCCATTTATGGGCTTAAGCAAGCCTCGAGGAGTTGGAACATTTGCTTCGACAAGGCTATCAAGTCGTTTGATTTCGTCAGAAGCAAAGAGGATCCATGTGTTTATAGTAAACGCAAGGATGGGAGTATTGCCTTCATTATCATATATGTGGATGACATATTAATAATGGGAGACAATAAGACTCTCCTGCAGTCAGTCAAGGAGTGGTTGTCCAGTACCTTCATGATGAAGGATTTAGGTGAAGCCTGCTACATTCTGGGGATTAGGATCTATAGAGATAGACCTAACAGATTGTTGGGGCTGTCACAGTGAGTCTACATAGACAAAGTGCTTAGACATTTTTCTATGGAAAATTCCAAGAAAGGCGGTCTACCTATGGGACAAGGCATCAAGTTATCTAAGAAGGATAGTCCTTCTAATACTATAGAACTTGAACACATGAAAATGATCCCATATGCTTCGGCTATAGGATCGATCATGTATGTCATGACATGTACTAGGGAAGATGTGGCATTTGCACTTAGTATGACTTGCAAATTCCAGCAGAATCCTGAGGAAGAACACTGGAAGGCAGTCAAGAGTATTCTTAAGTATCTTAGACGAACTAAAGATTACTTCTTAGTCTATGGTGGGGAAGAAAAGCTAGCTGCTACTGGGTACACTGATGCTAGCTTCAAGACAAATGTTAATGACTACAAATCTCAATCTGGGTACACATTCATTTTCAATGGTGGAGCGCTGGAAAAGTTCCAAACAAGCTACAACTGTTGATTCGACAACAGAAGCTGAGTACATTGCTAGATCAGAAGCTGGTAAAGAAGTTGTCACGATATCTAAGTTCCTGAAGGAACTAGGGGTTGTACCAAGTACCACTTGTCCAATAATGGTTTATTGTGACAACACTGGTGCGATTGCACAAGCTAAGGAACTAAGATCAACCAACAGAAACAAGCATGTACCAAGGAAGTACCACATACTCAGGGAGATGGTGGAGACTGAAGAGATTATATTAGACTATGTTCTAAGGCTGGCCAGTGGGCGGGACGACCCGACCCGGCCCGACCCCGTCCCGACCCCGCCCCGGTCCCGACCCGACCCCGCTCTAAAAAAAAAAAAAAAAAAAAAAATTAACGGGGCGGGACTCGAACTCGGGACGGGACGATGTCTCGTCCCGCCGGACCCGAGCCCGCCCCGTGCCCGCCGGACCCGAGCCCGCCCCGAGCCCGTCCCGACCCCGACCCCGACCCCGACCCTTAAACCCCCTTTGCAAAAATAACCGTTGCACCAACGGCCATTTTAGATTATGGCCGTTGGCCAACGGCCATTTTAGGCCCCCCTCCCCCCCAACCCCCCTACCCCTTAATATTTATTTTTAACCCATAAGTTATTATATTTACACTTTAACCCAATTTTTCAACTATAAATAACTCATTTTCTCTTCATCATTCTCACAAATCTTCCTACAATCTCTCTAATTTCTCAATATATCTCTCTACATTGTTTGCTAAATATTCAATTTTATTAATTCATTTGGGAATTGGGAGTGAAGTTGGCAACTAGCTTGAGGATCTTCCATCGAGCAAAGTTTCAATTTTCAACCTCTCGATTACACGTCGACGTTACGTCGGCGTTTGGTACATTCGTTCCTTCATTAAATTATTATTGTCTGTTTATTTTATTTAGCGCACTTAATTTTATTATCTTTAATTATTTATTATCATAATTAAAATGGAAGGATTAAAAGGTATGTTTAAGGGTAAGGGTAAGGGTGCTTCTTCTAGTAGAGGCAACCAGGGCAAGGGTACTTCTTCTAGTCATCTTATTCCTACACGGATGATTTTGTTGATACTCAACATTTTCCTACAATACCATTAGATTTAGACGAGGAGTTATTTTCGGAACTCAAGAAGACTTTAATTTAGACGATGATCTAGACGATACACCCACTAATATTGATGACAACACGCCCACTAGTGCACCTTCAACTGAAATACCTCCTATTCCCCCTAGTATGAGACGAGGTCCAAAAACGACCATTAAAATCGAGATGCATGGACATTTTTTGATAGGGACGTAGAGAATCAAGTAGCCATATGTAAAATTTGTAAAAATGTTTTAAAATTTAAAACTGGAAAAGGTCACGGTGGGACGGGGGTTTAATTAGACACGTAGTAAGTGCTCATCCAGCTAGGTATGCCCAATACCAGCTTCAAAACCGGGTGCGCAAACGGCCGCTCCATCGGGACAAGGTTCACATACGATACTTGTCCCGGACCAAGTACGGGGTCAAATTAACCCTATGACGGGGGGAATTGTAGGCTCTAAATACAACAAACATAGAGATAGGGAAGCAATATCAAAATTAGTTGCTTTGTGGAGGGTTTGCCTTTTTCATTTCCTTCATCTCCCGATTTTATTCATTACATTAGAGATATATATAATCCCACGCTTTTAACGGTTTTCCTAGGTCAACTGTTAAGAGAGATGTATTTAAATTTGCGCATGAATATCAACAATATTTACGTTTTTCATTATATCATTTTAATGGCAAAGTATCTATCACGTCGATATAGGTCGTAGTACTAACGGCCATGATTATTTAACTCGTAACTTGTCATTGGATAGATTATAAATGGTCTATGCAAAAACGTATTTTAGCGTATAGATATATAGATGATAGGCACACTTTGGTACTTTTATTGCGAGAAAATATTTATCAAGTGTGCGATTATTACGGAATTACCGATAAAATTATGACTATTACATTAGATAACGCTTCTAATAACAATTACGCAATTACAATGTTAAAAAATAGTTTAGCTCCATCTTTTCCGGACCATTTTCATATAAAATGCGCGTGCCATATATATAACTTAATTGTAAAGGATGGTCTATCACTTTTTGAAGACATTCTTAGTAAAATACAATTTGCTATAAACTTTATTTTTAAAAGTAATAAAGTACAACGTAGAAAAGAATATAAAAAAATTTGTCATGATTGTGGACTACCTTTTAGAAGAATTCCACAAGAAGTATCCACTAGGTGGAATTCTTTATACGAGCAACTCCTTGTTGCTTATGACTATAAATTACCTATAACTTTATTTTTTAACTCTCATAATAAAAAGCCAAATTGATATGATTTTAGATAGTGATTGGGAAAAAATTTCCGAACTTATTGTATTTTTAGAGAAATTTTTTCAAGCAACAAAAGAATTTTCCGGTATATATTATCCTACTATTTCAACTATGTTATTTTATATAACTCTAATATTTTTATTACTTAGTGAATATATGGAAAAACCAAATTATAAGGCAACTATTAAAAAAATGTTTGTCAAAATAAAAAAATATTTTATTCCTATTCCTTCTATTTATATTATTGGTTCTCAGTATTAAATCCTACTATTAAAATAGACGGTACTAAATCACTAATTGAAACTATTTACGATTGTATAGAAGTACTACCACCTCCAAGTCTCAAAAATCTAAATCACCCACCACCTATTGAACAAACTAAAGAAGAAGTGTTGAATAGCGTAGAACACCACCGCAAAAATATATATAGATTTTATCAACAAGAAAATGCTAGTAACGTACCGGCTACCATACCATCTTCTTCATCTTCAACACAACCTCACAAAAGACATGTTGTTTCTGCGGCTAGTATTGAAAGCCTCGTAAATAGAATGTGCGGCCGTACCTCTACTAACCAAATTAGCGAGTTGGATATTTTTGTTTTGCGGGGTTACGTACCGTATCAAGAAGTTATCAATGAAGATGGACAAGAAGACTTGCTGAAATACGGAGGGGGAATGAGAAGACCTTTCCGACACTTTCATTGATGGCTCGAGATGTTTTCAACATTCAAGCGTCATCAATCTGCGTCGGAAAGCGCTTTTTCTGCAGCGAGATATCAAATAGGAGACCACAGACACTCATTGGCGGAGACGGCTTGGAAATTGCGTATTATTCGAGAGATTGGATACGAGCGGAGCGGAGAAAGGTGCGGTCAACCGGAGATCAACGAAGAAGATGATGAAAACTACAACGAAATCTTAACCGAAGGTAGTGGAAGCGACGTGGATCAATTTGACCAACAAATACCTATTCCAACCGAAGAACCACATGAAATCATCAAGCAATTATAACGATTTTTTTGAAAATGTAATTTTTTTAATTGCAATTTTATTATGTAATTTGCAACTTTTGGACAACACCATAAAGTTGCAATTTAGATTTTAGACAATTGTATTTGTATTACAAAAAAATCATATGTCTATTAAATAATATAAGAGGCACAAAAACGACCTTGGGATGTTTTTATTACACTATCTTGTTTTATTTATTGAGTTTTTTTTATACATATGTTATTTAAAAAAAAAAAAAAAAAGGAAAACCCGACCCCGCCCCGCCCCGACCCGAGCCCGCCCCGAGCCCGCCCGCCCCGATACCGACGGGATCGGGATCGGACGGGGCCGGAGCAGTCCCGCCCGGACCCGACCCCGCTAGGCCCGCTAGTCCCGATCCCGACCCCCGGATCGTCCCGCCCCGACCCCGACCCCGCCGGACCCGGCCCGCCGGACCCGAGCCCGGCCACCGGCCACCCATACTATGTTCCCACAAACGATAATCTAGCGACCCATTCACTAAACCATTAAGATTAGTCAAGCATAATGGTCATTTTGAGAATATGGGCATCAGATATGTTGGAGATTGGCTCTAGGCCAAGTGGAAGATTGAAAGTATATTTATGTCCTAGAGACAATCTGTATTAGGATAAATGTAGTTTATACACATTCATATTATTATTAATAGAGATTAATATTTTGGCATTTCCAATTATTGAATTATTAATTGATTATTTGTAATATTCTATAATATGCATCCTGGAGGTTACGCTCGTTATTAATAGTGTGAAATATTAATATTATAACGTAACTCTTAAAATAGCCTCGACTAATGATCATCGAGAATGGGATATCGATGATATGTGATAAGTCGACATGTGGTCCGCATCACAACCTTATAGGATGTAGTATGTCTCACCCGCTACGAGTAATGGCTACTCGTGATGGACACATGGATACTTTGGAAGTATTGCTATACCTATTTGATATACTTGTTTGTTATACTTGTCTAAAGTATGATCAACGTGTGAGAGATAGAAGTCCTTAGACTTGAGGTCAATACGCACTTTGTCTACAAAGTAATGTACTTTGATCCCGTCCTACGCTCAAATGCCTTATAGGTTGAGATACGGCTTGTATTGGGTACATTACGATGTGAATTAAATGTGGTAGTTGATCCAAGATTAGGATTCATTCCTCGAATGTATATTCGAAAGAACACTCGGATTCTTAATGATATTAGGTTGACTAAGTCATTGGCCAACACAATAGACGTATTTAGAATATGGTCTAGTTGTCAACTAATATAGATGAGATACAATGATTAAGCCATTTGGATAGACACTTGACAAATCCTAAGATTGATTGGGTGTGTCGTGAATGAAAGGATTTTATCTTACCATATAAAGGATAGGTTTACTGGATTCGCGTAAATGCACTTCACATATTGAGTTCGTCTTCCAGCGCCGTCTAGGAGTTTTGCGTAGACCTTAATTTGATTAATGTCGATATGAGAAGTCATGTAGGGTCACACTACGTCGATTGTCTCTTCGATCTAAGGATGTATTGAGAGAGTAATTAAATGTTCGATTTAGAATCGAGATATTTAAATGAATAATGATTATTTTAATTAAGTCAAAATTGGATTTTGGATTTAATTAAGAATGCGCAGAAAATAAATCGAGACAGTGCAGGAGCACGTCGAGTGTCGCGACACCCATACCCTAGGGTCGCGGCGCCTCTACCTCGAATTTTGGGCCAGACCCAAGGTCAAACCCTAATCTGATTTTGACCTATTTTTCAACTATAAATAAAGGCATTCTCTTCATTATTTACCACACTAATTTTCAGAATAATCATTCTAAGCCTTAGAGATTTAGAATCAAATACTCTTTCGAACCTCTGCCGGATTTCCTAGCTTTCCGAAAGAGAAATACATTGAAGCTTGGAGCTTGCAATCGGAAGGGCAATCGCGTGTCCACCTTATGTAGATAAAGACTCTAGATATTTTAACCTGTAAGTATTATGCTTTATGTTACAGGTTTGATTGTTGTATAACCATACCAGAAATGTTGTTGGGGTAAGTAAGAAACAAAATTTTAAACTTCCGTTATGCCTTACTTATTTGCTTTGAATCCAACAAAAACCCTACAGGTACTTGATACTATTAGTTACAACCACCATTTCCTATCTTCTTTTTTTGATAGGAAAAAAAAGAATATTACTTATTTTCCACTTTGATAATATAATATTTGTGTTGCATTATCAATATAATTTAACTTGTTATAAAAGGTAATTGCCGGGAAGTAATTCTAATTATCACGGGACATTACTTATATTACCTTACAAATAACTGCAATCAACTTTTACACTATTGATGTATGAAATATTGAGTTAATTTTTCAAATGGTTATCCAAGTTGTAGGAATAACGCACTAAAGTAACTTTTAATTATTTTTTTTGGATAAAAAAGTCATCAATGGTCATATTTCTAACAAAGTAAAACTAACGGAAAATGAAATTTTTTAACGAATGTTTAACTCCCATATTTTTACAATTCAGTTTTACTACAAAAAAATCAAGTGATCGTAGCTCATATTATTGGTCCTCATGGTATTTACCCAAAAAAAATGAAGGCGGCATACTAGCTCTCGGTGGCTTCTGTCTATTGCTACTTTGTGCTTTCAAATATGCCAATACTGTTGGAAATAAACTCGTCACATAAATAATATTTACGGTGATAAATACAGAATAATTATGTAACAATGAGATACTATAATTAACAAAGGAGCAATAATGACATCAAGATTTTTACGTGAAAACCTTTTTAAATAAGAGAAAAAATCACAGGCTCGAGAGGAGCAAAGTAATCAACTATAATGAGAAATTTTACATTAGTAGTCCCGAATACAATACTCTAAAGACCACTACACACTCAAAAGAAATAATCATGCTCACTCTCTTTTGCTCACAGAGTATTCCTATATGTGAAACTCCCTCACTTTTCTCTCTTGTCGTTGGTGTGACAAATGAGAAGTGTCCCTTTTTGAGCCTATTTTTAAGGAACTCGAAAAAAAAAAATCAAAAAGAAATATTTTATAACTCTAAAAGTTTTAAAAGGAAAAACAAAATTATTTCAAAAGAAACTAAAAAATGGCTTATCAAAAGTATTCTATTTCTAAAAAAAATAAGAAAAGAACTTAGAAGTCAAAGCATGCATCACATATCATCATGCATAACTTTTTAGCTGTAGTAGTTGCATAGGAAACATAAAGCATATAGTACTTTTCTCCATTGTCATGCATCAAATGGTTGTCTTTCCTCTCTCAAAGCAGGCGAGCTTCAAGCTTGGAAGATCAACAGATTTACAGTCTGCCGCTTTTGACCACTCGGCCACTCTCCCCTTCCCGGGCCGAGGCCCCCCTCAATGGGTTCTAATTCGTTGAAGGGGGCGGCGCCCTGAATCAATCAAAAAGCTTATTGATTTCATTTCAGATTGGTGTGACAAATGAGAAGTCTAAGGCTTCTATTTGTACGAAAGTTGGCCTCCCTCTTGACCAATCACAAGCATTTGTTTCCTTGCAATTTGCACTGGAAGTTGACAATTTGCAATCTTGCAAATCTACAAAACCAACGAACCAAAACCAACTTCTCGTTTTGGCATTTGATTTTCCCTTTTTCATAATTTATTAATAAGTGTGGACCCCATCAATCTCATCCTCCGACCCATTCACCGAAAAAGGTAATACCGAACTTCTAGCTTGAGTGCATGCCGACAAGTCTTTACACAATTCGAACTTGTACCTTGGTATCACCTTGGTAAGCATATTGCAGGATTCTCACTTGTAGAAAACTTCAAGACTTGTAGAGATTCATTTTCTATCATTTCTTGAATCCAATGATATCTCACGTCAATGTGTTTGGTCTTGCATGGTATATAGAGTTATTGCTCATGTCTATTGCACTTTGACTGTCACAATAGATGACATACTCCTTCTGATGCAAGCCAAGCTCTTGAAGGAACCACTTCAGTCATATCATATCCTTGCCAGCTTCAGTAGCAGCAATGTACTCTGCTTCAGTTTACAGAGTGCAACACACTTCTGCAACCTCGACTGCCATGATATAGCTCCCTCTGAAAAGATAAACAAATATTCAGTAGTGGATTTTCTGTTATCAAGGTCACCTACTATATCAGCATCTGTATAGCCCTTCAAGATTAGATCAGATCTTCCAAAACACAAACAGTCTCCTGTGGTACCTCTCAGGTACTTGAGTATCCACTTGACTGCTTACTAGTGTTCTTTTCTAGGATTTGCAAAAAAATCTGCTGACAACACCAACTGCATGAGTAATATTAGGTCTTGTGCATACCATTGCATACATCAAACTTCTGACGGCTAAGGAATAAGGAACTTTGGCCATGCTCTCATTCTCCTCTTTTGTTGTAGGACACATCTACTTTCTCAACTTCAGATGACTAGTAAGAGGTGTGTTGACTGGATTAGCATTCTTCATGTTGAAGCGTAACGGTACATGTTCAATGTACTTCTCCTAAGATAGCCACAACTTTCTGCTTGTTCGTTCTCGAACAATCTTCATTCCCAAAATTTATTGTGATGGGCCCAAGTCCTTCATATAAAATGACTTGGCAAATCTCCCTTCAACTTAACAATCATCTCCCTGTCTTGTCCTACAATTAACATGTCATCCACATACAATAATAAAATAATAAAGTTGTTGTCAGAAAATCTTTTGAAGTATACACACAGATCAAAATAGATCGTTGTGTAAGTTTGACTTTTCATGAATTAGTCAAACATCTTGTACTACTGCCTTGGTGCCTGCTTTAACCCATAAAGACTCTTATTCAATTTGCACACCATGTGTTTCTTTTCTTATACTTCAAATCCTTCTGGCTGCTACATATAAATCTCATCTTCTAAATCTCCGTGAAGAAATGTAGTTTTCACGTCCAACTGCTCCACTTCAAGATCCAGGCTAGTCGCTAAAGCTCAAAATGGTTCAAACAGAAGTCATTTTAACAACATGTAAGAAATTTTGTCAAAATCAATACCTTTCTTCTGTTCGAAGCCTTTCACCACCAATCGAGCTTTGTATCTTACCAGCTTGTCATTTCCATCTTTCTTGAGTTTAAAGACCCACTTGCATTTGAGTGATTTTTTTACCCTTTGGAAATTCAACTAACTTGTACATGCCATTTTTCTGTAGAGATTCAATCTCTTCTTGCATGGCTTTCATCCACTGGCTCTTTTTTGGATGGGATAGCACCTCCTTAAGACTTTCTGGCTCCCCATCATCACTGACGAGGACATACTCTAAGGAAGGGTACTTGAATGACTCTACCCTTTGCCTTTCTGATCTCCTCAGAGGTTGAGATTGTTCTTCTTCTTGAGTAGGGTACTCCAGTTGCTCGGCATAATCATCAAGTTGCTCTCCCTACTCAACAATCTTATCAGGTTGCTCCACTGCTCGGCAACCTCATCGGCCGTACTTTCTGCATTCGTGGGATGATTAGAAATAGAAGGAACGGTAACAAGGTTAAGGACTATACCATTCTTTTTCTTTGCCTTCTCTAATAGATCATCAGCAGTTCTAACTTCACTTTCTCGGAAGACTACGTCTCTGCTTCTGATAACCTTTTTATTTACAAGATCTCATAGTCTGTACTCGAACTCTTCATATCCATATCCTATGAATATGCAGGGAACAAATTTATCATATAGCTTTGTTCTCTGATCCTTTGGTACATGTGCAAAAGCTCTGCAACCGAAAACCTTTATATGCGAGTAGGACACCTCCTTATTGGTCTAAACTCTTTATGGGATATCAAACTCCAATGTAACTGATGTACTCCTATTGATTAGGTAGCAGGCCGTCTGAACTGCTTCACCCAGAATGACTTAGGCAGTTTAGCCATTCTGAGCATGCTTCTCACCTTCTCAACAATGGTGTGGTTCATCCTCTCAGCTATACCATTGAGTTGTGGGGTACCAGGAACTGTTTTTTCATGTCTGATCACATGGCTCGAACAGTACCCTTCAAACTCCCTTGAAGTTTACTCACCTCCATTATAAGTTCGGAGACGCTTTAGCTTTCGACCTGTCTCCCTTTCCACCAGAGCATGGAACTTCTGAAAAATTTGAAACACATGATCTTTGGTTTTCAAGATATAAACCCACAATCTTCATGAAGCATCATCAATAAAAGTAATAAAATATTTGTTACCGTTCATCGATTATACCTCCATTGGACCACAAACATCATAATATACTAAAGCAAGTAATTCAATTTTCTTTCAAACGATGTCTGAAATGAAACTCTATGATGCTTACTGAATAAGCAGTAGTCACAAGGTTTTGTCATTGTACCTTTGGAAAAAGATATAAGTGATTTCTTGGCAACAATATGCAATTCTTTTTCGCTCATATGACCCATTCTTCTATGCCACAAATCGCAGAAATCTCATTTTGAGTCGCGTTTAATTCACCTCAGTATATTTCTACATTTGTCATGTACAACGTACTATGAGCAACTCCTTTTGCAATCACCAACGATCCTTTGGTGAGTCTCCATTTTTTATGTGCAACATAGTTCTCGTATCCATCTCGGTCCAAAGCAATTCCCGAGATCAAGTTTAGCCGCAAATCAGGTACATGATGCACGTCCTTCATAATCAATGTGCATCTGACATTTGTCTTGATACAAATGTCTCCGATCCCCACAATCTTTGAGTAACTTGTGTTAGTGTTACCCATTTTCACAGTGCCAAAATCACCTGCTACATATCTGCAGAAAAGATCATTTACCGGTGTGCTATGGTAAGATGTTGATGTGACAGTTGTATTGTCGTCGTTCTTCTGGACACTGCTTTCACCTTTTCCCCTTTTTAGATTTGGACAATCTCTTTTGAAAGACTTGGTTGATCGCAATTGTAGCAATTTCTGGCTCTTGAGTTAAATTGAATTTTGGACTTGCCACGAGCTCCGGATCTACCATAATTGCTTGAACTCCTTTGGTAACTCCCGCCTTTACTTTCGTGATGAGAGCATGTCCATGATTTTCGTGCCTCTTTCTCATCTTCTCATTGAGTAGAAGAGCTGATGTAACATCCTTCAGCTCAATGGAGTCCTTACCATGCAAGATGATTGTTGTCAAATTATCATAAAAAGATGGCAACGAATTCAGGAGCACGGTGGCTTTATCTTCTTCCTCGATCTTTACTCCGAGGTTTGCTAGCTGCGTAATTAGTCCTTTAAGCACATTTAAGTGTGACAAATTATTTTACCTTCACCCATATATAGGACGCATAATTGCTTCTTTAGGTGCAAGTTATTTGTCAACGTCTTGGACATGTATAGATTTTCTAACTTTGTCCAAATTTCATATGTACTTGTTGTTGACCACATCATCTGTTAAGTGCAACTTTGATTGCACTAGTCGCCTTTTCATTCATTTCTTTCCAATCCTCAAGTTTCATGAATTCGGACTTTTTGGATTTGTCGCCTAATGCCTTGTGCAACCCTTGTTGGATGAGCGGATCCCTCATCATTCTCTACCATGTTGAAAAATCGCTATCACCATTGAAGTTTGCTACCTCGTACTTTACTCTAAGACATTTTTCGTCGAGTATAGTACTACTGACCGTGAACGATATTTCTGTGAATGAGCAGAATACGTGCTCGATACCGATTGTTGGGAATAAATCCGTCACATAAATAATATTCACGGTAATAAATACAGAATAATTACGTAACAACAACATACAATAATTAACAAAAGAGCAATAATGACACAATTTTTTTTACGTGAAAACCCTTCTGAATAAGGAGAAAAACCACGAGTCTGATAGGTGTAAAGTAATCCACTATAATGAGAAATTTTATATTGATAATCCCGAATACAATGTTCTGAATACCACTACACACTAAAAAAAGCCATATTTTGATATTTCCGGCTCACTACAATATTACTCAAATCTCTTTTTTCTCACAGAATTCCTATCCGTGAAACTCCTAACTTTTCTCTCTTTTGGTTGGTGTGACAAATGAGAAGCCTAAGGCTAGGCTTCTATTTGTAGGAAAGCTGGCCTCCCTCTTGACCAATCACAAGCATTTGTTTCCTTACAATTTGCACTGTGAGTTGACAATTTGAACGGCGAGTTGACAATTTGCAATCTTGCAAATCTACAAAACAAACGAACCAAAACCAACTTCTGGCCAAAACAAGTTTTGGCATTTGATTTTCCCTTTTTTTTTTCTTATTTCATTAATGGGAGTGGACCCCATCAAATATACTCATACTTACACTATTGAATAGGTGAAATTCCCCTCCTTTCTTAAATTTTGTATTGTTTCATATATTTGCTCCAAGTCACGCTGATAAAATTTGATTTATGAAAGAATATTCATTTGAAATGGGTCAAATGGATTTTATAATTTAAAAATGAGTTAAGAGGTCTTATGTTTAAAAACGAATCCTAAAAAATATGGGAGTTAAACATCTGTTAAAAAATTAAATTTTCCGTTAGTTTTACTTAGTTGAAAATATAATCATAGGTTGATGATCTTTTTGTTGAAAAAAATTCAAAATTTACTTTAATGGATTATTAGTATAGCATGAATGACTATTTGACAAATTGACTCCCACGGTTATTGCTATCAATAAGAAAGCAAAAAACGCACGTCTCTTCCAAATACCTCTAAAGATAAAGTACAAGATCAACTTCAAAGGATTGTGCATGTTTGAAGTGGATATATACATTAATAATCAATAATGATCTTAATAAGCAGCTATCAATACCAACAAGTCAACTAACAAATAAAATTAAAAATTAAAAACTAACCCATAAAACTCAACTAACAATTTTTTTTAAAAAAAAAACATGAAGAAGAGAAGAAATTACCAATTTATACTTGCCAATAGTAATACAATATTTCAACAATAATTAATTATACATCTCCTATATTAGGTAGAATTATATTTCTCTTGTAATTAGAATTGATTAGTTACCTAATTTGTAGCAAAGTAAATATTTTTGTAACACTATATATATTGTAAAGCATTAATGAATAAAATCAAGGAAGAATATTTCCTACATGGTATCAGATTCTAGGGAAAGATCTTAAATCCTAAACGTTTCTCTCAATACCGTCGTCCCCCTTCTTCCTTGCGCCGCGTTGCCGGCCTTACTGTCGCATATAATGTAGTAGGTACGCTCATCCGTCAAAGCAATCTTCTTCCACCATTCTACCAAGCCCATTCTATGCTCATCCTCGAAGAAGCGAATTTTGCCAAGAAGACAGCTACCGTGTCAAATTCTGCCTTGGTTGCCGCTCCGTCCGATGAGAATTCATCACAATTAAAAATTTGCCGCCAAATCGTGCTCAGAAGGGCTGAAACTGCGATAACGGTAGCAAAAACCATGGAAAAGGTGGCGGTAACCGTCGCGGTGGAGGTGGCGGCAGGGGCGGCGACCAGCAGCAACAGTCTGCCCAGAGGCAGCCGCCAACCCAGTGGAGCAGTGGGCCGGTACTATGGGCCTGGCAGTGGCCCTGGGCTATGCCTCTCTGCCAATTCCCCGCGGGAAATTGGGCCAGGCCAGCAGCCCAGGCACAACGGACCAGCCGGCAAGCCCAGCAATTCGGCGCGGGAATCCTTGTCCCATTGTCGAGCCAGTGGCAGCAGGACCACTCGACAGTGGCGACCCCGACAGATATCGAGGCGGCGATGCACACTCTTGGGCTTACTCCGCCCGATGCAAATTGGTACATAGACACCGGTGAAACGTGTCATATGACATCCTCACAAGGTAATCTCTCATCTTATTTTAATTTGAGCAATAATTATGGTATAATTGTCAAAAATGGTCATTCAATTCCAATTCGTGGTTATGGTACTACAAACTTGTCTCCTCCGAACCCACCGTTAATTTTGAAAAATGTCCTTCACACACCCTAATTAATTAAAAACTTGATTTCGGTTAAAAATTTACCACTGATAATTGGGTTTATGTTGAATTTGATCCTTTTAGGTTTTCCGTGAAGCATTTTCAGACGGGGATGCGTCTAATGAGATGTGATAGTCAGGGCAAGCTTTATCCAATCACCACAACCACATATCAAGCCAAATTACCATCCACTTTTGCAGTTTTAGCTCCTTCTTTATGGCATGAACGTTTGGGTCATCCGGGAGCACCTGTTTTTGCTTCCTTTAAACAAAATAAATTTATTGAGTGTACTAAACCTCGTAGTTCTCATGTTTGTCACTCTTGTTCTCTTGAAAAATATGTTAAGTTACCTTTTGTTGCTTCTAAGTCTCGTACTATTATGCCTTTTGATATTATTTATAGTGATATTTGAACATCTCCCGTTTTGAGCTCTTCGGACCATCGATATTATATTTTGTTATTGAATGATTACTCTAATTTTTTGTGGACATTTCCTTTGTCTAAAAAGTCACAAGTTTTTTCCATATTTCTATCCTTTAGAGCATACATCCGCACTCAATTTGAACGGGATATTAAAAATATTTAGTGTGACAATGGTAGAGAATTTGATAATGGGCCTTCTTGGATATTTTGCAAAACTAATGGTTTATCGTTTCGTCTCTCATGTCCACGTACATCATCTCAAAATGGAAAACATAAAGAAAAATTCGAAATATTAACAATATTGTTAGAAGCTTACTTGCTCATGCATCTCTACCACCATTCTTTTGGAATCATGTGTTACAAATGACAACATATCTTTTGAACATACTTCCGAGCAAACAAATAGCCTACCAATCCCTACTCAAAATTTTATACCTAAGGGCCCCATCATATTTTTATTTACGGGTTTTTGGGTGCTTATGCTATCCTCTCTTTTTTTTACTACCATCAATAAACTTCAACTCCGTATTTTTTTTAGATATCCGTCAAATCATCGTGGTTACAAATGTTTCAACTTATCCTCTAATAAAATCACCGTAAGTCGTCACGTAATTTTTGATGAAACAAATTTTCCTTTTGCCAAATTACATTGTTCCGGGCCTCCTACCTATGAATTTCTTGACGATAGCATACCCCCGTATTTTCTCCATAAATTAGCCTCCCAAACAGGTACAATGTGTCCCGATGTCTCGGCCCAATTACCGAGCCCCGCGGCTGCTGGCCTAGTTGAGCCTCTCGCTGGCAACCCACTGCCGAGAGGCCCGGTGGATGGCAGTCCGCTGCCGAAAGGCCTAGTGGCGGGCAGTCCGCTAGGTCTCGTCCCACCATCCGTCTCGGGCAGCCCACCATCCCATGGCCCACTGCCCGGCAGTCCAGTCACTTCCAGCCCACTGTCGGGCAGTTCGTCAATCTCGTTCGGCCCGACTCCAATTCCGTCCTTACGTCACTCGTAGTCAACACGGGATTTTTAAGCCAAATAAAAAATACGGTCTTCACATCCTTATTACCAAATCCTCATTGCCCCACAATCATGTGTCTGCCTTAATGACCCAAATTAGAAAATGGCTATGGATGATGAATATAATGCTCTTATTAATAATAGGACATGGAATTTGGTGCACCGTCCTCCTGATGTTAATGTGATTCGGTCTATATGGATTTTAAGTCATAAAGGAAAATAAGATGGTACATTTGAGAGGCATAAAACCCATCTTGTAGGTGATGGGAAGATGCAACATGTTGGAGTGGACTTCGGTGAGACTTTCAGTTCGGTGATCAAACCAACAACTATCCGCACGGTACTAAGACTGGCTCTTTCAAAGGCATAGTCGCTTCATATGCTTGATGTAAAAAATGCATTCCTGCATGGAGAACTCAATGAAACAGTGCACATGTATCAACCCATGGGGTACAGGGACCCCACTTATCCTAATCATGTGTGTTTGCTGAAAAAATCATTGTATGAGCTCAAATAAGCCCCTTGGGCCTAGTACAAGAGGTTTGCAGATTATGTTTCTAATATTGGGTTTTCTAACAACAGGTCTGATTATTCTCTATTCATATACTATCAGGGTAATGATATTGCTTACATTATTTTATATGTGGATGATATTATCTTAACTGCCTCATATGATGCCCTTCGCAAGTCTATCATGTCACTGCTTGGCTCTGAGTTTGCAATGAAAGATCTAGGTCCACTGAGTTACTTCTTGGGGATATATGTGACACGTCATGCATATGGTTTATTTTTATCTCAAAAGAAGTACGCAACGAGAGATTGTTAAACGAGTGACATGTCATCGTGTAGGTCATCTCACACCGGTTGACACTAAATCGAAGTTGAGTGCTTGTTCCAGCAAGCCATATGTCGATCCATCACATTACCGCAGCCTTGCGGGGCCCCCGCAAGATCTCACATTCACGAGACCCGACATCTCTTATGTTGTGCAACAGGTTTGTCTATTCATGCATAACCCGATGGAGGATCACATACATGCTCTCAAACGCATTGTTCGTTATATTCAAAATACTATCGATCATGGCTTGCATTTATAGCCGTCTTCGATAACCACTCTTGTTTCATACACGATGTCAATTGGGGTGATTGTCCGGATACCAGATGCTCCACGTCTGGTTATTGTGTATTTCTTGGTGATAGTTTGGTCTCTTGGTTCTTAAAACGTCAAGCAACCTTGTCCAGATCCAGTGTCGAAGCAAAATACCGAGGAGTTGTCAATGTGGTGTTTGAATCTTATTGGCTACGGAACCTTCTTTTAGAGCTCCAGTGCCCGATTCCGAAGGCGACATTGATTTATTGTGATAATGTTAGTGCAATGTATCTCTCAGGGAATCCGATTCACTACCAACGCACTAAACATATTGAGTTGGATATTCACTTTATTCGCAAAAAGATTGCTCGTGGACAAGTACGTGTCATACATGTCCCGTCACGTTATCATATTAACGACATTTTTATAAAAGGTCTTCCGCTAGTTTTATTTGAAGACTTTCGGGACAGTCTCAGCATACGTCAACCTCCTGCTTCGACTGCGGGGGTGTAACAGAATATTTCCACAATAGTTAATTGTACATCTCATATATTATGTAGAATTATATTTCTCTTATAATTAGGATTGATTAGTTACTTAGTTTGTAGCAAAGTAAATATTTCTGTAACACTATATTTATTGTAAATCATTAATGAATAAAATCAAGAAAAAATATTTCCTACCCATAGGAACTAAAATTAGAAAAAATTAGTCTTTATTCAAAACGGGTGTCCTTCATTTATCTCTTACACTCTGAAATCGAAAAACTAAACAAAAGCTAATTTAGATAATCTACCTTTGACTTTGAGTTCATAAATATTACTCCATTATACAAAGCCAATAAAATAGAGAAACAAAAAGATTAAAGAGATTAAGATAAATGGTATAATTAGCAAGAAATTAAGAACAACTTTGGGAAAAAAACAGGGAAATGAAATTCCCACATCAGAATATTTACAAAGCTCCCCAAAGCAAAAATTAAAAACTTTGACAAATTACTACTAAAGAAAATAGAAATTAAGAACGAACAAATTATGTAGCTAAACAGCAAAATTCATTGCTAATTCTATTTACCGACGAATTATCAAAAAAATTATGTTAGTTGTGAGCAATTTAGTAATAGATTAGCGATGAAGTTCATAGCTGATTCCAGTTTTTTTGCCAGTATCATCTGTGTAATCCATCAGAATCGTACCCACTCGAGGTTTCTTTGGGAGTTGTCGTTAATGGTGTAAAAGAACCTCCGGTTCTGTTTTCCCTGAGTGAAAGAAATAATCCCCTTGATTATTTTCATTAATTGAAAGACTATATATACAAGTTACATATTCTTATAATAGGAAAATCCTATTCATATTCTATTTCTAAATCCTTGTTCTACCATAATTCTAACTATACAATTATGGTAAGTGTATAACACTAATTAAGGTAACCTTTACATTACAATATACTACAAATATATATATCATATATACAATCACCAAATCTGCAGCAGTGGCCGAGAGGCCCACTGCCGAGGCCCAATCCTGGGCACCAAATCGCATCACTAGAGCAGAGGACCACTGCCGAGGCCCACTGCTGCCCATTGCTGCCTAGTCCACTACTTTGTATACCTGTGATATACTGCTGTATATTCAGTGTATATCACAGGTATATGACCTTTGTTTAACACACCCCCGCAGTAATAGCAGGCGGTCTTCGAACGCTGAGACTGTCCCTAAAATCTTCAAAGAGAATCGCTGGTAGACCATTTGTAAAGATGTCTGCAATTAAATAACGAGACAGGACATGGCATATGCGAACGTGACCCTTTGCAACCTTCTCACGGACAAAGTGAATGTCCATTTCGATATGCTTGGTGCGTTGGTGTTGAATTGGGTTACCTGAAAAGTAGATGGCACTAATGTTATCGCAATATACCAAGGTTGCCTTCTGAATGGGACAATGAAGCTCCAAAAGCAAATTACGTAGCCAACATGATTCGGAGACCACATTCGCTACCCCTCGATATTCTTGCCTCTGCACTTGAGCGTGATAGAGTTTCCTGACGCTTTGCCGACCAGGAGACCAAGTAACTGCCAAGGAACATACAGTAGCCAGAAGTCGACCGTCTGGTGTCGGGACAACCACCCCAATCAGCATCCGTGTAAGAGACAAGTGTGGATGTAGATGAAGGATATAAGTGCAACCCATAGTCCAGTGTCCCCTGAATATACCGAATGATGCGTTTGATTGCATTCATGTGCTCAACCCTGGGATCATGCATGAATAAACACACATGCTGAACCGCATACGTAATATCCGGTCTGGTAAAGGTAAGATACTGGAGGGCCCCTGCAAGATTGCGATAGCGGGTCGGGTCCTCGTATGGTGCACCTGCTGCGGCACTTAGCTTTGGGTTTGCATCAACTGGCGTGGAAGTGGACTTACAGGATGACATCCCAGCCCTCTCGATGATCTCAGCAGCATACTTCCGTTGAGACAGAAACAACCCACCGAATGACGTTTGACAGCAATCCCCAAAAAATAACTTAAGGGCCCCAAGTCTTTCATAGCAAATTCAGAACTAAGCATGGCCATGATAGACTGGTGCAAAGCATCGGAGGAGGCAGTTAAGATGATATCATCCACATACAGCAGAATGTAGGCCAAGGACGAACCACAGCGGTAGATGAACAAGGAATTATCTGACATGCTGTGAGTGAACCCAATAGTTGAAACAAAGTTAGCAAACCTCGTGTACCAGGCCCTTGGAGACTGCTTAAGCCCATATAAGGACTTCTTCAACAAACATACATGATGAGGACGGTTTGGATCCCTGAAACCCAACGGCTGATGCATGTAGATTGTTTCCTTGAGATCACCATGTAGGACAACATTCTTAACATCCAACTGATGAATTGGCCAAGTCTTTGAAAGAGCCAAGCTAAGCACAGTACGAATGGTAGCCGGTTTGACCACTGGACTAAACGTCTCACCATAATCAATTCCAACCTGCTGAGTCTTACCATCACCCACAAGTCGCGCCTTATGTCGAGCAAAGGACCCATCTGAATTCTCCTTATGAGCAAAAATCCACATTGACCTGATAACATTAATACCACAAGGACGGGGCACCAACTCCCACGTCTTATTATCAATAAGAGCATTATATTCATCACTCATAGCAATTTTTCAATTAGGGTCATTTAAAGGTGACACAGGATTGCGGGATAATAGGGATTTAGAGACATCTGAATGTAAATTAAAATATCTTTTAGGTGTAAAAATACCCCGCTGACTGCGAGTGATCGGTCTATGACTCGTGAAAGAATTGAGGGAATTTTTTGGGGTCGGGACGGATCAAGCAGCCCCACCGGCCCAAATCGGTAAATGGACTCGTCGTCCGGACCGGTTCCGAATGGGCTGGGGTCGGATCGGCCCAATTGCTTTGAACTGTTCCGGTGGTCGAAGACGTTGCTACGGGCAGTACTGTGGGTCCAGCGGGCAATGGGCTCGCTGGAGGATTTTGGGTGCGGGAGATGTCCGAAAAATTCTGAATAATATACGGGGATATTTGGTCATCCAAAAAATTATACGACTTAGGCTCGGGAGTATGAACTTTCGTAAAAGGGAATTGGGTTTCATCAAAAATGACATGGCGATTAATTATGATTTTCTTGGAGGATAAATCAAAACACTTATAACCACGATGATTCGACGGATAACCCAAAAATACACACGGGGTACACCGAGCCTGAAGTTTGTTAATTGTGGTGGATGGGAATAACGGATAACACAAGCACCCAAAAATCCGAAGATGAGAATACGAAGGGTCCTTATTAAATAGGATTTTGAGGGGAGAGGAATATGTCAGACCTTTAGAAGGAATTATGTTAAAAAGATATGTGGCCATTTGTAGAGCATGATGCCAAAAATATGGAGGTATAGAGGCATGAATTAAGAGAGTTCGGACAATGTTATTTATGGAACGAATTTTGCGTTCGGCTTTCCCATTTTGTGACGATGTATGAGGACACGAAAAATGAAAATTTATCCCATTATTAGCACAAAACTCCCGAAATTCCCTATTGTCATACTCTTTCCCATTATCACATTGAATATTTTTTATTTCTCTTTCGAATTGAGTACGAATGAACGCTCTAAATTTGATGAAGACAGAAAACACTTGTGATTTATTCGCAATTGGAAACGTCCACAAAAATCTAGAATAATCATCTAAAAAAATAACATAATATCGATGACCCAATGAACTAAGAACAGGAGATGTCCATAAGTCGCTATGAATAATATCAAATGGCTTTGAAGTATGAGAATTGGAGTCTACAAATGGCAACTTAACAATTTTCCCTAATGAACAAGATTGACAAAGTGGAGTACGACTCGTACTCTTACAAGAAATAAGGCTATTTTTATCTAAAACGATAAAATATAAGATCCCTGGATGACCCGGACGAGCATGCCACATGGAAGGAGAGATGGCTGCAAAAACTGACGGCAAGGCTTGACTCGATGGACTGAAACCAGGCATGATAGGATACAGATCCCCCCTACTATCACACCTCATGAGATGACTCCCCGTCTTGAAATCCTTCACAGAAAAACCAAAAGGATCAAATTCAACGGAAACGGAATTGTCAGTAGTGAACTTCCGGACGTACACTAAATTTTTAATCAATTTAGGAGCATGTAAAGTATTTTTCAAGAGAAGGGGTGGATTGGGGGGAGACAACATTTTCTGACCATAACCCTGAATTGGAATAGAGTTGTCATTACCAACAATTATACCCCGAGGGGTGCTCAAATTGGAATAAGAGGAGAGAGTACCTAATTCGGAACTCATGTGAGTAGTTGTCCCGATGTCCATGTACCAATTTGGGTCCGGTTGAGTCAACCCCAACGTGTGCATCGCGCCTCGATATCGGTCCGAGTCGGCTCGCCGCATGATGGGCTTGCGGAGGTCGGGGCCCAAGAACACCTGTCCGTGATGGTGCTGGGCCGTAGAAGCTGGAATTGCTGTTGTTGGGCCACTGACCAGTGGGCCGCCACTGCTGGGCGTTGGGCCTGGACTGTTGGCCAGCCCCACCGGCCGCCGGACCGCATCGCTTGATTGGGCCCACTACCCCGGCCCCGCCGCCATGGGCCCCACCGCTGGACCCGAGGGGGTGGTGGGCCACCGTTCACTGGATGGGACCCATCGCCTGCTTGCTGACCACCGGAACCGCCACTAGAACCGCCGCGTTTGCCCCCGCGGTTTTTGTTATTATTCTTTCGATTATTCTTGCCGCCACCATTATTATGGTTTTGACCCGAATTATTAACAAAACCCGAAGGACTAAAAGGGGAAGAATATGAAACGTTAAGAGCTCGTTCGGCTTGATGGACTGAGTTAAATAGTCATGGTACAAGATTTGGTATCATTTTATCTAATACTTTGTTTGTCTTTGAATCATATATAATTAATTCTAATATAATTTAATACACTAATTATTATATTATGTGAGACCAAGATCAACGTGGTAGAACATACCCTGATTAAGTTATACATGAATTACGCAGTGACTATATTCTTGTATAATATTACCAAGTCAATTAATCTTTAAAAACAAATTAAATATGTAGTTCCCCCATAAAATTGTATGTATTGATTAAGGTCGGCCAATGGGCCGGGTCGGCCTGGTCCCGACCCGACTCCGCCCGATCCCGCCTAAAAAAAATGGTGTCGGGACTTGAAACCGGATCGGATCCGGGCTCGTCCCGCACAGCCCGACCCTCTTTGCAAAAATGATTGTTGTACAACGGCCATTTAATATTTTGGCAAGCTTGTGCAACGACCATTTTTGCCCCCACCCCCACCTCCATTAATATTTATTTTTAACCCCTAAGTTACTATATTTACACTTTAACCCAATTTTCCAACTATAAATACCTCATTTTCTCTTCATTTTATCTCACAAATCTTCCTACAATTTCTCTAATCTCTCAACTCAATTTATCTCTCTACAAGTCTACAATTACATTGCCTACTAAATATTTTATTTTATTTGCTCATTTGTATAATTGTATCAAAGTTCAAAAATTGGGACTGAAGTTGGCAACTAGCTTGAGGATCATCCATCGAGCAAAGTTTCAATTTTCAACCTCGATTACAAGTCGACGTTACGTCGGTGTTTGGTACCTTTGTTCCTTCATTAAATTATTATTGTTATTTTATTTTAATTATCGCACTTAATTTCATTATCTTTAATTATTTATTTGCATAATTAAAATCGAATGATTAAGAGGTATGTTTAAGGGTAAGGGTAAGAGTGCTTCTTCTAGTAGGGGTAACAAGGGCAGAGGTACTTCTTATAGTCATCCTATTCCTAGACAAGATAATTTGATTGATTACACTCAAATAGATGAAACTGAATTTTTTAATGATATACCATTAGATAATGAGATATATTCTGCAACTGAACCAGACTTTAATTTAGAAGATAATCTAGATGACACACCTACTAATCTAGATGACACACCCACTAGTGCACCTCAAACTGAAACTAGAATGCCTCATATTTCCCCTAGTATGAGACGAGACCCCACACAACGAAAATTAAAATCATCTGCATGGGATTTTTTTTATAGGGACTAAGAAAATCAAGTAGTTAGATGCAAAATTTGTAAAAATATTTATGAATTTAAAATGGGAAAAGGTCAGGGTGGGACGGGAGGTTTATTGAGACATGTACAAAGCTTTCACACAACTAGGTAGGATGAATATGAGGCTACAAAGTCGGGTGCGCCAATGAGCTCTCAGTCATGACAAGGTTCACATAGTGTCCCGGACCAAGTACAGGGTCAAATTAACCCGACGACGGGGGGAATTGTAGGTCCTAAATATGATAAACATAGAGATAGGGAAGCAATAGCAAAATTTATTGCGGTGGAGGGTTTTCCTTTTTCATTTCCTTCATCTCCTGGTTTTATTCATTACATAAGATATATGTATAATCCTGCTTTTAACGGTTTTCCTACATAACTGTTAGGAGAGACGTTTTTAAATTCGCACACGAATATCAACAATATTTACGTTATGCATTATATCATTTTTTTCGCAAAATATCTATCACTTCTGATGAATGCAAAATAGTTTATATGCATTACCAACAAGAAAGTGCTAGCAACCAACCGTCTTCTATACCATCTTCTTCTTCATTACAACCTTATAAAAGATATGTTATTTCTGCGGCTAGTATTGAAAGCCTTAGAAATAGAATGTTTAGTGGTACCACTGCTAATCAAGTTAGCGAGTTTGATGTTTTTGTTTTGTAGGGTGTTGTACCGTACTGCGAGCTTCTCAATGAAGAATGACGTGAAGACTTGCTTAAATACTGGAGGGGAAATGAGAAGACATTTCTGACACTATCAAAGATAACCCTAGATGTGTTGAACATTCAAGCGTCATCAACAGCGTCTGAAAGCGTTTTTTCTGCCGGAAGATTTTAAATAGGAGAGCACAGACACTCATTAGCGGAGACAGCTTGGAGATTGCAGTTTTATTCAGAGATTGGATACGAGCGGAGCGTAGAAGGTGCGGTCAACCGGAGATCAACGAAGAAGATGACGAAAACTACAACGAAATCTTGTCCGACGGAGGTGGAAGCGACGTCGACCAATTTGACCAACAAATTCCAATTCCAACCGAAGAACCACAAGACATTGTGAAGAAATTAGAAAAGGTGTTTATAAATATGTGATTGTTTTTCCAATTTTGAAATTGTATTACAAAAAAATTATATATCTATTAAATAATATAAGAGGCACAAAAACAGCCTTGGGATATTTTTATTACACTATCTTGTTCAATTATTGAAGTGTTTGTATATATATTATGTATAAAAAAACCGGTCCGGACCCGACCCCGCCCCGCCCCGCCCCGCCCCGCCCCACCAATACCGGTCCCCTTTTTGGCGGGATGAGGGATAGGACAGGACGGGACGACGGCCTGTCCCGCCAGTCCCGGCCCGCCGATCCCGCCACAGCCCCGAACCCGACCCAATCCTCAGTCCCGCCGAGACCCGCCCCGCCCCGAATCCGGCCCACTGGCCACCCCTAGTGTTGATTAAGAATTTAGCCAATTACAAGGAACTTAATAATACATTTTACTATTAATTGCTATTGTGCAAATAATTAAAAAGTACTTGTGATTTACAAGATATTTTGACGGTAATGGAATCGAACAATAACTCAAAAGAAAAATTAACATGAACTAATTCTTGGACTTATCAAAATAAAGATTACAAATCCAATTCGAAAGTAAAGAAAAAGAATTAGATTACTGTGCAAAACATTAATATGTATTGTAAAAATTTAAAACTTTTATCTTAAAGTATACATATATAGGTGCAATTACAATTTTTAAATAGATATTTATATAATCAGTTTGATTCGATTACTATTATTTTTACTACCAAATCAAATTTTATCAATTTTAAAAACTAAGAACTAAAGGCAAATCAAATTAAAAAAAGTATCATTTTTTATATAGATTTGATTCGATTTTCAATTTAATTCATTTTTTCGGTTTTCATGAACACCCCTAGGTGCAAGGGTTTGATTGTGAGATACATGAGGTGTCTTGTTTTTTTTAGTCTGTGTCAATTATTGATAGAATATTGATAGAATATATGTAAATATATTTAGTGATTTGGTAAGATTGTTAGTGATTTGTATTAGTTATGTGTATAATTAGTTTCCATAATTGTAGCCTAGAATTACTATTGTATATTTTGTATATAAGCTAATTAGCTAATGAAAATAATCAAGAGATTATTCTCTTTCATGGTACCAGAAGTCTAGGAAAAATCATCCTATCCTCCCTCCTCACTCACTCACTTCCGACGTGCCCTACATTTTATCCCTTACCTCCACCTCCCATCTCCTCTCTCGTCAGCCATGTCTAAGACAAAAAATACCTTTCATCCTGCTATTTCAGTCTCCAACATCAAGAACAACATCCCTATTATCCTTGAAATGGAGAACATCCAATATGCAACATAGGCGAAACTTTTTAAAATTCACGCAAGGTCTCATAGAGTTCTCCATCACATCGTCAAACCGGAGAAAGGCAAGGCAAAGGTGTCATCCACCGATGATGACATGAAGTTATGGGCAACCCTTAATGCTACGGTCCTCTAGTGGATTTATTCCATCATCTCTACATACCTCTTCCATACAATTTTTGAACCCGACACAACAACGATGGAAGCTTGGAATAGGTTGCGTGATATATTTCAAGATAATAAAAATTATCGTGTCGTAACACTTGAGCAAGAATTCTCTCACACAACTATGGAGGATTCCCCGAATGCCTTCGCATATTGTCAAAGGCTCAAGGAATTGTCGGATCAACTCAAGAACGTCGGACCACCGGTCAAGAATGATCATCTCGTTCTTCAAATGGTTGCGGGCCTCACCGAAGATTATAATGGGGTTGGAAATCTTCCTTGCCAAAGCAATCATATCCCTCCTTTCTACCAAGCACGTTCCATGCTCACTCTTGAAGAGGTGGGTTGGATGAAAAGGCCACAACCAGAGCACATTCCGTCATGGAGGTTGCCACGTCCTGAGAAACCGATGACTCTCCATCATTCTCAGATCATTATAATCAAAACTGTAACAACGGTGGTGGCAAAAAGGGTCAAAACCGTAATCACGGTGGGAAAAATCGTTGCGGCGGCCGCAGTGGTGGCAAGGGCGGCGGCAGCGGTGGCGGACGTGGTAGAAACCAACAGGGGTCTGGGCCACAACACGGCTGGAAGCAACCTTGGGTTAGTGGGCAGTGGCCTTGGGAATGGTCTTGGCTATCCCGCCATGTCCATATCCAACAGCCCCTTGGGCCAGGACCATGAACAGGCAGCAGTAGCAAAATGGCCATTTTGGGCCTTGACCATAGTAGGCATGGCAGCAGCAAAGGCCTCCTTGGGCCTCGGCCGCAATAGGCTTTCACAACAACAGGTCCAACAGCCTCTCCAACTCCTACAGATATTAAGGCAGCAATGCATACACTTGGGCTAAATCCTCCGGATGCAAATTGGTACATGGATACCGGTGCTACCTCTCATATGACATCCACGCAAGGTAATCTCTCGTCTTATTTCAATTTGAGCAAAAATCATGGCATAATTGTTGGTAATGGTCATTGAATTCCAATTCCCAGTTATGGTCACACAAATTTGTCTCCCCCAAACCCACTTTTAGTCTTGAAAAATGTCCTTCATTCTCCTCAATTGATTAAAAATTTGGTGTCTGTTAGGAAATTTACAATTGATAACTCGATTTCTGTTGAATTTGATCCATTTGGGTTTTCTGTGAAAGATTTCTGGACGGGGATACATCTAATGAGATGTGATAGTCGAGGCGAGCTCTATCCCATCACCACAAAACAAGCCACACCATTAACTTTTGTAGCTTTAGCATCTTCTTTATGGCATGCACGTTTGGGTCATCCGGGAGCATCTGTTTTTTACTCCCTTAAACAAAATAAATTTATGAGTGTAATAGCACTCGTAGTTCTAATGTTTGTCCTTCTTGTCCTCTTGAAAAACATGTTAAATTGTCGTTTGTTGCCTCTAATTCTATTACTATGTTGCCTTTTGATATTATTCATAGTGATCTTTGGATGTCTCCTATTTTGAGCTCTTCGGACCACCGTTATTACGTTTTGTTCTTGGATTATTACTCTAATGTTTTTTGGACATTTCCGTTATCTAAAAATTCTCAAGTTTATTCCACATTTCTATCATTTAGAGCATTCACCCGTACTCAATTTGAACGGGAGGTTAAGAACATTCAATGTGATAATGGAAGGGAATTTGACAATGGGACATTTAGGGAATTTTATAAGGTTAATGGTGTATCTTTTCGATTCTCATGTCCACATACATCATCACAAAATGGGAAAGCCGAGAGAAAAATCCGCACCATTAATAATATTGTTCGTACATTACTAGCCTATGCATTATTACCACCTTTATTTTGGCATCATGCATTACAAATGATAACCTACCTTCTCAGCATACTCCCTAGCAAATTATTAGCCTACCAATCTCCACTCAAAATTCTTTATCAAAAAGACCATTCTTATTCTCATCTTCGGGTATTTAGGTGTTTATGTTATCTTCTATTTCCCTCCACTGTCATAAACAAACTTCAAGCCCGCTCTACCGCTTGTGTCTTTTTGGGTTACCCATCTAATCATCATGGTTACAAATGTTATGATCTATCCTCGAATAAAATCATCATTAGTTGCCATGTCATTTTCGATGAAACCCAATTTCCTTTTGCCAAGTTGCATAGTTCAATGTTCCATTCATATGAATGTTTGGATGATGGGTTTTCACCTTATGTGGTCCACCATTTGGCCCAAACCACATATTCCGGCCCACTGCCTGCTGCCCCAACTTCTTCCATCCAGCAGCGTACGCCAGCCGGCCCAACCCAACAGTAGGACCCCCTTGCCAGCCCAGCCCAGCGGGTGGCAGCCCACTGCCCTTCTAACCCGTCTCATCTCTTTCGGCTATTGGGCCGTGTCGGTCCAGACCGAACCGGGCCACCCCACGCCTCCCACTCAAATCCACTCTACTCCTATTTTGGCTCCAAGGCCAGTTACTCGCAGCCAACGGGGAATTTTTAGACCAAAGCGACAATTTAATTTCAACTCAAATGATACTAAATCCCCTCTACCACATAATCACGTGTCTACCCTTCGTGACCCGAATTGGAAAATGGTTATGGTTGATGAATATAATGCTCTTATTAAAAATAAGACGTGGGAGTTGTTGCCCCGTCCACCTGGTGTTAATGTGATTCGTTCTATGTGGATTTTTACTCATAAAGAAAAATCTTATGGTTGTTTTGAGAGGCACAAGGCTCGTCTTGTAGGTGATGGCAAAAATCAACAGTTGGCGTGGATTATGGAGCGACGTTTAGTCCAAAGTGGTCAAACCAAAGAACTATTCGCACCGTTCTTAGTCTAGCTCTCTCAAAGGCATGGCACATTCATCAACTGGACGTGAAAAATGATTTCTTACACGGAGAACTCAAGGAAACAGTATACATGCATCAGCCCTTGGGTTTCAAGGACCCCATTCATCCTAATCACGTGCGCTTGCTGAAGAAATCTTTGTATGGGCTAAAACATGCTCATCGGGCTTGGTACAAGAGATTTGCAGATTATGTTTCTACTCTTGGGTTTTCTCATAGCAAGTCGGATCATTCTCTATTCATCTATCGTCACGGTACTTCTATGGCCTACATTTTGTTATATATGGATGATATTATATTGACTACTTCATCTTATGCACTTTGCAAGCCTATCATATCTCTTATCAGCTCAGAATTTGCTATGAAAAACTTGGGGCCATTGAGTTATTTTCTGGGTATAGCTGTCACTCGTCATGTAGGTGGTCTATTACTACTCAGAGGAAGTATGCAGCAGAATTCATTGAACGGGTTGGCATGTCAGCATGTAAGCCATCTCATACTCCGGTTGATACTAAATCGAAGTTGGGTGCTAATTCAAGCACACCACATCAGGATCCCTCACATTATCGTAGTCTTGCGGGGGCTTTTCAATATCTCACTTTTACGAGGCCCGATATTATTTATGCGGTGCAACAGGTGTGTTTATTCATGCATGATCCGAGAAAAGTTGGAAAGCTTCAAAGAGCAACTTAGCAGAGCCTAGGTCCCTTCTATAAAAAAGTAAGAGGTCATCTGCAAAACCTAGTTGAATCAGGTTCATTTTCTCACACCTAGGATGGAAGTTGAAATCAGGGTTATTTTTGAGCTTTTATAGTATCCTACTCAAATATTCCATGGCTATGATAAATAAGAAAGGTGAGAAGGGGTCCCCCCACCTCAACCCTCTTTTAGCATCAAAGGGTGGGGAGGGATTCCCATCAATCACTATTGAGTAAGAAACAACCTTCACACACTACGTGATCCACCTTACAAAAATGTTTGGAAAGTGCAAACCATTGAGAATTTGTTTCAGATATACCCATTCAACTGAGTCATAAGGTTTTTGCATGTCAATTTTGAGCATACATCTAGGTGTCACTTCCTTCCTCTCATACCTCTTCGCTAGTTCATGATTAAGAATGATATTATTAAGTATGACCCTCCCAGGTACAAAAGTTGCATGTCCTCTGTCAATGATACTAACCATCACCCCTTGTAGTCTAGAAGTTAATATCTTAGAAATAATTTTGTAAATGCTTGTACACCAAGATATAGGTCTAAACTGCCTAATGGATGTTGGGTTATTGACTTTGGTATTAGAGAGAAAGAGGTACAGTTATAGCTTTAAACATAACATTTGTGTCAAAGAATTGTATAATAGAGTGAGTTACCTCCTGGCCAATCACTGGCCAAGCCTTTTTGAAGAAGCATGAATTGAAATCATCAATACCTGGTGCCTTCATTTCATCTATACCCTTAAGGGCCGCCTAATACACATCATCTGCAGTAAATGGCCTGATCAGGTTCTGTTGTTGTTCTCTATTTAAATTTGGTCCACTTGCCAAGACTTTTGATTGTATAGCAGGTAGAGTTGCACTAGCAGTGCCCAGTATTGAATTGTAAAACCCCAGTATCTCAGCCTCTATGTCTGATTCATTTTGCAAGATTATACCATTTTCATTCATCAGTGTGATGATTTGATTTTATGTTTTCCTATTCTTTACACTAGCAAAAAAATATGTTGTGTTTGAGTCACCTCATTTGAGCCTCTGAACCCTTGATTTATGTTGATATATACTCTCTTCAATGATATTCCATTTTTCTAGCTTCAGTTTTAGTTCTTTCTCTACATCAAACATTTTTCAAGTTGATTTGAGATCCTCATTTTCTCTTGTAAGATCTGCAGTTCACTTCTAGCCTCTTGAATTTTTGTAGTGACCCCAATGAATTGTTTTGTGTTTAGTTCTTTGATTCCATTCTTTACCTCTTTCAGCTTATTCCACACTTGCTTCATAATGCTAGTTGTTGTATTTTTCCATCTAGCTTGTAAAACTTCCTCAAAATCTTGGGTGAGAAGCAATACAATTAAAGAATCTGAAAGGCCTAGTTACCTGTTTTATAGCATTCCCCACCTCCAGGTTGAGTGGTGAGTGACCAGAAAATAAAGGGTCAAGGATTTGCACTACTACAAGTGGCATAGTCAGCATCCATTGAGTGTTTTCCCAGAGCTTTGTCAATTTTGCTGATAACATAATTGTTGGTCCAAGTGAACTCCCTTCCCACTGTAAGTATTTCAGTCATTCCAATATCATTGATGAAGTCTCTGAAATCTTTTATCTCATTGTCTTGCATTGCACTGCCCTGAATTCTTACAGTGACCATTTTTACTACTGGTGAACAAGTCTCTTGGTAGTCAATGCCTTCCTGTTGGCTATATCCTTTTGCAGCCAGTCTTGCTTTAAATTTCTCTATATCTCCTAGGTATATCACCCAAACAAGTAACTACCTAGGGGAGAAAAGTGGCAAACTACATACAATATAGAAATAGTCTATATGTAGAGAAGGCTTAGATGATTCACACAAGACAAACAAAGAAAAATGGACAGTAATGGACAGATTCAGCTTAGATGAGAGGGGAGAAGGACAAATGCACATTTCTCAGAATTTAGAATAATGTCCATAATAAACTTAATCCTAATAGGCAAACACCTATACTGCAGACATGCTTACTCCTAAGACTTATGAGGAAATAGTCATGTCATCTTCAATTTCTAACACACAGAATTGGGACAAATCACATTGAATCAGAAGAATATTCTTACAGTCCAAAGAAGGGGGGAGAAATATCTTCCTAATCTTTCCAGAGTCACCTAAGGCTAATACAACAGAATGTATGACTGAAAACCAAACATGATCATCTCACTAGGATGCCAAACAATGATAATACTACATGTTGAATCCATTTATACTGTATATATACAATCAATAAGGAAAATCAAGCAAGTCAAACAAAATCTGAGTCATTCCTCAAAGACAGACACATACATTTTTAATAGAAAACCTGAGCATGATCAACTATCTTTACAAGACACAAATCCTTTTAGGCAAAAAAGAGGACATGGTCATCCTAGCAGTATACTAAGGTCAGGTCATGTTAAACACACATTTATTGTCAGGGAAGTAGGCATGCTTACATGAACTAATCCAAAGACTAAAGTGAATCTCATCATCCATACATAACGAATTGATGTGGTATATTCATATCATAATGAACAGTAAGAACTAGCATTCTTATTGAAACTTTCACTCATAGGGAAGAAAATCTATTTATAGATGGAGTCAAATATGCATTACAGAAGGACAAACACATACTTCATGCAGATTAGGAAAAGGCAAGCAAGCACATATCCTAACAGAGAGTCTATAAATAGGCAACCATTATAGATATATTCAATTCCTCTATTCAACAATTCTTAAACAACCTCAGTATTTCAACTATGCCTACACATACTTGCATGAAATCAGAGTTACAAAACAAATATAGGCAGACAGGGACCTAAGATTGTCATGACATAATTGGTTTTGAATGATAAAAGAGGTACTAGCATAAGTATCATTTAGTGATTTAACAACCACCAGTCACAGTATGCCACAGAGGAGCCTAGGGAGTATTATAATGTTGTCATGGCGAAATCTTTACACCTAAACAGGTAAAACAAACATGCAGTTAATTCATGGGAATATGGGGACTTAGAAATGCACAGGTGGTCATTTCTATACAATTTCTCAGGTGTCTAGGGTCAGTCAAACTAAAATTAAGTATGCAAAATCCTACTCAGGCTACTTAACATAGGCATAATGTCATTAAATCAAATAGGGCAGACATATAACCAAACTGGTAGATAGGTAACCACAAAATTGAGCAACCAAAGGCACATTTTTATAGGTACAGGACTGTCTAGACTAGACCAAACATGCATATCTCATTAAGGTAGGCAAGGACAAGCCGCAACTAACATAAATAGTCATAGAAGGCAAGCAGAGATGATTAAATGACCACTTAGGGATAATTTTTTAAATATGCAAGGCTACAAAGATCCAAACATACATAATCATAATTTAGGTTACATGATGACAACTTAGGTAGGTAGGAAAAGACTCAATAAATTCCACCCATTTTGCATGCCTCTTGTTGAGCTTAGATTGATCCTTCAAGTGTTTCAAGGATTCATGGTCCGAACGGATCACAAACTCCTTATGCCATAAATAGTGTTGCCAATGAGCTAACACCCTCACTAGTGCATACAACTCTTTGTCATAGGTAGAGTAGTTCAAAGAAGTCCCTTTTAACTTTTCACTAAAGTAGGCCAATGACTTCCCTTCTTGCATCAAGACTCCACCAATGCCAATACCCAAAGCGTCACATTCAATCTTAAATGTCTTCTCAAAATCCGACAATTGCAATAATGGAGAAGTACTCAATTTCGCCTTCAACTCTTGAAAGGCCTTCTCTTGCTCATCTCCCCATACAAAAGGTATATCTTTCTTGATCAATTCGGTTAAATCCCTTCACAAATCTCCTATAGAAATTTGCCAACCCATGGAAACTCCTTACATCGGTTGCATTTTTAGGAGTTGGCCAAGTTCTAATGGATTTGACCTTCTCTTCATCAACCTCCACGCCATTCATACTTACCACAAAACCCAAGAATAACACCCGGTCAACACAAAATGAGCACTTCTTGAGATTAGCATACAACCTCTCACACAACAAGACATAAAAAACTTGCCTCAAATGGCATATATGATCCTCAATAGTCTTGCTATTGACAAGAATGTCATCAAATAAACGACGACAAACTTATTGATGAAAGGCTTCAACACATAGTTCATCAACCTCATGAAAGTGCTAGGCGCATTGGTGAGACCAAATGGCATGATAAGTCACTCATATAGCCCAAACTTGGTTTTGAAGGCCGTCTTCCACTTATCACCGGGGTGCATGCTGGTTTGGTGATATCCACTTCGAAGATCAATTTTAGATAACACACTTGAGCCACATAGCTCATCCAACATATCATCAAGCCTAGGGATAGGATGTCGATACTTCACCGTTATTTTTTTTAACGGCTCTACAATTGATACAAATCCTCCAAGTGCCATCTTTCTTGGGAACAAGTATCACGGGCACGACACATGGGCTAAAGCTCTCATTCACTATCCCTTTGTCAAGTAGCTCTTCAACTTGCCTTTGCAATTATTTAGTGTCTTCCGGATTTCTCCTATATGCCGGTTTGTTGGGGATATGGGAGCCCGGTACAAAATCAATTTGATATTTAATACCCCTTAATAGAGGCAATTCTTTGGCCATCTCCTCCGGAAATAAGTCATCATATTCCTGCAAAAGAGAAGAAACAATACTAGGCAAAGTGCTAGTATCTTGGTTTGTAACAAGAGATATTTGTTGATAAGACACACCATAAAATGCCCATCATCAATTCCTTTCAAACAATTGTTTGGTTTGGTAAGTGTACACATCTTAACTTTCTCCTTTGTTACCCCTTGTCCCTCTTGGCTAAGTAAAGACTCTTTCTCAACCTCCTCATTTTGAACCCTCTCCCGAAGCTCCTTCATGATTCTATAGTCCTCACTCACTTGATAAGGTGTCAATGGGGTGAGAATATATTTTCTTCCCTCAAAGTCAAAGGAATACTTATTAGATCTTCCACTATGTTGCGCATCCCTATCAAATTGCCATGGCCTCCCGAGCAACTTATGACAAGCTTGCATTGACACTACATCACATAAGACTTCATCTTGGTACTTGCCAATGCTAAACTTCACTACAACCCGCTTTGTAACCCTCACTTCTCCACAATCATTGAACCATTGAAGCTTGTAGGGGCTAGGATGTTTCCTTGTGGGAAACTTCATATGGTCAACCAATGTTGTGCTCACCACATTTGTGCAACTACCACCATCAATGATCAAGGAGCACACCTTATCCATGATTTTGCATCGAGTATGATATAGGTTTTCCCATTTATCAAGTTCCTCCCTATTCATTGCACCCATGATCCTTCACAACACACACGCCAAATTAATATTCTCCTCTATGTGTTGCTCATCATTCTCCTCTTCAAATCCTCATTCATGCTCACCTTTAGGTTCACCATCACCACTTTCCTCCTCTTTATCGATTCGATAACCATTAAGCATGGCCACAATTGATCTCCTATTATGGCATTCACTTGCAATATGGCCCCTACCTTGGCATTTAAAACATTTAATGGTATAAGGAAGAGGAAAGTTAGTTTTAGCATTGTTACCTCGTCTAGCCTTGTCATCGCCCTTAGGTTTGTAGTCAAATTTGGCTTGGGGAGTTGAAGTAGTGGTCTTGGGCTTCTCCCACTTATCTTTGCCTTTGTTTTATGATTAGGATGGAACATTCTTGGCCTTGTAAGATTTCTCCTCTTTCAAGTCCATTTCAACCTTAGTTGCGTCATGAAATGCCTCTTCAAGAGTGGTATAGGATTGAAGCCTCATAGGTTTGGAGATTTCATGATTCAAATTGGCCACAAATCGGATCACTGTGTAGTTCAAGTGTTCTTCAATTTTGGACTTCAACCTCAAATTCTCAAACTCATCAAAGTACTCTTCTACACTCTTACTACCTTGTCTCAGCATGTACACCTTCTTAAGAACACCTTGATAATAGTCGGGTGTCACATACCTTACTTCCATGACCTCAATCAACTCTTGACAAGTTGGAATATCAAATAGGTATCGCTGATCTCATTCACGCCTCTTGGATTCCCACCAAAGGGATACATATCCCTCAAATTGAGTGAGGGCATACTTCGCCTTCAAAGCATCCGATATGTTGTTGGTGAGGAATATTCGCTCGCTTTGTAACTTCCATTTCAAGAATTCTTCCAGATCATTACCTCTCTTGAACTTGGAAAGTTCCACTTTAATGATATTCAAATTGCGATCTTAGACTCCCTATCTTCATAGCCTTACCATCTTGACTGGTCATCATGACCTTGCCACCTACCCCTCTCTTCTTGAACATAGGGCCTACCCATATCTCCTCGTCCCCTATGGGCATCATACCCATGTTTCTTCCCGTATCTAGGCTTCTCTCACCATCTCTCCCTATCAACCTCCTCAACGCCTTCATCAAATAAGGGGTTTTGAAAATGCATTTGTAATGGCTCCAGGTGGTAATATTGTGGTAGTGCATGCATTGGTGTGTGGTGACCATTTTGTGGAGTGACTCTCGGGGTCATTTGGGGTAATGGTTCCTCTTGGGGTGGCCGATATAGATATGGATGTGTTTGAGGGTTGGTTCATCTCATAGGACCTTGGGTGGTGGTGTTTGGAATAGTAGATTGGGAGATATATGGAGAAGGTGCAGGGTGAGTTTGTGGATGGAGAAACTCTTGTACTTGCCCCGGGGTAAGAGTAGGTGAGGTGTTAGGACCCTTACTTGACTCGACATCAACATTCGAATAGGGAGTGCCCATTCGACTCACATTTTCAACATTCACCAACCTATTCTCCACACTAACCATTCGTTCCGTCATCCCTCCTACTGTCGTACTCAACCTATTCAATTCCCAAAGTATATGGGAAAGCGGATCCTCTCCATCATGAGAATGGCTTCCGAAATTCGTCATTGTACCTACAAAACTCAACAAACAAGTTAGAAGCAAGAGTTCCTCACGTCACTCGTGTTTTCGCTCAAGTCTCACTTCACTCTAGTGTTCTTCCAATGTTGGTAATGAACCTCTAATCCAATCAATCTCACACGTATGCTAAGTCTTGTGGAAGAATGAATTCTTGTTAGATAGAAAGACGTACGACTCAAATCTAATGGACGGGGTCAATAAACTTCAACGAAATAAAAGAAAAAAACCTAAGAAGAATTAGCAAGAAATGAAAATCCTGACTCAAGAACTAGTTAACAATCAAGTAAGAATAATTACTAATTGTTAATTAGCTTAAAAATTAAAGAAATGAGAAGGAAAGAAGAAAATTTGAATTTCAACACTTATAATGTTTTTTGGAAATTTGGGATGAAAGTGATAAAATTCAAGAATTAATTAGAAAACAAGTAGGTTTAATTACTAGTTGTTAATTAATTAGAAGGATAAATTACAAGAAGATTAGAAGAAGAAATCAAACTGGAAGAATTTCGGATGAATTTTGGTTTGAAAAATGACTTGGGACAATTTTGAGCCTTTTGGGGTGCTATAGCACCCTTAAGGCACTTGAAAAAAAAACTAAGTGTCAAATTTCACTCTCTGAAACTGTAGGCCACGTGCCAACAGGGCGCTGGGGCCTTGCCTGCCGACCGGCGGCCGCGCGTCGTGCCGCCGTCGCTAAGTTGGCACTGACGTAGTGCTGACATGGATTTTCGATGTATTTTTTCTGAATATCTGCCCAAAATTGAGGTCCCACCAAACCTAGAACCTTCCTTTTTGGTTCTACAAACACCTTTTGCAAAGTTGACTTGAAAATTTGGATCAAAAATTCCTTTTTGGGTGTCTTCTTCATCATGAATTTATGAATATGGCTCGTGAACATGAAGAACACCCAATTTTCCAATCAACCTCAAATCAACTCCAAATTGCACCAAAATTTAAATGCGAGCTCCTCTTGATTAATAGAACAAAACCTAATAACACTTGAAGCCAATAGAAACCTCATTTACCAAAACTCACTTTCAAGTTTCAAACCTTAAAGCTCCAACAATGGTAGAATGCTCAAAACACCTCCAAATTGAATGAAACTTGAAATTTAGGCTCAACTAACACTAGGGAACAAAAATCTAGTGTCAAAACAACAAAATTAACACAGTTTATTTTTGGAATTTTTGATTTCGAATTTGGTTTTTTTTCTAGAACTAAGGATGAAGAATTGATGGAACAATTCTTCTACCAAGCTCTGATGCCAAATGATATAATTCTAATGGGAAACTCTAAGAATTTAAACACAATATAACAATGAATTGAAATTGTAAGAAATTAAAGATAAAAGTGAGACACAAATGGTAATGATCTAAAGGTAAACTTGGATTGGTTACCAAACCCTCCAATAGAAACAACCAAGAGCACTTACACTATAGATAAATTCCATAAGTGAGCATGACTCATGTGAGAATTCATGGGTAAAGTTCTTCAACAACTATGAAACTATACTCTAATTAAGATTACCACTAATTATATGCCTAAGTAGAATTCTATGAAAATATTAATTGTCATCCAAAATCAACCCCCATCAAATGAAACTAAGGCAAGTATTTATAGTTATGTCTATTACAACAAAAATCCAAAAGTGGTCTTTGCACAAATAATCCACATGGGTTTTTCTTTAGCCACTTTGTGAAGTGATCCCTTTTCTTGTATCTTCTTCTTCTTCTTCTTCAATATCCTCCGAAGTTATCATCCAAACATTATACACTCGTGAGATATTCTCTTCAAGTTCTTCCAACGCTCCTCTCTTCATGAACATGGATTGTAATTCTTGGATCTCCCTTGCTTGGCCACGAGTGAATGGTCTTGAGCTCGCTCGGGTCATATCATGACTGTAGACAAACAGTCAATCAATAGAGCATTTTCAGGTAGACAGAACCATTAGACTCAAATCAGACACACACATATTCAGATTACATATGGAACATGGTGACATTTTTTAGACAACAAAGGCGAGTTGACATGGTTATCAAGTGAACATTTAATCTAACAATTATCACCCAAGACATATTGAACTAAGTGTAAGGATCCAACATGATAGTCATATTGATTTGCGGTCTACCAACCAATTTAGAAAAAAACTAACAAGCATACGTGATAATCATATTGATCAACTCGGACTCATACCCACGGGTTTCATGTTTGGCGATATTTAAAAGTAAGACCTAACCCATATTACTTCTTGAATCAAAGAAAGACATCTGAACAAATCATAACAGCATATGTCAAACTTGTAGGACAACTAGACCTTAGTCACTATTCAACATGAGGTTGAGACAAGTTGAAATATAAAGTACATGTGCACATCCAAGTCTGTGTTAGGCAATGTTAAACAAGGTATATATACCCGTGATATACACTTAATTTACATAAGTGTATATCACGGGTAATCTCGATATCGGCCCAACATAGACAAAGGCGACAAGCCCATCTCGGGTTGGTGTGTATATTTAGTATATATTGTTGTAATATTGTAGTGTAAAGGTTACCTTAATTAGTCTTGTACACTTACCATAATTGTATAGTTAGAATTATGGTAGAATAAGGTTTTAGGAATAGGATTCTCATATTATGGAAATATGTAACTTGTATATATAGTCTTTCAATTAATGAAAATAATCAAAGGGGTTATTTTTTTCATGGTATCAAGAGACTAGGTCTTGCTTCCACCCTTGCTCTCGCTTTTTGTGCTTTTTCTCGCCACACCGTCTCCGATTTCCGTCCCCCTTCACCGAAATTCGTGATATTATTTACCTCCACTCTTCTCAAATTTCCCTTTCTCTCCCTTTGTTCTTTCATTATGTCTAAGAACAATTTTCATAATGCCCTCATGGTTTCTAACATCAAGAACAACATCCCTATTGTTCTTGAGATGAAAAACGTCCAATATGCGACGTGGGCAGAGTTATTTAAAATTCACGCTATCTCCCATCAAGTCATCCATCACATAATTCCTCCCGCTACCCCTATTCCAACGGAGGATTCCCAGTTATGGATTACTCTTGATGCTACCGTTCAGCAGTGGATTTATTTCACAATTTCGGTTGACCTCATGCAGACGATCATTGAGCCGGACACTACGGCTATGGCTACCTGGAATAGATTGCGTGACATATTCCAAGATAACCAACATTCACGTGTTGTCACACTCAAGCAGGAATTCTCTAAAGTTCGCATGGAAGAATTTCCAAACGTATCTGCATATTGCAAAAAACTCAAGGAGTTGTCCGACCAACTCCGTAACGTTAGCGCACATGACAAATAATCATCTGGTTCTACAATTGGTTGTTGGCCTTTCTGAGACCTGTAATGGCGTTGGGACTCTCCTTCGTCAAAGCAACCCTCTTCCCGCCTTTTATCAAGCCCGCTTCATGCTTACTTTGGAAGAAGCCGGTTTGGCTAAGAAGGCGGCTACCGGAGCAAGCCCCGTCGTCATGATGGCGTCCTCCACAAATTCTTCGGGTTTTATTGATAATTCGGGCAAAAAACGTGCTCATAGTGGCGGCAAAAATAATCGTAAGAATAATAGCAAAAATCGCGGGGGCAAACACGGCGGTTCCGATGGCAGTTCCAATGGTCAACAGCCCGGCAGTGGGCCCCGCCCAGTCAACAGTGGGCCTCCTCCATACTGGTCCCAGTCGTGGGGCCTATGGCAGTAGGGCTGGGGCATTGGACCTTGGCCCAACAACCCCTATTTTCTAGGTCTTTCCAACGGGCAATGGGCTGGACATCCCCAATTCAGGCCCAACACCCAGCCTTCATCGTCTCAGTTCAGCACTGGGTCGGGGCAGCACGATGGACTGCTTGGGCCTTGGCCCACACAAGCATTCTCGGTAGTGGGCCCCACACAGACTCACACCGACATTGAGGTCGCACTGCACACGCTTGGGTCGACGCAACCAGATCCAAATTGGTACATAAATACCGGCGCAACGACACACATGACTTCCGATCAAGGTACTCTCTCGTCTTATTATAATTTGAGCAACCCTCGTGGTATAATTATCGGTAATGGTACCTCTAATCCAATTCAGGGTTATGGTCATAAAACTTTGTCTCCCCCCAATCCACCCCTTATCTTGAAAAATACTTTACATGCCCCCAAATTGATTAAAAACTTAGTGTCCGTCCGAAAGTTCACCACCGATAATTCTCGTTTCTACTTGAATTTGATTCTTTTGGTTTCTCTGTGAAGGATTTCAAGACGGGGAGTCCTCTCATGAGGTGTTATAGTAGGGGAGATCTTTATCCTATCACGCTCGGTTTCAGTCCATCGAGTCAAGCCTTGCCATCCGCATTTGCAGCCCTTGCTCCTTCCTTGTGGCATGCTCGTCTTGGTCATCCGGGATCTTCTATTTTGTCGCCATTACATAAAAATAAGTTTATTTCATGTAAGGGTACGAATAGTACTCCAAATTGTCAGTCTTGTTCTTTAGGAAGTATTGTTAAGTTGCCATTTATAGACTCAAATTCTCATACTTTAATGTCATTTGATATTATTCATAGCGACCTATGGACGTCTCCTGTTCTAAGTTCTTTGGGTCATCGGCATTATGTTCTTTTTTTGGATGATTACTTTAAGTTTTTATGGACGTTTCCGATTACAAATAAATCTCAAGTGTTTTCCGTCTTCTTAAAATTTAGAGCATTCATTAGAACTCAATTCGAAAGAGAAATAAAAAATATTCAGTGTGATAATGGCAAAGAATATGACAATAGGGTGTTTCGGGAGTTCTGTGCTAATAATGGGAATAATTTTCATTTTTCTTGTACTCATACATCTTCACAAAATGGGAAAGCCGAACGCAAAATTCGTTCCATAAATAACATTTTCCGCACTCTCTTAATTCATGCTTCTGTACCCCCATATTTTTGGCATCATGCTCTTCAAATGGGTACATATCTCCTTAACATAATTCCTTCCAAAGGTCTAACATATTCTTCCCACCTCCAAATTTTATATAATAAGAATCTTTCTTATTCTCATCTTTGTGTTTTTGGGTGCTTGTGTTATCCATTATTCCCATCCACCACAATTAACAAACTTCAGGCCCGGTCTACTCCGTGTGTGTTTTTGGGTTATCCGTCTAATCATCGTGGTTACAAATGCTTTGATTTATCCTCAAAAAAATCATCATTAATCGCCATGTAATTTTTGATGAAACCCAAATTCCATTTACTAAAGTTCATACTCCCGAGCCTAGTTCGTATAATTTTTTGGATGATGGTATATCCCCATATATTACTCACCAATTTTCAGACATGTCCCGCACCCAAAATCCTCCAGCGGGTCCACTGCCCGCTGGCCCCACTAGTCCGTCACAAACTACCATCACTGGATCAGTTCCAGCGATTGGGCCAATCCAGCCCAATTTTGGAATTGGTCCAAGCATGGCGATCCGATGTACCGTCTTGGGCCAGCAGGCCCACTGCCTGCTGGCCAGTCCATCCCGAGCCCAGAAAATTCCCAAAATCCGTCCACTTCTTCCTCAAGTCATAGACCGGTCACTCGTAGTCAGCGTGGTATTTTTAAATCAAAGAGACATTTTAATTTAAATTCTAATGTTCTTAAATCACCCTTACCCTGTACTCATGTGTCTGCGTTAAATGGCCCAAATTGGAAAATTGCTATGACCGATGAATATAATGCTCTTATTGATAATAAGACGTGGAAGTTGGTGCCCCGTCCTTCTGGTAGTAATATTATTAGGTCTATGTGGATTTTTGCTCACAAGGAAAATTCAGATGGTTCGTTCGCACGACATAAGGCGCGGCTTGTGGGTGATGGTAAGACTCAACAGGTTGGGGTGGATTGTGGTGAGACATTTAGTCCGGTGGTCAAGCCGGCTACCATTCGCACTTGTACTCAGCTTGGCTCTTTCGAAAGCATGGCCTATTCATCGCTTAGATATAAAGAATGATGTCCTACATGGTGATCTCAAGAAACAGATTTATATGCATCAGCCGTTGGGATTCAGGGATCCCAAACATCCTCATCATGTTTGTTTGTTGAAGAAGTCCTTATATGGACTTAAGCAGTCTCCACGGGCCTGGTATATAAGGTTTGCTGACTATGTTTCGATTATTGGGTTCACTCACAGCAAGTCGGATAATTCCTTATTCATCTACCGTCGGGGTTCGTCTTTGGCTTACATTCTCCGTTGTATGTGGATGATATCATGTTGATCGCCTCTACGATGCCTTACGTCGCCCTATCATGACCATGCTCAGCTCTGAGTTTGCTATGAAAGACTTAGGGTCCTTGAGTTATTTTTTGGGGATTGCCCTCACTTGTCATTCCGATGGATTGTTCCTATCTCAACGGAAGTATACAGCTGAGATCATCGAGAGGGCTAGGATGTCATCCTGTAAGTTCACTTCCACTCCAGTCGATACAAAGCCCAAGCTTAGTGTCGCGGTCGGCGTACCCTACGAGGATCTGACCCGCTATCGCAGCCTTGCATGGGGCCTTCGATATCTTACCTTTACGAGACCGGATATTACATATGCTATCCAAACGATGTGTTTGTTCATGCACGATCCCGAGAATTGAGCACATGAATGCACTCAAACACATCATTCGGTATATTCAAGGTACATTTGACTATGGTTTGCATTTATATCCTTCCTCGATATCCACACTTGTTTCGTATACATATGCTGATTGGGGTGGTTGTCCCGACACCAGACGATCTACATCAGGCCATTGTGTGTTTCTTGGTAACAACTTGGTCTCCTGGTCTGCGAAGCGTCAGTCGACTCTATCCCGCTCAAGTGCAAAGGCCGAATATCAAGGGGTAGCTAATGTGGTCTCGGAATCATGTTGGTTACGTAATTTTCTTTTAGAGCTTCACTGTCCCATTCAAAAGGCAACCTTGGTGTATTGCGATAATATTAGTGGCATTTACCTTTCTGGTAATCCGGTTCAGCACCAACGCACTAAGCATATCGAGATGGACATACACTTTGTCCGCAAAAAGGTTGCTCGGAGTCAGGTACGCGTCTATCATGTCCCGTCAAGATATCAAATTGTAGACATCTTTACAAAGGGTCTTCCCTCGGTCCTTTTTGAAGATTTTAGGGACAGTCTCAGCGTTCGAAGACCGTCCGCTATGAGTGCAGGGGTGTGTTAAACAAGGTATATATACCCGTGATATACACTTAATATGCATAAGTGTATATCACGGGTAATCTCGGTATCAGCCCAACATGGACAAAGGCAGCAAGCCCATCTCAGGTTGGTGTGTATATTTGGTATATATTGTTGTAATATTGTAGTGTAAAGGTTACCTAGTCTTGTACACTTATCATAATTGTATAGTTAGAATTATGGTAGAATAAGGTTTTAGGAATAGGATTCTCCTATTATGGAAATATGTAACTTGTATATATAGTCTTTCAATTAATGAAAATAATTAAGGGGATTATTTTTTTCTCACAATGATATGGCCCTCACAACAATTCAAGCTACCAAACTGATCACTTGCATTATAAATTTCATGTAGACAACACACAAATCATACAATATCTAATCTAAATCCTAACGTATTAGGACATAAATTAGCCACCAGACAAACTAATACCTTAAGACACCCAACTAATCATATTTGCATTTACCTTAACAAGAAAACCTGCTAGACCTAACTGACTTTAACTCAAAATCCATGTTTAAACAAATGTGCACATGTTATGGGCCTCTTAACAGAAGCTAATATGAACTCAAGCCTATAATATCAATATGGACAAGAAGGAACATCACAGAACACCGGGCGCCAGTCATAGTCCTATCAATATGTGTTACTAGCTATGAAAATATAAATAATCTAGCAATTATATTACAGAAAACTAAGTATAAATCATGCATTCATTTCAATTGATCTGCAAGGTTCTACCAGTCAAAAACAAATCATACTATCTTAACATCTCTACACATCACTAAATAAGCAACACAACCAAATACGTAACCATAGAAAATTGCTTAAATTAAATCATACACATAGTTATTTAAAGAGAATAAAAGAGACAGAGAGACATTTGAACTCACCTTCTTTGTGCGCAGCCTAGACCGAGATCCGGAGTGGAAAACCTCCTCCAAATCCCTCAAACTCAGACCACACCAAAGAGAAATAAAGAAAAACTTTAGACTGATCGAAAACTTTAAGATTTAAGAAGACACAGTTAGGGTTTGCGAAGGCTCAACCCAATTCGCACTCTAAATTTAGATTTTCCGATTTCCAACTGAAAGAAGATCCTTAGTAAATAAGTCTACAATTAGGTACCGCGAAGGGACATGGAGGACGCGTACTTGTCCACGAGCTACATTTTCTCGAACAAAGTGTATCCATCTCGATATGTTTAGTGCGCTGATGTTGGACCGGATTTCCAGAAAGATAGACTGCACTAACATTATCACAGTCTACCAAGGTAACTTTCTGAATAGGAAAATGTAGCTCTAGTAGAAGATTGCGTAGCCAACATGACTCAGACACCACATTGGCTACCTCTCGATACTCGGCCTCCGCACTGGATCGCGATAAAGTAGTCTGGCGTTTTGCCGACCAAGAGACCAAGTTATCCCTAAGGAACATACAATAACTGGATGTCGAACGTCTGGTATCTGGACAGCCATCCCAATCAGCATCTGTATATGACACAGGAGTAGCGACGGAGGATGGATATAGATGCAATCCATAATCAAGTGTGACATGTATGTATCGTACAATGCGTTTGACAACATGCATGTGCTCAATCCGTGGATCATGCATAAATACACACACCTGATGTACTGCATAAGTAATAGATGGTCTCGTGAAAGTAAGATACTAAAGAGCCCCTGCAAGACTACAATAGTGGGTGGGATCCTCATATGGTGTGCTAGAAGTAGCACTCAGCTTCGGTTTGGTATCCACCGGAGTAAAAGATGACTTACAAGATGACATGTCAGCTCTCTCAATAATCTCATATGCATACTTCTTCTGTGATAAAAATAAACCACCTGCATGACGAGTGACAGCTATACCCAAAAAATAACTCAAGTGTCCCAAGTCTTTTATAACGAATTCTAAACTGAGAAGGGACATGATAGACTTGTTCAATACATCCGAGGAGGCAGTCAAAATTATATCATCCATATATAACAGAATGTATGCAAGAGAAGTACCACGATGATTGATTAACAAAGAATGATCAGACTTGTTGTGAGAAAACCCAATAGTAGACATATAATCTGCAAACCTCTTATACCACGCCCGTGGGGCCTGCTTAGGCCTATACAAGGACTTCTTCAACAAACAAACATGGTGAGGATAATTGGGGTCCTTAAAACCCAAGGGCTGATACATGTATACTGTCTCCTTAAGATCACCATGTAAGAAAGTATTTTTCACATACAGCTGATGAATGGGTCATGCTTTCGAGAGAGCTAGACTAAGCACAGTGTGAATGGTTACCGGTTTGACCACCGGACTAAATGTTTCTCCACAATCCACGCCAACCTGTTGTGTTTTACCATCACCTACAAGATGGGCCATATGCCTCTCAAAAGAACCGTCAGAATTTTCTTTATAAGTAAAAATCCACATAGATCGAATAATATTAACACCAGGTGGACGAGGCACCAACTCCCACATTTTATTTTCAATAAGAGCATTATATTCGTCATTCATGGCCAATTCCAATTCGGGTCATGAAGGGCAGACACTGGGTTACGTGGTAGGGGGGATTTAGTGACATTAGAATTAAGATTAAAATGTTATTTCGATCTAAAAATACCATGTTGGCTACGAGTAACGGGCCCTTGACTCGAGGTAGAATTGGACGGGAGTTGGGTAATTATCGGGTTGGCAGGGACTGACCAGCAGGCAATGGGCCAGCTGGCCTAATAACTGGTCGAGAAGCAGAAGCTGGATCAAAAGTGGCATTGGGTCGAGACTCTGGATCAGTATCAATACTGAGACTGGGCCGAGACACTAGACTAATGCGGAGACTATTTGGGCCAGCAGTCAGTGGGCCTGCTGGTGGATTTGGGTCATGGGACATCACAGATAAATGGTGGATAATATACGATGAGATCCCATCATCTAAAACATTATACGAACTAGACACGGAACTACACAATTTAGCAAACGGAAATTGAGTTTCATCAAACATTACATGACAATTAATTATGATTTTGTTAGAGGATAAATCAAAATATTTGTAACCACGATAATTAGATGGATAACCCAAAAACACACAAGCGATAGAGCGGGCTTGAAGTTTGTTAATTGTAATAGACGGAAAAAGTGGATAGCATAAACACACAAACACCCTAAGATGAGAATACGAAGGATATTTATTGTAAAGAATTTTAAGTGGGGATTGATATGCTAAGCCTTTGTGAGGGACGATGTTAAGTAGATATGTAGCCATTTGTAATGCAATCAGGATGTATGAGACGCAATCAAGTATAATAGATGAATATCACATGCTTTTAGTAAGTTATTAACACATAATCCACGTAAATTAGAATATCATATCGAAAGCATTTGTGATGAGTAAACACAAAAATATCAGCAATGGCGACAAGCCCAAATAACAGCAGTTAGAATCACAATTCAATATCGGTACCCACCCAAGCGTTCATCACAACTGCTAAGGTGGGACCCCCAACATGCCCAATACCCCCTCAATATTTATAACTAATATGTACTTTTATCGAAGTCTACAAAAGAATGGATCTTGAGTAGGTGGATAATGGTTGGGGCTTTGATTGGTGGGAGGTAACGTTTGAGGGAAAAGAGCTGACATACGTCACAAGATTTTATTTTAATTGGACAAAAGAGAAATCGTAGCCTACCTCAAAGTCGAGTAGGAGCCACAAACGGTCAACCCTCCATACGGGCCTTGCCCTTTCGGAGCGTCTCAGAGTAATCATAGTCTAACATATATAAATTCTACATTAATAACTAAGCTAAGACACCTACAAGGACTTAATCCGTAAAACAATCCAAAAAGACACCCAAAATCAATCCTGGGCCCACGGTATCAAAATCTGAACTTTATTACTCAAATAACATACTAGGTAGTCATATCCTTAAGTTAATTTGAAATCAAAGCCCAATTGGATCCTCAATTGCATGATTTGATAAAATTCCCAATTTCTAACCCTAGATCCCCCCCCCCCCCAAATTGAAAAGGGTTTCTAACATCAAATTGATCATTACAACATTATTATCTAACATTAAACAATACTAAATTGTAATACAATGCTCATCTAATTCATAATCCACCCTCTAATCAAGAATTTAACTCTCTTATTCTACCATGAAAACTCAAGACCTTTCTTCCCCAAATAAAGTCTATACTAGAATTTAAAAGACAACGCGATAAAAAGGGTGAAAATATATCTCAAATGAAGAGCCAAATTGAACTCCTCAAGAAAATCTCCTCAATCAAGCTCTAATCCCGAGATATGGTTATTGGGAAAGTGTGATCATTTTTAAGGCTTTTAAGAACGGCGACCGAACAAAGTGATTCTACACCGGTGGGATCAATCTCGCAGGTGCGATCCCGCTACGGAAGAGAAAGGTCGATGTGATGGGGTCATTAAACATCCCAAATACGTGTTGTGGCAAAAAGGACGAGAATTGCCATCGCATCTTCAAGAGAGTCTCTGCAAGGGAGGAAACCTCACGAGATACTTAGGGCCCGCACTGCAAGCCAACCTCCGCAGAGGTGGCCAACCACCGGCCGGTGCGGACACCGAGAGACCAAAGAACTAGGAAACTACACAAATCTTCAACCAAACACCCAAAACTCTTTCGGGACCCCCGGATATAAACCAAACATGCTACCCCAAGGTAAATAGTGCTACAAACTCCCTCGCGCCCTCGGGTTTTTCGTACGACCAAGCAAAGACATACGTTTCTAAAGAATCGCCCAAAACATCCAAATATCACAATTTCACAAATAAGGCCACAAAGTACATCGATTTCCTCGGAAAGCAAACCAATGACTCGACTAAGTCATAAATGACTCTTCGGAACTATCGAATTGACGAACCTAGAAACGAACCCATATACTCAAAATTCAACTTTGAGTCAAACCTATCAACTCTAAGATTCCTATTTTGGATTTTTCTTTCGAAAGTCACATAAATGAACCTCGGGATATGTGCCACCCATCTCCGCGCATCACAAACTCCACATAGTCTACGGGAAGGGTCATTTAGTCAAATAAAGGTCTTTAGCTTAAAATGACCGGATGGGTCGTTACATTTTTACGAAGTCAAGAAATACTTTGTAAAGTAACACACACATCGACTTGAGTCTTAACAAGTAAATCCAAGTCATTCTACTGTAATCATCTACTATTGTTAAGAAGTATTTGTAGCCATCAACAATAGGAATTTTATAAGGTCCCCAAACATCCATGTGTACAATATCAAAATAATCAGTACCTTTTATGCTACTAGTAGGAAATAAAACTCTAGGTTGTTTAGCACTAGGACTTACAGAGCATTTATATTCTCTACTAAATTAGGAAGTGATTTTTGTAATACAGAAGTTGACACATGTCCAAACCTCTTATGCCACAAACTTGACATTTATTTGAACTATGTTGTGGATTACTACTAGCAACTAGAGCTATTTTAGATGTATTTGATTGATAAGTAGGTAAAGACCATCCTCATGTCTACCAATCTTCTTCACCTATTCACTTGGGAGATCCTGAAATATTAAAAAAATTAAGTTAAAGTAAGGCTACATATTTTAGTTCCCTTTTTGCTTTTGACGCAGACAATTGATTGTATTTAAACTGTTGTTGTGAACCAAGCTAGCTCAGTAAGGACATATGGGCTCGAAGTGATGAATGAAACTGATTCAATTGGACCAAGTAAAATGTTGAAGAGTTTTATATGGGATCCAAGCCGGGGACGAAGGGTTGCAAGAAACGATTATGCCAATTATTATAGAAAAATGTATGTTGCTCCTTTCTCAGAGTCTATATTTCTCATCTCCCTTTCAAGTTCTTCCTCCATAGTTTGCTTCTTCGTTTTATCAATATTGTTGTTACTAGTTTCATTCCCTATTGTAATTCTGAATTTTGTAATTATAATTTATCAGTATTTTTATCGTGAAATTGGAGTTGTTACATTGGTGTTTTCATCGTTCATACTCTAATGGCAGTGGTTGTATTAGATCGATTCAGCGGTGGAATCCCATAGGATTGGATTCTTCGGGCCGAGCGGTATTTCACCTATCTTGGCTTCCTCTTCCTTACTTCTATCTTGATGGTGAAGCTCTATCTTGGTTGCATCGCAACAAGCAATTCTTTGATTGGAAGCATTTTACAGAAAAACTGTTAAGGAGATTTCAACAACGGGCCTTCACAGATTCAGCGAGTGTGGCGGATACATCACGGCCTTGTGTTGACTACGTGAATTCTTCCATCATCAACCTCTGTCTCTCCATTTGTAGCTCTAAGCCATGTCACAAACTCATCGGACTTGGAAGATGCCTTCAGAGGTGGCCAACGTGTTCGATAAAATTCCAATAGAGCCGACGAGGAAATTGTTAATGTTTCGGCAGTGTGCCAAAGCTCAGATGCAAAAGCAACTGTCTCTCACTTTGTACCTAATTTGGACGATCATGACGAACTGTTACATAGTTGCTGCCCCAAGGTACTCGTGGAGGCGCCATCTGATTCTCCAATCGAAATTCCTGATGAAGAAGCCACAAGTCCTGATTGCAGCGACGTCCAACAGTTCGATGAATGTTTCCAAAGATATATGCCAGAGAGGTATATTACTGCAACTTCTCTTGACCGTGGCTCTAGTGAACGTCAAATTGAATTTGAGCCCTTGGAGGACATGTATCTTGCTGACTTTTTCATGGAACCTGAGACTATTGCGGATCTATATCTACATATATTTTTTATGGAGAATGAAGATGGCATTCCGACCAGTGAAATGACTACGGATGAAATGATACGTGTTGTTGAGCATGAAAAATCTAATGGGGGAGTAGAACACGATGCAGATATTGTAGTGGTGGTGAGTGTACTACAGATTGCTTTCTCAATGAAACTCTACGATCCTTGCAATGATTTTTCAACCATAGTTGTGGATGATTTCAAGGAAATTCGTTGGAAATCGGCTTGTCATATTGATAACATCTTCACTAATCAACATCTTTGAATCGATTTCCATTTCATCCTGGAGGGAATCTCTCTATTGTCACTATTCATGGAACTACAACGAATCTTTGTGTATGGGATCCAGGGATAAGTGCTAAGTTCAAGGCTCTAACAGGTTATACAGGAAACGTGAAGCCGCTACTATTGCTGGAATCTATTGGCACATTTTGCTTCATTGCATATGCCAACTCTATAAATCAAGTGTGGGATCCCAGACGGCAATGGTGTATGCATTCTTCCATTTTGCTATCTGCTCTTCCATTGACAATTGCTACTTCTTTGCATTTTAATTACTTTTATACTCACTTGGACATGAACACTCGAAATAAGGACTGGAAGACGAACTCTAGGGGACTGTTTGTGTTCCCTTCTCAGTGCATCTTGGCACCTGATGCAATTTCGGAGCACAGAAGAATGACACATTCTGCAATAAGTCTTGTTAAATTTGTACAATCATTGTGGTCCTTAACTGATTTTCATGTTCATCTCGCTGCAAGCAGTTCCTCACCTCCGGTGCATAATTATTGGATTTGCTATTTTACGAGGCCGTCAACTGACGTTTTTACTGCTGCATTAGCCATTGCTCTGTATCGTGATGTTGTTCTAGATGTTGCTGCCAAAAGTCACAGAAAAGGAATTGCACAAGTCCGTTCCAGTGCCATAGCTGAGCAAACTGGAAAAAATTTGAGAGGCCAAGTTACTATTGAAATGGTTATAGTCTTTGATCCTGGAGGAGGTACTTTTTATGTACCAATTCTTGAAGACAAGGATGGTGTCCTTGAGGCAATCTCAAAGGACATAACTAATTCGTTTATATGCATTGCACCTCTCTCTGTCGACAACTTTGATCTTCATCATTTGACATCAAAAGTGCTTAACAATTTTATATCAACTTTGATCTTTATAAAGAAGGTAGTGGAAATTTTTGGATTTAGCGAGAAGGAGCCGGAGGTAATTTCGGAGTTGTAGCTTCTGTTATTTATCTTAGTAATTTAGAATCTGCAAAGGGGACTGAAAGTGATTCATCACTACTTAAGGCTGGCAGCTCTTGGTTTCATCCTCACACTAAAGCAGTAGCTGATCTCGACACACATTCAAGCCTTGACAGGATTACCATTGAAATGTCAGTGTGGCTTCACAAAAAGGACAAGGTTCTTTTTTAGGGCGGGAGTATTGTTGTGAACCAAGCTGGCTCAGTAAGGACATATGGGCTCGAAGTGGTGAATGAGACTGATTCAATTGGAATTATTGGACCGAGTAAAATGTTGGAGAGTTTTATATGGGATCCAGGCACAACTATCAAGTGGTTAAAAGGGACGAGGGTTGAAAGAAACGGTTATGCCAATTGTTAGAGAAAAATGTTTGTTTCTTTCATCCCCTTTCTTTGAGTCTATGTTTCTCATCTCCCTTCTAGTTATCTTCTTCTTCCATAGTTCTCTTCTTCGTTTTACCAATCGATTGTTGTTGCTAGTTCCATTCCCTATAGTAATTCTAAATTTTGTGATTATAATATATCAATGTTTTTATCGTGAAATTAGAGTTGTTACAACTGGTGAGATAGAACTAGATCCAGTATGAGTAACTAATGCAATATCACCATTTGGTAGGTATACTGGTTTAGGCACAACATTTTCAGTAATAGTTGACTTATCTAACAAATTTTATTTTGACACCATATGGTTTGTAGCACTAGTGTCTATAATTCACTCATCTTTATTTTCAGCTAGTAGACACACACTATTTGTATTTAAGCTTGTGCCCTTATCATTTGGTTTACCAGATATGTCATCTGATCTTGCTGCATTTGCACTAGCTGAGAAAGCATTGCTCTTGTTCAACATTTGCAGGATCTGACTATACTGTTCTTGAGTGAAAACACAAGCTCTAGACTGATGATTCATGTTGGACATCTGAGGCATTTTACCTTTTCACTCCTTCATACAATCTAGTTTCATTTGTAGTGATGAAATTCTCACCTCCTTGACTTGTAGTCTGAGTTTGCATATTTGGAATTTCAATTTGAGAAGCATTGTAGGCAGATGCATTGTATGCTGAAAGCATTGTAGGCTGCAAACCCTCCATGTCCTGAACTTCCATTTCTTGATCCATAACTTTGACCAAACTTCCTTTTCTTAAAGTTTGGAGGGTACCCAACCAACTTGTAACAGGTTTTCTTAGTATGCTCTTTCATTTTGCAAAAATCACACTGTAGACTTATAGTTTTTCTTAAACTTCTGATTACATGCCGTGTTCGTACCATTCCTAGCATATAGTGCAGTAGGATCATATTGACTAGATGGCATAGCTGCACTATGATAACTAGAAGGTCCAACACCTAACAAACCAGATGCAACATTAGTATTAGCTTATTGTCCCTCATCATTTATAATCACGAATGGTAAGGGAGACATACGCAAGATTTGGCTTGCATGTTGATATGTTTCATTAACCCCATAAAAATAACTTTTGTCTTTGAAGATACAACAAAAAATCTCTGGATTTTTCACAATTACATCTAGGAGAAGGCATAAGAGACTCAAACTCATTCCAGAATACTCTTGAGTTTGGTAAAATATGAAGATACTTAACTAGTTTCTTGGATTAAAGTAGCAACTTCTCTATGCAAGTTATAAGTTCTTGACCAATTAATTTTGTCAAATCTTTCTTTTAGTTCACCCGACACAGATCATGCATTTGATGCATACACAACATCACTTAACAAACTATTCAAGACAGAATTTACCAACCAAGACAGCACAATTGCATTAACTCTCTCCCACTGTTTCCAGAATTCTTCTCTGAATCTTTTTTTTCTAAGTCTCGTCTACTAGACCAAACTTATTCTTTCCTAGCAAGGCTAATCGCATAGATCTGTACCATACTGAATAATTTTCAGACCCAATCAATTTAAAGGAAATCAAAGAAATTACACTTACATCAGAGGAACACAAGAAGAGAGGATGATTTGGACCAATTGTCTGCGATCCTGTGCATGGGTTGAATTTGTTGAATTTGATATTGTGCCAATTACTCCATCACCATCAAATACCCCATATGCATTTCCATTGTTTGCCCGAAAGAAATAATCCCCTTCATTATTTTCATTACTTGAAAGGCTATATATACAAGTTACATAATAGGAGAGAATTCTATTCCTAAAACCTTATTCTATACATTTATGGTAATACACTACTAATTATATTACAACATTACCTAAACTAGGATACTAAATATTTACCATAAATTACATTACCTAAATCAACCAAAACCGAGAGCCATTTATGGGAGCAAATCCGAGACTCAATATGCACAATATACACATGTATATTGTGTGTATATTTAACACACCCCCGCAGTCATAGCGGGCGGTCTTCGAACGCTGAGATTGTCCCTAAAATCTTTAAAAAGGACCGCGGGAAGACCCCTTGTAAAGATGTCTGCAATTTGATATCTCGACAGGACATGGCATACACGAACGTCACCACGAGCAACCTTTTCACGGACAAAGTGAATGTCCATTTCTATATGCTTAGTGCGTTGGTGCTGAACCGGATAACCAAAAAGGTAGATGGCACTAATATTATCACAATAAACCAAGGTTGCCTTCTGAATGGGACAATGAAGCTCTAAAAGCAAATTACGTAACTAACATGATTCCGAGACCACATTAGCTACCCCTCAATATTCAGCCTCGGCACTTGAGCGGGATAGAGTCGACTGACGCTTTGCAGACCAGGAGACCGGGTTATTTCCAAGAAATATACAATAGCCTGACGTAGACCGTCTGGTGTCGGGCCAACCACTCCAATCAGCATCTGTATACGAGACAAGTGTGGACGTCGAGGAAGGATATAAATGCAAACCATAGTCAAGTGTACCTTGAATATACCAAATGATGCGTTTGAGTGCATTCATGTGCTCAATTCTGGGATCATGTATGAACAAACACACCTGCTGGACAGCATATGTAATATCCGGTCTCATAAAGGTAAGATACGAAGGGCCCCTACAAGACTGCGATAGCGGGTCGGATCCTCGTAGGGTACATCGGTCGCGGCACTAAGCTTGGGCTTTGTATCAAATGGAGTGGAAGTAGACTTACAAGATGACATCACAGCCCTCTCGATGATCTCAGCTGCATACTTTCGTTGAGACAAGAACAATCCATCAGAATGACGAGTGACGACAATCCCCAAAAAGTAACTCAAGGGCCCTAAGTCTTTCATAGAAAACTCAGAGCTGAGCATGGTCATGATAGACCGGAGTAAGGCATCTGTAGAGGCAGTCAAAATGATATCATCCACATACAACAGAATGTAAGCCAAAGACGAACCCCGACGGTAGATGAACAAGGAATTATCTGATTTGCTGTGAGTGAACCCAATAGTCGAAACATAGTCAGCAAACCTTATATACAAGGCCCGTGGAGACTGCTTAAGTCCATATAAGGACTTCTTCAACAAACAAACATGATGAGGATGTTTGGGATCCCTGAATCCCAACGGCTGACGCATATAAATTGTTTCCTTGAGATCACCATGTAGGAAAGCATTCTTTACATCTAATTGATTAATAGGCCATGCTTTCGAAAGAGCCAAGCTGAGTACAGTGCGAATGGTAGCCGGCTTGACCACCGGACTAAATGTCTCACCACAATCCACCCCAACCTGTTGAGTCTTACCATCACCCACAAACCGCGCCTTATGTCGTGCGAACGAACCATCTGATTTTTCCTTGTGAGCAAAAATCCACATAGACCTAATAATATTAATACCAGAAGGACGGGGCACCAACTCCCACGTCTTATTATCAATAAGAGCATTATATTCATCGGTCATAGCAATTTTCCAATTTGAGTCATTTAATGCCGACACAGGAGTACGGGGTACGGATGACTTAAGAACATTAGAATTCAAATTAAAATGTCTCTTTGGTTTAAAAACAACATGCTGACTACGAGTGACTGGTCTATGACTGGAGGAAGAAGTGGGCGGATTTTGGGAATTTTCTGGGCTCGGGATGGATGGCCGGCGGTGGTGGGCTCGCGGCCCACGATGGTAAATCGACATCGGCGGACCAGCTCCGAATTGGGCTAGACTGGCCCAATCGCTGGAACTAATCCAGTGAGGGTAGTTTGTAACAGACTAGTAGGGCCAGCGGGCAGTGGGCCCGCTGGAGGATTTTGGGTGCGGGACATGTCCGAAAATGGTGAGTAATATACGGGGATATACCATCATCCAAAAAATTATACGAACTAGGCTCGGGAGTATGAACTTTAGTAAATGGAAATTGGGTTTCATCAAAAATTACATGACGATTAATGATGATTTTCTTGGAGGATAAATCAAAGCATTTGTAACCACGATGATTAGATGGATAACCCAAAAACACACACGGAGTAGACCGGCCTGAAGTTAACAGACAACACAATCACCGAAAAACCCAAAGATGAGAATAAGAAGGATTCTTATTATATAAAATCTAGAGGGGAGAAGAATATGTCAGACCTTTGGAAGGAATTATGTTAAGGAGATATGTCGTCATTTGAAGAGCATGATACCAGAAATATGGGGTACAGAAGCATGAATTAAGAGAGTGCGAACAATGTTATTTATGGAACGAATTTTGCGTTCGACTTTCCCATTTTGTGAAGATGTATGAGGACAAGAAAAATGAAAATTGATCTCATTATTAGCACAGAACTCCCGAAACACCCTATTGTCATACTCTTTTGCATTATCACACTGAATATTTTTTATTTCTCTTTCGAATTGTGTTCTAATGAATGCTCTAAATTTTTATGAAGACGGAAAACACTTGAGATTTATTTGCAATTGGAAACGTCCACAAAAATTTAGAATAATCATCCAAAAAGAGAACATAATACCGATGACCCAACGAACTTAGAATAAGAGGCGTCCATAGGTCGCTATGAATAATATCAAATGGCATTGAAGTATGAGAATTTGAGTCTACAAATGGCAACTTAACAATTTTTCCTAACGAACAAGATTGACAAATTGGAGTACGACTCGTACCCTTACAAGAAATAAAACTATTTTTATCTAAAACTGATAAAATAGAGGATCCCAGATGACCAAGACGAGCATGCCACAAGGAATGAGAAATGGTTGCAAATGCTGATGGCAAGGCTTGACTCGAGGGACTGAAACCGGGTGTGATAGGATAAAGATCTCCCCTACTATCACACCTCATTAGAGGACTCCCCGTCTTGAAATCCTTCACAGAGAAACCAAAAGGATCAAATTCAACATAAATGAAATTGTCAGTGATGAATTTTCGGACAGACACTAAGTTTTTAATCAATTTGGGGGCATGTAAAGTATTTTTCAAGATAAGGGGAGGATTGGGGGGAGATAGAATTTTATGACCATAACCCTAAATTGGAATCGAGTTACCATTACCGACAATTATACCATGAGGGTTGCTCAAATTGGCATAGGACGAGAGAGTACCTTGATCGAAAGTCATGTGTGTCGTTACGCCGGAATCCATATACCAATTTGGATCCGGTTGCGTCAACTCAAGTGTGTGCATTACGGCCTCAATGTCGGTGTGAGTAGATGTGGGGCCCACTACCGAGAATGCTTGTGTGGGCCGAGGCCCAAGTAGTCCACTCTGCGCCCGCCCGGTCGTAACGAAAAGCTGTGCCGCCGATCGTTGGGCTTGAAGGTATGTTGTCCAGCCCACTGCCCGCTGGAAGGGCCTGGATAATAGGGGTTGCTGGCCCACGGCCCATTGCCCCAGCCCCACTGCCATGGGCCCCACGGGCCGGGACCGAGGGAAGGAGACCCATCGCCGATCCGGATGGGGCCCACTGCCGGATTGCTGACCACCGGAACCGCCGCGTGTGCCCCTCGGTTTTTGTTATTATTCTTACGATTATTTTTGCCGCCACCATAAGTACGGTTTTGGCCTGAATTATCAACAAAACCTGAAGAATTTGTGGAGGACGTCATTAGGACGACGGGGCTTGCTCTGGTAGCCGCCGTTTTAGCCAAACCGGCTTCTTTCAAAGTAAGCATGAAGCGGGCTTGATAAAAAGCAGAAAGTGGGTTGCTTTGACGAAGGAGAGTCCCAACGCCATTATAAGCCTCAGAAAGATCGGCAACCAGTTGTAGAACCAGACGATTATTTATTACAGGTGCGTCAACGTTACGGAGGTGGTCCGCCAACTCCTTGAGTTTCTTGCAATATAAAAATACGTTTGGAAATTCTTCCATGCGAACTTGAGAGAATTCCTGCTCGAGTGTGACAACACGTGAATGTTGGTTATCTTGTAATATGTCACGCAATCTATTCCAGGTAGTCATAGCCATGGTATCCAGCTCAATAATCTTTGTAAGAGGTCAACCGAAATAGTGGAATAAATCCACTGGAGAACGGTAGCATCAAGAGTAATCCATAATTGAGGATCCTCCGCGGGAATAGGTGCAGCGGGAGGAATTATGTGATGGATGACTTGATGGGAGATAGCGTGAATTTTAAACAATTCTGCTCACGTTGCATATTGGACGTTTTCCGTCTCAATAACAATAGGGATGTTGTTCTTGATGTTAGAAATCATGAGGGCATGATGAAAATTTTTCTTAGACATATTGAAAGAACAAAGGGAGAGGAGGGGAAATTTGGGAATAGTAAGAGAGATTTTGAGAGCGGAAGAACAATTTGGTAAACCCGAGGGGGGGAGGTCTCGGCCGAGAGGAAGAACAAAACTTTGGGAGAGAGAAAATTTTATTTGACCTAGTCTCTTGATACCATGAAAGAAATAATCCCCTTCATTATTTTCATTACTTGAAAGGCTATATATACAAGTTACATAATAGGAGAGAATCATATTCCTATTCTATTCCTAAAACCTTATTCTATACATTTGTGGTAATGCACTAATTATGGTAATACACTACTAATTATATTACAACATTACCTAAACTATGATACTAAATATTTACCATAAATTACATTACCTAAATCAGCCAAAACCGAGAGCCATTTATGGGAGCAAATTCGAGACTCAATATACACAATATACACATGTATATTGTATGTATATTGTGTATATTTAACATTGCCATCGAGATTCTTGTTTCAATTTCGATTGTTCTTGACTTAAATGTTACCAATTTGTGACTGTTATCTTTAGCGGAACTTAGATAACTTCAAGATCTTTAAAATTTCTAGGAAATTTTGCTTCGAACTTTAATCAATCGTTCTAAAGCTCTGATACCATGAAATTGTTGGGGTCGAGATAATCAGGGTGTCATGCGGAATCTTATTATTGCAAACCTTGAATAATGATAAATCAGATGATAAAGAAAATATACTACAAGGCATAATATTCTAATATTGTTTGATCAATTGATCTACATATGGAAAAACTAATATAAAAGCATAAAACTATTGGGAGAATAATCTCCCCTAAACAAGACTCTTTAAACGATTACATTGTGGATGTTATTGTGTTATGTCTGAGAATAAAAGATATTCTATTTATAGAAGTCTAAAAACTTCTCCTACAAGAAAAGGATAAATATGGTAGAGTTCTTTTCTACAAAGAAAATATTTTTCACCAAAAAATCATTTTTGAAGTAAAATACAATTATAGTAAAATTCAAATAAGGTAGGAAATTCATAACAAATCCTAACAAATCTCCCCTTGCCTTAATTTTCTGTCAAAATAATCTTGATTCTCCATTTTCGTATAATCTTCATCACTGCTGCAATGGAGCCCTTGCGGTTAAAAGTATTGGAACCCTTTCGGGTTAAAAGTTCTTTTTGGAGCCCTTTCGGGTTAAAAGTGTTGGAGCCCTTGCGGGTTAAAAATGAGCCCTTTGCATGGTTAAAAATGAGCCATTCGCACGGTTAAAACTGAGTCATTCCGCATGGTGCCCTGATTATTTCGATCCCAACAAGTTTGTTGAACCATTAGCTTTGAACCATTGACTTTGATACCACTTGTTGGGGTCGAGATAATCAAGGCGTCATGCGGAAGCTTATAATTACAAACCTTAAATGACGATAATCAGATGACAAAGAAAATATACTAAAAAGCATAATATTCTAATATTGTTTGATTAATTGATCTACATATGAAAAAACTAATATAAAATCTTATTGGGAGAATAATCTCCCCTAAACAAGACTCTTTAAACGACTACATTGTGGATGCTATTGTATTATGTATGAGAACAAAAGATATTCTATTTGTAGAAGTCTAAAACTTCTCCTACAAGAAAAAGGATAAATATGGTAGAGTTCTTTTCTACAAAGAAAATCTTTTCCACCAAAAAATCATTTTTAAAGTAAAACACAATTATATTTGAATCCAAATAAGATATAAAATTTAGATCAAATCCTAACATAAATCATTAGAACTCCATGAATGAGTTCTTTGAATAAACAGGATTGAGCAAGAAGAAAGAATGCAGAAGGAAGAAGAAGAAGAAATTAGAAGAGGAAAGAGTAGAAATTAAGATTCTTATTCAATATAATCTTCAAGCTTACATATGTAGTGAAATATGTGGATATTTATACACATATAGATCACTAATGATTAGACTAACTGCCTCTCTAATTCCCAATTGGATTAGTAGTTAATACTAACACATTCTTAACTAACTTCGAACTAATAAATGGACACTGTATATTTACAGAACTACACTCCAGTCTTCATGTTTTATTTTCTTCAACAGAGACTAACAATTAGGTGACACCGGGCAAGTTGATGTGGCCGGTCACGGGTCTTGCTTGGTTCACAGCTTCTGGAGGCGAAGACATGGACCTGGGTAAGCATGATCGAGTTTGAGTTACCTGACGGGTGGAAAGAAGCTCAATGGGCGGCCGTTACAGAAGATCACGGGATTCCCTCCAAGCGTTATTTGATCATTATGACATGCATTCATTCGTCATTAAGAGTTGTGATTTGTAGACGTGTTCTTCATGGTTCAGCTATATATAGAGAACTTTGCTTTCATTGTAACACATTCTGAATTACGCAAGAAAACAAGTATAGCAAAAATCCTTAACAATTTATTTGAGATTTCTTGTTCTATATTGTGTTTTCAAGCTCAGTCAGGAGACTTCTCTGGCGACTTGAACTTACGACTTAAAGAAATAATCCTCTTGATTATTTCCATTAATAGAAAGGCTATATATACAAGTTACATATTTCCATAATAGAAGAATCCTATTCCTATTCTACTCCTAAAACCTTATTCTACTTGGATACTAAATATACAATTATGTTAAGTGTACAAGTCTAATTAAGGTAACTTTTACACTACAATATTACATCAATATACACACCTAATATACTGCCCTGCCCGTGATGGGCTGATGGGCTGATGGGCCAATCCCGAGATGAGCTGGTCTGCCCGTGACATTCCTAAAGGACCTGTAATATACACTATGTATACCAAGTGTATATCACGGGTATATACCTTGTTTAACACACCCCCGCAGTCATAGCGGGCGGTCTTCGAACGCTGAGATTGTCCCTAAAATCTTTAAAAAAGACCGCGGGAAGACCCTTTGTAAAGATGTCTGCAATTTGATATCTCGACGGGACATGGCATACGCGAACGTCACCACGAGCAACCTTTTCACGGACAAAGTGAATGTCCATTTCGATATGCTTAGTGCGTTGGTGCTGAACCGGATTACCAAAAAGGTAGATGGCACTAATATTATCACAATAAACCAAGGTTGCCTTCTGAATGGGACAATGAAGCTCTAAAACCAAATTACGTAACCAACATGATTCCGAGACTACATTAGCTACCCCTCAATATTCAGCCTCGGCACTTGAGCGGGATAGAGTCGACTGACGCTTTGCAGACCAGGAGACCGGGTTGTTGCCAAGAAACATATAATAGCCTGACGTAGACCGTCTGGTGTCGGGCCAACCACCCCATTCAGCATCTATATACGAGACAAGTGTGGACGTCGAGGAAGGATATAAATGCAAATCATAGTCAAGTGTACCTTGAATATACCGAATGATGCGTTTGAGTGCATTCATGTGCTCAATTCTGGGATCATGCATGAACAAACACACCTGCTGGACAGCATATGTAACATCCGGTCTCGTAAAGGTAAGATACTGAAGGGCCCCTGCAAGACTGCGATAGCGGGTCGGATTCTCGTAGGGTACGTCGGTCGCGGCACTAAGCTTGGGCTTTGTATCAAGTGGAGTGGAAGTGCACTTACAAGATGACATCCCAGCCCTCTCGAAGATCTCAGCTGCATACTTTCATTGAGACAAAAACAATCCATCGGAATGACAAGCGACGACAATCCCCAAAAAGTAACTCAAGGGCCCTAAGTCTTTCATAAGGAGATATAGCCATTTGAAGAGCATGATGCCAAAAATATGGGGGTACGGAAGCATGAATTAAGAGAGTGCGGACAATGTTATTTATGGAACGAATTTTGCATTCGGCTTTCCCATTTTGTGAAGATGTGTGAGGACAAGAAAAATGAAAATTAATCCCATTATTAGCACAGAACTCCCGAAACACCCCATTGTCATATTCTTTGCCATTATCACACTGAATATTTTTTATTTCTCGTTCGAATTGGGTTCTAATGAATGCTCTAAATTTTAAGAAGACGGAAAACACTTGAGATTTATTTGCAATAGAAAACGTCCATAAAAACTTAGCACAATCATCCAAAAAAAGAACATAATACCGATGACCCAAAGAACTCAGAACAGGAGACGTCCATAGGTCGCTATGAATAATATCAAATGGCATTAAAGTATGAGAATTTGAGTCTACAAATGGCAACCTAACAATTTTTTTCTAAAGAACAAGACTGACAATTTGGAGTACTATACGTACCCTTGCATGAAATAAAATTATTTTTATGTAATGACGACAAAATAGAAGATCCCGGATGACCAAGCCGAGCATGCCACAAGGAAGGAGCAAGGGTTGCAAACGCTGACGGCAAGGCTAGAGTCGATGGACTGAAACCGGGTGTGATAGGATAAAGATCTCCTCTACTATCACACCTCATGAGAGGACTCCCCGTCGTGAAATCCTTCACAAAAAAACCAAAAGGATCAAATTCTACAGAAAATGAATTGTCAGTGGTGAATTTTCGGATAGACACTAAGTTTTTAATCAATTTGGGGGCATGTAAAGTACTTTTCAAGATAAGGGGAGGATTGGGGTGAGACAAAGTTTTATGACCATAACCCTAAATTGGAATAGATTTACCATTACCGACAATTATACCACGAGGGTTGCTCAAATTGGAATAAGACGAGAGAGTACCTTAATCGGAAGTCATGTGTGTCGTCCCGCCGGTGTCCATGTACCAATTCGGATCTGGTTGCGTCAACCCAAGCGTGTTCATTGCGGCCTCAATGTCGGTGTGAGTAGATGTGGGGCCCACTGCCGAGAATGCTTGTGTGGGTCGAGGTCCAAGCAGTCCACCCTGCTGTCCCGCCCCGATCTTTGAACCGAGAAGATGAAGGCCGATTGTTGGGCACCGAATTGGGGTTGTCCACCACCGCCCGTTGGAAGGCCCCGGAAAATAGGGGATGTTGGGCCACGGCCCATTGCCCCAGCTCTCCTGCCATAGGCCCCACAGCTGGGATCAGTAGGGAGGAGGCCCACTGTTGATTGGACGGGGCCCACTGCCGGACTGTTGACCACTGGAACCACCATCGGAATCGCCGCGTTTGCCCCCGCGGTTTTGCTATTATTCTTACGATTATTTTTACTGCCACCATGAGCACGTTTTTGGCCCGAAATATCAACAAAACTAGAAGAATTTGTGGAGGACTTCATCAGGACTACAGGGCTTGCTCCGGTAGCCGTCTTCATAGCCAAACCGGCTTCTTCCAAAGTAAGCATGGAGCGGGCTTGATAAAAAGCGGGAAGTGGATTGCTTTGACGAAGGAGAGTGTCAACGCCATTATAGGCCTCAGAAAGGCCGGCACCCGATTGTAGAACCAGATGATTATTTGTCACAGGTGCGCCAACGTTACGGAGTTGGTCCGCCAATTTTCATCCGTGTAATATGTCACGCAATCTATTCCAGGTAGTCATAGCTGTAGTGTCCGGCTCAATGATCGTCTGTAAGAGGTCAACCGAAATAATGGAATAAATCCACTGGAGAACGGTAGCATCAAGAGTAATCCATAACTGAGGATCCTCCGTGGGAATAGGTGCAATGGGAGGAATTATGTGATGGATGACTTGATGGGAGATAGCGTGAATTTTAAATAATTACGCCGTCGCATATTGGACATTTTCCATCTCAAGAACAATAGGAATGTTGTTCTTGATGTTAGAATCCATGAGGGCAGGATGAAAATTGTTCTTAGACATAACGAAAGAACAAAGGGAGAGGAGGGGAAATTTGAGAAGAGTGGAGGTAAATAATATTGTGAATTCCGGTGAAGGGGGACGAAAAACTGAGACGTTTGTGGCCGAGAAAGGAACAAAAAATCGAGAGCAAAGGCGGAAGCAAGACCTAGTCTCTTGATACCATGAAAGAAATAATCCCCTTAATTATTTTCATTAATAGAAAGGCTATATATACAAGTTACATATTTCCATAATAGGAGAATCATATTCCTATTCTACTCCTAAAACCTTATTCTACTTGGATACTAAATATACAATTATGTTAAGTGTACAAGTCTAATTAAGGTAACTTTTACACTACAATATTACATCAATATACACACCTAATATACTGCCCTGCCCGTGATGGGCTGATGGGCCAATCCCGAGATGGGCTGGTCTGCCCGTGACATTCCTAAAGGACCTATGATATACATTATGTATACCAAGTGTATATCACGGGTATATACCTTGTTTAACACACCCCCGCAGTCATAGCGGGCGGTCTTCGAACGCTGAGATTGTCCCTAAAATCTTTAAAAAAGACCGCGGGAAGACCCTTTATAAAGATGTCTGCAATTTGATATCTCGACGGGACATGGCATACGCGAACGTCACCACGAGCAACCTTTTAACGGACAAAGTGAATGTCCATTTCGATATGCTTAGTGCGTTGGTGCTGAACCGGATTACCAAAAAGGTAGATGGCACTAATATTATCACAATAAACCAAGGTTGCCTTCTGAATGGGACAATGAAGCTCTAAAAGCAAATTACGTAACCAACATGATTCCGAGACTACATTAGCTACCCCTCAATATTCAGCCTCGGCACTTGAGCGGGATAGAGTCGACTGACGCTTTGCAGAACAGGAGATCGGGTTGTTGCCAAGAAACATATAATAGCCTGACGTAGACCGTCTGGTGTCGGGCCAACCACCCCAATCAGCATCTATATATAAGACAAGTGTGGACGTCGAGGAAGGATATAAATGCAAACCATAGTCAAGTGTACCTTGAATATACCGAATGATGCGTTTGAGTGCATTCATGTGCTCAATTCGGGATCATGCATGAACAAACACACATGCTTGGGACAGATATGTAACATCCGGTCTCGTAAAGGTAAGATATCGAAGGGCCCCGCAAGATCGCGATAGCGGGTCGGATTCTCGTAGGGTACGTCGGTCGCGGCACTAAGCTTGGGCTTTGTATCAAGTGGAGTGGAAGTGCACTTACAAGATGACATCCCACCCTCTCGAAGATCTCAAATTTGTATACTTTCATTGAGACAAAAACAATCCATCGGAATGACGAGTGATGACAATCCCCAAAAAGTAACTCAAGGGCCCTAAGTCTTTCATAAGGAGATATAGCCATTTGAAGAGCATGATGCCAAAAATATGGGGGTACGGAAGCATGAATTAAGAGAGTGCGGACAATGTTATTTATGGAACGAATTTTGCATTCGGCTTTCCCATTTTGTGAAGATGTATGAGGACAAGAAAAATGAAAATTGATCCCATTATTAGCACGAAACTCCCGAAACACCCCATTGTCATATTCTTTGCCATTATCACACTGAATATTTTTTATTTCTCGTTCGAATTGGATTCTAATGAATGCTCTAAATTTTAAGAAGACGGAAAACACTTGAGATTTATTTGCAATCGGAAACGTCCATAAAAACTTAAAACAATCATCCAAAAAAAGAACATAATACCGATGACCCAATGAATTCAGAACAGGAGACGTCCATAGGTCGCTATGAATAATATCAAATGGCATTAAAGTATGAGAATTTGAGTCTACAAATGGCAACCTAACAATTTTTTTCTAAAGAACAAGACTGACAATTTGGAGTACTATTCGTACCCTTGCATGAAATAAAATTATTTTTATGTAATGACGACAAAATAGAAGATCCCGGATGACCAAGCCGAGCATGCCATAAGGAAGGAGCAAGGGTTGCAAACGCTGACGGCAAGGCTAGAGTCGATGGACTGAAACCGGGTGTGATAGGATAAAGATCTCATCTACTATCACACCTCATGAGAGGACTCCCCATCTTGAAATCCTTCACAAAAAAACCAAAATGATCAAATTCTACAGAAAATGAATTGTCAGTGGTGAATTTTCGGATAGACACTAAGTTTTTAATCAATTTGGGGGCATGTAAAGTATTTTTCAAGATAAGGGGAGGATTGGGGTGAGACAAAGTTTTATGACCATAACCCTAAATTGGAATAGATTTACCATTACCGACAATTATACCACGAGGGTTGCTCAAATTGGAATAAGACGAGAGAGTACCTTAATCGGAAGTCATGTGTGTCGTCCCGCCGGTGTCCATGTACCAATTCGGATCTGGTTGCGTCAACCCAAGCGTGTTCATTGTGGCCTCAATGTCGGTGTGAGTAGGTGTGGGGCCCACCGCCGAGAATGCTTGTGTGGGTCGAGGTCCAAGTAGTCCACCCTCGCCGCCCCGCCCGATCTTTGAACCGAGAAGATGAAGGCGATTGTTGGGCCGAATTGGGGTTGTCCAGCCCACTGCCCGTTGGAAGGCCCTGGAAAATAGGGGATGTTGGGCCACGGCCCATTGCCCCGCCTCTCATTGCCATAGGCCCCACATTTGGGATCGGTAGGGAGGAGGCCCACCGTTGGTCGGACGGCCCACCGCCGGACCGTTGACCACCGGAACCACCATCGGAATCGCCGCGTTTGCCCCCGCGGTTTTTGCTATTATTCTTACGATTATTTTTGCTGCCACCATGAGCACGTTTTTGGCCCGAAATATCAACAAAACTAGAAGAATTTGTGGAGGACTTCATCAGGACTACAGGGCTTGCTCCGGTAGCCGTCTTCATAGCCAAACCGGCTTCTTCCAAAGTAAGCATGGAGCGGGCTTGATAAAAAGCGGGAAGTGGATTGCTTTGACGAAGGAGAGTGTCAACGCCATTATAGGCCTCAGAAAGGCCGGCACCCAATTGTAGAACCAGATGATTATTTGTCACAGGTGCGCCAACGTTACGGAGTTGGTCCGCTAATTTTCATCCTTGTAATATGTCACGCAATCTATTCCAGGTAGTCATAGTTGTAGTGTCCGGCTAAATGATCGTCTGTAAGAGGTCAACCGAAATAATGGAATAAATCCACTGGAGAACGGTAGCATCAAGAGTAATCCATAACTGAGGATCCTCCGTGGGAATAGGTGCAGCGGGAGGAATTATGTGATGGATGACTTGATGGGAGATAGCGTGAATTTTAAATAATTCTGCCCACGTCGCATATTAGACATTTTCCATCTCAAGAACAATAGGAATGTTGTTCTTGATGTTAGAATCCATGAGGGCAGGATGAAAATTGTTCTTAGACATAACGAAAGAACAAAGGGAGAGGAGGGGAAATTTGAGAAGAGTGGAGGTAAATAATATTGTGAATTCCGGTGAAGGGGGACGAAAAACTGAGACGGTTGTGGCCGAGAAAGGAACAAAAAATCGAGAGCAAAGGCGGAAGCAAGACCTAGTCTCTTGATACCATGAAAGAAATAATCCCCTTAATTATTTTCATTAATAGAAAGGCTATATATACAAGTTACATATTTCCATAATAGGAGAATCATATTCCTATTCTACTCCTAAAACCTTATTCTACTTGGATACTAAATATACAATTATGGTAAGTGTACAAGTCTAATTAAGGTAACTTTTACACTACAATATTACATCAATATACACACCTAATATACTGCCCTGCCCGTGATGGGCTGATGGGCCAATCCCGAGATGGGCTAGTCTGCCCGTGACATTCCTAAAGGACCTATGATATACATTATGTATACCAAGTGTATATCACGGGTATATACCTTGTTTAACACACCCCCGCAGTCATAGCGGGCGGTCTTCGAACGCTGAGATTGTCTCTAAAATCTTTAAAAAAGACCGCGGGAAGACCCTTTGTAAAGATGTCTGCAATTTGATATCTCGACGGGACATGGCTTACGCGAACGTCACCACGAGCAACCTTTTAACGGACAAAGTGAATGTCCATTTCGATATGCTTAGTGCGTTGGTGCTGAACCGGATTATCAAAAAGGTAGATGGCACTAATATTATCACAATAAACCAAGGTTGCCTTCTGAATGGGACAATGAAGCTCTAAAACCAAATTACGTAACCAACATGATTCCGAGACTACATTAGCTACCCCTCAATATTCAGCCTCGGCACTTGAGCGGGATAGAGTCGGCCCGACGCTTTGCGGACCGGAGACCGGTTGTTGCCAAGAAACATATAATAGCCGACGTAGACCATCTGGTGTCGGGCCAACCACCCCAATCAGCATCTATATATGAGACAAGTGTGGACGTCGAGGAAGGATATAAATGCAAACCATAGTCAAGTGTACCTTGAATATACCGAATGATGCGTTTGAGTGCATTCATGTGCTCAATTCTGGGATCATGCATGAACAAACACACCTGCTGGACGGCATATGTAACATCCGGTCTCGTAAAGGTAAGATACTGAAGGGCCCCTGCAAGACTGCGATAGCGGGTCGGATTCTCGTAGGGTACGTCGGTCGCGGCACTAAGCTTAGGCTTTGTATCAAGTGGAGTGGAAGTGCACTTACAAGATGACATCCCAGCCCTCTCGAAGATCTCAGCTGTATACTTTCATTGAGACAAAAACAATCCATCGGAATGACGAGTGACGACAATCCCCAAAAAGTAACTCAAGGGCCCTTAGTCTTTCATAAGGAGATATAGCCATTTGAAGAGCATGATGCCAAAAATATGGGGGTACGGAAGCATGAATTAAGAGAGTGCGGACAATGTTATTTATGGAACGAATTTTGCATTCGGCTTTCCCATTTTGTGAAGATGTATGAGGACAAGAAAAATGAAAATTGATCCCATTATTAGCACAGAACTCCCGAAACACCCCATTGTCATATTCTTTGCCATTATCACATTGAATATTTTTTATTTCTCGTTCGAATTGGATTCTAATGAATGCTCTAAATTTTAAGAAGACGGAAAACACTTGAGATTTATTTGCAATCGGAAACGTCCATAAAAACTTAAAACAATCATCCAAAAAAAGAACATAATACCGATGACCCAATGAATTCAGAACAGGAGACGTCCATAGGTCGCTATGAATAATATCAAATGGCATTAAAGTATGAGAATTTGAGTCTACAAATGGCAACCTAACAATTTTTTTCTAAAGAACAAGACTGACAATTTGGAGTACTATTCGTACCCTTGCATGAAATAAAATTATTTTTATGTAATGACGACAAAATAGAAGATCCCGGATGACCAAGCCGAGCATGCCATAAGGAAGGAGCAAGGGTTGCAAACGCTGACGGCAAGGCTAGAGTCGATGGAATGAAACCGGGTGTGATAGGATAAAGATCTCATCTACTATCACACCTCATGAGAGGACTCCCCGTCTTGAAATCCTTCACAAAAAAACCAAAATGATCAAATTCTACAGAAAATGAATTGTCAGTGGTGAATTTTCGGATAGACACTAAGTTTTTAATCAATTTGGGGGCATGTAAAGTACTTTTCAAGATAAGGGGAGGATTGGGGTGAGACAAAGTTTTATGACCATAACCCTAAATTGGAATAGATTTACCATTACCGACAATTATACCACGAGGGTTGCTCAAATTGGAATAAGACGAGAGAGTACCTTAATCGGAAGTCATGTGTGTCGTCCCGCCGGTGTCCATGTACCAATTCGGATCTGGTTGCGTCAACCCAAGCGTGTTCATTGTGGCCTCAATGTCGGTGTGAGTAGGTGTGGGGCCCACTGCCGAGAATGCTTGTGTGGGTCGAGGTCCAAATAGTCCACCCCGTTGCCCCCCCCGCGTCTTTGAACCGAGAAGATGAAGAGGTGATTGTTGGGCTCGAATTGGGGTTGTCCGACCCCGGCCGCCGTTGGAAGGCCCCGGAAAATAGGGGATGTTGGGCCACGGCCCATTGCCCCGCTCTCGCCATAGGCCCCACAACGGGATCGGTAGGGAGGAGGCCCACCGTTGACCGGACGGGGCCCACCGCCGGACCGTTGACCACCGGAACCACCACCGGAACCGCCGCGTTTGCCCCGCGGTTTTTGCTATTATTCTTACGATTATTTTTGCCGCCACCATGAGCACGTTTTTGGCCCGAATTATCAACAAAACTCGAAGAATTTGTGGAGGACTTCATCGGGACTACGGGGCTTGCTCCGTAGCCGTCTTCTTAGCCAAACCGGCTTCTTCCAAAGTAAGCATGGAGCGGGCTTGATAAAAAGCGGGAAGTGGATTGCTTTGACGAAGGAGAGTGTCAACGCCATAATAGGCCTCGAAAGGCCGCACCCAATTGTAGAACCGGATGATTATTTGTCACAGTGCGCCAACGTTACGGAGTTGGTGCGCCAACGTTACGAGTTGGTCCGCCAACTCCTTGAGTTTCTTGCAATATGCGGACACGTTTGGAAATTCTTCCATGCGAACTTGAGAGAATTCTGCTCGAGTATGACAACACGTGAATGTTGGTTATCTTGGAATATGTCACGCAATCTATTTCAGGTAGCCATAGCCGTAGTGTCCGGCTAAATGATCGTATGTAAGAGGTCAACCGAAATAATGGAATAAATCCACTGGAGAACGGTAGCATCAAGAGTAATCCATAACTGAGGATCCTCCGCGGGAATAGGTGCAGCGAGAGGAATTATGTGATGGATGACTTGATGGGAGATAGCGTGAATTTTAAATAATTCTGCCCACGTCGCATATTGGACATTTTCCATCGCAAGAACAATAGGAATGTTGTTCTTGATGTTAGAATCCATGAGGGCAGGATGAAAATTGTTCTTAGACATAACGAAAGAACAAAGGGAGAGGAGGGGAAATTTTAGAAGAGTGGAGGTAAATAATATTGTGAATTCCGGTGAAGGGGGACGAAAAACTGAGACGATTGTGGCCGAGAAAGGCACAAAAAATCGAGAGCAAACGCGGAAGCAAGACCTAGTCTCTTGATACCATGAAAGAAATAATCCCCTTGATTATTTTCATTAATAGAAAGGCTATATATACAAGTTACATATTTCCATAATAGGAGAATCATATTCCTATTCTACTCCTAAAACCTTATTCTACTTGGATACTAAATATACAATTATGGTAAGTGTACAAGTCTAATTAAGGTAACTTTTACACTACAATATTACATCAATATACACACCTAATATACTTGCTCGCCCGTGATGGGGTGATGGGCCAATCCCGAGATGGGGGTCTGCCGCCCGTGACATTCCTAAAGGACTCGTGATATACACTATGTATACCAAGTGTATATCACGGGTATATACCTTGTTTAACAACTACGTCACTGGAATCCAAGCTACCTTGTTTCCAATAATATTAGATCTAATTTCTTAGCTTTTTTTGTTTAATTTGATCATTTCATCTGCGTATCCATAAACCATGTATATAATTTAATCGTATTATTTTGTGGGTAAACAATAGAACATACAAAAAATTTCCTGGGAATAATCATGAATTACCCATTATCTATGAAGTTGAGAATTTACCATGAGTTACTTGTAAAGTCTAGCGTGCATGCAACCTTAAAAGGATCCATTTAGCAATTGAACCATTAAATCACTTTACTACTTATATTCAGAATAAAATTTCAAAAAGGGCGGTGTCGTCATTGATGAGATAAGTTTGATGAGGTCATGGTCCATTAATTTGTGTATAACACATATTTTTATTTTTGCTAATAAAGAAATGTTGCAGTACAAATAAATTGTTCTAGAATTATTCAATTTTTTGAAGTGCATGAACCCAATAGCTCAAGATTCTGTTCATACGACCTCTAGATTAGCATTATTATTGTTTTTTAGTGGTGTGATTATTCTCCTTAAAAGGATAAAGGAAGGCTTTCTTCTTTCCTTTGACTTAATTTATGGAGAGAAATCCTCTTACTTTTTAGAATTTCTTAAACCAAAATTAAAAAGATGGTAGATAGTAGTTGGCTTCCATATTTCTAAATGGGAAATTTGTCCCTAAAATTGTCTCCATTATTGAGATTTGATTTTATATGTCATTAACATAGACATTTTGCATGCAATTCTGATGATCAATTGATTCTAGATTTTGTTAATCTGAGAGAATAGATAAAGGACAGATTTGGTCCCATGGGATATGCTAAAATTTATTTGCAAGCAAATTTTTCTCAAGTTAAAAAAATAAACCCCAATCACAAAATAAATAAATAAAAAGTGATTTTATTTAAGAGTAAAGGTGCAAATATATCCCTCAACGTTGCGATTTAGAGTAGATATATCCCTCATTAAAAAAGTGGTTGAAATATACCTCTGTTGTTACAAAATGGTGCAAATATACTCATGATGTTACACAAATGATGCAAATATACCCTTTTCGCTGACATAATTTTTCTAAAAATCATTTAACTTATTTTTTAAATTAGAAAAAGTGTCTTATTGCTTTTAAAAAGTCTACCCATTTTTTTATAGACATTTTTTCTAAAGCCCCGTGGCATTTTTTTATTAAAAAATAAGCTAAATGATTTTTTAAACAAATTCCGTCAGCAAAAATGGTATATTTGCATCATTTTATAACGGCAGTGTATATATCCACCACTTTAACGAGCGATATATCTTCTCTAAATCGCAAAGTTGAGGGGTATATTTGCACCTTTCCTCTTTTATTTATTAAGATTGTGAATATAATTTCGTGTATTCACTTGATTCTTCTCTTTTAAATTTTTTCTGTAATTCGAGGGTCATTAGTAGCGCATTTCTCGCAAGTAGAATGATGTAGATCTACTTGTTAAGTATTTGATCATCAATAATGTTAAGTAGCACTTGATATTTTGAGTTGATCTCAAAGAAGAACGCATCTTGATCATTTCGGTTTTGAGAAAGATATTATTTGATATCTTAATCTCTTGATATTTGAGATGCCTCCCTGAATCTTTTGTGAATATTAAAAAAATAATGGTGTATTTAAGATGTTTATTCAATGAAATATGCACTTTGAGGCGAGCTAGGCCATTGGGTGAAATTACCTCCAAAAAATAATCGAAGGAATCCTACCATTTGAGGAATATGGATTGAGCTCGCCCTTAATCTTAAATTGAGTAAAATTTTAATGTCCACGTACTTATCATGATAACATGAAAAAATCAAATTCAAAAAGTTTTTCATTACTTTCTCTCTTTCAAAATATTTGTCTTATTTTTCTCTTTTTTTATTTAAACGGAAAAAGTACCACTTCTTCCGTTTCAAAATGTTTGTTAATTTTGATTTAGTACAAAATTTAAGAAAGTAAAAAAGACTTTTAAATCTTATAATCTTAAATTAAATATATATAAAATATATAAAAATAATTCTTAATATTATGATCTTAAACATACTAAGTGAAAAATTAAAATTAAAGAATTGGAGCCCACATGCCCGGTAGCAAGTGACTACCCACACAAGTAGAAAGAAAGCAAAGTAATTGCTTATCTATCCCACTAACACCCCCACCCCACACCCCCACTGAAAACAAAAACTCCATTTCCTCCTCCAAACACAACATAAATTCACAGTTCTCTGTCTCACTTCACCACTCTTTCTCAATATTTGCCCCATTACTCGTCCAAATATACTAATCCAATCCACTCCAAAATTTAGCTCTGTGAAATTCTGTAATTTTTTCTTCTCAACAATTTATTACTCACCAGCTTGTCAGAAATGGAAATACAGAGGCTGAGCCACAAAAACAAAGCAAAATCAAGAATCCCACCTACAAGAGGTCAGATTAAAGTTAGAATTTTCAAGAAATTAGTGAAATCAGTGGCTTCAATTTTTATGATGACTGGTAATTTGGAAAAGAAAAACAGAGGAAATGGAGGTTGCTTTGGTCCACTACCCGTCCACTCAGTTGAAACTTTAGTACCAACAAGAATAGGGATGGAGTGTTAATTGACAAGTATCATTAATCAGATGTCTCGAGTTTGAATACTATTTGATTACTAAATCGGCTTTATTAGAACCACTTCACTACTAACATGAAAGTTTCCGACGCAAATTCAAATTTAATCGGCCAAATCCATTCAGTTGAAACTTCAATTGAAAGTACTACGAAAACTTCACTTCCCAGCTAGATTTATGACGTCTGCTTCTATTCGTAGTGTGATTTTAGTCCATTGTCGTCTTCTTTTTTTGAAATGTTTTTTTTAACATGGTGTGCAGTTTATTTCATCAATATTGTTGTACAACTACATTCTTTTTAGTACTACTTCCTTTTGGTAGGTATAAATAATCTTTTTACTCCCTTCATTTCATTTTTTGTTTTAAAAATAAAATTCAATTTTATAATTTTATATTAAATGTATCATTCTTATACGGGTGTCTTTTTAGAATTATATTGAAATGTTAAAATTAAAATTTATAGAAAACAATGTTTTTCTAACAGATTAAAAAAATGAAGACGGAAACGGAAAGGCATACACGGTTTATTCGGTGCGTATTTGAACTATTTTTGTTCTAATTATCCACTGAACTGGAAATTCTTATAGTCTTCACCTTCTAACCGGGACATAAATAAGGGAGTGAATTCACTCGCGAGATTAATAAAAAAATAATAGATCAACTTCCAAATGAAGTATATTTCAATAAATTATGTGAATCTTATAATTCTAAAATTAAATTTGTATAAGGGAGTGTTCCTTAGAACCAAACTGAAATTAAAACTTTACTTAATATAGAAAGATAATGTTGTTTTTAAATATATTTAAATGAAATAAGACGCAAACTAAAATAACTGTGGGAGTAATACTTTTGGTACTATAGAAATATTAGATCAGTTCTTGTAATCTATACGGGCCCTTAGTATATAAAGTAATTCGATATTAGTGTAGGTGAAAGTAGACATATACTCTATGAAATTAGTTGAGATGTTCACAAATTGATCATAACACCATGATTTAGAAACTTTATCTCTTTGATTTTACTAAAACATCTTTCAAATTCATTTATGAATTAACTTTTATAAGATTGTTCTGCAATTTTTTTTGTATTATTGAGTTATTTTAAGAGTCAATCCCACGTTACCTCCTAACATTAAGGGTTGGGGAACAATACCGTCTTCACATATTGAATGAGAATGAGTGCAAAGGCGGGGATAAGAAGTTAAATAGGCTCGCCAAGATGAGAGAGAGGAAGTCTCACGACCTGGACCAAGTGAAGTGCATCAAGGATGAGAATGACGAAGTGTTGATAGATGAGGCGCGCATTAGACGGAGATGACATACGTACTTCCATAAGCTCTTGAATGGAGAAGGAGACAGAGATATCATGCTGGGGTAGTTACAGCATTCCGAGAGCCATAGAGATTTTGAGTATCATAGGCGCATATAGGTTACAGAGGTTAGGGAGGTTATCCGTAAGATGAGGAAGGGGAGAGCGATTGGGCCAGATGATATCCCGGTAGACTTTTGAAAGAGCGGAGGTGAGGCAGGTATGGAGTGGATGACTAGGTATTTAATGTCATAATTAGGATTACTAAGATGTCAGATGAATGTAGGTGGAGTATAATGGTTCAGTTGTACAAAAATAATGGCGATATTCAGAACCACAATAACTATAGGGGTATCAAGCTGCTAAGCCACACCATGAAAGTTAGAGAGAGGATGAGAAGGGACGTATCGATACCTGAAAACTAATTCGGATTCATGCCATGGCGATCGACTACAGAAGCTATTCATTTTGTTAGGAGATTGTTGGAGCATTATAGAGACAAAAAGAAAGACTTACATATGGTGTTCATTAACCTAGAAAATAAATATGATAGAGTCCTCCAGGAGGTCCTTTGGAGATGCTTGGAGTTTAGAGGTGTACCTGTGGATTACATCAGGTAAATTATGGACATATACGAGGGTGCCAAGACCCGGGTTAGAACAGTGAAAGGGGACCTAGAGCACTATCCGATTGTGATGGGGTTTCACCAAGGACCATCCCTTAGCCTTTTTCTATTTGCCTGAGTGATTGACGAATTGGCGCGGCATATTCAAGAGGAGGTATCGTGGTGTATGTTATTTGTAGATGATATAATTTTGATTGATGAGATGCGTAGTGTAGGTAACGATAGGCTGGAAGTTTGGAGAACGAACCTTGAATCTAAAGGTTTCATGTTAAGCATGACTAAGACGGAGTACATGAACTATAAGTTCAGTAATAAGATGCCCGAGAAGGATGTGGAAGTGAAGATCGAGGCACAAGTTATACCTAAAAGAGGAAACTTCAAACACCTCGGGTCCATAATACAAGGGGACGGTGTGATTGATGATGATGTCGCAAACCGTATTAGAGCAGGGTGGATGAAATGAAGGCTCGCCTCTGGGGTACTTTGCGATGAGAAAGTGTCGCCTAGGCTGAAAGGTAAATTCTACAGAGTGGTGGTTAGACCAACATTATTGTATGGGGCAGAATGTTGGTCAGTTAAGGATTGTCACGTTCAAACGATGCATGTGGCGGAGATGATGATGCTCATATGTATGTGTGGTCATACAAGACAATGTTGGATTATCCTCTGTGGCAGACAAAATGAAAGAGGTGTGACTAAGATGGTTTGAGCATGTGATGAGGAGGTGTGAGTATGCGCCAGTTCGAAGGTGCGAGAGATCGGTGGTCCCAGGAGTTATGAGAGGTAGAGGTAGATCGAAAAAGAATTGGGAGGGGTGATTAGACAGGATATGACACAACTTCAGCTGACTTAGGACATGACCGAAGATTTGGAGATCGAGGACTAGGATAGAAGGTTAGTAAGTAGTTGATTTTTGTCGTGATGTGTGTGAGAGATGTGGAGGGCTAGCCTCTCCATCTCATCTTCTCCTTGGTTTAGTAGTAGTATTTCGGTATTACTCTTATGTGTGTATTTTTTCTATTTGTCTTAGTAGTAGTATTTCAGTATTATTCTTTTGTGTGTATTACTCTATTTATTCTTTATCTGGATATTTTGATGTCTTATTTTCTTTTATCCTACATTGACTATATTCTTTATGAGACGATGGTCTACCGCAAACAACTATCTCGCCTCACAAAGATAGAGGTAAAGTCCGCGTACATCCTATCATTCCTAGACTCCACTTTGTGGATTACACCGGTATGTTGTTGTATCTAGAATAAAGGAAATACCTTTAATTTTTATATCAAATTCAACTAAACTTAGTTATTATGATATGGTTCCATTTGATTTAGGATGTAATCACGTTTGAAGATGTTTTGAAGAATGAGAATCTGAATAATGTCCCAGGTCCGACGACTTCTCGATTGCCTTCTGTAAATTTCATAGAAGACAATTTAAGTAATAGCTTGTGATAGATTATGAAAATAATAATTTGATTATTTCCATAATTAAAGTAAATATTTTATATTTAGTTTGTAAATATTTTTAGTATATTCTATCATAATTGTAGCCTAAATTAAGTCTTGTAAACATGTATATAATATTACAATGATGGAATAAAATGATGACGGAAAATATTTCCTTCATGGTATCGAGTCGACTCATTCTAATTCTTTGTTCACCGATGTTGGGCCCCCAAATTATATTATTCATGCTTCCGTTAACAAGGTCTAGGTGTGAGGGGGAGTGTTAAGAGTCTCATATCAGATATGAAATGGGAACATGAACTCCTTATATGGACTTGGACAATCCTCACCCTACAAACTAGCTTTTGAGGTTGAGTTAGGCCCAAGATCCATTCTTTACAATTTTCATAAATAAAGTAAATATTTTATATTTAGTTTGTAAATATTCTTAGTATATTCTACCATAATTGTAGAATATACCAAAAATTGACCCTAGCCCTAAAATACCTAAACTAGCTTGGTCGCCACCCACCCACCGACCTTATTTTTTTTTCTCTTCTTCGATTTTCTCTTCCTCCTTTCTTGTTTCTCTTGGGTAAGAATGGCCGACCAAAACAAATTTCATTCCGCTCTTGCCGTAAATAACGTCAAAAACTTCATTCCGGTAATTCTTGAGATGGAAAAAGGGAAACATTCATCTTGGGCGGAGTTATTTAAGATTCATTGCCGCGCATACCAAGTCATTGAACATATTCTTCCTCCAAAGCCTCAATCGGGTGACAAGTTCACCACCATTGATATGGCTCTATGGTCTCGCTTGAATGCTATTGTCCTTCAATGGACTTACGGCACCATATCGAACGACCTTTTGCACATCATATTGGAACCAGATCCGACGGCACAACAAGTATGGGAGCGTCTGCAAAATAGTTTTCAAATAACAAGATTTCTCGTGCGGTTTATCTAGAAAATCAATTCACCAACGTCAAATTGGATGATTTTCCAAACGTCTCCGCATATTGTCCAAGTCCATATAAGGAGTTCATTTTCCCATTTCATATCCGATGTGGAACTCAATATTTACTTTGATAAGATTATTTCCATAATCTATCAAAGTGTTGTGACCTTTAAAAGGAAAATGAAAAATTAGAGTGCTTCCGCCAATCGCCTTTAGCCAGAAACTTTTAGACAAGTTATGCAGTAACTTTTAGGGTCGTTTGGTTTAAAACTAAATTATGCAGAAATTGTAATGCAAAAACTAATAATGAATGGATAGCGATGCATAAATTATCTTTTATTTGGAAACTTCTATATTGTATTAAAAATTGTATATACAGTATATAACTTAAACTAGTGTGATTGGTTATCGATCACCTTTCATTTCATTTTAAAATATAGGAGTATATTTGCAACTAAGTCATTGTATTTGTATAAGATTTTCAAGTATAAGGGAAGTGTTTGATTTTACATAGTAACTGAATCATTATGTGTGGCAGTTTCTTAGAATAAGGGTCGTAAATACCTCAAAATACATAAGATATAGATATAATTACGGCCTAATATCTCTCAGTGACGAAATTCTGCTCAACTCATTACTTATTACAGTGTTGCCCATAACTCTTCAAGCGACTCTTGTTGGCACTAGGGAAGTTGATATACTTCCTTAATTATTGATAGACCCGCGGAGGTTAGGCTTTTGTTAAGCCAACCAAATTGGAGGTTGTTGGGTCTTTAAATTAAACTAATGGAACGTTACCTTATCATCATTCTAGATGAAATTACACCTTCATATCAAGCCCAAGTGTAGGCATTATGGACCCCTCTGCTTCCAATTTTGCCCTGCCCCTCTCCGTCATTGGCTCTATTAGTAGCCATTCTTTCTATTTCTTTTAACTCTTGGCTAGATATTAATTAGTATTTGTCCATATTAAGTATTAGAATCTCGACTTTGGACTATTACAGATCTGAAAAATTACTTTCGGAAATAGATTGGTAGCAATTGAAACTGGATCGAGCTGATTCAAGCAGCTGAAAAATTGATAAAAACGACCTAGCGTATAACAATGTGGATACATTATTTATACATGACTATACAGTATATATACACTGTATATACACAATTTATACATCTATATATAATGTACAATAGTATATAAGAATAAAATGTATTGTATAATCATGTATAAAAAGTGTATACACACTATTATGCATCACGTTATGTAGATTTAAAAAATGAACAAATGAAGAGGGTTCTACAGTGACTCAGGGAAGAAGTTAAAATAATACCATTGAAATAGATTTGATTCCCTGAAATTCAATATTAACATAAGTTGACTAATCCAAATGTAAATAATTATAGGTCAAGACAAGGTGTAAACTGTTTGTTTGGGTTGTACATTTGCGTAACCCCCTAAGATATATCTATGACCGAGTCACATTATTAAAGTATTGGTGCAATTTATCCTAATTTTTGTTCAACCAGCCATTGTCCCACCCCATTTTTTATTTCAAAATTGATTCAGCATGAAAGCGCACCCACCGCCAACTGTTTCTGATTTGTCCCGCCCACTCCTGCCTCGTTGCCATCTCTGACAGAGACATGAAACGGCTATTTTTTTTTTTGCATGGGTTAGGCGTTAGCCATGTCCAAATTCTTGAAGACATCTCAGTTTTTTCAATAACCAGGCTACACAACTCAGCACATTCATGAAACAATAATCACAACTACGCCTCAGCACCAGAATAGTTTGAATCGACTATTTGAATACTCCCCGACCTTGTTTCTCCATTTAAGCTAAACTTAGCACTCATAAGAAAAAAAGCAAGAAATAAACACCAAGACATGTCACAAGATAGATCATACATTCCTCCCTTAGAACCTCTAAAGACGACAATAAAAGGCACAAAATCAAACTCCCGGCCATCCTTCAACTTGGGGAACTCACAGAAAACATTATAAAGACCTAACATACAGACCAATTGTGAACAAAAATGCCTTAGTTTCCCTTCGTAAAGGATATTGCGAAGAATAAGCACAGTTATCTTCAACAAAGAATGGAACATTTATCTAGTCAATGCACTAGTAATCTTGTCCACCTCATAGTTGGAACATGAACTTCGTTCCCAAAATAACTAGGCGAACGAACATAAAAAAGATTTCAACTTATTTACCTCCAGATTTTACTTACAATCCCGCAAAACAAGCTTCAGCATTATTTAGACAAAAATGAGCTGTGATAAACATTTTCTTTCTAGTGTGTGAATATGACCTGATTCTCCACCCACATCCAAGAACACTGAGGAGAATCACCTGCCGATTCAGTCAAGCATGATGCTGTCTAAAACCACCATGTTGAGCCTCGACCACAGCTTTCAACTGGCAAAATCATCATAACCCAAAAGCAGGCATCAATGTATATGAAAATACATATTAAACAGGAATTACTCGTCAAAATGTCAAAAAGCAATAACTCTGGCCCACATCTGTCAGTAGAAGAATTAATCTTTCAAACCTAAAATCAAATATTTAGACAAACATGGATACAACAACAACATATCCAGTGAAATCCCATACCGTGGGGTCTGGGATAGACAAACATGGATCCAGGAACCATATTCGAAGCAGCGAGCAAATCATTAAAAATCCTTCTTAAGTTGATATTGGCTACTTGGATACAGCATCGAGAAATTTCATGATAGAAGTATTCATCTAGATTGACAAGACCATTGAATATACTGCAGCAATCACTGATTTTCGTCACCTAAACTGTATTCTTTCAACCTTACACTTACTTTGGTGACAAGTATACCAAAGGAAAGTTGGTAGACTTGGTAGGGAAGTGCTAACCTGTTGGTTTCTGGATACCCTATTTTAGGGGGTTTGTTCCTTCACCAATCTGAAAGCCAACTTCTCCATGCAGGCGGCGTGAATCAACCTCGCCTTTGAGAGAGCAAGACTGTTGTATTTCCTCACGTCTTCTTGGCCATTTGAACATCTTAAGATCAAGCCAGTTGAGTCACATGATCATCTGATTCTTTAATAACTACTCAGCTAAAAAGAACCTCGATCCACAATTACATCCTGAATGTTCTATTATACAAATTGCCAGAATTGGGCAAATGGAACTTTGATTCCTCATATCCCGTAAAGAACTTGTTAAAGCCCGGACTTTCTGTTCGGGGGAGTTCCGCTACACCCAAATTGTTCCCACTCTGAACCCCATTCCAGGTGTCCCAGTGGCCATTTGACATGACAGAGTTCCTACTCTGGGGAAGATTGAGCTGTGAAAATGGAGATTGATGGTTGGCCAATGTTTGCTCCAGAACCCTGGAAGAAATTCCATCATATCGGGGTTGATTGTTAGCTTGCTCCACAACCCTGGAAGAAATTCCATAAGCATCACCGAATGGAGAAAAATTGTCCCCCATATCAGCAAAACTCTGGCTCTGATGCGGAGTTAAAGATAATTGAAGCCTTCCCTCATTTTCAAAAGCATTTGATTGTGCATGAAAACTTGAAGACATGTCCAAGCTTGAGAGATCAAAGTCATTAGGAAGCCTCCCTTTACCAACTGCCAGAATAGCAGGATCCATAAACTCAATGTCTCCATTACTCGCTTTTCCAACTTGTGGAGCCTGATGTTGATTGTGCAACGAGTAGGAGGTATCATGCAAGTGACTCCCTGCAAAATGTAATGATTTGACGTAAACCATTAAAATCTCCATACATTATGTCAATACAGTAGAAAAACCATAAAAGGTCTTTGTAATAACAGACCATGGAGAGAGTCAAAATTCTGTTCCATTCTCTCATAATGGGAAGTAAACCCTGGGGGTGGTGCTCTGTTTAGTGCTGGGAACCCTGGAGGTGCTGACATCTGAGGTCTGGACACTGTTGTGAAAATTCACCAGAAAAATTAATCCAGAGGCACTCAAACTTTTCATTTTTTTGTTCTTTTTCAACGAGTAAACTTAAAATGAAACTTGAAACAATGTACAATATATGAAGAAGTTAAGGGAGAAGGAACTACAAAGATGATCCATGAACTGACCTGATAGCTTATTAGAAGAGAGTTGAGAGAAGCTGCTGCCAAAACCAACTGTTTCCTCATTATTAGCTACGGAGAAACCATTACGAGTGCCAATATTATCAAATTGATAATTTCTGCTATTAGGAAAATCCTGACCATGAGGATAATGATTAAAACTTTGCTCAATGTAACTTAGAGATGATTGAAAATCAGCTAACGGATTGGTTGGTTCTTCTCTTGCAAAAGAGAACCTCGATTGGTTACTGGTTAATTTTCTTGAGCTTGACACTCTAAGAGACCCTTTTTGGTCATCAGTTTCTCCCAAAAACTTGGCAAGGTTCTGAGGAGAAGTTAATGACTCATTACAAGGATCAAAATCCAGAGACAAAATATTAGATATTATACTGCTCTCTCCACTATCTACATTAGTACTATAGTTCTCGCTAGGAGCTTCATCTTGAAACCTTTCCATGTGCATCCTCTTACCCTCGTCAGGCAATGGATAATAACTTCTGCTGATAGTTTGCAAATCAGCCACACAATTTAATACACTCTCCAGGTATCCATTAGTTGATGATTCAACATGAGAAGGCTGTGATACTGAATCAGTTCTCCTGTCTAACTGCATATTGGCCCTGACAGGTCCAACACCATTAGTCAGCTGAGGAGAATACCCACTAGGCTGAGCTGGGGATTGTAAAGAAAGGGAAAGATTTGGTGAACAGACTTTTTCGATAATTACTTCGGGATCCCTATGTCTCTGCTCATTAAAAGTTAGCAAATCATCCTCCATTTCAGGAGTAGCAACTTGCATTACTTTGCTCTGAGCATCCAATCTCAGATCAGACTTTTCTCTTGAGATACAAATCTCATCTGCAGAAATCACAGATTCCCCGGTCAATTCAGATGGCAAGGGCTCCCTATATTCATCAATGTAGATGCGCTGTGAGTCTTTATGTCTACCAATGCTCAATGACGACATATCAGAGCATACATTCTGGATCTTAACATTTGTGGTATCATTGGAATCTTTGGTTAAACCAGATCCATTAGACATTACGGAAATATCTAAGGCATTTGTACTACTGGTTGGTATCATATGTTTATCTTTGTTCTTCAAAGACATGGAGGGGGCACTATGTAGCTGACTGTTCATAGACGATGAAGCAGGAGGTACCAAAATAGTGGGGTTCTCAGAAGTATAGGTTCGAGGATCTGCTACTGCATGCTGCTTAACAGGTTCTAAAGTCTCTATTTTCCCTTTCTCTGGAGTAGTTCCACTTTCTTCAGTATGAACTACTTTCTTTCCTGCATAGGCAGGCAGTAATGAAACCTGACTTGTGCTTTCAACAGCTGTAGAAAATACCGTCGGGTTACACGTCTGAGGCTTCTTATTAAGAGGTCCATTAGAACATGGTGCACTGGCAGGTGGGTGTTGATTATTTGATGCACGTGTTCCCCTAGTAAACAAGATCAAATTTTAATAAATAGCACCATATACAAATGACAATAAAAGAGTATCTACTTATTGCATACCATAAAGCTCCAGCAGGAAGAGCAGCAGATCTACAAGAGCTACTATTTGGTGGGGAGCCTCTAACACTGGGTGCTGAATTCTGCATGGCAGATGACAACATATAAGTGTACACATGCAAATGAAACATTGGCATATTGCTGAAACAATTTCTAGCAGGGGTAAAGATTCGTCCAAATGTAAGCTTATATGAATGTGAACGCGAAAAGATGGAAATGTCTAGACTCTAAGACCACAAAAGAGCACGATGCCCGCCTTTCAGCCTTTTGACTACCCCCCCCCCCCCCCAAACACACACACAATAGAAAACTCTCTTTTCCTTTGAACCGAGGAAAGGGAAGAAGCAAAAGAAGAGACTAAGAAGAAGGTAAGCAAATGGAACAAGAAAATCTTACAGTTGCAGCATTTTTACTAATAGGTTTGTCTGCAGAAGCAGAGCTGTTACTGCAGTACTCCTCTGCTGGCGGTGGTAACACACTCCCTGATAGCCGTTGCATACTATTAAGTGCACCAGCAATTTGTTGAACTCTACTCCTTCAAAATAACTATGCAAGTTAATTAGCTATCCAGGGAACATTTACATGCATAGGACAGAGACGTGCAGACTGATAGTGTCCGGTCTTCTGATACTGGAACAGCTGTAAGTAATATATACTAGAGACCCTACTGAAACACAAATGTTTTGAATAGTTTGTTGTGCACAGACTAAAGCTGTATGTCTCCTCCAAAATCCCTGAAAATGAACCTACTAATTTGATGTTCACTATAACATATGTTATGAACTACTTGGCAACTGCTGCATTATTCATAAATTGCAGCTAAATCAGCCAAAAGGAATCAGCTGAATAATCCCAATACCTTGTGTAAGCTGATATGATTTCGTCTTTAGTAAAGCTATCCTCTTGCGACCCAATCTCGTGCAAGTATAAACAATCAGGATTGGTACAAGGCTGAACCAAAAGACAACTAATCCTCGATTACATTAAGGTACTCAAGGATATAAAGATCAAATGTAAATTCCTAGTGAATGATTCATTCCAAATTATAATTCAAACTCATACCACGTTTCTCAACCAAGCATGACAGTATTTTGTGGTTCCAAAGCAAGCCCTGCAAACAAGGAAATTAAATGGTTAATGCAAAATCAGAACAAAGTTAGTTGCGTACATGAACCAATCTTCGCACTAACCTGAGAGGTCTACCATCCAAAACAAACCCATGTACAGATTGAATACACAGAATTGCTTCCTCCTCCTTGGAATAGGTAATATATCTGTACACAACATTTCAACACTTATTAACTGAATTACTATTGAAGACTTCATCAAAAAATGAATTGAGGATTTCAACCAGTAAACATAATGTATGATGAAAGCATAACAAGGGATCAGGGGGCTTCATCATTGGAGAAAGAGAAGGGGATGGGTTGGTGTGTCACTGGGTCAAAATTCAACTGTGAAAACTAAGTGAGATTTTGGTTGGACATTCGGTGGACACACTACCCTTAATACATGTTCCTGCAGCTTGCAGTTTTTAAACATTAGGAATTTTCAGAGCCAGAAAGTTATAAAGAATCAACACAGATAATGTGTCAAGTCAAATTTGTCTTTGCAAAAGTTGGAACTCGACAAGGCAGCAAAATTCATTTTATATTGAAGTTAACATTTATTGATGGGATGGAGGACCCCACATACAAGGTGTATATCAAAGTAGAAAGCTTATTTTTTAAGGAATGATGATTCTCTACAAGGAGCATATAGCAACCAGTGAAGACTGAGAAACAAGGAAGAGGATCAAACAAGTGGCTGACATCAAACCAAATAATTGTTCACAATGACCCTTTAGTGACCCTCCAAAGAACCAGGGGAAGGAAAAAAGTAAAGCATAGGGTATAGATCCTTATCAGAAAACACAGGGTATGCTTTGGTTAATTTTTCGGAGGCTTTGTACTACATGTCTACATCTTATTTTTGCAGCAATATATAGGAACTTGCATTGACATGTGTCATAGGATATCAAGATTAAAGGCCAAAGCAATATTTGATAACTTGGACAACTGTGTGAGACATACAAAGTATTTTGACACCTATTACAATTGTCAATTTTGAAGTAGCCAGGTAATTCATATCAGGAACAAAACTTACACACTACAAGTATCATTTGCAAATTGTTGAATAGCGCCAGCAGCTGTACGAGATATAGACACTTTCAGAACCTTCCCATACTGAGAAAAATACTCTTTCCTCTGTAGAAGCTGCTTTTGAGCAATAAAACAAAAAAAGTAAGGAGGAATAACAGGCAGATTCAATGGAAGATAGTTAAGTGTTTTTATTTTCTTTTCTTCTTATTGAGGGGTGTCGAAAGCTTCACTACAAACGTACATACATCTTCATCAGCTAGACTGAGAGGCAACCCCATAATATAAACAAGATTTCTTTGAACGACTCGCACATTGCTAAGTTGCTTCCTAGAATCTGCTGTTTTACTTTTTCCCTTGCGAGAAGACAACCTTTTCTCAGTGCTCATCTCAGCCACTACCCTGTTTTCAACACCAAAGATTATGAATAACTCACAAAATACAGATGTTCATGTTCTTGATAGAGTTTGTCTTAAGAATGCAAAATTCGTTCATCTCATTACTTATCACATTTTCCTGCCATGCCAACAATCTTTTCCTTGTTATAAGGAGTGCGACATGCTGGACACCTCCCTTCCGTATTCTCCTTCTCAGCCATATCCATAATGTGATGCCAGCACCAGACACATATCTGCAAAATCATGTATCAAATGTTAAAACCTACATCTAGCGATAAATTCACCATTGGAGTAAAGATCACACGTGGAAAAAAAAAAGATACGACAATTACAGCTCAATTCACCATTTGAGGTTGACTATAGGAAGCAAGTTAAAATCTGGCTATATGAATCCTCACGGATGACTGACCATGTCGCGCACTTAAAGCGCATGTTAGACTAATATAATACAACAAATCTCATACCAATATAATATAATATAATATAAAAATAGGGACAAGAAGTTCTTTATATTTCCTACTAACATATAAATTTCTGATAGGATTAAAGACTCGTAAAAAACATAAGATCTAAAGTAGACATACTAGCATGACTAAAATATATTCCCAACTAATTGGTATCGCCTATATAGATTTTCTTTTTCTTCATTGTGCCCTGTTTTTTTGTGAATTCAGTCACCCAAATTCTCCACCCCCACATTTTGAGATAACAAACTTGGAGTTGTAAATAAAGTAGATTAACGGATATTTGCAAGGGTACATCATGACAAGGCATCCTAGGTATACCAGCAAAGTTTACAACAATGCAGCTGCATTATATATACTAGTTAAGGTTTGAGCTTCAAGCCTCCAAATTTAAGAGCAGGCTCAACAGAAACAACATGGTTTTGAACTGCTCATACAGTAGACCCTTCCAGAAATCAAAAAACTAACCCCTCAAAAGCTTTAAAGCAATACTATATTCACTTGAGCAGTAATGTCTTATTGATGACCTACCCTTAAAGAATACATCCAAAAGGAGCGCCAAAGGATGTGGCTTAGGAGTGGGTGAAAACCTTGGAGACCAAAGTTTAACCCAAAGAAATAACAATAGGTGATTTATTCCCATCTACCTAAGCCTCGGTGGGCAAAGTTACCCGATATATGTGTTTGTGGAAAGTAGCAGAGATATCCCTCGAATAGTCGAACTGCATGCAAGTTCGCCGAAACACCACCATTATAAAAAAAAAGAATAGATTCTGATAAGAACTTTCTAAAACATATAAGGGGAAAATAGCATCTACAAACCTCGTAGCCGCACTTGCAAGGCTTCAATTGCTGATCTGTCAAATCCATCTCCTCCGCACAGAGAGGACATGTCTTATCTCCCTGGTCACTCATTGTTGCCTTCAATAGAGTGCAAAATGCCATAATTAACAGAAATATACTCCAGCCGCATAATCAACTCACTTGTACGGCACTTTTGTTTACAAGAAACTTCTAACTAATTTCCAAGCCAAAATTTTTTTATTCAACACACAACAGTCCATACTCCATAGAAACTTGTAACTTCCAATTGATGATTTTAACTCCCCATTATCAAAAACTCAAAAAAAAAAAAAAAATGGTAAGTCATTATCAAAATCTCAATTATTAGACCTCCTACATCAATTACAGATGGACAGAATCCCAAAGCAAAAGAAAACCACAGCACTTGTCAAAACAAAAAACAATCGACAACATATAGATTTTTCTCTTGAGAAATAATGACATATAGATTTATAGATACCCATCCAAGATTGTTTGACACACTATTACTATTTGGTTTCAAACATTTCTTTTATTAGACTACTACTTTTCCCAACATTCCTTGGTTTTCTTAACTATAAAATTTGTGATTAAATTATTTTTCTCAAATATGCACATTTTCTTTCAAAATATATAAGAAATCAACATGAAATTCACACCAAATCCAGATGAGTTTACCTTCATACTCTCAACCATGTCATTCTTATTGGGACGGAGGAGTACTGCGACTGCCACACTGCTCCTCCGTAAACCAAAGTCAAACTAATATCCTCAAAAGCATTAATCCTTTTTTATGATTAATTAAACAACATCGATCCAATGCAACAACGCACACTCCTACACAACGAACTATCTAAAATCTCCCAAAACAATCAAATAAAAGAAAGAACTTCACCAATTAGACCCAAATCAAAGCCGCATCAAGCAAAATTCAAAAACATAACTCATCCAAACAGTTCAGAATTCATACATGAAACTAAAAAATGAAAAACAACACTGTTAAATCTTAAAAACAAAACTCATGAACTCAAAAGTTCAATCTTTTTTCATGATTAATGCACACTCAATACACAACAAACACCGATAAATCATACATAAAAACAAACAGGTCAAAATTTTAAAAAAAAACTCATCCAAACAGGTCAAAATTCATACATAAAAACAAACACCAATAAATCATAATATAAAAAAGAAAACTGTTAAATCTTAACATAAATCATTTTTAAAAAAAAAAAGCCTCAAATCAAATCTCATCAAGCATAATTCAAAAAGGATAAATCATCCAAACAGTTCCAAATTCATACATAAAAACAAACACTGCTAACTATTAATAGAAAAACAATGTTAACATAAATCATTTAATAATGAGGCGATTAACATAACTAAGGATCTGATATAGAGATATATAGGGTTTAAGATTTAGTCTTACAGTGGATCGACAAGGGGAAAATCGGAGAGGATGAGCCGCGAAGAAGAGAGATTTTGTGTGATTGGCTGTTTTAATATGCTGCTCATTACGGGTCGGGTCGGGTCGGGTGCAAACTTAAGTTGCGGGTTTAGATTGTTATATCCCGAAATTCGAATTGCTGATGCTCTCCACACGTCGTTTGCTTTTTGTTTTCAATGGAACTTTCTGAAATTTTGCAAAAAGTTTTTTTTTTTCCTAAAAGGTTTTTTGTTTAATATTTCGTTTTTTCATGAAAGTTTTTGTCAGAAGATGTGTTTGTGATTAAGTGAATTGAAATTAAATTACTCAGAAAATACTCACAATAACTAAAAAAAAGTAGGTTTGTTTTTGCACCAATGGAGTAACTCTTTTTCCAAAAGCTGTCATTCTTTAAGTTGGGACTGCTAAAATTTGGTCATATTTACTTTAAGGAATGAAGATTCAATAGGATATAGATTTGATTGAATTAGAATTTGATTTAAAATTATTTAAAAAATCTCCACATTAAAGAACTTGTCATATAAAAAAGACCCTGTTTAATTAATTTGTTAAGTAGGTTATGAGGAGAACTCATTTTAAAATTATTTTGCCCATTGTCGTCCATATTTGGATGATATTATAGATGAAAAAGATGTTTATCGTGCTTTATTTTATTATTATTTTTTATTCATTTTTTTTTTCAAATGAGTTGTAAAACATACTCACAAAGCAACGGTAGCTAAGAAGTTATTGAATTTGAATTCGTGATCATTAAAATAAAATTGTGATATTTGGCCCATTAATGGTATAATCAGCTAAATACCCCAACATGACACTTGGTACCCATATAAGCGTGTGTTACCTAGTGTATACGTTATTCTCAAATACACATTACAATTTATTTATTATTTAGTTGAAAAAATCTCTCATCGAAGTGAAAGTCTTAACTTACCTTAATTTGAAGCCTTTCAAACACTACGAACGGTCTCCTTAAAGTCTCTGAATGCTCGAAATCTATTCAAAAGTGTACTCTACAGGTTTAAACGAGTACAACAATACTCATATTGCTATCAAACTAAAAGTCAAACCCGTGTTTCAGGGTCAAAATCGCAACTTGACACATCTTTTAGTTACCCATGCAACAACGAGTTTAAATCTACAGTCAATTTTCAAATCAGATAACAAATTGACCTTGGGTTTCATGATTAATCCTCTTTTAAACCTAGGTCAAAATCTTAATATTTTGCAATTTAAATATGCAAATCTAAGTGTTAAAATAAATGGATAATCTTAATATTACTCAATACCAAGCTGAAAACACCTGTCCAATAATCCAACACAAAAATATCTCTTTGAATCACCCAAATTTCGAGTCTCCAAACTCCTAAATGTGTTTTGGAACAGTGAAATCCGATTTGAAATACTTTATACTGCCAAGTGACATCCCTTTGCGATCGCGATGAGGCCCTTCGCAATCGCGAAGTGTAATCCACCCCACGCGGCCGCAAACTCTCAGAGCCGATCAAGGACCATTCAACCCTCGGCGAACGCGATCCAAGGTCGCACAATCGTGAAGGCCAAAAAAGTTGTTGCACCAGAAAAAATAAATCGGATGCAGCTCGAACATGGTTTTAGCCCTCCAGCGAATGCATCGAGTTTCAATCTGAACATACGTACAAGTCCAAAATCAGTATATGAACCTATGGGAAGCTTCAAACCACGAATCAAAGTCCCTTTAATTCAAATTTTGATTTTGGTCAACTCTATGGTCTATAAGCCATTAATTTAGGTTCAAGTGCTTCAAAACGCTCCCGAACCCTTTGAGAATCGTGTCATCCATACCCGCAAGTTATAAATCATCAAATGAACCTACTGAAAATTTCAAATAGGAGAAAGTTTCTGAAACTCAAAATGGTTGGACGGGTCATTACACTTTCATTCTATCAAGTTGATAAAAAGGATAAAATGTGCAACTTCTTTCGAGAGATGGTATATATAGATTGCACTATGAGTGTTTTGGGGATGTGATGATTTTTCACACTGCATATTATTTAGATAGATATGACATGATTTTGTAGGGTTTTGTTGGGTTCAAAACATAAGTAAGCACAACGAAAGTTTAAAATTTTGTTCTACTTACCCCAACAATTTCTTCTGGTATGGTTATATGACAATCGAAACATGTAACATAAAACTAGAACACTTACAGGTTGTATTATCTGGAGTCCTTACTTAGGAAATACACTCGACTATCCCTTCGACTGCAAGCACTATGCTACGGTGTATTCCTCTGTCAAGAAAGCCAGGAAATCTTGACGGAGGTTTGAGAGAGTTTCGTCCTAGACTCTAAGTCTAGAATTAGTTTATAGAATTGGTATATTAATTAACAATGGGGAGTGTTGTATTTACAATTGAAATTAGGGTAACAAATCAGCCTAGCATGCGTCGCGGCGCCTTATGTAAATTTTTGTTTCCGTTTTCATTTAATATATATATATATATATATATATATATATATATATATATATATTCAACACATTAAATCCAAAATTTAATTTTGATTTAATTAAATAATTTTCATCTAATAGAAATTATCTCATAGTTATTATCAATTTAAATATCTCGATCCCAAGTCGAATATTTAATATTTTCTCAATATACCCTTAGATCAAAGAGACAATCGACATAGTGTGACCCTATAGGCCTTCATATATCGACAATAATCCAATTAAGGTTCATACTTGAACTCATAGCTGCGCTCGTATGACGAACTCAATATATGAAGTACGTTTACATGAATCCATCAAACATTACCTTTATGTGAGATGATAAATTCCTTTCATTCGCGACACACTCGATCAAGCTTAGGATTTACCATGTGTCTATCCAAATGGTTGATCACTTTATCTCATCTATATTAGTCGACAACTAGATCATATTCTAAATATGTCTCTTGCATTGGCCAATGACTTGGTCGACCTAATATCACTGAGAAGTTGAGTGCTCTCTCGAATATCCAATCGAGGAATGAATCATATTCTTGGATCAACTACCACATTAATTTACATCATAATGCACCCAACACAAGCCGTATCTTATCCTATAAGGAGTTTAATCTTAGGACATGGTCAAAGTACATTACTCGTAAACAAGGTGCGTATTGACCTCAAGTCAAAGGACCTTAATCTCCCACACGCCGATAACACTCTAGACATGTATAACAAATAGTTTATCAGCAGGGTATACCAATACTTTCCAAAAGTATCCATGTGTCCATCACTAGTAACCATTACTAGTAGCAGGTGAGATATACTACATTCTCTAAGAATGTGACGCATACCACATGTCGACTTATAACATACCATCGATATACCATTCTCGATGATCATTAGTCGAGGCTATTTTGAGAGTTACGCTCTATCATCAATATCTCACTCTATTAATGACAATATAATGACAATATAAGCTCAAGCGATTCACATTAATGAATAATTACAAACAATCAAATAATAATTCAATTATCGCATATGCCATAAATATTAATCTTATTAATAATACGAATGTGTTCAAGTACATTTGTTCCTAATAATGATTGTCTCTAGGACATACATACTTTCATATTTGAGCTTTATTTATTAGAATGAATAATCATTGACAATTATCTTATCTGTGCATTCTTGTGTGATGAAGTTATCGGTTATTTCAAATATTTATTGAGGCAAAGGCAGAAAGAGTACCAGGAACAAATTTTACCGATCAAGTTCATGTAGAAGTGTTTGTCATTTAAAAAAGTTATTCTTCGTACGTGCTATTATTTATGTGAATGATATGTTTACACTAATATTATAAAGAGCCTATCATAATATTAAAAAAATCGAAAGTTAGAAACTATTTTGATAACTTTTTATGAAGGTGCCACAAAATGATAAGTAGTGCTTGGCTTCAAAAGCTATAGAATTTGAAAGTGGTGTCCTAGATTTAATGATTCTATGTTCTCTGTAGATAATAAACCAACTCAAAGTAGAACCCAAATTCATCCTTTAGAGAAATGCCATGCTAGACAAGTAGTATAAGTGAATTTGTAAAGCACTATGAGCATTTGATACGCGTGATATTGAGACAACGGAAGATTACAAGTATTTAAACCTGTAGTTAGATTTTCATTTTCTATTCATTTGCTAAATTAAGAGGCTTAATCCGAAAGTTCTCAACTTATGCATCTACCCGTGCTTTTAACGGCTAAATCTTCAATAGAAACTCCATTGTTCGGGTGATAGGGGATAAGTTGGAGCGAAAAAACTCCATTGTTCATTTCCTTCCTTGAAAGTTTAGTGAAATAATATGAAGGTACCGAAAAACTATCAAAAACAATGAAACAGAAACTTATTAAAGCTTGGAAGCGAGTGACAATATCATCAGTCTAATATAGCAATATAAGAGCAGCAAAAGAAGATAACTCCAGCGAGCTTTTCAGAAGTGAAACATAAACAAAAACATGCCACCACTCCTAACCCTTCCGATCACCATCTTAAGCTTCAGCGAATCTGGCATTGAATAAAAAAAACAAATCAATAGGTGAGACACTATCATAAACCATGTATCCTAAGGAGAACTGTAGACGAGTCTTCAATAAGCAGATAGACGAGTTTTCAATTAATTAAATATGCTTACCCCAATTCAGAGAGCTTCAAGTGAGCCTCAGCATAGTCAGCAAAGAAGGCATCTTCATCCTGACATAACCATAGAGTTGCTCCTATCAGTCATACTACCAGTATTTACAACTTAGACGAAGAGTATTTAGAGTTTATATATACTGACCGCAGCATATTTCTCAACAAGGGGACGGAAAGAAGGATCAGAGAGGAGAGCCTTGTCTGATGGCAACTGTAAAAGCCCTTCTTTTTCCCCACTCAAAAGTTCCCTGACAATAATGTGTTATAAGCAAAATGGACTGATAATAGTTTGCAGTAAAACATATTCCAGAAACAGAGAACTGAAAAAAGACATGTCTGTTTAGTATTCTTACGTGAAGTATGAGTTGTCAAAGATGAGGGGATTGGCGGTCCAAGGTCCCTCAAAACCAGAACGCTCCTTGTGGCACCTTCCCTGGAGAAAATATCACTAAGAATATAAGCATGTAGGAATAGAACCTCGCAACAAATAGGCTTAGACAGTAAAAGCAGGCAACAAACCAAGGTATGGCCACCAGAGAGTGCAACAATATCCTTGTCAGAAAGACCCATTTGTTTCACGAACACGTCCCTCAAGTGGTCAGAGCCTGCATTAGGTTTACATATGATTATCAATGCAGGCAAATAGAAAGAAACTTATGCTCTTCTCCATAATATCCTGCAATCAGAATCTGCTCTATAAAGCAAGCTATCATAAGACAATTTGCAAGGAAGAACTTACCCTTGGTGGCATCAGGCAAGCGACCTTCGACAGGTGGTTCTGGCTTGTCCTGGTAAAGGAATGTTAACATAGGTTCAGATTTCACCAAATGGGCAACTTTTATATTGACATGATAAAGTCAATTATCATCCACAGCATGAACATTTTAATGACGGACAAATTGCAAAAAGAGAACACTCACCTTACCTTACACGAATCATTAAAATATGGAGCGAGAGAACAGATGTCAAAATAAGTAAACAGCATGGATTTCTCAAACAACCGCACATTTTGAATATATAAACCTTTTCAGTAGTGAAGCATATGCATATCATAATTTGTTAGTTAACCAATACCAATTGGCAAATACTTCACTAATAATATTGGAAAAGAAAAAAGTATAAAATTTGGATAGAAGTTCCCAGTATCACATGTCATTATTTCCATATAAATCAGGCCTCAAATTTGAAAGTAAGAACTATTCATTACACGTCAAACAAAATTGCTATAAAGCAGCAGAGACGGTCTGACTAACCTCTCTACCAGGGTGAAAGGGAACATCAGGTCCACCAGTAACTTCAACAGCAACAACACCAGCCAACTGCGCCAAAAATGAAAATAACAAGTCAGTTCTGCGCTATGTTTAAGAAATAAAATAACAATGTCAGTTCTAACAATCAGTACAAGAGTACATACTTGATAGAAATCAGCATAGGAGAGGATAGGAAACTGCTCCCTAATGGGCTCCAAGAGTCTGAGAGCAATGTCAATACCATTGTTTGCTCCATGTCCTTGTTCAGCTTTGAACCTCATGGTACCGAAAGGACCTCCAGTGTTTGAACACACATCGTAGGTACCAGCAGAGTGCCATCTGAGACAACACAAAATATCTTCAAGGCCACGGAACAATGAGAAAAAATTTACCGTCACCATCTCAATTCACATGACACTTCCTAATTCAAATATTCCTAAATGTGTAATGCCATCCTATTTTTTTTGTTGATCAGGATGTAATGCCATCCTTTTATACACAATTCTCAAAAATCACAATTCATTATACCATTTAATCTAATGTATTGTATTCGGCTGTCAAACTAATCATTCGACCATTATTTAAAACATGGCTCCACTACCACTAATGTAAAAGATGCCGAATTAACATATTAAAAACCGTGCCAAATGGAGGAGAAATTACTTCTCTTTTGTAACTTGAGCAGCTCAATAGCAGAGGTCTGTTTTAAATATTTACAATAAGTAAAGGACAAATGAAATCTGCAAAAGCAGCAAGAAAGCAATTGAAGAGAACATACGCAAGACGGAGCATAAGAGGAGCACAATTCTTCTCAGCAATGAGTCCTCTGAGTTTCCGTTTACATTTGTCAACAGCCTTGAGGTACTCCTCGCTCACGGTAGGATAGGACTTACCCATAGCAACTGTTCTACAAAACATGTAAGCACAATAAGATCCAAAGTTTCACAATCCAATACACATCAAGATATTAACTGATCATATACTCGTGATAAACGTGAAATACATAATTATAGTTAGGTCAAGAAGGCTTAATGTATTTGTTAAAAAGCCGCTGTAGTTAAAATTAAAAGAAAACTAAATATAATGTGTAAACTATAGTTTATTTCTTTGGATAGAGAAGTCAAAAATAGATATACTGCTACTTAAATCAACTTCCCCTACCTACTATTACATTTCTGGACACATTTTAGAAAAGAAAAGAAAAGAGTTTGTAGAAACTGAAATCTCAGGTCAAACTAAAATAGTAGTTAAAAGGAAAAAGACATAGATTGACCCCTAAAATATACTCAAAATCTCGATATCACACTCAAACTATTAAAGTCATTACACCCCTGAGCAATTAAAAAGTGAATTTATTTAACTCATGATACACATATAACCAGTTGAACAAGGGAGGTGTTACACACTCACGCGCCACATCAGCGCCAAGTAAGAAATCTTTTAAATTTTAATTTTTATATTTTTTTCGTTTTCTTTTGCTTAAAATCTTATTTATTTTTCCTTTTTTTTATTGTAAAATATATTTTTTTATAACCCCTCCCTCCCTTTCTTCTTCATCTTCAAAACCAACTTTTATTCTCCATCTTCGACCACGCCCTCCACCACCCACCCACCTCCTTTCCTCTTCTTCTGAAAAAACCCTCATTTTAACTACCCTAGAGGTATTATTTTTTCAAAGAGGAGAGCTGTGATTTTGATGGCGGGTATGCGTCTTTTTGAGTTAGTGAAGCTAGTAGTTTACCTCAACAATGTCGATTTCTAATTTCTATGAGGTCAATGGCATTAATGTTGAAATTCCTATTGAACATAGAGAAATTTAACTTCAAGAAAAAATGATTTTACAAGTAAAGAGTATTTTTTAATTTTCTTCTTTATTTTAACTAAAACGCAGTGGAAAACACCTATACACATATTTCACAAGATCAAGGCTATAAAAGAGCTTGAAAACCTTGAACAAATATATATACGTTCGTTCCTACTCTGTACACACTTTAGAAAAGAAAAGAAAAGTACTATACACATTCATAGAAAATAATCTATGCACATATCAAGTACAGATATAGTCTTAAAAATTACGGATCCGCCTCTATTAGAATCACATAATCCAGCAAAAAAAGACATTTCAGAAATAAAAATGTAGTCGAAAACATCTATACACATATTTCACAACATCAAGGCCATAAAAAATGAATGAAATATATAACTAAAAATACACAAATAAAGCTGCATTAGAGATAAGAACCTGAAAGCCAAAATGTTAAACCCTAGAGAGAGAAAGAGAATGGCACGAGCAGACCACAAGCATCGTAATGAAATGAAAATGATTTTAAGCCAAATGGAGGAGAAGAAACAGAAGGTTCTAGTACGTCAATGTAGACCGTAGGATGAGGATGAATTGGACGGCCGAGATTGGTTTAATATAGTGTAAATGTAATTTAATGGTTTCCTTTCATGGTTTACTCCCTCCATTCTCTTAATTTTGCACAATTCTTAAGAAATAATACTAATAAATAAAGTATATAATTTAAAATGATACTCATATTAATTGATGTATAATTTTAATGAACTAAAAATAATTAATAATATAATTAAAATATAAAAAAAATTATATACTAAAATCTATTTGTAATATAGTAGATAAGTAAAGAATGAATTAATTTAATGGATTCATTGTATGGGTAGGTGAGTGAATTGAAAATTGGTTTCTTGTTATAGAAAATTGAAAATACAATTTGGATTTTTTGAATCGTGGACCCCATCAGGTCAAAGACGGACTTTCAATTATTTATGTTAATTGACTAAAAAGTCCTTAGGGCGACCGTCCTGAACGAACAGTCAGAAGAAGAAAAAACAAAAAAGATTGCCTTATTAATTTCAAATTAAATATATTCACTTATAATAGTTACTATAAATCTATTTAGAGATACTTTATAGTAATTATTTTTCTTCTACTTTAATATCTACAATAATTGCAGAATGTATATTTTCTTCTTATATTGTAAAATATATTTTTTAATTCTAAGTTTAAGGTCCACGTTAATGATTAAATATTTACTTTCCTTTTAGATTAAAGCTCTGTAAAGGAAAAACAATGTTTTTTTAATATTTAATTTCCTTTTTAATTTTTTTATAAAAAAGATGTACTTTCTATTTAGACCCAGTGCATGAACATTCTGATTTCTCTAATTTACCTTTCCTAATTTCTTTGATATTTTCCATAATAATAATTAAACTTGCATTCTTAACAATGAATGTGTATTTTTTCTTTTTTTTATTTTGCAATTTATGGTTTCAATTCCATTAAAAGGTTCATTTCTTTTATCAACTTTTTCATTATTCACTAGTACTTTTGTTTTGCCAAATTACCTTATACTAAACGTCAAAAATTGGGTACCATACAGGAAATAGGGAGAGGAGATAATAAGGTGTTCCAAGATCAAGACCAAAATTACATATGTTCTTAGCTTTTACTTTTTAGTCCAATTTTATATCTATTAGAATTTTCTTTAAGGACAAATATATTCTCAAATTATTTTTTATGATATTTTATGCCATGTTTTTTTTAATACTTTTTAAATCATTACTCTTCATCTTGTAAGAACAGATTTACTCATGTTCTTTATTTTTCCTTCTATTTATCACAATCTAACGCAAACTTTAATTTAAAATTCTTTTCATAATCATGTTTTTCAAGAAAAAAATAAAATGACACCTCAAGACAAGCACATAAGGGGTAGGCAGGACATTTCATATGGAAAACATCTGCAAAAACAAATGTGAACGCATGGATGCGATAATAGATTCCTTTTTAAATAATGAAAGTTAATTCACCTAGCTTGTGTCCTCACTTTTCTCGCTGCCCAATCATTTCTCATATCGTGGCGTGGAAATTGGCACATGTTGGGGTGATAGAAGGGACCTATCACGACCCTAGGGTGCTCGGTATGGAGGAACATATTTTTTTTTAAAAAGTTTTCAATTGTCTCATAAAAATATTATTTTTTAAAATGATAAAAATAACTTTCTTAATAAAAATAGAAAAAATAAGTTTCACATTTTAAATTTATCATCTTTTTCCACCCACTCAATGCCCTCAACCCCCACCTTTTCACAATCCATCCCCGTTACCCCTAAAATCCACTCCTCACCCCTACGGTGTTTTGCTAGATAAACTATAAATGTTCGTGCATAGTATTTTCTTGCTTACTTACAACGCACTAAAAAATAAGTAAAAAAAACAATTTATTATTCAATCAAACATTTTTAAAAGAAAATATTTCTTCGTATCGAAATACACCCCTAATTTGCGTAAATAGCGATGACATCTAACTCCAACTTATTAAGCAAATCTACTAGCATACCAAAATCCATTTTAGTTCTGAAATGAAGATAATAAGTTGAAATCAATTAAATAATATAGCAAAATAAGTTCAAACCCCAAATAACGTGAAAGTATCGTAAATACCCATAAGGTTTGATAACACAAATCACGAGCTACTAATGCATAGTAAATATAATTATTTCAAATGAAATACTAGATGGAAGCGTTAGATATACATAATATACACAATATACATGAGTATATTTAGGTATATTATGTATATCTCGGGTCTCGGTAATTGCACTTGCCCCAATGGGCGTCTCCTTCTCCTTTACTTTGTACAATTATGTAAATGTTTTAGTGTAATTAGTATTGTACACTTACCATAATTGTATAGTTAGTATCCAAATAAAATAAAGTTTTAGGAGTAGAATAGGAATATGATTCTCCTATTTGGAAAATATGTAAATTGTATATATACTCTTTCAATTAATGAAAATAATCAAGGGATTATTTCTTTCATGATATCGAAGTCTAGGTCTTAAAATCCTCTCTCTCTAAAATTCGTCCAACTTCCGTCGCCTACCTCAAGTTCCTAGCCCCTTCTTCTCGGATTTCGTGCCCGACTTTCCTTCTATCTTCCCAAATTTTCTTCCAAATCCCTTAATCACATATTGTTCTATCAATATGTCTACATCAAGAAACATGTTTCAATATGCCATTGCAATTTCTAACATCAAGAATAGCATCCCTCTTATTTTTGAAATATAAAACGTCCAATATGCGACGTGGAATCGAGCTTTCAAAATTCACGCACGCTCGCATCAAGTCATCCATCACATAATCCCCGCAACTCATGAGGATACGGAGGTGCCAAGACGCGAGGATGATCCTAAGTTGTGGACGACCATTGATGCCACCGTCCCTTCAATGGATATACTCCACAATTTATGCCGACCTTTTGCAAACAATTATTGAGCCGACACTACGGCACATGCAACTTGGGTTAGACTACGTGATATATTCCAAGATAATCAAAATTCTAGAGTCACATTACTCTTGAGCGAGAATTCTCTCACGTCAACATGGAAGACTTCCGTAACGTTTCGGCTTATTGCAAAATATTTAAGGAATTGCGGACCAACTCCGCAACGTTGCGCGCCGGTTTTGGATGATCGTTTGGTCCTCCAAATGGTTTCGAGCCTCTCCGAGGCCTATAGTGGTGTTGGCACGCTTCTTCGACAAAGCAACCCTCTTCCGAATTTTATCGAGCTCGGTTTATGCTTACACTCGAAGAAGCGGCATGGCTAAAGAAGCGGCTATCGGTGCTAGTACCGTAGTCATGATGACCGAGTCCACTTTTCATCCTACCGGTTCCAATAACTCGGGCCAAAACCGCAACAACGGTGGCGGCAAAAAGGACAAAATAAGAAAAATAATGGCAAGAATCGCGGCGACAACACTAGCGGCAGCCAGAACAATAGTGGTGGCAGTGGTGGCCCTCGGGGCGGTCAGCAGCAACAACAGTTTTGAGCCCCGCAGTGAACCCCAATGCAGTGGCAGTGGGCCCCACAGTTTGGGCCAAACAGTGGCAGCTCAGCGTTTTAACCTCACTGGCAGTGGGCTGGCCAGCAACAGTCGAGGCCCAACATACAGTGGCCCAATTTCAGTAACCCATCTGGGTCGAGGCAGCAAGCAGGGGTACTTGGGCCTCGACCCCCGCAGGCCAATCACGTAGTGGCCCCCACTTCTACCGACATCGAAGCAGCAATGCACACGCTTTGATTAAATCCTCCGGACCCAAATTGGTATATGGACACCGGTGCCACTACCCACATGACATCCGATTCAGGTACTCTCTCGTCTTATTCCAATTTGAGCAACCCTCGTGGCATAATTGTTGAGAATAATAATCCTATTCCAATTCGTGGTTATGGTCATAAAACTTTGTCTCCCCTCATCCACCCCTTATCTTGAAAAATACCCTACATGCCCTAAATTGATTAAAAACTTAGTGTATGTCCGTAAATTCACCACTGACAATTCTGTGTCTATTGAATTTGATCTGTTTGGTTTCTCTGTGAAGGATTTCAAGACGGGGAGTCCTCCCATGAGGTGTGATAGTAGGGTGGATCTTTATCCTATCACGCCAAGTTCCGGTCTATCTAGTCAAGCCTTGCCGTCAACATTTGCAGCCCATGCTCCTTCGTTGTGGCATGCTCGTCTTGGTCATCCGGGTCGTCTATTTTGTCTTCCTTAGATAACAATAATTTTATTTCATGTAAGGGTACACGTAGTACTCCGAATTGTCATTTTTGTTCTTTATGAAAAATTGTTAGGTTGCCTTTTGTAGACTCTAATTCTCATACTTTAATGTCATTTGATATTATTCATAGCGACTCATGGACATCTCATGTTCTTAGTTCTTTGGGTCATCGATATTATGTTCTCTTTTTGGATGATTATTCTTAATTTTTATGCACTTTTCCGATAGCGAAAAAATCTCAAGTTTTTTCCATCTTCTTAAAATTTAGAGCTTTCATTAGAACCCAATTCGAACGAGAAATAAAAAATATTTAATGTGATAATGACAGCGAATATGACAACGGGGTATTTCGGGAATTTTGTACAACTAATGGGATCAATTTTTATTTTTCTTGCCCTCATACGTCTTCACTCAATGGAAAGCCATCCGCAAAATTCGTACCATTAATAACATTATCTGCACTTTATTGATTCATGTTTCCGTACCTCCGTCTCTTTTTGGCATCATGCTCTACAAATGACTACATATCTCCTAAACATTCTTCCTTCCAAAGGTTTGACATATTCTCCCCCCCCCCCCCCCCTTCAAATTTGATAGAATAAGATTCATTTGTATTCACATCTTAGGATCTTTGGGTGCTTATGTTATCCGTTATTTCCGTACACCATCATCGTGGTTACAAATATTTTGATTTATCATCTAATAAAATCATCATTAGTCGCCATGTAATTTTTGATGAATTCAGTTTCCGTTTAATAATGTTAGTAATCCCGTGCCCAGTTCGTATAATTTTTTGGATGATGGTATATCCCCGTATATTATTCACCATTTTTCGGACATATCCCGCACCCCCAATCCTCCAGCGGGCCCACTGCCCGATGGTCCCACTGGTCCGTCGCAGCCCTCTGTGCCCAGTTTCAACAATTGGGCCAGTTTAGCCCAATCTTGGGCCGGTCCGGTTCCTTCGCTATCCGCCACTATTTACGTATGTACCGAGTTGGGCCGGCGAATGCCCACCGCCTCTTGATCGGTCCGTCCCGAGTCCAGAAAATTCCCAAAATCCGTTCAATTCTTCCCCGAGTCATAGACCAGTCACTCGTAGTTAACATGATATTTTTAAACCAAAAGGACATTTTAATTTACATTCTAATGCTCTTAAATCACTCTTACCCCGTAATCTTGTGTCTGCATTAAATGGCCCGAAGTAAAGGAGACTGCCTGCAGGTGGGCAGTGCAATTACCGAGACCGAGATATACATAATATACCTAAATATACTCATGTATATTGTGTATATTATGTATATCTAACCGGAAGGAAGAATGCTAATGAAAAGAAATAGGAGGATGTTTGATGCTGACCAATCCAAACGGTTTATCCCGATTATTGTCAACATTCTCAAGTATTATTAGCGAATAAATGGGTATTTACTTTTAAACTACTTGAAAGGTTCAAATTACCATTCCTTTAATGAAAACTTAATTAGTGGATACGTGGACCGAACACTAAGCTTGTGCAGTTGAAAAATAAGAGCAAATATAATTTATTTTAGCAATGACAAGGATATATTTGACCCAACCATTAATAAATAATAAATTTATTTAATTTCACCTAGTTTATGAGGAGAAATAATTTTATTGTCACTTACAAAATATTTTTAATTTTATATCTTTTTATCAAGAGATCTTCATTTTTATGCATAAAAAATATGAAAAATAGCACATAAAAATCTGAAAATACCATTTTATTTAATCTTATTTCCTCTAATTTTATGAGCAAATCCAACCCTTGCCGATAATTACTCTATACTCCGTACGTGTGGATGCCACATGTTAAGATCCATCAATTAGACGACCAAGTTGCCACTAGTCTCGGAGAATACCATTCTTCCAAAAACTACGTGCTTTTGTTCTACATCATCATTTTGCTGTCAATGTCAACAAAAGGCAGCAGCTTTATTGGTCAGGTGCCTGCGGCCCCTTTGATTATGTGCCCATTTCCACGCCACGATGTGACTGAAAAACAATTGGGGCAGTGAGAGAATCTTTTATAGCATTCATGCGTTCACATTTAGGTTTAAAGATGTTTCCTTATTAAATGACTAGCCTACCCTCTGTGTTTGTATTGATGTCAATTTTTTTTATTTTTATAATCCAGGGTTTAGAACTGCATACCACTTCTTGTTGGTATTACCCGGAGACGTCCCGGAGGTAATAGCACCGGTCCTTCAACACTATTACCAAAGGTAAATCGCGGGATGTGCTCCGGTGGCGATTTTTACGGGAGCGTACACCGATCAATGAGACAAGGTCAAATTCCCCAACATGCGAGTTTCTTCGTGCTTGCGGGGAATCGAACCCACGTGTTGTCCCATGCCGGAGCGCCTTATAGCGCCCGAGGCTTTGCCTTGGGACTATGCCCGGAGGACATGTCATTTTTATTAATGGTGGCCATCGGGATCGGTTCGGGGCGGGGCGAGGGCCGGGGACCGAGACTCGGGCGAATCGGCGCGGCTCTGCCGCGTGTCCCGTTCCGGTCCGTCCCGTCGGAAAAGGGGCCGGTATATATCGGGTCGAAATTTGGACGGGGTTGGGATCGGTTTTTTTGTTTTTTTTTCCATTTGATTTTAAAAAATAACATATATATATAAAGTATAAACACCTCAATAATTGAACAATATAGTGTAATAAAAATATTTTTGTGCCTCTTATATTATTTAATAGAAATATAATTTTTTTATAATACAATTGTCAAAATTGCAACTTTGTGGTGTTGAAAGTTGCAAAGAACATAGTAAAATTACAATTAAAAAAATTACATATGTAAAAATACTTTTTCTAGTTTCTTTATAATTTCTTGTGGTTCTTCGGTTGGAATTGGTATTTGTTGGTCAAATTGCTCGACGTCGCTTTCACCTCCTTCGGATAATATGTCGTTGTAGTTTTCATCTTCTTCTTCGTTGATCTCTGGTTGACCGCACCTTCTCCACTCTGCTCGTATCTAATCTATGAATAATACTACAATCTCCAAGCTGTCTCCCGCTAATGAGTGTCTGTGCTCTCCTGTTTGAAATCTGTCCCGGCCGAAAAAGCACTTTCAGACGATGTTGATGATGCTTGAATGTTCAACACATCTCGGGCCATCTTTGACAGTGTCAGAAATGTCTTCTTATTCTCCCTCCAATATTTCAGCAAGTCTTCACGTCCTTCTTCATTGAGAACTGTTTGGTATGGTACAACACCCTACAAAACAAAAACATCAAACTCAATAACTTGGTTAGTAGTGTTAACACTATACATTCTACTTCTAAGGCTTTCAATACTAGCGCGAAACATCATGTGTTTTTTTGAGGTTGTGTTGAATAAGAAAAAGATGATATGGAAGCGGTTGGTTGCTAGCACTTTCTTGTTGGTAATACATATATACTTTTTTGCATTCATCTTGTAGGAGTAGTATGACTAGAAGAAGTACTCTTTCCCTTGTTACTATCTTGGAAGAAGCTTGACCCTTACCCTTACCCGTAATCATACGTTTCAATCATTCTATTTTAATTATACAAATAAATAATTAAAGTAAATAAAATTAAGTGCGCTAAATAAAAGAAAGAAACAATAATAATTTAATGAATGAACGAATGTACCAAACGCTGACGTGTAATCGAGAGGTTGAAAATTGAAACTTTGCTTGATGAAAGATCCTCAAGCTAGTTGCCAACTTCACTCCCAAGTGAATAAATAAAGTTGAATATTTAGTAGACAATGTAGAATTATAGAGAGATAAATTGAGATATTAGAGAGATTGTAGGAAGATTTGTGAGAAATATGAAGAAACAACGAGGTATTTATAGTTGAAAAATTGGGTTAAAATGTAAATATAATAACATAGGGGTTAAAAATAAATATTAAGGGGGATATGGGTGGGCCAAAAATGGCCGTTGCACAACGACCAAAATATAAAATGGTCGTTGGTGCAACTATTATTTTGTGCAAAGGGGAGGGGTCGGGACCGGGGCGGGACGGGCCCGGGCGGGACGAGCCCAGTTCCCGTCCCGGTTCGAGTCCCGATACCAAAATTTTTGTTATATAGCGGGGTCGGGTCGGGACCGAGCCGACCCATCCCGTTGGCCACCCTCATTTTTATTGGCGTAAAATCCTTTACAACGTCTTAAACTTGTAAGCAAATTTTGTGCAGTCATTACTGCAACTTGCTCCTATTGAGCACCTTCACAAATTTTGGAGATACTTTTGTGTGTCTCAAATATCATTATGTGACTAAATTAACCACATAAAATATATTATCTCCTCTAATTATAAACACCATCATCTAGTGAAAAGCATAACGATCTATGACTTACTGAAGTTAATTGTATAATTAAAGGAAACAACATATTTTAAATGATTAACTTATTTTCATAATGAATATTTAAAAATATGTATAATATTTTTAAAATTTAAATTATATTTTATATAAATATAATATTATTTATTCAGGTGTTCGATTGAAACTAGTCATAATTGGAGTGTCTTAATAATACTTCATGACAAATTTGATTGTTTTTGATGTAATAGGCCTTTATGTAATAAAACTTGATTACAAAAATGATTGTGATGAGTCCTCGATTCACAAAAATCCAAAATTCCACCAACTTTCGCTGCACTCTCCTACCATACAACGAATTCATTAAAGATCAAAAAGGAAAAAATCCATTGGATTACATTCTATATACGAAACCAATCTCAGCCGTATAATTCATATCTCAATCTCAGCCGTTTAATTCATCCTAATCCTACGGTCTACATTAACCTTCTAGAAACTTCTCTTCCTTATATCTCCCCCAATCCATTTGGCTTTGTCCACTCTCATTTCATTTCAGTGCTTGTGGTCTGCTCGTGCCACTTCTCTTTCTAGGGTTTAACGATTTTCCTTTCTCCTCGATATCTGCTTTATCAGGTTTATCGATCTCTAATGCAGCTTTATTTGTGTGTTTTTTTTTTTTTAAATTATGTATTTTATTTTTATGGTTGATTAAAGTTTTCAAGCTCTTTTATGTCCTTGATCTTGTGAAATATGTGTAGACTATATCAGAACTTGAAAGGAAATGAATTTATATATTACTATTAATTAATAATATATCTTTTTTTGAGGAATGTATATAGATGTTTTAACGCGTTTTTTGTTTGACCAGAGGTTTTAGATTCTACGAAATCTTTTTCTTTTCTGAAATGTGAAGTTGATTTAAGTATATATACATACACACACTAAATTGTTCGGACTCTTCAATTTCCTGCCGCATTCATGTCGAGAGGACGTGGGTGTGGGATCCATACCAGATTTGATCAACCTAATTTGTGTAATTTGACCAAAATCGATGGAGAAATTCGGGATAGATATAGGGTGTGTTAGGTATGTAGGAAAATGTTTTTTGGAAAACAAGTGCGTTTCTTATTTTCTTGTATTTGGTAAGTATGTTAAAATATATTATCGCAAGGTAAATTATATGTAATCTAACAAAACAATACGGGGTGGAATGGGGTGGGGAGTGGGGGTGGCGGTGGCGGGGTGGCGGGGAGTGTGATGGTGAACTTGTTTTACCTGCTTCCATTAGTCAAGTCATTTTTCTCGAACTTATTTTCCTATAGAAAATGTTTGAAATTTTGACCAACCAAATATGAGAAAATTGGAAGATGTTTCTCCATACCAAACACACCCACAATGGTTTTTGTAATCAAAACAAAAGCTAAAGTGAAACTGAAGAAATTGGAATAGCTTGTCAGTCCTTTTCCTTTTATCTCCTTTTGGGATTTTGGGATTCTCCTCTTGGTCAATATTTATCCTCGAAATACGTTGTAAGTTTTCCACAGGTCTCATAATTTAGACATATAAATCTATTTTTAGAAATTTGAATTATTTCTAGCCGAATCCCCTCACCCTTATTCGTACTTGGACCCCCGAATCTTAAGGTTTAGATCATGAAGGAGAGGAGATCCGCACCCGAGCCCGAGCAACTTAGTTTATGTGTGTGTGTGTGTGTGTTTTGAACACTATATCTGAAGTTCTGGACTTATATACTACCATTAATAAAATTTTCAAGAAAAGAATGTGTGCATACATATGGTTTTTCGATGAATGTATATAGATGTATTAACTACGATTTTAGTTTGACCAGAGGTTTTAGTTTCTACGAACTCGTTTTCCTTACTTTTCTAAAATGTGTCCAAAATCGGAATAGTAGGTAGGAAGTTGATTTAACTAGAAGTATATATATTTAACAGTAATATATATACTGTTGACTATATCACTTTCTTCAAGAAGTGATGGATAGACTATCTTTTGACTTCTCTGCAAAGAAATAAACAATTTGTTAAGAGTATATGATCGGTTAACATTGATTTTGTTTATATTAGCTATGATGAATTTTTGCCATCTAACTATAGTTATGTATTGCTTATTTAACAAGAGATCGGTTAATATCTTGATGTGTATAGGATTGTGAAACTTGGATCTTATTGTGCTTAAATATTGTCTAGAACCGTCACTATGGGTAAGTGCTATCCCACTGTGAGCGAGGAGTACCTCAAGGCTGTTGACAAATGTAAAAGGAAACTCAGAGGACTCATTGCTGAGAAGAATTGTGCTCCTCTTATGCTTCGTCTTGCGTATGTTCTCTTCAACTGGTCTATTGCTCTTCTACAGATTTAATTTGTCCTTTTTCTTTTAGCAAATGTTAAAACACAGACCACAAAATGCTATCAAATCTCTTAATTTACAAAATAGAAGTAATTTCCCCTCCCTTTGGCACGACTTTTAGTATGTTAACTCGGCATTCTTAATGTTAATGATAGTGGAGCTATGTTTTAAATAATGGTTGAGTGATTAGTTTGAAAGTGAATACAATACATTAGATCAATTGGTATAATGAATTGTAGTCTTTCTGATTACCACAAACGTTTTCGACAATGGTATCTGCATTTGGGAGTATTTGAAATAGGTAGTGTCATGTGAATTGAGATGGTAGCATTAACTTTTTTTCTCATTGTTCCATGGCCTTGAAGATATTTTGTGTTGTCTCAGATGGCACTCTGCTGGTACCTATGATGTGTGTTCAAAAACTGGAGGTCCTTTCGGTACCATGAGATTCAAAGCTGAACAAGGACATGGAGCAAACAACGGTATTGACATTGCTCTCAGACTCTTGGAGCCCATCAGGGAGCAGTTTCCCATCCTCTCCCATGCTGATTTCTATCAAGTATGCACTCTTGTATTCATTGTTAGTTTTGGTATTTGCTTAAAAATAGTGCAGAACTGACTTGTTATTTTCTCTTTGATGCAGTTGGCTGGTGTTGTTGCTGTTGAAGTTACTGGAGGACCTGATGTTCCCTTTCACCCTGGTAGAGAGGTTAGTCAGACTGTCTGCTGCTTCATAACAATTCTACTTGTCGTGTGATGAATAGTTCTTATTTTCATATGAGGCCTGGTAGAGAGGTTAGTCAGACTGTCTGCTGCTTCATAACAATTCTACTTGTCGTGTAATGAATAGTTCTTATTTTCATATGAGGCCTGGTAGAGAGGTTAGTCAGACTGTCTGCTGCTTCATAACAATTTTACTTGACGTGTAATGAATAGTTCTTATTTTCATATGAGGCCTGATATGTAAGGAAATACTGAGATACCATGTGATACTGGGAACTTCAGTCCAAATTTTATGCGTTTGGCAAAAGTCTTTTCCAATACTATTAGTAAAATATTGCTCAGGTGGTAATGGTCAACTAAGACATTATGATATGCATATGCTTCACTACTGAAAAGGTTTATATCTTCAAAATGTGCGGTTGTTTGAGAAGTTCATGTTTGCATATTTGTAAGGAGATTTGTTCACTTTTTGCAATTTCTCCTTCATTAAAGTGTTCATGCTGGTCCATAAGTAAATTTATCATGTCATTGGTTAAAATTAGTCATTTGGTGAAGTCTGAATCTATGTTAACATTGCTTTGCCAGGACAAACCAGAACCACCTGTTGAAGGTCGCTTGCCTGATGCCACAAAAGGTAAGTTCTTCCTTGGAAATTGTCTTTATAGAGCAGTTACTGATTGCAAAACATTGTGGAGAGGAACATAAGATTTCTTGCAATTTGCCTGCCTTTATAGTCATATGTAAACCTAATGCAGGCTCTGACCACTTGAGGGACGTTTTCGTGAAACAAATGGGTCTTTCTGACAAGGATATTGTTGCACTCTCTGGTGGCCATACCTTGGTTTGTTGCCTGCTTTTTCTGTTTAAGCCTATTTGTTGCGAGGATCTACTCCTACATACTTATTTTCTTTGTGATATTTTCTCCAGGGAAGGTGCCACAAGGAGCGTTCTGGTTTTGAGGGACCTTGGACTGCTAATCCCCTCATCTTTGACAACTCTTACTTCACGTAAGAATACTAAACATACATGTCTTTTTTCCGTTCTCCTTTTTTTGGGATACAAACTGTTACCAGTCCATTTTGTTCATACGACATTTATTGTTGTCAGGGAGCTTTTGAGTGGAGAAAAAGAAGGGCTTTTACAGTTGCCATCAGACAAGGCTCTCCTCTCTGATCCTGCTTTCCGCCCCCTTGTTGAGAAATATGCTGCGGTCAGTACATATAAACTGTAAAACTCTATTCATCTAAGTTGTAAATGCTTGGCTGTATGACTGATAGGAGCAACTCTTTGCTTATGTCAGGATGAAGATGCCTTCTTTGCTGACTATGCTGAGGCTCACTTGAAGCTTTCTGAATTGGGGTAAATCATATAATTAGTTGAAAACTTGTCTGTGTATCTGCTTATAATTGGTTTATGATAGTGTCTCACCTATCAATTTGTTTTTTAACCGCAGATTTGCTGAAGCTTAAGATGGTGATCGGAAGAGTTGGGAGTGGTGGCATGTTTTTGTCTTCTTTTGCTGCTCTTATAGCATGATTCAAATTTGGCGACGATGCTTTTGTCACTCAGTTTTTAATAAGTTTCTGTTTCCTTTTTGTAGTTTCATCGTTTTTGATAATTTTCCATTTTGATACCTTGATATAATTTTGCTGAAGAGATCTTCCCTGGCCAGTGCTGGATCAAAATCAGTAATTCAACTTGCCTAGATCAGACATTGACAAGGAGATAAACTAAAATAATGATCTATTACCTCTCAGATACCATACCTAACCTCAATAATGCTAATCAACATCCTTACAACCAATACAAAACTAAGCTCCTTCATAGTACATGGTAGATTCACTAATGCAACATCTTTGGAGTTGCCTGAGAGATGGAAAAGGGTGTAAAAGGCAACAGATTCACCCCAATACATAACAATGTTATTTAATCGATTTAAAACTTAAATTAATTTACATTTTAATCATTCTAGAACTAAAAGTCTTGTGATAATAAGCTCATCTTTGGTGTTCTCAGTTTTAAGGTAATTTCTGTCATTTTAAGTGCTGACCAGCGCTTATTTACCTTTACTGCTTATATACGAAAAACAAAACAAGTTGAAGTACTTAAAAAGTACTTTTCAACATTTAGCTAATCTAAACGGCTCTTACACTCAGCTGTCTAGAAAGACTACCGTGATTGAAAACATAATATTAATTTGATAAATTGGTCTAGAGATCAGACATGATGTTTTCCTGTTATATTTACTGTTTGTTAGTATTAAATAGATGAAGGATGTATTCTAAGCTTATATGCCAACCAACTGTAAATAATGGGCATCCACTGTGAATTATATAGGACCATGGAAACTTTATACAGTCAAACCTGTTTATAGTGGCATCGTTTATCTGAGAATTTCATGGCCGCTACAATGAAGTGCTGTTATATATGTATACTGTCATTTCATGTTTGAATCTCATTTAGCCGTTATAAACGGAAGTATGTATATAATTATAATTTTTTCTGTACTTTTTATACTACAAACGAAAATAATATACTTGTTAATTTTAAAATTTCAATTGATTTTCATATCACATTAATTAAAAATAAAAAAGACTAATAAATTATAAATAAATTCATGAGTAGTTGTACCATATCGATAAATAATTGAAATCTAAGGAACATATGCATTTAAAATTAATTGAGAATTTGTATACAATTTCAAGTTTAATGTAAGAATTATACAATTGTAGGTTGTTTTATAAATTTCGAGTCTCTTAGCGATAATATAACGTTTGAATTGACGAGTATTTTTGTCAAAACTTCCGGCAAAAAGGAATTCAATCTTTCCTTTGATGATTGTCATAAATATTTTGATATTTTTTTATACATAATATACTTCTTACAAATATTATTACACAATATTTGAGTATGATTGTTATAGAAGTTAATTTTATAAAGAGTGTCTGCATATAAATGAATGTTATTCTTTTTATAAGTAGAATGTTATTATAGAGAAGTAAAAGATAACATGAAAAATTGATTCGGTAAAAAATCAGACATAAAATGTTGTTATAGTGAGTGACAATTATAGAGAGATTTGAGTGTAACTACTAATAATTACTGTGGATTAAGCGTTTTGCTATTGTACTTGTCTACTCATTACTAGTTTTTTTAGACTCCGGTAATAACTAAAACTAAGATTGACTATAAGTTACAAAAGCATTCGACGAATAATGTATCAAGTGGTTTCTAATTTTATTTATTCAGTTTGGAGTGCTGAATATCCAATCTCTAATGGCATGTTTTATCATATGTCAATAGTCAAATTTGAGTTTGGTGAATACTAAAGACCTGAGAATCTAAGTGTTTTCACTTGTCTTTTTAGTAAAGAGTTCAACTCTTGGCATTTCGATTTTGAAAAGGTCCATGGTCTTAGATGAAAAACAGAATCTCTCTTTTAGCAAATGCCAATATTTTTCCTTTTCCCAAAATAGAAACCTATCTTCACAATCTCCCCAGTCTTAAAAAGGGAAGAATATAATTGACAAAACATTCAGTAATAAAAGGGGAAAGGGTAAAAATACTCTTAGAACTATTTGAAATAGGTAAGATGTAAACTCCGTTTCACTTTTGGCTACAAAAAAACTCATGTCATTATGTTTTTGGTTCTCTAACTCCAAATAGCTCATAATACCCTCCTACTAACGGTTATTCTAAAATTAGGTAAAATGAGTCAATTTTACCCTTATTCTTTTTTTATTTTTTTTGGGGGTGGGGTGGCTATTGAATGTTTGATAAATATAATAACATAAGAAAATAAGTAGTATAAACACTTTCTATTTAAGCAAATAAAATATGATGACATATATATATATATATATATATTATTTTTTTTAGTTTCTTACACATTAGGTATGCATGACCTTTTCTTACATAACTACTTAATTTTTGTTCAACATTAATAATAATGAATTTATTTTACTAAGTTTAAGAATGATATGATAGAAATCAAATACAATTATACCTTAGTACGTTAATATCACTTATTGTAACTTTAAGTCATTCCAAGTTTCAGTCGTGGGCCGGTATAATAGTTTTGAAAGGAAATGGTAGAATAAATATTTAGTTGAAATGATGTTGGTAATTAAATATTATATTACATAAAATGCTCTGTATAAATTTTTCATTTAAAATTGTCAAAGTAATCTCATAATCTGCAATATAAATTTTGGTCATGTCTTTACAATTAATTAAGAGAACTTATCCCAAACTTTAAATGGAGGTTAAAACTGACCTATTCGAATAGTCCAAGAGCAAAATTGTCAATTTTCTCTTGTTTAGTAGGAAGGACATTTTTGAGCTATTTGGCTAGTTGGGAGATATTTTGTTTAGAAAAAAACGCAACGACAAGGGTATTTTTGAGCCAAAAACATAGTTCACGAGTATTTTTGCCCTTTTCATTTATGGTATCGGGGTCTGATTTTGAAGCTTCGTGTTCATTTAAAGAAATTACTAAATGTAAACAATACCGAAGATGTGTTAATCTGATTTAGGCATCAATGAGTCGTCTCTCATGGGTCATACGACTCTTTCTATTCCATACATGTCGTAACTAGCACGTATCACTTGTCCATTGTTATGGCTCATCATGTCAGGATTTCTTTTATTCATTTATGATATTGAGAAAAATCTTCTTTGATATGTCTTTTCTTTCCCATATAAAGGTGTACTCTTAGTCATACTTGGCACTATTCTAAGTGCTTCTTGTTAGACAAGTTACAAGATGTGTATTGTAACTTATTGCCTCTTATTACTTTGGCCTATTGGTGCTTGTTCATTTTCAATTCCTAATTATAGGATTTCGGGGTTTAAGTAGTATCACCCAACTCTCTATTACTTTAGTTTTCTAGTCCATGTCTCATTTGGGTTTACTACTAGTGGTCGTCATACCAATTCTCCATTCTAATACTTTGACAAGAATCTCGATATTGCTTAGGGACATAACTTCTTGATATGTTGTTACTCCTTTCTTTAGTGAAATCCTTGTAGAAATCCATATACTATTCTAATTGCCAAAGACAACCATTTTCTGAAGATTGATAAGTATATTGGAAACGAGACATACCTTAGTTCCCTCTAAAAGCTAGAAAACGTGTTCCTCCAAGTTCAACAATCGTTCTACAATGATTATTAATGATAAAGTTCAGAATTTTAACCAATTTCTAAGTGTTCCCACTCTTATAGAAAAACTAGGATTTTTGTGCCAAAAAACATGTTCTTGAACATTTCGTGAACCTTTCATGGATTCTAATCCCACATGGTACTCTACACTAGTCTAAACCCTTGCAATATCATCAGAAAAGTGAAGAATTATACCTTTTTGAAGGAATTCCAAAGTCTCCTTCGATTTCTCTTTCTTCAATTTTCAAGGATCTAAGGGTTTGAAGGATGAACTTAGTCTTTGTTAATAATCCATGTAGGAGTGTTAGAAGTTCTTAGAAATATGTGGAGTAACTTTACCTTGGTGTGGGAAGATATGTAGAGGAGAGAAAAGTCGACTTAGAGTTTTGTAGAAGTGAAAATAGACTTAAATTGCAGAAATTTGTGTTTTAAAGTTGAGTTTTGCGTTATTAGGGACTTTGTGCATCGCCCCACTGTCGCACAAAACTTTATGGAATTGACAAATTTGTCATGCTATCCCAACCATCGCATGCTATCCCAACCATCGCATAGAACTTTCTGCACATACACCCGACGGTAAAATGGTTATAACTCCTTGTGGAAAATTCTGATTGAGCTGGTCCTTATATGGTTGGAGAGTTATTCCAAAGAGCTATAACTTTCATGTTTTATGTTTTCTCAAATTCCCAATATATTTTCACGTATAATGGCTGAATTTTTTTATCAAATCTTATACACCTCACTATTCATCTTGATCTTAAATAAACTATTTCCACTTAAATTCATCTCGATAGGACTTCATATGTTAAAATGTCACATTAATACTAATTTAATACATTCACATCTAACCCGAATTTATGAAGTGTTACACGAATACAAATCATCTCCGAAGCCATTGGAACAGCTTCACATAAGCAATTCTCCCCTCCCTCCAATAAGAATCTCTCCATCGACTGCGAAGCCGTCATTATTGACGGCGAAAAATCGGACGACGATGTGCCTTTTAAGAGGTCAAGGACACAAGCCTGCCCCGGTCATCAAGTCGGACAACCTCAAGACTCTGGTCCTGATGAATTAAAACAAATCTTCAAGGGACTGTATGGCGTCGGTGGCCCCATTTCTCTTGGGAGCCTTCCGGTGCTGCTCACCCTCAAATTCCAACAAGACTTTCATCATCGTCATCTTCTCCTAGGCCCCAAGGAATCACGCTTCCTCCCGGACCAAGCTTGTTAATATTTTCCTGGCCCCTTATATAGATCCAACTCAGGTCAAGACGGCTACACTATCATCTCCCGCCGATACCTGGCCAATTAAAATTGCCAATTATTTGAAATTGTTAATTTTGGAGTTATATAAAGAAAAAAGAAAAGGAGTTTCCTGAAAACGCCTATTTAACGAAGGCATGCATGCGGCTGCTCCGTTATGCTTTATTGTTCCATCCTTTATCATCTTTCTTTCATTTTTGTCGTTCCTGATTTAGCTCCATTTTACTGACTTTTGCTGTTTTTTATTCGTTCAGTCTATGATTCTGATCGGAGAAGGTCTTCGTCTCCGCACAGAAGAATATGAAGACCTGAAAGCCCAACTCGACGTTCAAAAAAGAGACATCCAATTTATCCGGAATGATATTGCATGAAGGGAATCCCAGCTAGTTGGATACCTCCCCATTGTAAAAGCTGAGCTTGATAAAACGAGGAGAGACTACAATCGGTCCATGTGCGACCTTGAGAGGGAACTTTTTCGCTAGCAAACGAAGAAACTCGACACCGAACTTACCAACCTCAAGTTCGAGTTCCGCTCGCAGGAAGAAACCCTGCACTTCAGCGTCCAAAATAAAGCTTCTCTTTGTTTTGAAGTTGATCGACTCAACGCCAAATTTAATGTCGCTGACGGAGAAAGAGCAGCCATGGAACTCAAGTTAGAGCAAGAGCTTGCAATTGCCAGTGATTAGATTCGTAAACAAATCTTGACTAATGAAGGACTAAAGGCTGAACTAGCCGCTCTGGTCGGGAAGAATAACGATCTTTCTGCCCAAATGAACAAAGCTCTCGATGAGCTGAGGCTAGTGGTGGGTAAAAAATTCGGAGAATCGAAAAAATCGAACCGAACCGAACCGGTTTTTATTCAGTTTTTTTTTTGTTTTTAAAAAATTGATTTTTTGAAAAATCGAACCGAATCAGGATTTAGTGATTCGGTTCGGTTTTTTAATTTTGGATACGAACCGAACCGAACCGAACCGAACCGAACCGAAAAACCGAATTTAATATGTAATTAATCTTATTTTTTATTTTAGGCTACTACTATCTCTTGAATCATAGCCATTGAAGCCAATCTATGAAGCTTTTATGAAAGTCGAATGCGGCATGAACTTGATTAACATATCATGGAAGCATTGACATAAAATATAGAGAGAAAAAGAAGTTGTAAATTGATAAACTTTAAATGGTCATAACTCTGCGCTCGGATGTCCGTTTTACCCGATTTTTTTTTTATTTTGCCTATTTTTTCGAGACGGGGCCGGCCAAACTGGCAGTTTGGCGCAACCAATTTTTAGAAAAACATCCGTTTTCCAATCAATTTGTGTTTTCCCCCAAATCGATTTCTAATTTTCCTTTTTCTTTACTAAACATCTCACGATACACAATAGATTTCAACGTCAAAATTTCATGATAATGTAGGTGTGAATGTCAATTTTAGTTTTGGATTTTTTTTTTAAATAAAAAATTCCCGACCACTCGCCTTGCCCCACTAGAAAAAACCGATATAATCCGATACGTTCGGCGATATAAACCGAACATATCATTTTTTTTAAAGTTGGATTCGTTTTTTTTTAAAAACTGATTTATTCGGTTCATATTTTTCGGATACAAAACCGATATGAACCGATATACGCCCACCCCTACTCGAGGCCAATGAAGCTCGGATAGTTATCAAGGTCGACTATACCACCTGGAATATCAGGAGGTACACTTTGGAGCAGGCGAAGGAGGGCATCAATGACTTAATGCTCAAATCACCAAGGCTCGTAAGCTACCTTCTTCTCCCTGGACCGATGCCAACAACTCTAATGATTGAAAGTATGTATGTCCTAGAGACAATCATTATTAGAGACAAATATACTTGAACACATTCATATTATTAATAAGATTAATGTTTATGGCATTTGCGATTATTGAATTATTATTTAATTATTTGTAATTATTCATTAATGTGCATCCCTTGAGCTTACATTGTCATTAATAGAGTGAGATATTGATGATAGAGCGTAACTCTAAAATAGCCTCGACTAATGATCATCGAGAATGGGCTATCGATGATATGTTATAAGTCGACATGTGGTCTGCATCACATTCTTAGAGAATGTAGTATGTCTCACATCTTTGCTAGTAATTATTACTAGTGATGGACACATGGATACTTTTAGAAAGTATTGGTATACCCCTGCTAATAAACTATTTGTTAGACATATCTATAGTGTTATCAGCGTGTGGAATATAAAGGTCCTTTGACTTGAGGTCAATACGCACCTTGTTTACAGAGTAATGTACTTTGACCCTATCCTAAGCTTAAACTCCTTATAGGATAAGACACGGCTTGTGTTGGGTACATTATGATGTAAATTAAGGTGGTAATTGAGCCAAGAATATGATTCATTCCTCGATTGGATATTCGAGAGAGCACTCAACTTCTCAGTGATATTAGGTCGACCAAGTCATTGGCCAATGCAAGAGACATATTTAGAAAATGGTCTAGTTGTCGACTAATATAGATGAGATAAAGTGATCAAGCCATTTGGATAGACACATGGCAAATCCTAAGCTTGATCGAGTGTGCCGCGAATGAAATGAATTTATCATCTCACATAAAGGTTATGTTTGCTAGATTCATGTAAACGCACTTCATATATTGAGTTCGTTGTACGGCGCAATCTAGGAGTTCCGTATGGACCTTAATTGGATTAGTGTCGATATATGAAGGCCTATAGGGTCACACTATGTCGATTGTCTCTTCGATCTAAGGGTGTATTGAGAAAGTATTAAATATTCGATTTGGGATCGAGATATTTAAATTAATAATAACTATGGAATAATTTCTATTAGATGATAATTATTTAATTAAATCAAAATTATATTTTGGATTTAATGTGCTGAATATATATATTAAATGAAAACGGAAAATAGAATTTTACGTAAGGCGCCGCGACGCCGACCCGGCAGTGGGCCCAGTCAGATTGGCCCACTGCACCTCGATTTTTGGACCAGGCTTAGAGCCCAATCCTAATAAGATTTTTGCCCAAATTTCAACTATAAATACAACACTCCCCATTGTTAATTACCACACCAATTCTATAAGCTAATTCTAGACTTAGAGTATAAGACGAAACTCTCTCAAATCTCTGCCAAGATTTCCTGGCTTTCTTGACAGAGGAATACACCATATCATAGTGCTTGCAGTCGAAGGGACAATCGCGTGTAATCCCTAAGTAAAGACTCCAGATTTATTAACTTTAAGTGTTTATGTTTTATGTTACAGGTTTTTGATTGTCATATAACCATACCAGAAGAAATTGTTGGGGTAAGTAAGAACAAAATTTTAAACTTCCGCTGTGCCTTACTTATGTGTTTTGAACCTAACAAAATCCTAAAATGATGAGCTACTAGAAGAGTCGGATCCTGATTCCAAACCTGAAGATTAAGCCCTTAGTGTTTTTTGCTCCTTCAGTTGATGTTTGTTTAGGGGGGATTTTTTGCTATGTTTGATTGTAATGACATTGGTATTTTTCGACCCTCTATCAATAGATCCTTCTTTTTCAAATACCGCATTTTGAGTTATTCAAACAAGAAGAATACTTTAAAGAAGTGATCTATAAACCGGGTGAATAATTGACCAGGCTAAATTCTTCCGGCGACTTAAACTAATCGGCCTCATTTTTTTCGGTGTTGTGAATAAGATGTTTCTTATTCATTTTTTGCACAGACGTTGGAATTTTGTTTATTCTCAAATTTCTACTTCTTGGTGTGTTTGTACTATCAGAAATAAACAATCTTTAAATAGATTCGACACAAATCATATAAAGAAGATGAAGATTTCTTATTTCGTAACTTGCTTAGTTTACATTTTCATCCGAAATAAGTAAAGACAGTATCACCTTTGTATTGTCGGTCACATTTCATTAAGTTATCATCTATTCTTCATCTCCATTCTTGTAACTGTGACAGTCCGAAGAGTTTCAAGTCTTATACTTCAGACTCAATTTCTTTGGTCCTTACTTGAAAATTGTTTGGACTTCTTGAACTTAATTTCTTCCGGCGGGGATTCAGACTCAATTTCTTCCGGCGGGTATATTCCCTCGAGTGTTTGAGTGTGAAGTGTGAAGACTCAAACATTGATTTCCACCTTATTAACCCGTAAATGGGGCAGTCCCTATTCGTCATTGCAACATGCTTTTCATTGGTGTCTTATTAAAAACTCGCCAGAAAACCCATTTGGGATAAAAATTGGACTATGAAAAAAGAGTGCATCACGTATTTTCGGTTTAATTTACGGATGGTTCCCGATGAGGATGAACTGCATAACTTCGGTAGCTTTTCTTGCGTGCACCATTAGTGCACACAAAAGTGAATTAATTAAATTAAAATTAAGTACCAAACCATACCTCAGTAGTAATACCGCTTCAGATGGATGACGTTCCAGTTGTTTGGCAACAATGTTACGTCTTCTTTGGCTAACTGATATGACCCATTACCGGTGATACCTGCCGCTCGATACGATCCTATCCAATTTGGACCTAGCTTTCCCTCATTCAGATCATTTGTATTTATGGTTACTTTTCGGAGGACTAAGTCTTTTTACATGAAATGTCTAAGCTTTGTCCTCTGGTTGTAATATCTTTTCATTCGTTGCTTCTGAGCCATCATCCGAACCAGGGCTCTCTCTCGATGCTCTCCGGTTAAATCTAACTTAATTTTCGTGGCCTCATTGTTATCCTCTTCGTTTGAATTTCTAAACCAAAAACTTGGTTCATCTACTTCCACTGGTATTAATGTTTCTTCCACGTATACTAATAAGAACATAGTCTCTCTGGTGCTTGACTTTTCCATTGTCCTATATGCCACATATTTCCGGCAATATCTCTCTCCACCCCCCCTTGGCTCTTTCCAGCCTCTTCTTTAAGTTTTGGATAACTGTTTTGTTTGTTGACCTAGATTGTCCGTTACCGCTAGGATGATACGAGTCGACACGATCATTTTAATCTTTAATCCCTCAAAGAACTTCGTAACTTTCATTCCCAAACCGACTCCCGTTGTCACATGTTATCTCTTTTGGAACCCCAAATCGGCGAGATTATATGGTCGCAAATGAAGTCTATGACTTACTTTTCACAAAACTTTTTAACGCCCTCGCTTCAATCCATTTAGAAAAATAATCGGTCAAAATTAAAAGTAATTTGACTTGACACAGTAGTCACCGAAAGGGGACCAACAATATCCATCCCTCATTTCATGAACCGCCTCGGTGACACCACTTTGAATTAAGAAGATCTACTGGTTGGTGAATCATAGGAGCGTATCACTGACATTTGTCACATTTTCGAACAAATGCCTTTTCCCGTTCCTCCATTTTTGATAAAAATATCCAGCTCTAATCAACTTTCTAACCAAAAGCTCTGCCACTGAATGGTTGCCGTAGACACCCTCATGAAATTTTCTCATGACATAGTCTGTCTCTCCAGGACTAAGAAATCGAGTTAATGGCCCATAAAAGAATTTTCTGTATAATTGCCCGTTGTGTAGATAATACCGGGCATCTTTCGTTCGAAGTGCCCGGTACTCTTTAGGATCTTTTGGTAATTTACCTTTTTTCAAGTACTTTATGTACTCGTTCCTCCAATCCCATGTTAATCGAGTGTAATTTACTTTGTCATGACTAACATCCAGAGCCGAGTTCAAGAAGCGCGCACAACTATTCATGATTTCAACCGACTAGCATCCGTCAAATACCCCAAATTGGACAATGCGTCAACTTTCATGTTTTGCTCGCATGAAACATGTTCCACTATCCACTCATTGAACCTACAGATTATTGTGAGCACTTAGTCATGATACTTTTGCATTCTGTCATCTTTCAATTTGAACACACCATTCACTTGGTTGACTATTAGGAGAGAATCACACTTTGACTCAATGATTTCAGCCTCCAGACTCCGAGCCAACTCTAAGTGCAATCAAAGCCTCGTACTCGAATTCATTGTTAGTCAAAGGAACAGTTTTGATTGATTGCCTAATGGTTTCCCCAGATGGGCTCTTTAGAACTATGCCCAAACCGGACCCTTTCACGTTGGAAGATCCACCCATAAATAAGGTCCGAACTCCTGAAATGGCCCAGAGGCGAAAAAAATTTCAACATCCGGGAGCAACCCCAAGCTAAAAGCTGCCACAGAGTAAGCCATAACTTATGACTTAATAGCTGTACGAGGCTTAAATTCAATATCATAACCACTAATTTCAACTACTCACTTAGCCAACCTCCCGGAGAGTTCAGGTTTATGCATTATGTTTCTCGGGGTTGGTAGTGACTTACATATAAGGTGACATTGAAAATAAGGTTGCAATTTTTTTGGAGTTTATCAAAGCCAAAACTAATTTCTCTAGGTGAGGGTACCTAATTTCCGCACTTACAAATGTTCTGTTAACATAATAAATTGGAAATTACATACTTTTTTCTTCACAATCTAAAACATCACTCACCGCAACTTCGAACACAACCAAATAAAGGAGTAACTGCTCATTCTCCTTCCGTTTCTCCAATAATGGCGGGCTCGAAAGGTATTTTTTTCAAATCTCTTAAAGCCTCCTTGCACTCTGGGGTCCATTCGAAATCATTCTTCTTCTTCAATAATGAAAAGAACCGATGGGTCTTTTTGGATGAATGAGAATGAAACGGGTAAGGGCCGCCAATCTTCCTGTGAGTCTTTGCACTGCCTTAATATCCTCAAGGACCTCCCAAATATCTTTAATTTCCTTGATTTTGTCAAGGTTGACCTCAATTCCCTTGTTTGACGCGAGAAAACCCAGGAACTTGCCGCACCTGACGCCGAAGGCACATTTCTCCGGATTCAGCTTCATGTTGAACTTCATTTGTACATCAAAGGTTTCTGCAAAATGCTTTATATGGTCCTCTGAAACCATAGACTTGGCCAACATGTCATATATATATACTTCCATAGTTTTACCCACTTGATTTTCAAACATGCGATTAACAAACCATTAGTAGGTTGCACCAGCATTTTTCAAACCAAACGACATTACGTTATAACAATAAGTTCCATATTTAGTTACAACATAGGTTTTCTCTTGATCATCCGGGTTTATTCTAATCTGATTATATCCAGAGTAAGCGTTAAGAAAACTCAGTATCTCGTGTCTAGTCGTCACATCGATCATTAAATCAAGGTGCGGCAGTGGGAATGAGTCTTTTGGACAAGCCTTATTCAGATCTTTATGATCCACACACATCCTTAATTTATTCCCCTTTTTGGGTACTACAGCTATGTTTGCTAACCATCCGGGGTAATTCACTTCCCAAATGGATCCTATGTTAAGCGCTTTAGTTACCTCTTCCTTGAAGAATTTATTCTTGTATTCCACGACAGGCCTTCTCTTTTGCTTCATCGGTGTAAATTATGGATCCAGGCTCAACTAGTGAGTTGTTACCTCCGGCGGAATTCCTGTCATGTCTAAATGGGACCATGCAAAATAGTCTACGTTAGCTTTAAGGAAATTGATTAATTTAAGATTGAGCTCCGGAGTTAGTTCAGTGCCCAGGTATATGAAGATTATTGCATCATTGAGTGGTATTTCCCAAGTCCGCTTCTTCCGTGTTATGGACACCTAAATTTTCTTGGCCATTGAGAAAGTTGTCCAGGCCACCGCAAATCATCCAATGATCATATTGATTATATGTCGCGGCGTAACCGGTGTGAATGGTTCATCACATTCCATGTTTTTTTCGTAGTTATCTCGTGCTCGATCTTTTAGGAATTCCCTCAAGTGACCATTCTTCAAAAGTCTAGCCACTTCTTCCTGGAGATGCCGATGATCCCCAATTTGGTGGCCATGAGTACCATCCTATATCCACATTGAAATTATACTCGGATTATCTTGGGGCCTCGGTCTCATTAGCAGATGACAAATTCGCTCATCCTTTACTCTCCGTAGTCCCTTGTTGTTACGCTTATCGAACTCTGACCTTTCGTGCACTTTGAAGAATATTGATTTTCTTGACCCTACTCCGATCGTGACCTCTCCACCAGATTGTAGGGTTGATACTTATCCTCTGTGATCTCAACTCAAATTCAGCACCACGCTTTGGCCTATCTTGGTGACAATTTCGATTGATCGACCCTGAAGACTCCAGAGGCCCCAACTGGTCATCTTCAATTCAACTCTGATTTTGAACTCGTATATGTTGTGAAGGCCTCTGCCATCCATTCCTCCGGTACCACTGGTAGTAACATCCTTTCCTTTTAAAATCGGATAATGAACTTGCACAACACCTCTGTATCGCCTTGGGCAATTTTGAAGATATCCGCCTTCCTGGGTTGCACCTTCCTTGCTCTGGCATGCACTTTAATAAAAGAATACCATGTCATAGCTCTCTTGGACAAAGTTTCGCCGAACTTTTTAAATAGGACATATTCTATCTCATCTGGATCCATGTCGTTGCCTTTCACCCTACATATATATGTCGTTACATGCTCTTGCGGGTCGGTCGTCCCATCATACTTAGGGATCTTGAACCTCTTGAGTATCAGTTTTGGTGATGTGCTCGGTGGGAAAGGCAACTGGCCCTTTCAATACTGGAGGAGCTCCCGGAATATGATCTATCCTAGTGTTAAACTTATTTTTGGCCTGCTCCAACTGAGTGGTTAAGGCTTAACATTTCAGCACATCAGATGTGCTGTTATTTCCTAAGGCCGATGTCTTCCTCGGTTCTAGCCACCGTGTTGTTATTGGTGATGCCGCAGCGTGGGGTTTCAGTGGAAATGGTGTTGTTTTTCTGTAACCCCGTTATAGCTTTTTGTTATTTCTCCAACACTTGGAATATTCTTGCTAGGTTAGGATCGGTGACTCTGACCACGTTTTGAGCATTATCTTCCTTGTTGTTTGAGGTGTGACCCCTAATGGTGCATCGTGACGCTCGAGGAGAAGTCACATGCTCATCGACGATTCTTGGCAGGCCAGTTGCCAGATCAATCTCCTAGCCATTGTTGTTCAAACCTTTGTTGTTGATGTTGTTATTTAACTCGTCTACTATGTTTTCAGACATTTTGCAACCTGAAATCACAAGCGTTACCAATAAAAAGGAAAATAATCGAGCTTAGACGGTACCACAATTATCCTTAGCCCCACGGTGAGCGTCAAACTATTTATCCCAAAAAAGGTACAGTTGCATTTGTTGTGTGGTTTAAATGATACGTCGATTAGTCTAAACAAAGCGTAAAAAATTAGATCAACAAAGTGATAAAAGTAAATGTAAATAAGTGAGCAAATGAATGATTGGATAGAAGTAGTCTGTTGAGTCTAGGTTCGGAAGAATATCACGTGGGTAGATCTCCAAGATAACTCCGAACTTGAACAAACCAAAGATAAACCGAAACAAGAATGGAAAAAGTATAGTACAAATTACTTAATGTAAGTAAATATGATTGTCAAGAGAAAACTTGGATGCCCTCACAACATGTAGGTTGGATTCCTTTTATAGAGATGAAATTGGGGCTTTAATTCCCACAAATTCCTCAGAATTAAAGTGCAATAATTAAGATATTAAAAGCTTTTAATTAAAAAAATTATAACGCATGGCGTTGCATACGAACCAGATCAATCGTCATTAATGCCCGTACTCTTCCCCGGATACAACAACAATATCTTGCCCGAAAACTTCCGTTTGTCCATATTTCAACAAAAAATATCTCTTGTTTTTCATTCCCATTCCCATAAGAAGACGCTCACACAGTTCTTATTCTATGCCCGAGCTTATGAATATCCGATATTAACTCAAGTTGTACACGTGTACGTGCCACGTCTTACACTCAAATTTACCGTATACCCTTATTTCCTCCTTGACTTCTGTCTTCTATGTGTTTTTATAAATCACAATATTAGAATTATTGAAGATTCTTGATTTGTGATTGTCATCATTAATATAATTATAATGCTAACATACACAAATATACTTCAATTTGGACTAGATAAAAATGCTATCTGTTCGGTCAAATTTATAAAATTTGCTTATTTTAAAAAGTTTTGTTTTGTCTGAAGTTTTTTCTAAAAAAAATACTTTTGGAGAGTAGCAGTTTATGTTTAGCTAATTAATTTTAAAAATATTTTTACTAATATTAGAGCACTAGTTTTGCGTGTAAGTTCCAAAAGTGATTTTGAAGAAAATCTACTTTTTCAGCTTCTGTTACCAGTGGCGAAGACACAAAGCTACGAGTCCAGCTAGACCCAATAATTTTAGCTCAGACCCTGTATTTGTGTTAAAATTTTTATTTGATATATATAAACAATCTATTCAGGACCCAACAAGGAAATATAATGTTGGTCAAGAGCTCATAAATTAAAATCCTGGCTCCACCTCTTTTTGCTGTTGGGATCGAAATAATCAAGGCGTTACGCAGGAGCTAATAATTGCAAAACTTAAACAATGATAAATCAGACAACAAAGAAAATACTAAAAAGGTATAACATTAATATGATTTAGTCAAGTGACCTATATATTGGAAATAACTAATATAAAAAAGCATAAAACTTATTGAGAGAATAATCTCCCCCTAAACAAGATTCTTTAATGACTATATTGTGGATGTGCTTTTACATTGCGTATGAGAAGAAATGATCTTCTACTTATAGAAGTCCGAAATTTTTCCTCCAAGAAAAAGATAAATATGGTAGAGTACTTTTTTTACAAAGAAAACTTTTTCCACAAAGAAATCCTCTTTGAAGTAAAACACAATTATGATAGAATCCAAATAAGGTAGGAAATTCGGGGCAAACTGTTACTACTCAAAAGAACTTACGTTTTTCTTAGAATTTTAATCAAACACCTTAATTTTCTAAAATAAATATTTTAAAAAAGAAAATAAGCAATTTTAGCTTCCCAGACTTGACTAAATAAGCTATTAGTCTCGATGAATCATGTGATTTGAGATTAGAATAAAATGTAAGTAACCTGAGTGTATCATGATAGCTAGTTAGACACATATGACCCGTTAATTGACTTATAGTAATTTGGTATAGGCTGAAGTCATCGACATACCCTCCAACTTATTCGTGTATTCCACTTAAACCCTCCAACTGAGACCCCTACCATCCGAACCCTCAAAGAAGATGTTTAATGTGCCACATGGACACAACTTATTGAGGTGGAACAATGCGTGTATTACACAACTTCAAAGGGCGTGAGATGCCAATTTTTTCATGTTTAAAATTCTGATAATCATTAAAAAATTATAAGGAAAAAAAAAGAAAAAAGCCCACCCTCTTCCAATGTGATAACCATTATAGCAGTGGGGTAGTTGATTTCTTGTTCGCCATTAATAGCGGTTCGCCGGCAGCGTGGGGTAGTGGTGATGAAAAAGAAAGGGATGCGAGGGGGTTGTGGTGGTGTCGTGGGTTATTCATGGTGGTTTGGTTAGCTGCTCGGTTCACCGGAGCTAGAGGCTCCTCGATGGAGCAATGAAGAAGACAAAAGGGCTGGTTGACGGTGTGAAATAGCGGGGAGGAGAACGGAGGGAATGGCGGTGAGGTCTAGCCGGAGTTTGTTGTGGTGGTTGGAGTTCAGGGTGGTGGCCGGGGACGGAGGAGAGGACGGGAAATGGCGAAACAGAGGGGGTGACGGGTGTTTTTTTTTTGTAATTTCATTTTTCTTTTTTGAAATTGTTGTAATTTTATTTTATTTGTTTAAGTTAATATTCACGTGTCATCATTTTATTTGACATTTTGGCGCGTGTATTATACATACTTTTATTATTTGGCGGCAAATTAACTTTGTGTACAAGTAGCACAGTATCTCTAAGAGTTCGGATGGTAGGAATTTCAATTGGAGTATTTAAGTGAAATATACACACAAGTTAGAGAATTTATATCGATAACTTCAGCCTTTGGTATAATGAGGTAGTTGATTGATTACCTAACATGTGTTGGTGTCAGAAGTGGTCCTAGATCACTTACAAAAGGTGTTCTAATTTCATTAATTGAAAGGTATATATACAAGTTACAAAATGGAGAATCCTATTCCTATTCTACTCCTAAAACCTTATTCTACCATAATTCTAACTATACAATTATGGTAAGTGTATAAGACTAATTAAGATAACCTTTACACTACAATATACTACAAATATACTTTCCTAATATACAATACCCTACACTGTATACAACTCGTGATGGGCCTCTGGCGAGATGGGCTCTTGGCCACCCACCGTCTTATCATTCTCGCTTGCCCATAATGTGTTTGAAAGCCACTATACCCGTGGTATACACTATGTATACAAAGTGTATATCACAGGTATATATACCTTGTTTAACACCCCCCCTCCCGCGGTCATAGCGGGCGGTCTTCGAACGCTGAGACTGCCTCTAAAATCTTCAAAAAGGACTGCGGGTAGACCCTTTGTAAAGATGTCTGCAACTTGATATCGATATGGGACATGGCATACGCGAACGTGACCTCGAGCAACCTTTTCACGGACAAAGTGAATGTCCATTTCGATATGCTTAGTGCGTTGGTGCTGAACCGGGTTACCTGAAAGGTATATGACACTAATATTATCGTAATATACTAAGGTTGCCTTCTGAATGGGACAATGAAGCTCCAAAAGCAAATTACGTAACCAACATGATTCTGAGACCACGTTAGTTACCCCTCGATATTCAGCCTCGGCACTTGAGCGGGATAGAGTTGCCTGACGCTTCGCAGACCAGGAGACCAAGTTGTTGCCAAGGAACATAGAGTAGCCAGACGTCGACCGTCTGGTGTCTGGACAACCACCCCAATCAGCATCTGTGTATGAGACAAGTGTGGATGGCGAGGAAGGTTATAAATGCAAACCATAGTCCAGTGTACCCTGAATATACCTAATGATGCGTTTGATTGCATTCATGTGCTCAATTCGGGGATCATGCATGAATAAACACACATGCTGGACGTCATACATAATATTCGGTCTTGTAAAAGTAAGATACTGAAGGGCCCCTGCAAGACTGCGATAGTGGGTGTCCTCGTATGGTGCGCCGGCAGCGGCACTAAGCTTGGGCTTTGTATCAACTGGAGTGGAAGTGGACTTACAGGATGACATCCCAGCCCTCTCGATGATCTCAGCCGCATACTTTCTTTGAGACAAAAACAAACCATCTGAATAATGCTTGACGACAATCCCCAAAAAGTAACTCAAGGGCCCTAAGTCTTTCATAGCAAACTCAGAGCTGAGCATGACCATGATAGACTGGCGTAAGGCATCGGAAGAGGCAGTCAAAATGATATCATCCACATACAACAGAATGTAGGCCAATGACGAACCACGACGGTAAATGAATAAGGAATTATCTGACTTGTTGTGAGTGAACCCAATAGTCAAAACATAGTCAGCAAACCTTGTATACCAGGCCCGTGGAGACTGCTTAAGCCCATATAAGGACTTATTCAATAAACAAACATGATGAGGACGGTTGGGATCCCTGAATCCCAACGGCTGATGCATATAGACTGTTTCCTTGAGATCACCATGTAGGAAAGCATTCTTGACATCCAAATGATGAATAGGCCATGCCTTTTAAAGAGCCAAGCTAATCACAGTGCGAATGGTAGCCGGCTTGACCACCGGACTAAACTTCTCACCACAATCAATCCCAACCTGCTGAGTCTTACCATTACCCACAAGCCGTGCCTTATGTCGAGCGAATGAACCATCCGAATTTTCCTTATGAGCAAAAATCCACATAGACTTGATAACATTAATACTAGAGGGACGGGGCACCAACTCCCACGTCTTGTTATCAATAAGAGCATTATATTAATTGGTCATAGCAATTTTCCAATTCGGGTCGTTTAAGGCAGACACATGATTACGGGGCAAGGGGGATTTAAAGACATTCAAATGTAAATTAAAATGTCTTTTGGTGTAAAAATACCCCATTGACTACGAGTGACTGGTCTAAGACTCGAGGAAGAGGTAGACGGATTTTGGGAATTTTTTGGGCTCGGGATGGACTGGCCAACAGGCAGTGGACCTTCTAGCCCAATTCTGGAAGCAGACACAGCGTCAGAAATAGTAACTGGAACTGGACTAGTTCCAGTATTGGGCTGGACTGGACCAATCACTAAAACTGGCACAGTGAGAAGACTGGGCAGAGCTGATCGAGACGGGCCAGCGGGCAGTGGGCCCGCTAGAGAATTTTGGGTGCGGGAGCTGTCTGAAAAATGCCGAATAATATACGGGGATATTTGGTCATCCAAAAAATTATACGAACTAGGCTCGGGAGTATGAACTTTCGTAAATGGAAATTGGGTTTCATAAAAAATGACATGACGATTAATTATGATTTTCTTGGAGGATAAATCAAAGTATTTGTAACCACGATGATTAGACGGATAACCCTAAAACACACACGGAGTAGACTGAGCCTGAAGTTTTTTAATTGTGGTGGATGGGAATAACGGATAACACAAGCACCCAAAAACCCGAAGATGAGAATAAGAAGGGTTCTTATTATATAGGATTTTGAGGGGGGGGAGAATATGTCAGACCTTTGGAAGGAATTATGTTAAGGAGATATGTGGTCATTTGTAGAGCATGATGCCAAAAATATGGGGGTACGGAAGCATGAATTAAGAGAGTTCGGACAATGTTATTTATGGAACGAATTTTACGTTCGGCTTTCCCATTTTGTGAAGATGTATGAGGACACGAAAAATGAAAATTGATCCCATTATTGGCACAGAACTCCCGAAACTCCCTATTGTCATACTCTTTTCCATTATCACACTGAATAATTTTGATTTCTCTTTCGAATTGTGTTCTAATGAATGCTCTAAACTGTATGAAGACGGAAAACACTTGAGATTTATTTGCAATTGGAAACGTCCACAAAAATTTAGAATAATCATCCAAAAAAAGAACATAATACCGATGACCCAACAGACTTAGAGTAGGAGACGTCCATAGGTCGCTATGAATAATATCAAATGGCATTGAAGTATGAGAATTTGAGTCTACAAATGGCAACTTAACACTTTTTCCTAACGAACAAGATTGACAAATTGGGGTACGACTCATACCCTTACAAGAAATATAACTATTTTAATCTAAAACTGATAAAATAGAGAATCTCGGATGACCAAGGCGAGCATGCCACAAGGAAGGAGAAATGGCTGCAAAGGCTGATGGCAAAGCGTGACTCGATGGACCAAAACCGGGTGTGATAGGATAAAGATCTCCCCTACTATCACACCTCATGAGAGGACTCATTGTCTTGAAATCCTTCACAGAGAAACCAAAATGATCAAATTCAATAGAAACAGAATTGTCAGTGGTGAACTTTCGGACATACAGTAAGTTTTTAATCAATTTGGGAGCATGTAAAGTATTTTTCAAGATAAGGGGTGGATTGGGGGGAGACAACGTTTTCTGACCATAACTCTGAATTGGAATAGAGTTGCCATAACTCTGAATTGGAATAGAGTTGTGTCAACCCTAGTGTGTGCATCGCGGCCTCGATATCGATCTGAGTGGGGCATGGTATGTGGTGAGCTTGCGGAGGCCGGGGACCAAGTATTCTAGAACTGGGCTGTCGTGGACTGAAATTGCTGGAACTGCTGCCGTTATTAGGCCAGTGAGCAGTGGGCCGTCTGGGCTGCTGAAAAGCCTACTGGCCAGTTGTTGAAAACTGTGGTGGAGGTGGACCGTAGGGCCACTGGCCACTGGTCCAAGCCCACGGCCCAAGGCTGAGACTAGGGATTCGGTGGCCCACTGGAACTTGGATGGGACCTACTGCCACTGCTTTGGCCACTGTGACTGCTGTCGGAACCGCCGCATTTGCCCCCACGATTTTTATTTTTCTGGCCATTCTTGTTGCCCCCGTGGGATTGGTTTTGGTTCGAATTATTGCCAAAATTTTGAGGACTAGGGGAGGAAGTCATTATGACCACGGGACTAGCATTAGTGGCCGCCTTTTTAGCCAAACCGCCTTCTTCCAAGGTAAGCATGGATCGGGCTTGACAGAACCTTGGAAGAGGATTACTTTGACGAAGGAGAGTTCCAACGCCACTATAGGCCTCGTATAGGCTAGCGACCATCTGTAAAACAAGACGATCGTCACTAAAAGGCGCACCAACGTTGCGGAGTTGGTCCGCCAATTCTTTCAACCTTTTGCAATATGCTGAAACGTTTGGGAAATTTTCCATGTTGACGTGGGAAAAATCCTGTTCAAGGGTAATAACTCTAGAATTTTGATTATCCCGAATATGTCACGCAAGCCTATCCCATGTGGCCATCGCCGTAGCGCGTCGGCTCGATAATCGTCTGCAATAGGTCGGTGGAGATAGTAGAATATATCCACCGAAGGACGGTGGCATCAAGCGTTGTCCATAATCTAGGATCATCATCGCGTTTAGGCATCTCTCGTATCATCGAAGAGCCGCGGGGATGATGTGATGGATGACTTGATGTGAACGAGCGTGAATTTTGAACAACTCGGCCCACGTCGCGTATTGGATGTTTTCTATTTCAAGAATTAACGGATATGATTCTTGATGTTAGAAACAACAAGGGCGAGGGGAGGAAACGAGTTCTTTGACGTCGACATAACGAAAGAACAAGAGGTGAAAGAGGGATTTGTAAGAGAGATTTTGAGAGCGGAAGACAAAATTTTGGTAAAACCCGAGGGGGGGGTCTCGGTACGACAGGAGGCACAAAACTTGGAGAGAAAATTTTTGTGTGACCTAGAGCTTTGATACCATGAAAGAAATAATCTCCTTGATTATTTTCATTAATTGAAAGGTATATATACAAGTTACAAAATAGGAGAATCCTATTCCTATTCTACTCCTAAAACCTTATTCTACCATAATTCTAACTATACAATTATGGTAAGTGTATAAGACTAATTAAGGTAACCTTTACACTACAAAAGACTACAAATATACTTTCCTAATATACAATACCCTACACCGTATTACGCCCGTGATGAATATCGGCGAGATGGGCTCTTGGCCACCCCACCGTCACTTCGTCGCCGCCCATAATGTCTTTGAAGGCCACTGTACCCGTGGTATACACTGTGTATACCAAGTGTATATCACGGTTATATATACCTTGTTTAACAGTGACTCTAATAGATTGAGCGGTCCCAAGAGAGATGTTGATCTAAGATTTAAATATTATGAGTTGAATATTTAAGATTTTTAGTATTTAATTTATTATTATATTTTTAATGATGAGTTTATATATACTTTTTATTGTGATATTAGTTGATTTTTACACAAACAAATTATACGTCACGTAAAAAAATATTGGATTCAGATAAATTTGATATCAAAAAGCTACATTACCATCTGACCTCATCTAGCACCTGCGTGCACTAGTGGTCCCGCTCAAGATCTTATGCACGTTTATTGCAATATAAACATGATATTAGCTCGTTCAAGTCCAATTCGATGGTTAATGCAGTAATGTTCATGATAAATAACTAAAATTGTCAAAAGAAAAGGGAAAAAGTATATAAAAAAGAAGCAAAAATGACGTAGCTTGTAGATGGTGGACGTTGTTATCTTGCTATATATAGCCCTCTCTTTCTTTTTTCTTTTGTCCACTTATTAGACTATCTTTACCACCTCTTCGTCTTAACCTCAAGTGTTCATGATGCATGATCGATTGACGTTGATGAGACGACTCGTATTGCTGGGGATGGATGTCGACCGTCGCTTTAGGATAATGCCATGAATTTATGCTCAAATTCGTTCATTTCGGGGATTAGCAAGGAATTCTCTGTCTCGCATAGGGATGACAACGAATCGGATCTGGACTGGATCCTACTAGATCCAGATCCATTTTTTATATCTGGATCCAGATTCAGATTCAGATTCAGATCCATCGGATCCATAAAAATCATATCCAAATTCAGATCCACCGGGTTCACGGATCGGATCTGGATTCACATGTAAAAAAAATTGCCTTGAATAATATTCTCACATGTTGAAACTTTTTTGACAAAATGAAATCCAATCTGATTGAAAAAAATGACTGAGTTCATTCAATCAACCTACACAAACATGACACAATTCTTCCAAAATACTGAACGAAGTTTTGGCATCACAAGAAAATAAAGACGATGAAGCAAAGTAAGTAAATAACAACATCATGGAAAACGCCGCAATTACAAAGGTCTTGAAATTAAAGTCTACAACAATGTTCTTTAAAATGCCAGCAACATCTTCTATAACCTTCTGCCAAACTTGATAAACTAGTCTTCGAAGTCACTAGTTTCAACGTCATCAACATCCTAAAATAACAAAGAAACAATCATATTAAAAAGAGATAACGAAAAAATTCATCTCAATAAATTTTTTTGATTAAACATATCATTTACCATATCAATACAGTCAACTACCTCCCCTTCTTCTTCAGAATCTTCAGTAACTGTCGAATATGCATGTGTGCCCTCCAAAGTACCTTTATTTGAAAGAAATTGAAAAATAAATAGAAGGTTCATGTTAGAAAAAAAATGATATTAACGTATATGAGAATAATCAATACATAAATAATAGATACCTTTAATGTCTTCGATCATCCAATTTTGCAAGCATATTAATGCCTCCACCGTTTTAGAGTGAAGCCTAGAACGATGAGAACTAATCACCCTTCCACCGATGCTAAAGGCACTTTGTGAAGCCACAGAAGAGACGGAAATTGCAAGGATGTCCTTAGCAATTTTCTGTAAAGTAGGATGCATTTGATCCCTTTTCCACCAATTAAGTACATCAAAATTATCATTCTCGGGTATAGGATCATCCTCCATGTAATGTTCCACCTCACCCCTCACATTCATCTTTCTTTTCTTTGTTCTTTTAGCTTGAGCATATTCATCCTCATCATTATCACAAGACTCTGAAATTTCTCGTTTTCTAACATTTCTTGAAAAAGGTTCTTGGCTCTTGGATCTAAAACTGAAGCAACAGTCAACATCTCATTAATATTATGCCAATATTTTTCAAACTTGTCAATCATATTTTTAGCCATCATTCTAATGGTCTCAACATCACTTTCCACCCAACGCTTCAAAGCAAGTCTTATCTCACACACTTTTCGAAAAAAACAAATTAGAAGTAGGATAATTTCTACCGGAAAACACTCTAGTGGCCTTGTAGAAAATTTCCAACTTCTCACAAACAAGTTTTGCCATCATTCAATCATTCTCACTAGGAATAACTAACTTGAGCTTCTTATTCATACGTTTTAACTTAGCAAATACATCTTGAAAAGGCAAACCTGTATTAAGCATCAAGTTAGTAGAATTTCACCTAATTTTGACATCAAGAACCACTCTTTTAGGTTTAAAAATATTCAAAAGCCGACAAGCCTCCTCAAAATTTTCAACCCTTTTAGGAGTAGACATCCAAAATAAAATGCAATCTCGAACTTTTTCAATTGCGGGATCAATTACTTCTAAACCATCTTTCACAATCAAGTTTAGAATATGAGCACTACACCTCATATGCAAAAAACTCCTCACCTAACATTAGATACCTACTTTCCAATTTCTCCAACAAAACATTCATCATTGCATCATTAGTGGTACAATTATCAACTACAACCGATGAGATTTTATTTTCCAAAGAATATTGAGACAAACAATCCATCAAAATCTTTGCAATAACCCCTTTGTATGTGGACATGGCACAAAACAAAACCTAAATAAACACATACATTAAAAAAAAGCATTGTTGATCAGTTGATACATTAAAAAAATCAAGTGTTGTTGATCCATTAAAAAATCAACATTTATAAATAAGAATAAGCTCATTACCTCAAGGTTCGATTGCGTAAAACCCATTGTTGATCAATGGAGTGAGATGTCACGGCCATGTAGCCCCTTTTTTGGTTGGAAGCCGTCCACATATCGGTAGTTATTGCAATTCTACCCTCATTATACTCTAACAAAGCCTTAAGAGAACCTTTATCTTCATTGCACTTTTTCAAAATGTAACTCTTCAAAGTGTTCCTCGAAATCATCTTGAAAGAAGTATTTAGACTCCTCACGAACCTTATAAAACCTATATGATCTACAATGGATAAAGAATACTCATGAAAATCACCACCATGCCAACCAATTCTCTCATTGAAAAGTCTTGATCAAATTCCTTTTCCTTTCCCTTTTCTTTAAGTTCTAAAGTAGTAGACCCATCGACTTGTATTTTAGCCTTCAATTGTGTTTGACCACTAACTCCAATCCGCAAATGCTTTCCTGGACACGTCTTCTTAGAATGTTTAAGAAGATGCGAGGTTCCATTTGCACCATTATAAGAGAGTAAAAATGTACACTATTTACTATGGGTGGCCGGTGGGCCGGCTCGGGTCCGGCGGGGTCGGGGTCGGGGCGGGACGATCCGGGGGGTCGGGATCGGGCCTAGCGGGCCTAGCGGGCCTAGCGGGGTCGGGTCCGGGCGGGACTCGCTCCGCCCCGTCCCGATCCCGATCCCGTCGGTATCGGGGCGGGCGGGGCGGGGTCGGGTTTTCCTTTTTTTTTTTTTTTTTAAATAACATATGTATAAAAAAAAAACTCAATAAATAAAACAAGATAGTGTAATAAAAACATCCCAAGGTCGTTTTTGTGCCTCTTATATTATTTAATAGACATATGATTTTTTTGTAATACAAATACAATTGTCTAAAATCTAAATTGCAACTTTATGGTGTTGTCCAAAAGTTGCAAATTACATAATAAAATTGCAATTAAAAAAATTACATTTTCAAAAAAATCTGTTCTAATTGCTTGATGATTTCATGTGGTTCTTCGGTTGGAATAGGTATTTGTTGGTCAAATTGATCCACGTCGCTTCCACTACCTTCGGTTAAGATTTCGTTGTAGTTTTCATCATCTTCTTCGTTGATCTCCGGTTGACCGCACCTTTCTCCGCTCCGCTCGTATCCAATCTCCGAATAATACTGCAATTTCCAAGTCGTCTCCGGCCAATGAGTGTCCGTGGTCTCCTATTTGATATCCGCTGCGAAAAAGCGCTTTCCGACGCAGCTTGATGACGCTTGAATGTTCAAAACATCTCGAGCCATCAATGAAAGTGTCGGAAAGGTCTTCTCATTCCCCTCCAAAGATTTCAAAGTCTTCTTGTCCATCTTCATTGATAACTTCTTGATACGGTACAGAACCCCGCAAAACAAAAATATCCAACTCGCTAATTTGGTTAGTAGAGGTACGGCCGCACATTCTATTTCGAGGCTTTCAATACTAGCCGCGAAACAAAGATGTCTTTTGTGAGGTTGTGTTGAAGATGAAGAAGATGGTATGGTAGCCGGTACGTTACTAGCATTTTCTTGTTGATAAAATCTATATATATTTTTGCGGTGGGTGTTCTACGCTATTCAACACTTCTTCTTTAGTTTGTTCAATAGGTGGTGGGTGATTTAGATTTTTGGGACTTGGAGGTGGTAGTACTTCTATACAATCGTAAATAGTTTCAATTAGTGATTTAGTACCGTCTATTTTAATAGTAGGATTTAATACGAACCAATAATATAAATAGAAGGAATAGGAATAAAATATTTTTTTATTTTGACAAACATTTTTTTAATAGCTGCCTTATAAGTTTGGTTTTTCCATATATTCACTAAGTAATAAAAATATTAGAGTTATATAAAATAACATAGTTGAAATAGTAGGATAATATATACCGGAAAATTCTTTTGTTGCTTGAAAAAATTTCTCTAAAAATACAATAAGTTCGGAAATTTTTTCCCAATCACTATCTAAAATCATATCACCGGCTTTTTATTATGAGAGTTAAAAAATAAAGTTATAGGTAATTTATAGTCATAAGCAACAAGGAGTTGCTCGTATAAAGAATTCCACCTAGTGGATACTTCTTGTGGAATTCTTCTAAAAGGTAGTCCACAATCATGACAAATTTTTTTATATTCTTTTCTACGTTGTACTTTATTACTTTTAAAAATAAAGTTTATAGCAAATTGTATTTTACTAAGAATGTCTTCAAAAAGTGATAGACCATCCTTTACAATTAAGTTATATATATGGCACGCGCATTTTATATGAAAATGGTCTCGGAAAAGATGGAGCTAAACTATTTTTTAACATTGTAATTGCGTAATTGTTATTAGAAGCGTTATCTAATGTAATAGTCATAATTTTATCGGTAATTCCGTAATAATCGCACACTTGATAAATATTTTCTGCAATAAAAGTACCAGTGTGCCTATCATCTATATATCTATACGCTAAAATACGTTTTTGCATAGACCATTTATAATCTATCCAATGACAAGTTACGGTTAAATAATCATGGCCGTTAGTACTACGACCTATATCGTACGTGATAGATACTTTGCCATTAAAATGATATAATGAAAAACGTAAATATTGTTGATATTCATGCGCAAATTTAAATACATCTCTCTTAACAGTTGACCTAGGAAAACCGTTAAAAGCAGGATTATATATATCTCTAATGTAATGAATAAAACCGGGAGATGAAGGAAATGAAAAAGGCAAACCCTCCACAACAACTAATTTTGATATTGCTTCCCTATCTCTATGTTTGTTGTATTTAGAGCCTACAATTCCCCCCGTCATAGGGTTAATTTGACCTCGTACTTGGTCCGGGACGATATCGGTATGTGAACCTTGTCCCGATGGAGCGGCCGTTTGCGCACCCGGTTTTGAAGCCCGGTATTGGGCATACCTAGCTGGATGAGCACTTACTACGTGTCTAATTAAACCCCCGTCCCACCGTGACCTTTTCCGCTTTTAAATTTTAAAACATTTTTACAAATTTTACATATGGCTACTTGATTCTCTACGTCCCTATCAAAAAATGTCCATGCATCTGATTTTAATGGTCGTTTTTTGCTGGACCTCGTCTCATACTAGGGGGAATAGGAGGTATTTCGGTTGAAGGTGCACTAGTGGGCGTGTTGTCATCAATATTAGTGGGTGTATCGTCTAGATCATCGTCTAAATTAAAGTCTTCTTGAGTTCCGAAAATAACTCCTCGTCTAAATCTAATGGTATTGTAGGAAAATGTTGAGTATCAACAAAATCATCCCGTGTAGGAATAAGATGACTAGAAGAAGTACCCTTGCCCTGGTTGCCTCTACTAGAAGAAGCACCCTTACCCTTACCCTTAAACATACCTTTTAATCCTTCCATTTTAATTATGATAATAAATAATTAAAGACAATAAAATTAAGTGCGCTAAATAAAATAAACAGACAATAATAATTTAATGAAGGAACGAATGTACCAAACGCCGACGTAACGTCGACGTGTAATCGAGAGGTTGAAAATTGAAACTTTGCTCGATGGAAGATCCTCAAGCTAGTTGCCAACTTCACTCCCAATTCCCAAATGAATTAATAAAATTGAATATTTAGCAAACAATGTAGAGAGATATATTGAGAAATTAGAGAGATTGTAGGAAGATTTGTGAGAAAGATGAAGAGAAAATGAGTTATTTATAGTTGAAAAATTGGGTTAAAGTGTAAATATAATAACTTATGGGTTAAAAATAAATATTAAGGGGTAGGGGGGGGCCTAAAATGGCTGTCATTGGCCAACGGCCATAATCTAAAATGGCCGTTGGTGCAACGACTATTTTTGCAAAGGTAAGGGTCGGGGTCGGGGTCGGGGTCGGGACGGCTCGGGCGGGCTCGGGTCCGGCGGCCTGGGGCGGGCTCGGGTCCGGCGGGCCGGGGCGGGCTCGGGTCCGGCGGGACGAGACATCGTCCCGTCCCGAGTTCGAGTCCCGCCCCGTTAAATTTTTTTTTTTTTTTTTTTTTTTTTTAGCGGGGTCGGGTCGGGACCGGGCGGGGTCGGGACGGGGTCGGGCCGGGGTCGGGTCGTCCCGCCCACTGGCCAGCCTTACTATTTACACTTTGCTCTTGTAACACCTTTCACTACGACCTTATCAAAGATTCCCTTGCCTAGGAAGTGAGTTTCTTGCTTGTTAGTTTACTTGATTGATTTTTTTCTTTTACTTCAAGCTCAATAAAACCTTCCGAATCCCCTTCTAAATCATCCACTCCACAAAGCAGAGACACTGGAGGTGGGCTAGAAGAATCAACATGACTTTTATTAGTAGCATTTGCATTATTGTTAGATTGTTCACCATCTATTTCCTACAAGTTAATAATAAAAAATTAAAAAAACACAATGAGTATATTGACAGATATGGCATACAACAAACAGTAGCCCACCATCACCAATCCCAAAACCAGTGTACACCCATTAAAACACATTTAAACTTCTCTTGAAGTAAAAGAACCATATTAAAGTGACAAAAGATGCACGATAAGACAAAAATTGAACTCCTCCGCTTTCAAATGCAAGAAATATATAGCAATGAGGGTTTTTAATTTTGAAAGAAAAAGCAATGAGGGTTTCTGATTTTGAGAATTTTTTACTGTGAAAGTTGGAGTCTGGTAGGGTTTCTAATTTTGAAAGAAAAAGCAATGAGGGTTTCTGATTTTGAGAATTGGAGGCTTGGAGCTTGTGGGGTTTCTTTCGTTAGAGATATATTTCCGCTTAGTTTTTATTGGGCCATTTGAGAATTATGAGCTTAAACGTCTGTACCATTTTAAAAATAAAGTCCAAATATGAATGTAAAATACGTAAATTTTGAATTTTTAAAGAAAATACTTATAAAATTACATGCTAGGTTTTGAATATATTTAATAAAAAATAAATCCACGGGTCGGATCTGGACCAGATACTGATCTCAAATACAAGATCCAGATCCAAATTCAGATCCGATCCGTCATAAACGGATCCGGGTCCAATCCGGATCCGTCAGGTCCAAATTTTGAAGATCCATATCCTATAAAAAAGATTTGGATCCACCGGATCATGACCGGGTCCAGGATCCATTGCCATCTCTAATCTCGCGCATTCCTCTCAGTATTCTAGTAATGACTTTTAGACGTGTCATTAGTTAAGTTATGATTAATTATGCTTAGTGATATTGTCTTTTCAGTATTTTTCAGTTATTTAAAGATTTATGAGTTTGATTATTTAAGAATAATTTGAATAAAGTTTCAAACATAAAGTTAAAATGTTCCTTTCTAAAATACATTGAGTATGGGACGTGATAGTACAAGTTAGAGTTGTCAAGCCGGTCCACTCTTAACTGGATTTACTATTTTTGAGTAAATCCTATCCTGATTTGCAATTGAATCTACTGTTACCGATTAACTTCTTTTGGTTTATAATCTTTTGATTATTTTATTTTTGGTGTTACTATTATTTTAAGGATATGATTTTATTTACTTTAATTTTATCAGCAAAAAATGTTGAGTTTAAAAATAAAAATCAATAAAATTGAATAAGAAAAGAAAAAAAATTAATTAAAAAAATGAATGAAAAATATCACGTGGTTGCTCTTCTTGCCTCAATTTTTAGCTTCGGCACACCACAAGGAGTGGACTCACTCCCTATATCACCTTGGCACTCTAAGGGATTGGAAACATTATAGAGAGAATCAAGTTTAATTGGTAAAATGTTGTCATGTTACATAATATATTCTACACTTCCGACTATTGTATTATTTATGTAGTTACTGTCCCTTTTCAATAATGCTTTGTATGTCTTCTTTAGTATCTCTTTTTGTCATGACTTCTTCACTCCCATAATTTTTTTTCTCTTTTTCTGTTTTTTTAAACTGTTTTGAAATGTTTTTACTTGAGCCGAGGGTCTATAGGAAAAACCTCTTTACCTCCTAAAATAGGGATAAAGTCTGTGTATACACTGCCCTCCCCAGACCTCACTTGTAGGATTATATTGAGTATTTTGTTGTTGTTGTCGTGTTAGATAATTAAGTGCAAATATGCCTAACGGTTGTAACTAGAATTTTAAGATTTATTCTCAGAGTAAATTTCTCATTTTTTAATTTCTATATTTAAAGTTGAGACTTCTGATTAAAGATGGAGAGATATTCATCAGGAATCATGCAATTACTTGGAGCCATCCAAGCACAGAACGAGCCAAAACAAGAAAGGAAAAGACACGTATATTTGAACGTCGTCTCCAACTTGTATTTCAATGGCGGAGAAAATGATTAAACTACTGCGCCTGTCTAGTCCGATTGCTTAGCCGCGCCCACACTCAGGAAAGATCATATTCTTCCGACGACAATCCTTGGGAAACGGTTGAGAGATGTGCCTTAACTGTTGGCTTTAAATACGTTACGTAGGTCAGGAAGTGATGCCTCTATTTTGGACTCCACACAAGTACTTATTACTACTAGAAATATTGAACTGGTCATACATGCAGAAGACCATTTCTTTCAGCAAATGAGATACTCTTTCTCAAAATAGAAAGACCAATTTGGAATTAACCTTCTCTTCACAAATCTATGAGTTTTATAATCTAACAAACATGTTAATATTGGATTTGGTGTTGTGACATTTGACCCAACATATCTCCTAAAGTATTGATATGAATGTGTAAGTATGTTGGGACAAATGTTGCACAACATTCGGACCAATAATTTCTAAAACTTCACGTGATGCAGTAATATTTGTGTAAATATTACTATGAGGTAAAAACGAATTGATAAGGTAAAAAGGAGCTGGTAAAAAACGAGTGAGGACTAAGTCAAAAGATGTTGCTTGTCGTGAGGATCAAGTCAAAGCTGTTGAGATTATTACTCCCTGATCTTCTCCAACCAATCCCACCAAGCATCCACCTTTCCCTCAACTTCCACAACTGATCGATGAGCTTTTCAAGGAAGACTTTCTACTATAAATAGAAGCTACTACACAGAATCGATATCCAGAACCAGAAAGTAAATATACCAAGAGAGCTCTTGGAATTTCATCTCAGAAATCTGGATCACTAGTGTTGCCTGAGTGTGTTAACAACATTCTGTCCAACATTACAATTGTTGTTAAGATTCTAGATTAGTTTTGTATGGAGCGATTATAATGAGATGTTGTCTATGTCTACTTAGTTAGATTTTTCAGGTAGAAGTCATCTTAGTTAGATTTTTCAGTGTAAGTCATATGTGACTTCAACTTTTAATTCATTTCCGTCTTATCTTGTAAATCTGTAAAGAAAGCAATTTGTATATTTGTATATAATATACGTTCTCATATCAAATCAATTGATGTTAGGGTATGGAGATCTATAACCAATGAGTATATTGTTCCAATGTTGCCACCGGATGAGGAATGCGACATTCTTGTTAAACCTAAATCCGAATGGACTACAGAAGAAACCAATAATGCTAGCTTTAACGAAAAAGCCTTATATGCAATATTTGGATGGGTTGATATGTATATGTTCAAACTCATTCAAAACTGCCTCATGGCTAAGGATGCATGTGATACTTTACAAATTCATTATGAAAGTAGCTCAAGTGTTCGTCGAACAAAGCTACGCATGTTCATGAGTAAATATGAACGTTTAAGGATGTAAGAAGTGGATGATATTAAAACTTATTTTGAAAAGTTGATTGCCATCTCAAATGAATGTCAAGTGTTTGGTGAACCATTAACCAACACTCAACTTGTTGAAAAGACTCTCTGTTCTCTTTCTGAAAAGTTCAATTTAAAGATTTGTGCTATTGAAGAAGCTCACAATCTTGCCACAATGGACCTTCATACCTTGATGAGCATTCTCAAAACTTATGAGATAAACATTGAGAATCAAAAGGAGTTGTATAAAAGCAAGAATGTGGTACTTCAAGTTCAATCATCGGAGAGTCAAATCAAAGAAGAGGATGATAATCTTGAAAAAATTAGTGAGGGTGCAAATGTTGCCCTATTTACTCAAAAATACAATTCGATGGTGAGAAAGTTCAACAATGAGAGAAATCAATCTAAATCTAAAGAGCACCAAAACCAAGTCTTCAATCAAAAGCCCACTAGATTCCTTCCAAATGTACAAAAAGGAAATCAACTGAGAAGAACCAACTCAGATCGTACAAAATTTGATCTCAAATAACTTGAGTCCGTGCAGTGTCATGCATGCTCGGGTTGGGGTCACTATGCTAACGAATGTGCAAACACTCTTAGAAATTTGGTAAGAACCTATGTGTTTCTCTTAGTGATGATGAATGAGAAGAAGAAGGAGACCGTGAAATTGAAACACAAGCAATGCTGGCTACTGTTTTCGAACAGTCTCTATCAAATAATGAAGATGTCGTATACAATGTTGTCTCAGATGCCACGACATTTTCTCCAACATCAGCAACGACATCAACATCTTCATCGACATCCGAAAGATATGAATTCTTTAACTATTCTGATGTTAATTGCTTTAGTGGTTCTATTTCTGGTAGTGAGGCTGATTGTATGGATCAAGTTAAATGCAAAGATGATATGATTAATGACTTACAAAGTATTTGTAAAGCCTTAATCATAGAATCCAAGCAACTTGACAAAAAGGTAAAATCTTTAACTCATGAGAATAAAGTATTAATAGGCATGATAACCCGACTTGAGGTTGCACTTACCAAAAAAGATATTGAATTTGGTAAGATCCGTGCAAAATTAGATTTAGCCGAAGCAACCTTCCCTAAGCTCAACACGGGGACTTCGAAATTGAATGAGATACTCAACTTTAGTAAACCTTCACATGCAGGAATTGAGTACGAAAACTCTCTTAAAACCATATGCTCTAATCGCTTTGATAAAAATGAGAAAATATGCTTTGTAAAAGAAAAATGGATGAATAATAGGTTCTCATATATGTCAAAGAATATGAAGTTTGTGTGTCATCACTGTAACTCCCCTGGACACTTAAAACCATACTGTTTCAAACTTCAAAATTCTCGAGAAAAATGTTGTCCAACATTCGGATAACAATCGAAGCAACATTTCTGATCCAAAAGGTAAAAAATATTTTAAGAGAGTTTGGGTTCCTAAAAAGGATGTAACATGTAATGTTGCTATAACTGCATTAAGAACTAACATTTCAGGTTCTTGGTACTTTGATAGTGGATGTTCTCGCCATATGACATGTACAAAAGATTTTTTTAAAGAACTATGAGTCATTCAATGGAGAAAACGTGACTTATGGAGGTGGCAGTAAAAGCAAAATAATTAGAAAAAAGATCTTGGATGTTCCTGAATTTCCAGCCTTAAGAAATATCTTACACGTTGAGGGCTTAATGGCTAATTTAATTAGTATAAGTCAACTGTATGATGACGATCTTGAGGTAAATTTTAATAAGAATGTCTCTAAAGTTACGAATAAAGAAAATATATGTGTCATGACATGTACAAGAACATGTGACAATTGCTATCTTATTGTAAGACAAGAAACATGCAATAATGCTAATGTCGATGACACACTACTATGACATCAAAAGTTGGGGCATGTTAACTACCGTAATTTAGAAAAACTGGTCTCATATGAAGCAGTTAGAGGCATACCCAAACTTAGCCATAAAGGTAAAACTGTCTGTGAAGATTGTTTGAAAGGTAAGCAAACTCGTGTCTCTCATAATGTTGTCCAACACGACGGATAACATTCAGGTACGTCTCACTATTTTCAATTGCTACATATGAATTTAATGGGTCCAATTGAAGTAGACAGTCTAGGAGACATGAGGTATTCCTTTGTGATAGTAGATGATTTTTCTAGATATTCTTGGATATATTTTTTGAACGAAAAATCACAAACGTCTGACATGTTTAAAATCTTGCACTCTAGAATTAGAAATTTATTCTATTCTCCTATTTTTCGGATTAGATCCGACCGTGGAAAAGAATTTGAAAATAGTTCATTCACAATTTTTTGTGAGAAAAAGGAAATTTTCCATGAGATTTCTGCCCCCCAAACTCCTCAACAAAATGGGATTACAGAATAGAAGAATATGACATTACAAGAAATGGTTAGAGTGATGCTTAATTCTAAACAGTTGTCAAAACGTTTATGGGTAGAAACCTTGAATACTGCTATCACATCGCCAATAGAGTCTATTTAAGGCCAGGAACAAAGATGACACCTTATGATATTATACATGGAAAGAAACCAAACTTGCGTTACTTTCATATTTTTGGGTGTATTTGTTATAATTTGAATGACATGGATCATTTGGTAAAATTTGACTCTAAGAGTGATAGAGGAATTTTTGTTGCATATTCACAAAATAGTCATACTTATCGAGTATACAATCTGAAATCCAGAACTGTACAAGAGTCTCTAAATGTTATCTTTGATGATCTTTCTAATATTTCAGGAAAAAACTATTGAAAATAACATTATAGATACAGTGGAAAGTCTATAGATTGTAGAAGAATCGAATGTTACCACAAATGTTGCCACCTGAAGCAACATCCGAAACAACAATAGAGACCACAAAGGCCACAAATGAGGAGTCAAGTGCTGAATTGTTAGACCAAGTTCGCAGGACCCCTCATCAAGGATTAAGAAGAATCATCCAACGGGCCAAGTGATAGGTTTTTTTTGAAGGAATTAGAACAAGAGGCAAAGAACCACTAACTATAGAGAAATGATAAGGTATGCGTGTATGTCAACAATATACCAAGAGGTTAGTCTTTCTTTTTTTATATCTACATTAGAACCAAAGAATGTTGTAGAAACACTTAAATATAATTTCTGGATACAAGCAATGCAAGAAGAACTTGAACAATTTTCTCGAAATGAAGTCTGGGACTTAGTTCCACGTCCAAATAATACAAATGTAATTGGAACTAAGTAGATTTTTAAAAATAAATCAGACGAATCAGGAACAATTGTTAGAAACAAAGCACGTCTAGTTGCACAAGGTTGTACTCAGGTTGAAAGAATTAATTTTGATGCAACCTTCTCACCTGTAGCTAGAATCGAGTCGATTAGACTTTTACTTGCTATTGCTTGTTGTCTGAAAATTACTTTACACCAAATGGATGTAAAAGGTGCCTTCTTAAATGGTTATCTAGACAAGGAGGTATATGTTGAACAACAAAAAGGATTTGAAGATCCTTACCATCCACACTATGTGTACAAGCTTAAAAAGGCTTTGTATGGGTTGAAATAAGCCCCTCGTGCATGATATTGTCATTTAACTAACTTTTTTCTTGAATTTGGTTTTAACCGTGTCGAAGCTGATCGTACTTTGTTTATTAAATGACAAGGTGTATATATTATAATTGTTCAAATCTACGTGGATCACATAGTCTTTGGATCGATTTCACAGTCGTACCTAAATTCATTTGTTGAAGCTATGTCATCGACATTTGAAATGAACATGATTGGGGAGTTAAATTTTTTCTTAGGCTTGCAGATAAAGCAAAGTGAAGATGAAATTTTCATCTCACAAAGTAAATATGCCAAGAATCTAGTTAAAAATTTTGGTTTGAAAAACGCTAAACAGATGAAAACGCCAATGGGTTCATTGCGTAAGGTATGTAAGGATAATGTTGGTGAAAATGTCGACCCAATATTATATCAATCTATGATAGGTAACCTTCTTTATCTTACTGCTAGTTGCCTAAATATTATGTTTAGTGTTTGTGTTTGTGTACGTTTTCAAGCCTGTCCCAAAATGTCTCACTTAAATGCCGTGAAACGTATTATTCGATATGTTGTTTGGCGCATGTGAGTTGAGAATATGGTATTCCAAATATACTAATCCTAAATAGGATTTAGTGACTCGGATTGTCTTTGGAGATATGGATGATAGAAAAAGTACAAGTGGAAGATGTTTTTATCTTGACAATAACCTTATTTCATGGTATAGTCGTAAACAAAAATGTGTCTCACTTTCAACTGCTGAATCTAAATATGTAGCAGGTGGAAGTTATTGATCTCAATTAATATGGCTACGACACATGTTAGACGATTATGAATTTACTAGCAACATTTTGATTTTGTACTGTGATAATTTGAGTGCTATAAATATTTTCAAAAATCCAGTTTAGCATACGTACAAAACACATTGATATTAGACATCATTTTTAAGAGATTTAGTTGAAAAACAGCTAGTTCAACTTGAACATGTTGACACTCTTCATCAACTAGCTGATATTTTTACAAAAGCTTTGGACCATGAGAGATTTTCTAGCTTGAAGAAATCTCTTGGTCTTTGTAATCTCTAAAAAGGCATTTTGATGAATGTCGGCTGAAATGTTGTCTAACATTTCGGGTGACATTTACCTATGTTATATCACTAACTGATTATTGTTGATGTATGGTGCATAACTTTTGGTCTCACAAGCATGATCCTTCAATAAGAATATGTTATCAAAGTGATACCGTTCTCTGCGATGATATAAAATAAATATATATATCATAAAAATGGAGTATCAAATTAAGGCAAAGCCTTTACAAATATTTGAAAACTATGAAAAATGGGCAAAACCCATGAAAAGATACCGTTCCTATTTTATAGGAGTATCGAGTGCTTCAAAAGAGATTTGAGAACACCATAACCGTATTCTTATTTTTGACACGAGAAATTCTTTTATATGTGTTATATGATTAGACCAAGGACACAATGGAAAAATGTTACATTGGTCCAGTGGTCAAACTCATAAAGTAGATATAAAACGTGTCTTGGTTTGTTGTCAAATCTGAAGATTCTTGTGGGATCAAAATACATATGTCGTCCAAATGGTTGCTAACATTGCTGTTGACATTTTAAGAATGTGATATGTGTTGGGATGTTGTTCTTATCTGATTTTTGAAATATCAGATTTTAGTCCCTATTATATGCCTTGTTTAATGGAATTTCATAATTTAAAATGATAAGATTAAATTTTATTCCTACTGTGATGTTTATTTTAGGTGTAAGTTATTGTGTAAAATTGAAACACCTAAAAATAAGGAATTTTTGTTGCTAAGAAAAGGTTTGTCATGTATATAAATATTCCTCTCATTTACTATTATTTTATCATCTCCGATTCTCCCATAAAAATAAAAAAGGGAGGGAAAATCACATCGGGTATACATCTACCTACCTAACCGATGGAATCACCAAACCAAACTTCAATCTCTATCAGAAACCCTAACTTCTCAAAACCCTCTCCCAAATTTTCACCAATAGAAACATCACCAATGTCAGAACAAATGTTATCCAACATCCACCCCAACACTTTAATGAGCACAAGCCCTCCAATGAATACGGAGGCTTTCGAGCACAATGATCCCCAGCAAACAAAACAACCATCATCTTCCTCCAATCTCCCAGAAAACCCAGGCACAACAATAGTGTTTAAAGGTTTTGATGAACATTTAGATATTAGCTATTCTGGAGATGATAATAACCTTATATATGTTGATGAAACTGTTAATTTTTTATCTTTGGGTAAAAGGCCAAGGTCCGCTACCTTCCCTACTTGTCGACCGAGTAGAGTTTTTGAGAAAACAGTCCATGAAGGACCGAGTAACAAAAGGTCTAGCTACGAAACATCTATACCCTCTTACTCGAGCAGTGCAAGTGAAGATACATACTATGTGCTTTCAACAGAGGATAGTGAAGAAGAACCATCTTCTTCAATGCAACTAAATGTATCTTAAGAAAGAGAAATCTCGAGACAACACTCATTTAAAACAATTCTTTCCAAAGGGAGTTCCCGGACTTGCAAAGTCGAGTGCTACTCCAAATGTTGCCACCGATGCCACAACATCTCGTGCAACATTTCAACAACATCTCGAGACACATACAACAACATCCTCTAGCGATGCATCGAATCCACCGATTCGAGAATTTGAGGTATCTCGCTTACTCAGATAAATTATATTGTAAAACTAACTATGATATGTGGGGCAATTACAATAATAGATTAATTAGGCATGAGAAAGTAATTGATATTGCCTCTTGTACAAAATATGGGCTGGTAGAATTCTTAAAGGACAACAACTCTTAGGATCTGTCACTGAAAAAGGATCATATGTTGATAATGTAGTAAAGCTGTTTTACTCTAATCTGAGCCCTGTTACAGAGAAGACCTCCTCAAAGAAATTTGGGAAGGTATATCTCTATAACAAGGTCTATCTGTTTACGCCTTCTATTATAAATAAATGTATGGGACTAGATGTTGGAGATAATGTTAGAGAAGCAGAACATGTCATAGATAATAGGGATGAAGTGATTAAATATCTCACTGGAGGTATGATGAAGAAGTGGATCCCTAGATGTCCAGCCTCCAAACTAATAATCCTGTTTTCCACCCTCCAAAAATTACTATTCACAATTGGCTTCCTTCAATGAATGAGTCAATTATGACATCTGAACAAGCCACCATGTTGTATAAAGGTGGGAAAGGTTTAAAAGTTGATTTGGGAAAAATGATATTTCATAAATTGGTTGAGAAAGAATCAACTTCAATCCTTCCCTTTCTCTCTTTGATCTACAAAGTATTAACCATCCAAGGCTTTGAGCCTAAGAGAGAAGACACTTTAGGGAAGGCTTATAAGCTTTACAATGTAACAAAGAATTTTGAAGAGCAAGAACAGAGTCATCGACTTGTCCTGGAAGAAGGAAGCTGAAAGTGAAAATGTTGCTAGAAATGTCACCAATATTCTAGCAACACTGGTCCAGGACAGTCTACATTGTCTATAGAATGGCTTGTGGATCAAATTGGAAAAATCAACCAACAGATATCTGAGGTTGATGCTGCAAGACATGCTCTGATACAAGATAGATACCATTTCATGATGCTACTTTCTTCACAAAATAGGGAGATGATACTGATACAGGGGGAATAAGCTAAAATACAGGGGGGAGGAAGCAAAAGGCTGCTGTGCAGAGGATGTTGAAGCTGTTATGCAGGAGTAGAAAGCTGCTGGAAGTTGTTGCTGCTTGTATGATGAGCAATGAAGGAGTTGTTGTTATCGATGTTGTATAAGGATCTTTAGTGGATTTATATTGATATTTGTTGACAATGAATATTTCTATTTGTGGTTTGTATATTTGAATGATATATGATATGTGTGCTTATATTTTTTTTTATTTTCTAATCCTATGAATCGGTATACACATGTTTACTTGTATACCATCACAGGTTAAGGGGGAACATGACCTTGAAATTGTTGATCACAGATGTCGGACAACATTTGTGACAACATCCTAAGTCAACTTTACATTTTAATGAGTTTTGTGAAGAAAGGCAAAAATGGAGAGATTATTAATGTTGGATTTGGTGTTGTGATATTTTACCCAACATATCTCCTAAAGTATTGATATGAATGTGTAAGTATGTTGGGACAAATGTTACACAACATTCAGACCAACATTTTCTGAACAGATTTTGTCTTACTTCATGCGATGCAGTAATATTTGTGTAACTATTACTATAAGGTAAAAAGGACTTGACAAGGTAAAAATGAGCTGGTAAAAAATGAGTGAGGACTAAGTCAAAAGATGTTGCTTGTCGTGAGGATCAAGCCAAAGTTGTTGAGATTAGTACTCCCTGATCTTCTCCAACCAATCCCACCAACAGTCCACCTTTCCCTCAACTTTCACAACCAATCGATGAGATTTTCAAGAAAGACTTTCTACTATAATAGAGAGGCTACTACAGAGTATCACTATCCAGAACCAAAAAGTAAAAATATCAAGAGAGCTCTCGGGATTTCATCTCAGAAATCTGGATCACCAGTGTTGCCTGAGTGTGTTGACAACATTCAGTCCAACATTACAATTGCTGTTTAGATTCTAGATTAGTTTTGTATGGAGCGATTATAATGAGATGTTGTCTATGTCTACTTAGTTAGATTTTTCAGGCAGAAGTCATCTGTGACTTCAACTTTTAATTCATTTCTGTCTTATCTTGTAAATATGTAAAGAAAGGAATTTGTATATTTGTATATAATATATATACAGTACATTTGGTCATTGACCATCATAAGTTATATTATATGTATAACTTATGAAAATTTAAAACCTTTATGTTCATTAAATTTCCGCTGCATTTACTCTTAAAAGTTCTTTGTTTTGCTAAAGTGTAGTTACTGGTGTCAGACGACATAATTTCCGACATTCGGAAACAGAATTGGCATTCGAGTTTATTTCATTTTGTTTTTATTGTCATAGCTCCCTTCAAAACCAAACCTTTTAGAACTTCCTTCACCGTTATATCATGAATTTAAATATATATCCGCCAACTATTTTAAATTTAAGTTGTTGGGTGGGCAACTATTTTGATTATTTCTTAATAAATGAAATAGGGAAGAAAATATTTTATAAAACAGTCAAGAATATACATAGAGCTTAGATCCCTCCCGGTACTAGTACCGTTTGATCATAAATAACTCACTATTTCGATTTGAAATTAGATTATTCAGAAATTTGAATCCCCCCCCCCCCCCCTAAATAATACTATGATGAATAATTAAACCTCTTGTGCTTGTGCCAATAACAATTGTAACTGCACCAAGGTGTAGTGGGATGAATGAAATCCTTCCGCTCTTAATTAAAAGTCTCGGGTTTGGATCGTAAGAATGAACAAACTCTTGGTAGAGAGTGTTTCCTCTTTAAATGAGCCTTACACGACATAAATCAAAATTAATCAAGCTAATAAATTTGGATATCAGTTGACTGTACAAAAAGAATAACAATTGGTCCGATGACACTAACCGAAGAAGTAATATTATCCTTATAACCAATCATTTTGCATCTTGGATTATTGCGCTATTATCCTGACTATAGATTTCTCGAGGGTAGGGGTATGAAAGTTTGCTTCTCATAGTAAAGGTGCTTAGGGATAAACATATTTTGTTTATTTATCAAAGAATTAATTTTGATTTTCTGAGCATCATATCATAAAAATCATAACTTTATCAATAATTATCCTTGAATAAGTTGATTATAGAGTCTCACTTGTCAAATGGTTCTAATTATCATCCTAGGTTTGACCTGTGTATTATATGTTTCAATAAAGTCTTGCTTATTAAAATATTATTTTTCTGACTCATTCTTCCTAGGAGTGAGCGGATCTGGGTACCCTAACTTTTTTTAACTATCCGGACCCTACCCAATAAAAAATCGGTTTCTAAATTTACTACCCGAAACCTACCCGTAGCAATCATTACCCGGAACCTATGCAGTTTCGGGTAAGTTCCCGGGTACCCTGTAATTTTTTGTGTTGCTTAAAGATATATATCTGATTATCACTGTAATTGTTGATATACGATCTCTAATTTTCCACTCAATTATACTATAATTCCTCATATAGGTACCAAAAACCTCAGAATTTTCACTCAACACCTATGTGGGAGTTTTGATTTTGGTGATTTATGAATTAATTCCGAAAAGAAAAAATGGGTGAGCCAATGAGAAATTGATCTTTTTCTCTCAAATAGGATAAAACTCATTAAGAAGCAATCAAAACTCATAAGAGAAAGAGGGGGATGGCTTACCTCGTTCATGGTTGAACCGCGGTGGGGGTGGGTGAGAGAGAGGTGAGCATTTAATGCTATTTCTCCTTCTGGGCACGAACAACACATAGAAAGGACGAAGCTCTGTGTTATTGCAAAAAAATGATGGACGAGAAGAGAGAGAAGCGCGTGGGGGTGATAGGTGCGATAGGGTTCCATGACCTAGCTGCTGTATTGTTACAAATGAGGGGGAAAAAAGGGGTCTTATGCCCTTAATAACTGAAGTGGGCCGGGTCTAGTCCAAGAATGGATTGGGCTCGGCTATAAAAGAAAAGGAAAGGGGCCTAAATTCGTGAAATAGAAAGGGGTGTGGTAAAAATATTTAATATTTCATAGGTTCCGTCTGTCGGTTTCGGATTCAGGTACCCTGTCTCTATTTGTCGGAATGGGAACCGGACACTACATTGATGGTTCGTAATTTTACTACCCGGAACCTATCCGTTATTATAATATATCTACCCGAAACCTATCCGTTAGTGTCGATTCTGGTCGGATATTTGAATACCTGTACTCGTGCTCACCCTAATTCTTGCTTCTTTAAAGTTATTCATACGAACAAACTTTCATAATTCATTTGACTCAGATTACTTCTGACTTAAAATCACCTAGCTACACCCTAGAGTCATAACTTGTTATAATGCTATTTTTTAATCTAAAGTCCAAAATTCTAAATACTAGTAATACTTTTTTTAGTTTAGTTTAGTGGATTATTTTTATCTCTAGAGGAGACAAAATCCATAAAAACTTTTACTACTACTAATTTTCAACATTAATAGTTATGATAGTATGTCAATTCATATTGAGTATTCAATTGTACGATGTAAACGTGGATGAATAAGAAAGCATTACTAATAGAATTATCTTTTATGCGTTGTGCTGGTGAGCATAAGCCGCCTTGGTCCACACATATGTAGTCTAACAATAAGCACGCTTGCTTGTATAAAAACAAAAGAATTCAAAGCCTTTTTTTTCGCGGAAAACGTGTTCACGTTTACTAATTCAAATTCGCATCAAAATAAAAATTTATTTAAAAAATTAAAGATAAAAGAATTTTATTCATCCCATTACAATTCTTTGGTTATAAATTAAAAAAAGAGTTTAAGTTACATAGACAATAATATCATGATCAAGAAAATATTATATTACAATTGTATTTTATTTTATATTTTAGGTTACTATATTGTATTTTCTATGAAGACTTTTATCTATTGATATAAATCATTTAATCTAATGGTGTGAAAAGTTTATACAGTGATAATGACCCATCGAACATAACTTAAGAAAATAATCTATTAGTATATGTAATCATAGTCCTCCACCAATATAATTTTTTCCGGTGTACACTCTGTGATTTTATTTGTTCTTTTCTTAAATAGATGTCCATCCGAATCTTTTACTAAATATATGTATTATACTTATATTTGAAATCTTAGTTTGTTTAATAGCTACATGAAGGGAGTTCGAATTACTCTTAATAATCTGTCACATTTAATGGAAAAAATAATTAGCACAGTATTTAAAAAGGTGACCTTTTTACAGTTCTGAAAAGGAATCTGAGAGAAATGTTTGGATACTTATAGTTCTAAAGAATTTTGTACTGTTTCAGAAAAAAGTTTTTAACCAAACAAATTATGGAGAAGTATAGACACACACATTAAAGTTTGAGAAAATACTTTGCAACGATGAAATGCTTTCTAATCCAATTTATTTTAGAAAGAAAGGGCAAAAATACTCTCATACCTTAATTGTCAGAAAGTTGCCATATTTATCTTTGAGCCAAACGAACTCCAATTTAATAGGTGTTTGGACATGCAATTTTATTTCATAAGATGAAATTTTAAATCATTAAAAAATACATGATTTGAGATTTCAAATTTTTAAATGTAAAAGTTGATCTAATAAGTTTATATTTTATAAAAATAGATCCATAAGTTCATAAATATAGTTAAAAATCATGTTTACCAATCATTTATATCAATTATTAAAAGATCTACAAGTTTGTAGTATATTTATAACAAATTACTCTTAACTACAATGTGAGAGGATTATAATAAAGAGTAATTATACTGCAACTCATGTTAATTTCTATTTATTGAATTAAAGTTCGATCAATTGATGTTGTATTTTTTAGAAAGATATTCTAGTAGCGTATTAATTTTGTTATGAACTATGACTTGCTCATTTAGTAAAATTGTATAAGAATTGAGAAAATTTTAATGGTTTTTACTACTCGTGGATTTTTTTATATCTATAAGAAAAAATATAACTTAAGAAATCCAATTGCCTCCAAACAAAACTTTAACTTCAAATTATCATGATTTCAAATTATATCCAAGCGACTTCTTATAAAAGAAAGACATGTCAATTAATAGTTATTACTTTTTCTTATCTAAACTATCACTATCATTCATATAGGAAAAAAATAATTGATAGTTAAAGTATAAAAATCACTAAAAAATAATACTATTAATTAAAATGTATTTGATCATTATCTCAAAAATAAATTTGGGAAAGAAAGACTTGGCAAGAAGTAAAGGGGTGAATAGGAGACCGTTGACTCGGCGGCTAAATATAACGTGGAAAACAACAAGAAATCTAATCTATTATTGCATATTTGTATACTTTATATTAAAAATTTTCCAGTCAATGGGCATCCAGACTTCTTTCTCATAAATTTCCTTCTTCCTTCCTTCCTTCCTTCTCCTGTAATTCCTCCATTGACCCCCCACCCCCACCATCTCCAGTTATACATATTTATATTTATATCTATATGTATAAATATAGTCATATTTACACTTCCATGATCTTGTGTTAATTAGGCACATTTATATTTTTTTGACCTTCAATCAATACATAATGGTTGATGCAAATATGGGTGCAGCTGGTGGTCAATTCCCTGAATTTCCTAAAGTTTTGACACACGGTGGACAATATGTTCAATATGACATTTTTGGTAATTTATTTGAGATCACCACCAAATATCGCCCTCCTATTATGCCTATTGGCCGTGGCGCTTATGGAATTGTCTGGTAACATTCTTTTTCTTCAGCCCCCATTTCTTCATTTCCCATGAATTTTAATTTTTCACAACACTAGTGTTTGGGCAAATCACTGTTTTGTTAGTAGTTACATTTCCCTTTTGACATGCTTTGTTTTTTCTTTATCTTGAATCCATGGTCTATCGGAAATACGCTCTCTACCTCCCAAGGTCCCAGACCCCACTTTGTAACATTTCACTTGGTATGTTGTTGTACAAGTGTTTGGGCAAATCTATGGGTTCGACCTTTAAATTTTTTTGCATTGAACTTACTCTAGTTTCAGAATTATGGGTAGATATATCTTATATTTATTAAAAAAATATTGTTTTCACATGTATAATCTATGTTTGGCATTAAAATATCCATCCCAATTTATGTGCAGAGTTGCACGTAGTTTAAGAGGAAAATGAAACTTTTGAAACTTGTGTCTAAAAAAATAAGCCATGAAAATTTCTGTGGTTACTAATCGCTTCATTAAGGATAAAATGGAATGTTTGGAGTTAAATTGTTACTAAATATGGAAAATGTCATTTTTTGGAATTGACTAAAAAAGAAAGAGTGTCACATAAATTAGGACGGAAGTAGTAGTGGGTTTGGTTGAATTTCACTAAGGCTATTTCTACCACCGTTTGTTATCTCCCACCAGCAAAACTACTCGAAGCTCTGTCCATCAAGGGCTTAGGCAATTGGAGAGAAATGTTATAGTTTTATCTATGTGCCACACCTTTGGGTTCCATGAAATTGCTTTTTCACCTATTTTTGCTTTGTATTGGCAATATAGTCCATATAAGCAGTAGATGCACATGACATTGACATATATAAGCATATAGAAATATTATAAATATGTAAACAACCTTTCTATCTCCACAAATATAGGGGTAAGTCCTGAGTACACACTACGCTCCTCAGACCCCACTTGTGGGATTACACATGGTTTGTTGTTGTTGTTATTAAGTAGTGTATATGCTGACTTTAAATTCTGGATGCCCTATGACTTTTAGAGTAACTAAATATGGTGCTTTGTGTGTCTATCTGTGTGAAGCTCGGTGTTTAATGCTGAGCTGAATGAGATGGTTGCAGTTAAGAAAATCGCGAACGCGTTTGATAATTACATGGATGCTAAGAGGACGCTCCGCGAGATTAAGCTTCTTCGCTATTTAGACCATGAAAATGTGAGTCTTCTTGTGTAACTTTTTCACTTTTGCTATTCTTTTTGTGAATTATTATTGAAAGAGAATTTTTTCTGTTTAGGTGTGAATTCCTCATATTATTGCTTTACGGACGAGTAATTTTTCCCTTAGTGTCAAGATATGTAAATATTTGGGATTAACTAGTTATCTGTATAGGAAAAGTGAGGCAAATATGATTAGTATTGGACTGAAATGGACCAGAATAGCGTGAACAGATATAGAGGATTCATATAGTCAACCCTAATTGATCTCCCTCGTTGCAGTGGAATTTCCAAAAGCTGATAATAAACTATTCCTCTGGTTTTCAGCTGTAAATTATCATGATTTTCCAGTTGCCTTAATATGCAAATTACCTCGTGGTAGTGGATGCTTCAGAGTTTAATAGTTAAATACTTCATATTCCCTCACATATATTGTGGGATATTTCCTGCTGTATATCAATGTTTCTGCATAATTCTGGAAAACATGACTTAATAATGATGAACTATATTCCAAACAGAATGAGGCTTAATGCAATGCAATTTGGATGCCTCATTTAGTACAAGTACCTCATACGTTTTGCTTATCAAGGAAAACCAAAAATGCTATGCAGGTCATTGGTTTAAGAGATGTGATTCCTCCACCTTTACGAAGGGAGTTTTCTGATGTTTACATTGCTACTGAACTCATGGATACCGATCTTCACCAAATAATTAGATCCAACCAAGGTTTATCGGAGGATCATTGCCAGGTAAATCCATCCCCTGCTCACCCAAATGCTTTTCTAAATTGTAAAACAACTTAAATTGATAAACCTATCTGATATGTATCTTAATATTGTTTCTCTAAATAACTTTTAAAAATGTTTTTCTTTTACAGTACTTCATGTATCAGCTCCTCCGTGGGCTAAAATACATACATTCTGCGCATGTTATTCATAGAGATCTGAAACCAAGCAACCTCTTGCTAAATGCAAATTGTGATCTTAAGATATGTGATTTCGGTCTTGCTAAGCCAAACCTAGAGAACGAGAATATGACAGAATATGTAGTAACCAGATGGTACAGGGCACCTGAGCTTTTGTTGAACTCTTCAGATTACACTGCTGCCATAGATGTTTGGTCTGTGGGTTGCATCTTCATGGAGCTTATGAATAGAAAACCTTTGTTCGCTGGAAAAGATCATGTACATCAAATACGCTTGCTAACTGAGGTAAACACTGATTCATGAAAGACATGTACAGTTAAACCTATAAAGAATGACGGTTATAGAGAGGTCTGAAATAACATAACAGGATGCACTTTTTTCATGTTTTTACATGGACTGACATTTTATCGTGTTGATTCTTGACATGATTTTATAGTTTCTTCCTGAAAATCACCAATGATCGATGTTGTCAAATATTCTCTCTGTTTCAATTTGTTTGTCTTACTTCCCTTTTTAGTCTGTTTAAAAAAAGAATGTCATTTTCTATATTTAGCAACCCTTTACACCCTACATCCTACCTGACATATTTAAGACCACGAGATTCAAATGTTTGGTACATTACAGACTTCTTTAGTTTAAGACTACAACATTCAAAAGTTTTCGTTATTTTTAAACTCCGGGGCGAGTCAAACTAAGACAAACAAATTAAAACGGACGGAGTACTTTGTTTATATTGCTGTGGAATGTTTTCTAATTCGAGCTATCCAAACGGGAAAATTTTCCTTCCCTCCAAACAACCGTTAACATAAGCTTATTTTGGACAGCAAATAACAATTTAGCATACCCTTCTGAGAAACAAATGCTTATTTCTGCGTTTATTTTTCTCAGCTTCTTGGCACTCCAACAGAATCTGATCTTGGCTTCCTCCGAAATGAAGATGCAAAGAGATACATCAGGCAACTCCCTCAACATCCACGCCAGCAGTTAGCAAAAGTGTTCCCTCATGTGAACCCATTAGCCATTGATCTTGTAGATAAAATGTTGACACTCGACCCTACTAGAAGAATTACAGGTAATTTCCCTATCTGTACTGCTATTTAACATAGACTCGAAAGATCAATTATTTTGACTCAAAAGGATTGGTTTTTGTAATAATAAAATCATAATATACCTTCTTTTTCTTACCTATAAAAAATACCTTTTTTCTTGAATGTATTCACACTTAAACTCTATGGAGTCCAATTTGCCTTATCTTTTTACTGAAACTAGTCAAATCAAGCCCTTCGTTATCAAAGTCAACTTTCTTCCTTCTTGCATTAGTATAATAAGGGGCGCTAATGTGACTTCAAGCCCCTTCAGGAAGAAAGATTTAATTTAATACCAAATTAATCAATTAATGGTTTAAAAAAAGAAGGGGTTGGTTAAGATCAATAGACTGTAAACTATGGCAGTTACAGTCACTCTGTTATGTTCATCATCACTTACCTTTAGGAAAGCTTATTATTCTTTCTTCCTCAGTACAAAGAGTCCATTTTTGCATAGGCTACAATATGAGTGGTAAAATTAGCTCATGAAAACATGACCCGTCCATTTATTGGCTAAGCCCATTTTACCCGCCCAATTCAGCCCATTTAAAAATTGGGCTGACATGTATCCCAAATTGATCCATGTTAAATCTTGTCAAAGTATTTTGGTTTGATATGTTATATATAGACATAACAAAGAAAAATAAAGTTTTATCAGGTACTTAAAGGTTTATAGAACAAATAAAGAAATAAAAATTTAGCAAGAATTGAGTGGGTTGGGTTATGGCCCACTTTTTAGCCCATTTAGCCCAACCTATTTTAGACCAAGTAACTTTTAGGCGGGTCATTATTAACTCAGCCCAAATTCTGACTCGCCCAAATTCAACCCCACGAGCCCATTTGACACCCCTAGACCACACTAAAGGAAGATTCTTGCTGCAACATCTTCCATTCATTCTCTTTTTTAAGCTCATCCTCTAATGTATTTGTAACCGTGTGGTCCGGCCCTTTCCCGAACCCCGCGCATAGCGGGAGCTTAGTGCATTGGGCTGCCCTTTTTTTTTCCCTCTAATGTATTTGTCTTCTGTTGCAGTTGAGCAAGCATTAGCTCATCCCTACCTTGCAAAGCTCCACGATGCAGCTGATGAACCGGTCTGCCCAGTCCCATTCTCCTTCGACTTTGAGCAACAAGGGATCGGAGAAGAGCAGATTAAAGACATGATATATCAGGAAGCCTTGGCACTGAATCCTGAATATGCTTAAACATCTTGCTTACCTAGTGTGGATTTTCTTGCTTGGACGGCCCCTCTCAAAGTTTTTGTTCACAGGATAGTCCTTTGCAACTTTAATGTAAGGCAGCCATCTATATATCTTTTTTATTTATTTTTTTCTCAATTACGGTGGTGTTCAAGCTAGCTTGTGTGCACCTCGACTATTCCATTGGAGATCTGCCATCTCCCACCAGCAAGAACATTTATATCTTCCACTCATTCTTATGACTTGTATCTTGTGTTCTGTGGCTTATTGTAGTCTGTATTTTTTGTCTAGTGTATCATGTTGTATTATGTACAGTGGATTGATTGTATTGAAATGTAACTCAGTAGCATGTAGAGAATCTATCAAGAATCTATTGTCATTTTGAAAATGAGTGTATTTTCTGCGTTAAACTATTTGTGCATGAACTACTATGGTAGTGCTGCCAGCCACTTGAAGGTCTATAAAATGGTCATTCTCCTTTATTAATGTACGCTTAGATATTCAAGGTTGTTTCGAAGTTATGCCAATCTTTGAAACTTTAGTTCTATGTCTATCTAATGTAATTTATAGAAAGATAGAAAATCTGCAATGGAAGTACTAAAATATACTAATACTGAAGACGCCCACAACAACAGAGTAATCCTGAAATTGTTTGGAGTAAGACTTGGCACTAGTGCCATGTAAAAATCAACTATGACAAATCATTGTATTGTCAGTTTGTTGTGCATGATTCTAAAAATTATAAGATTGTAATTCCAAGTTATTCTCTTCTTGACACCTTTTTAGTAAAATGATTATAACTCTTTATAGGAATGTTCAAATGACAAATGGTTAGCGACCTTGGAAACTAGACTCGAAGACTTTTAATTTTGTATATTACCCAGAAGCCTAACTCGTTATATGCCTAGAGTAGTGATCGTTTGAAGTTAGGCCTTGTGAGCATTCGTTTAAAATTTTAGCCTATCATACAGTTTCCAATTTTGCTTGGTCCTAGGACTCCCTAGACCCTAAATCAGTTTCAATATCTTTGTATTCTTATTATTACGTTCAAATGATATTGTACAAGTCCGTAACCACCTTCTGCATGCAAAACGATCTTTTTAAATATCTGTTAGCACTTTAATGTCTTCAAAAATTTCAAGGTCATTACAGTTTGTGAATATATAAAAAAACTGCTTATAGTGGTCCAAAGATTTTCAAGTCTTCGACCTTTCCAAGGGAGGCATGGGAGGAGCAGTTGATTTAGCAATTTCTAGTCTTCATCTATGTGGTGTTTCATCCATTTTAGGTTCTATTAATCTTTAACAACGTAACTCTCTTCAACACTCCCTCTCACCGGCCTGAAACATATATAAATCATGAATTCTTTAGAGCGGGCCGGCAGGCCAACGTACAGGGACCGTCGACGAAGTGCCTCAGCCACTACTTTGACAGTTTGACTCCTTTTACGCAAAGTTTCAGACACACAGAAGCACAGGAAATTCTACCCAAGTTCTTTTTATACTCACCTTCAAATTACAATGGCAGTGCATGTACTGCTTATAGATCATAAGCAATCTTTCAAGTTTCGAATGACATCATTCCCCTGTAGTAATCAAGATACGAGATAATTTGCAGATGCTAAACTTTGAACTTTGCTCAAGTGCAGATGACACACTGCTTATGACATTGGGAGCAGGCAGCTAGCAAATTCTCAAACTTAGATGTTAGCTGAACATGTGATGCACTACATAGCTCTAAGGTGCACCAAACGATTGTGAGACATGATCGATATACAAGTGGAATGATAAGAAGAGAAAAGTACTTTTCCGTCCCAATTTGCGTGACACTCTTTCCTTTTTATTCAGTTAAAAAAAGACTGACACATTTCTATATATTATGTGTGTATATATATATATATATATATAATGTGTATATGATGTGTATATATTTGTGTATATGATGTGTGTGAATAAATCATATATTTGTGTATATGATACACATTTGTTAAGATTGAAGTGTTCAATAGGAACAAGTCCGAGTTCTAGTGTCAAAAAAACCCTAAATTTTCTCCGTAAAAAATCCATAGTATATGGAAAAAATAATGTGAAAAAATCAAGAAGAGGAAGCGGCTAACGAATAGTAGTATTAATGTGGGTGTCGTTTATCCCAAAAGGAGAACAGTGTATGATGAAGAGAAGGAGAAAAGTTGGAGTGAGGATTTGGAAGTACTTCCCATTTTTTTATTGCTTATTATTGAATATCATTTGTATATGCGCAAGGTATATGATGTGTTACATTTGTATGTATGCTGTGCGTATACATAGTAATTGATGCCTACCTAACCTTTTCGTTTCTACTTGACCATTCTCGAGCAATAGACCAAGCCTGACCTGCCAGTGAGAATAGTGTTTTTGCGATGGCAGATATCAGAGAGATTGAAGAATAAGCCCATAGGTTTCGAGAATTATTTTTCGGGATAATTACATTTTTGGATCACCCTAAAAAGTAATAGCACAAAAATGCATATGTTTTGTATATTAAGAATACATATACATATAATATACATATAATAAATATATTATATATATAATAGCCGATAATTAATTTCGGCCGACGGGCCAAAAATAGAAAAGCCCATACAAATAAAGCACTCTTCAAATACCATCTAATGAAATGAGGATAAGAGAGTTTAATTCAAGTGTTAGATCTTAATATTTCTTACAATCATTTCTTTTACTAATTAAGTTGATAAAGCTTTCAAGTTGACGGGCACTCCCAACTTTGATGGTCACAAGCAAGTGCTTGCTTGTTTTCAACAATGAGATGCAATTTCACGTCCAAGTTCTACCCGTACTCCACATGAATAAAAATGCGTAAATTTGGGAGAATGACGTATATATAAATAAAAGAAAAATTATATTATTATATCAAATTCTTATTTTGTCCTTTATTGTATTGTCCTAAATTTTTCAATAAAAAAGTTTTCACGGGCGAATAAGTATTTAAACAACGTGATGATATTTTTCAATTTACAAAATATAGCAATAGATTTTTTACAAAAATATACGAAAATTTTCGCTCAAGGCTTGAAAAAATCGCTTAAGATTTGTATTTGAAAACTATATAAAATATGTATATCTCGCTTAAGGCTTAGAATACTCACATTTTTTCTACATGAAAATTGTATAAAATGGTATGAAATATGTATCAAAAGTGAGAATTCAAACTTTTATTGATAATACTTATGTGAAGCTTATATCATATTTTGAGCTCATTTGGGGTTGATTTCAAGAGTTGTTGGTCGAATTGGGACACTGACTAATCCGGATTCACACTCGCATAACGTAGCTTTGATATAGAAAGTAACCTCAAAAGATCTCGATTTTAGCTAAAAATAGCATACATTTTGTAGTATGCGCTCGTCCCTCAACATACTAGGTACTTTTGAAAGCAACCGTAAGCACTTATACATGTTATAAATTATGCTTTTAGAAAAGCAAGCATTCCCTAACTTTCAAACGTTAAATCACCTCTCAATCGACATTCAATGACCTCAATCTATGAAAAATATAGATTAAAGGAATCAATTATTTTAGTGCTGGTCAATCCCATGTATTTAGGTTAATATAAAGTTAACATAAACACAACCCTCGGTCAAACTAGTCAAACCCCAATTTTTTTTTATGGAATTGGATAATCTATAAGTTCATGAATTTGATTATGTAATTAGATTCATAATTAGAGTCCAATTACATTCTCAATTCTTCAAATTAATAAAGTAGGTTTAAAACTCCGATTTACCTATCAAATCTCACGTTTTTATGATCCAAATCTAATCAAAATTAATTATAATCACCAAAAGAATGTTTGAGAAGCATTACCTCATAGATTACATTATCAATTGTCAATTCTTGGTCATTGTCATTGAGATTCATGTCAATTCGAATTAATATTTAGGTATAGATATTACCTCCTTTTTTTTTCTCCTTTCAAATCGTCAAAATCAATACATTGAAAATCACCCACGAGCTCCTCTCTTTTAAAATATTATAAAATTCATCATTGCCCAAATTATGACCCGGTACTTTGTAATCGTGATCAAGTTAGACCTTAGCGTTCATGGTCACAAAGAGTGTCAATATTTTTTACCTCTGCTATCGCGGTACAAGATTCGCAATAACACAAAATAAATAGTTTTATTCTTTGTTATCGCGACACCTCTTTTACGATCGAGATGCACAAAATCTGACACCAGAAAATTTTAAAAATTAGCAACCGCTGAAATGTTTAAAGCTCGCCCCAACATTACCCCGAGCTTTTTGGATTTTAACTCGAGCCATACCAACAAATCAAACAATTAGTATAATTAACAAATACAAAGTCTCAAAATACGATTTGAAATAAATATATTTTTCTGTCTCAATTTATATGACACATTTTTCTTTTTAATCAGTTTAAAAAAGAATGACACATTTTCTTATTCGGTAATAATTTAACTTTAAACTTTACCTTTTACGCTTAACGAGATGATCATAACCACACAAATATCTTTGACTTGTTTACACCACAAGATTCAAAAGTCTTTCTTTATTTTCTTAAGCTCTGTGTCGAGTCAAAGTATATCATATAAATTGGGATTGATGAAGTACCTAAAATGAAGGGTTAGATTATGAATTATGATGTTACATTTGGTTATGCAATTCCAATATTTTGTTATTTAAGGAAAGATGGTGACAGTGAGGTAGGCAACATGGTTGAGGGACCTTATGAGCCCATAAAAGGATAGCAAAACCAACACCACTATGCTGTGGGCAGTGGGACACTTGAAAACAAAGAAGAAAAGAATATGTCTAACTCCTAAAAGAAGTAGAAAAAATAAAAACAGAATAAGGATACAACAAAATCCAATTCCAATTCAAGTTAAAAACCAAACAGAATCAGTACAAACAGCCAAACACTAACTACTTCTTGCCCTCCTCCCCAATCATTTTGTCTTCCACTTCCTTCACCTCAAAGACCAAGCCCCATTTCTCTTTTGTACTATTCTCCTCTCTTTCTCTCACCAATTTGTGTTGGAGAATCTTTATATAAATATACATTTTCATTTTAACAACGATATTTTATAAGTATATACTATATACACATTTTTATAATATCTTGGTTTGATAAATTTTATTTGTGACTTACCTATTTTGTAGAGTTGTATTAATCTTCATTGGAGAGTTTTTTCTCATTAATATAAATATATATAGTGTATACAATGTGGAATCCTAATACAATAAGGATCATATATCTACTACAATTATAGAACAGTAAATATTCAAATATATGGAGAATATTTTATAATATATGTTAATACACCCCCTCAATTGGAGCGGGAGGAGGCCAGATGCTGAGACTAGATCTGAAGTCGAGGAATAATTGTCTAGGAAGGCCCTTCGTGAAGATATCTGCATACTGATACGAAGAAGGTACATGCAACACGTTAACATGATCAATAGCAACCTTCTCATGAACAAAATGTATATCAATCTCAATGTGTTTGGTTCGCTGATGTTGAACCGGATTATGAGATAAATATATGACGGATATGTTATCACAAAGATACCAAAGACGCCTTGCGCAAGGGACACTGGAGCTCCAAAAGAAGGTTTCGGAGACAGCAGATTTCAGCCACAACATTTGCAACGCCTCTATACTCGCTTCGCACTCGAACAGGATAATGTGGCTTGCTTCTTGCGACCATTAGATGAGATTGTCCCCTAAGAACACACAATAGCGGAGGTGGAGCATCGCGTGTCCGGACAACTTTGCTCAATCATCATCCGTATATGATAACAATTTGATCGGTCCTGAGGGGGTATAGATGCAATCCATAATCAAGTGTGCCCTTAATATATCGAATGATACGTTTAAGGGCAGTAAAATGAGGATCCCTAGGGGCATGCATGAATAAGCATACCTGCTGAACAATATAAACAACGTGGATTCAACATTCGGGTTTAAGTTCGAATTAACTGAATATTAATAATAAAGGAATGGGGGGTAGAATAGAAATATATCAGACCTGGTGAAAGTAAGACATTGTAGTGCACCGGCAAGACTCCTGTAAATGGTGGGATCGATCACTGAATTACCATCAACAACACTAAGCTTTGATTTAGAGTCAACCGGATTGGACATTATCTTGCAGTTTGCCATTTTAGCCATGTATACTATCTCCTCTGAATACTTGCGCTGACACAAAAACATATTATTTGCAGACCTAGTCACTGATATCCCTAAAAAGTAACTCAATTTCCCCAAGTCGGTCATATCGAATTCGGTTTTAAGCAATGCAATAATTTCATTTTCAATACATCAGAGGAGGCGGTAAGCACAATGTCATCCACATATAACAATAAATAAGCAATGCTACTACCGCAGTGAAAAATAAATAGAGAATTATCACACTTGTTGCATACAAATCTAATCCGCATAATGTACTGTGCAAAACGATCATACCACGCTCTAGGGGCCTGTTTTAAACCATAAAGTGACTTACGGAGACGACATACATACCGAGGAATTTCCGAATGGACAAAACCGGGTGGCTGGTGCATGTAGACAGTTTTTTTCAAATTCTAATATAGAAATGCATTCTTTACATCAAGCTGATGAAGCGACCAATGCTTACCCATAACAATACTCAGATCTGCGCGAATGGTACTTGGTTTGACAATCTGACTGAACGTCTCACCACAACCAATACCTTCATGCTAATTAGTGCCATTAGCCATAAGCATCGCCTTATATCTCTCAAGATCACCAATGTCTCTATATTTGTGATGAAAAAGCCACATGCAACGGATCACATTCACCCCCTCCGGTCTAGGAAACAAATCCCAAGTGTGTTGTTTAGTTAAAGCATTAATTCCTCATGCATGGTCACATTCCAATTAGGGTCTAGTTTGGCTAATTTTGGGCTTTTGGAAATTGGGGATATGGTTTGTGCGGATAGGTTAAATTGGGCTTTGGGTTTGAAAATCCCATGTTGGGCATGGGTTTCCATATAATGTGTGGGGGCGGGGATGGGTCGGATATTGTGAGATGGTGTCGAGGTAGGTGTTCGGTGGCGGGGAGTTGTGGTGGTGGGTGTTGGGTGTGGTCACGAGACACGGGGTAGTCCACGGAGTGTCGGGTGTTTGGATTTGGGTGTTTTGGGTAGGGGAGTTGGTGCGACAGACGTGGTTGGGGTGATGAGTCAACGGAGATGGTGATGGGGAATGGTAGGGGTCGACAGGGTTCTAGGTGTAGGCATTATTTAGTGGTTGGGTTGCCAGTATGGTGGTGATATCGGTGGTGGGGACACATGAATTGGTTGGAATCGCGACATAGGGTGACAGTGACACTAGGAATATCAGTGACGATTATAGGGACGTGGACGGAGATGGCAGATGAGAGATAACTATGCTGCCGGAACTGTACACGGTAGGTGGAAGAGACGGTGGCGGAGGGTGGCCGAAAATAGTGCTGGCGGTGGCAGTGGTATTTTGCAGCGACGGGGATGCAGGGACAGTGGTGGTTGTTCGATAGAGTTCGGTGAGTATGACGGATGAGGTGTCAGACTCGTCTAGAAAGGTATAGTTCGCATTTCAAAACTTTTGGATGTTTCTAAAAGGGAAGAATGCTTCATTGAATGTGACATAACGAGACACAATAATTTTGCAGGAAGACATATAATAGCACGATAACCCCTATGATTAGGTGGGAAACCTAAGAACACACAAGGAGTGGTGCGGGGTGCAAGTTTATGCGGGGCTGTGGAAGCAAGATTCGGGTAGCACATGCAACCGAAAATCCGCAGGTGCTCTTAAGTTGGGATCCTACGAAATAGAATTTGGGTAGGTGTTCTATTTTGAAGGGTTTGGGTGGGTAAAATACTTAGAATATATTCGGCCATTTTAACAGCATAGATCCAAAAAGAGGGGGGGAGGCATGAAACAAGATCGTACGAATCATGTTATTAATAGTGCGAATGATTCATTCGGCCTTGCCATTATGAGATGAGGTGTGGGGAAATGAGAATCGGAAAACCATGACGTTAGTAGAGCCAAAATTATGCAACGCTGAATTATTGAACTCACCTTTCGTTATCACACTGAAGCGATTTTATGTCTTTTGCGAATTGTGTTTTGACATAGACATAGAATGTAAGAAACTTGGCAAACACTTCAGACTTGAATTTAGGCGGATAGACCCAGACAAAGTGAGATTAGTCATATAATAAGACGAGATAAAATTTATGATCCATTGAGCTAGTAATGGGAGATGTCCATAAATCTGCATGAACAATGTCAAAGGGAGAATACGTAACACTTGAAGAAGACTGAAATGGAAAGCGAACATGTTTGCCCAAAGGACAAGAAAGACATTTTTGGGCAAATTTGTCATTATTACAGTGAATTAAATTATTATTTCTAAGAAAACTAAAAATAGGGGCTCTTGGGTGTCCAAATCTATTGTGCCAGGTTGATAGAGAGATTGTTGCTAAAGCGGTGTGAGAAGTGACACATGCCGTTAGAGATGTGGGAGGGTTTACACTAGCAGCAGACGTGGATAGGAAAAAATAGAGATCACCCTCACTATTGTATCTCGTAAGGAGTTTCCCAGTACGGAGAATCCAAATGGGTCAAAGTTAATTGATACAGAAAATTACCGGTGGCAAATTTTCAAATGAAGATTAGGTTTTTGATAATGTTAGGAGCATATAAGATGTTATTTAGGGAGAAATGGGGATGTGGTGGTGGGGTTAGTGTGTGGCAAAATCCTTGAATTGGAATGCGATGACCGCTGCCAACCATAATAGATTGCAGAGTATTTAAATTACGCATTTGAGGAAAATTACCAGAATTGTTGGTGAGGTGAGACATGGTACCCGTATTCATATACCATGCATTATTGGGCTTCCGAGGAGTCAATGTGCTGAAATCTTGACCCAAACTGGATTGTGGAAGGCTCGGAGTAGAAAAGTAGGCCCCAGGAATTTGGGCCTGGCTTCTGTGGGCCGTCGGATTGGAACCCAGACTGCTCGGTTGTTGCTGGGCAAAATATTGGTGGGCCGGATGGCCTTGGCCCAACAGTTAGTCGAGCTACACTATTGTTGGGACTTGGGCCGCAACTTCTGGGCTATGTCTGGTGGCCATAGCTGTTGGGCTCTGTCTGGGGGCTGCTGGGCTCAAGCTAGAAGCCTAGTTCCCAGCTCGCCCACTGCTGCCAACGTTGCACCTCTATCCACAGCTATATCCGTGGTGGTTTCCGACCATGGTGGCTGTCGGAGATCAGGTAGGGGAGAGAAAATAATAAGAGGAGTTTGGGATGTATACGAGGCGTATATGAGGAAGACCCAGCCGTATACAAGGTGTATAACGGCTTAGAAAGGTTGTATACAAGTTGTATATAATGGCATGGATGGTATATAAGCCATATACAGAGTGTATATTGGCGTGTATAGGGTGTATACAAGGGGTATACGACCTGTTGGAGAGATAGGGACGGAGGGAGGGCTGTATATCAGTAGTAGTATACTAGGGCTATACAAGGCTATTTAGCAGAATTAGAGGGCTGAACAACTGTATATCAGCATATATCGAAGGTATACCGGCGGTATACGGTTAGTTCGGCGCCGAAAAAATAGGAGAATGGGTGGCTGAAATTAGGTTTTGGGTTGGTAATGGTAAAGGTGGCAAGGGTCGTGGCAGAGGAAAGACCCAGCAGTTTGCCCCAACCCAGCAATGTCCGTGGCCTGGCCCATATCCCTAGCCAACTTCAAGAAATTGGGCCTCAGCTTACGGTCCACACTCCACAACAGGTGCCCATTACCCACATGCCCGGTCACCTAGCATTCTGGGCCAGGGACTAGGCCCATGATATCAACCAGCCAATGTTCATCAAGCCCACTTATCCGCCGCCAGTCCAGCCCAACAGAACTACGGTCTGACCCAATCTGATTTGGGCTAGGCTTTCGGTACTTTAAACTTGTAGCAGCTCGATGAGAATTGGTACATGGACATGGGTGCCACATCTCATCTCACCCGTTCGACATGTAATCTTCCCAAATTATTTCGCTTAAAGTATCCTCAATTTATTACTGTTGGCAATGTCAATCGCATTCCAATTCAGGGATATGGTACAACATACACCCAACCGCCTCACCCACCCTTCTCCTTAAATAACGTCATGTATGCTCCCAAGATTATTAAAAACTTAATATTTGTCCGCAAATTTACTCATAATAATTCCATCTTTGTTGACTTGACCCTTTTGGTTTTACTATAAGGATCTTCGTACGAGGACACCTCTTACGAGATGCAATAGCATGGGGGATCTCTATCCTTTTCCATCCATCTCCGCTGCCAGCTCATGCTCTCCCATATCTCTCACTGCTATTTCTCCGTCAACTTGGCATAATAGGCTTGGACACCCAGGAGCTCATGTTTTTAATTTTCTTAGAGGCAATAATTTTATTAGATGTAATAATGGGAAACTTGCCCAACACTGTGTTTCTTGCTCTTTGGAAAAACATATTCGTCTTCCTTTTAAGTCATCATTAAGTGTTATGTTTTCTCCCTTTGACATTGTTCATGCTGATGTGTGGACATCTCCTATTACTAGCTCACGGGGTCACAAATATTATCTAGTATTATTAGATGATTTCTCTCATTTTATTTGGATTTATCCATTAAAATTCAAGTCAGAAGCCTTTTCCAAGTTTCTCGAATTTCGTATTTTCATCAAAACACAATTTGAAAAAGCCACTAAATCTTTTCAGTGTGATAATGGTCGTGAATTTAATAATTTCACGCTTCACAAACTTTGTAAAAATAATGGTATGGTTTTTCGTGTCCCCACACCTCCCCTTAAAATGGCAAAGCAGAACGAATAATCCGCACAATTAATAACATGGTTCGTAGTTTCCTATTTCATGCCTCTCTCCCTCCCTCTTTTTGGGTCTATGCTGTTAAAATGATAGAATATGTCCTTAATATTTTACTTACTAGTACTCTTCATAACATGACCCCAACCGAAATCTTATACCGTCGGATCCCCTCCTATGACCACCTTAACATTTTTGGTTGCATCTGCTACTCAAATCTTGTATCTATGGTCCCTCATAAATTAGCACCCTGAACCACTCCGTGTGTCTTCATAGGTTTTTCGTCTAATCATAGGGGCTATCTGTGTTATGACCTGTCCACTCGTCAAATTCACGTCTCTCGTCACGTCACCTTTGACGAGACAATTTTCCCATTTGCAAACATAAAAAAATTATGTAACGCAGACTGTATCCTTTCTAGACGAGTCAGACATCTCCTCCGTCTTACTCACCGAGCTCTCCCGTATCGCCACCACTACCACCGCGTCTCCGTCTCCTCCCCAAGACGCCGCCACCACCGACAGTGTCTCTGCTCGACTCCGGTCATCACCGACACCCATCACCACCACCAACAGTGTATCTGCTCGACTCCGGTCATCACCGACACCCACCACCAACACCAACAGTCAGCCCAATGTCTTCCTGTCACGTCCGGTAAGCATCTCCGACACCCACCGGCAAGCCCAATCGACGCCCACTGTGTCTCAATCACCGATATTAGTTGTGTGAAACTTCTTTTTATCTCACAAGTTGATGAACTTAAATTTTACAATTTTGAGTTCACTAACTTGTGAAATGAAAAATTAGTCTTACATAATTCTATCAATTGTATGAGGCTTATTTTGATCTCACAAGTTGGAGGATCCAAATCTTATACTTTTAAATTCACTAACTTGCGAGATAAAAAATAAATCATACATAATTAATGTTTGATGCGTGAGATAAAAAATATTTTTCCCATCTTATTGTCATATGAGAGAACTCCTTTTTTTGTTCCTTGTTAACTCTGCGTCGAAGAATTTAGACAATTTACTAGAATAATTTACATGTCATTGTGGCACCGTTATCATTAAATTAATATAGTTCTGGTTGCCTGTTATCCCTTGTTCACAACGGCCGGCTCTTGGGTTTGTTTTATATATGAAGCTGCCCACGATAGAGAAATAAAGGATTTTAATATTTTAGCTAGTCGATTTAAAAAAAATCATTTGTCGTTATAGATATACTCAGTATATTCATTGATTATACTGGTTAGATTAAAGAGCAAAGATCAAAGTTATTTTTCGCTGTGAGCGTTGTTGAACTATAACACAGGGTAAATATTTCGAAATAAAACTCCACCTATTAAAAAGAGACAAACTTTACTTTATTCGTAGAACCAATTATATAGGGGCCGATGTAGAGACTAATTTATGAGTTCACGCGAATCCAAGAACTTTTACTCTTTCTTTGTATATATATTAAAATTTAAATAAATTTTATAAATTTTTAGTTGTTATAAATTTTTAGTTGTGAACCTAATTTCAACTTAGTATTTCATGGAGACCCATTCTTTGTAAAGATAACCGATTTATTTAAAATAAAAAATTAAAACCAAACCAATCTTTAAATTTTAACCCATTTCAATTAAAAATTGAGATGAATTATAAGTCAATTAATTAATCAAGCTTCTGGACTCAATAGAATAATAATAGCCTAATTGTAGTAATTAAGTGGTAAACAACTTTAAATTGATCATTAAAATATTTACTGAATTAAAATAGTTATTTTTTAACATAAATTGATTTTTAAATTACTAAATATACTTAGAATTATATGTTACGATATTTTGCCAAATGAAATGGTAAAATAGTTATTTCACTCTGTTTGAGATTCAAGAAGCTTGACAGTTTAAATTAAAATGTGGAGGGCAAAAACTAGGTGTCAACACATATTTCCGGTATGAATTCTACATAGACCAACTTAATCAATTTTTCCAGGTGATATATGTTGGTACTCTATTGTACTTTATAAAGCAGTACGGGAAGTAAATAACTATTACAAGTGTTCGAAATGATAAATAAATGGTCAATCTTCAAAACTGCCGCAAGCTTGTTGTGTCTTGAATCTTGATAACCTGAAATCAAGAAACAACTAAATCTTGATGGTTACAACGTTGTGTGTTGAGTCTAGTGATTGCCCTCTGTCCTTAAGACAAGATTGTCCCGTATATATGTTTTACGTTAGCGGGCAATAGTCTCCCAAGATAAAACAACACTTTAATCTCAACGCTACAAAGCCAATAGGTTGAGCCTGACGAAGAAAACAAATATGAATCGACTTGCTGAAGCTATGAAAAAGGAAGGAAGAGTTTCTGTTTTCTCTTCTGTTTTGTCTCTGTGTATATAGTGTGTCTCTGTTGTGTATATGAGTGTCTTTACTCACTGTTTTTCAACACTGTTTTGCAGTGTTTTTCGTCACTGTTTTGTGCTGCGTTTTGTGCTATTTTCTGTCACTGTATGTGTCTCCATAATTGAGCCAAAACAGCTCAATATATAGCATCACGAGAGGACTGTTCAACTGCCCAAAATATGGCTGTAAATAGTCATTAGAAAGGCTGTTAATGGCATTAGAGAGACTGTTAATGGCCATTTAGAGAGGTTGATTTATGGTCATGAAGGAGGGCTGTTTATGGAGGAGTTAACAGCCATGTAATGGCTAGTTAATGCTCTAAAAAATAGTCCAAACGGTAGGCAGAACGTTTCTGCCTTACGTCTTTCCCCAAATCAACTTTCCAGAAATTCTAGGGACCAAACTATAAATATTAAGCAATTTGGGGTCCAAAAAGATAATATCAAAAAGTTCCCACAACACACAGCCCACAACCCACAGCCCACGACCCGAGACCGGACTGGACGGGCGGGCGGCGATGCGCGTGTGGGCTTAGCCTTGAACCCAAGCACATCTAGGTCCTCCCTCCTTTAAACACATGGGATACCCATTGGGGTCCCAAACCCTTTACCACTTTAGAGACTTATAAAGAGAGCAATTCTTCCTTTTCCCACCGATATGGTAGATTTGTCCCACACCATATTTCCATGCCTCAAATACCTTACTTCGTGGACCAATATATCTTTCATTTCTCAACGAAATTTGACGATTCTTGGCCCTACGGTCATCTACTCACTTAGTAGATTATGCATGTGAGAAGAGACAAAGCCTCCAACATGCGAAACACTAGTGTTTAATTCATTAAATATGGGTGGACGCACCTCCCCGCCAAAGGCAAATTTCCAACAATCCCCTCAATGAAAGAGAGATTGTGGCGCACACACAAGGTGCCTACTTTCAGCAATCTTTCAGCGAAAAGTTATTGCATCAGAAGAGGTAGATTCCGCTTTGAACCTTCCCTAGTTGAATACCATCGGACTTACTTACTACGCGGTGAACGTGATGTCATGAACCGTCAGTGTTTAGTGTAAGCCAAGACAATGTTACCAACATAATAACTCTCCTTATTCGTTTTCATTCTTACGTTTTTGTCCGTTGTGGCTGTGGACACACTTGAATTCTTAAGTGCGTTCATTTGAGGCGGCCTTCCTCGCACTTAAATAGGTGATCTCCTACAAGGTATCCTACTATACCCCACTTCACAAGTGTTAGGAATCATTAAAAGTTTTCCCAACCTTAACCTCAACCATTTGAGGATCATTAAAGGTTTGGAAGCTTAACCTTTACCCACCATGCAGGTAGCACTTTAATGTCTATCGCGGGAACAACTTTGGATTCATGTTTCCGTACAGAAATCATCATCCAAAGTGCTTCTTGCTTCCACCGAAGCGCTCAACTGAACCTTTTGCCGCTTAGTTTTCCCATTGAACCAAATTCTTGGGATCTCCAATCAGTATGGTTGGGTTACCACCGCAAAGGTTTGTATTGTTTGGGTTTTAAGCCCATTCCCCTAGACAGGCAGAACACTTGATCTCCGGGTAGTCCCTTAGTTAGTAAACAAGGAAGTGATACCCGTGATGATCAACTACCATACGGTCTTATATCTCCGACAGATCCTGACAGATATGTCCAGACGCCGTCATCCGTGTCCTTTCTGAAGCCGACCGGCTAGCCACATTGTATAACTGCTGAAGACATGAGTTTCTTTCAATAAGGGACGTCCTCTAAGGAGTCATAAAGTTACTCAACTTCTTTCATGCTTTGTATAAAGCGATAAACGCCGATCCCATCATGAATCGGTCGATGCAAGTTTGCTTAGAGGATTTTCCAAGAACCACCATACACATTTACTTGTGGCTTTGGTGTTCTTTATATCTGATGTCCAGTTTGCATCATTGTGTTCTCCAAGAGCCACTGGATATCCAGAATACTATAATCCGTAGATAAGTGAATAATTCAGATATCGTCATATCCGACTTAACGCCTTCTATTGATCATTTATTAAGATCATCAGTGAACCTGAGTTCAACTGATTTTCTTTGTAGGCTATTTCAACATCCATGCCACGCAAGACTGTAATGGCCCAGGATGTTAAGCTACTCACAGGGGAGCACTTGTACAAGTAGCCGAGGCCTTATACTCGACAGTAGATCCATCTACTTTGTACTCACATTTGAGTATCCATTTTCACAACCCAAAGATTCTTTTTTCGGAGGAAGATCAACCATTATGCAAGTATGGTTCTATATGATGGAATTTATTTCTCTCTTTGTAGCTTCTTTCCAAAGCAGTGCTTTTGGAGATGATAATTATTTGTTAATTGTCCATGGTTCATTCTCAACTATACACGCTAGAAGGACTGGAACAAGTCTTTGTCCCCTTCTTTGCTCCGTCTCGGTTCAACATCTAGAATCCCTGAGTTCTGCAGATCTAGAATATTAAGTTCTGGATAGCCAGCAACTTTCGAGTCCTGTAGATACGGAACGTCTAGTTCCGGACAGTCAGGCCCTCGTGAGTTCTTGTTAACCTTGAGCAATTACTTCTTTTTCCTTTTCAAGGAAAGTTATCTTCAAAGAATTCAGCATTCTTTGTCACCAAGAGGCGATAGGCACTACTGTTATTTGCAGATCTAGTGGATATGCAATCTACAGTCTTAGGTACAACTTGACCTGTTTCGGTATTCCAACTTTTACCAAGCCACCGCACATAATTTGGGCGTACGACTTTGCGCTTGGCTAACACCGTTGGACTGAGGTGAGAAATGAACTGTCGTTAAAAGAACGATGCTTCACATTCTCCCTCTCTATCGCTACGAATTTCTCAATCCATAGGCTTAGTTGATTTTCAACTTCTGCTTTGTAGCGCTTATCCGCTTCAACAACTTCATCTTTTCTTTTTGACAAATAAAGGATACAATACATTGTACCATCATCAATGAAGGTCACACCGTACTTGTCTCCCCCTCTCTATTTTGTATAAACTTTAAATCACCCATAAAGGTGTGACTAAGTTCTAGAGGAGCGGTGCTTCTTTCGCTATTCCTTTGACGGAATTTGGAAAGGTGATTTTGCCTCTTCGCCTACCTCACATTCATTTTGAGGGTTTATGTCGAAAGAAGGCAACAATCTCAACTTCGCTAGATTTTGAATGACTTTCTATTTAACGTGTCTTAATCTATGATGGCATAGATGCGCGGATTACAAATATATCATTCATTTGGCTACAAACATACTGTACCATTCTTAGTTATTATAGACCTGTTGGACTAGTCTCAAACCAGCTTGACCAACAACGTCCCTTAAACCAAGTTTGGAACATGTATCACCTTATCCGAGAGTGATCCCATTCCTTGAAGTCCTATTGAGGACAACCTCTCTAACCCCTTCTACTTTAGAGGTGGCGTTGCTTCACATGAACAACCTTTTGCCTGTGGTTAGGGCGTAATCAGATCATATTTGATTTGTATACTCTGGCCCACTCCAGTTGCTTTGGCAAACTAAGTGTCCAATTTCTTTTCTGCCTTTCTTTAGGCCTTCAGATCATTTAAGACCTGGAAACTCTGGCCCACCTTACTAGGTGTCCATTACTTTTCCTATGAAATGAATTCTGGCCCCACTCCAGTCGCCCGTAGGCTTTGTATGACTGAGTGTCCAATATCATCATATCAAAGGAGTTTTGGCCCACTCCAGTCGCCCGAAGGCTTTGTATGACTGAGTGTCCAATATCATCCTATGAAGGATCTTCTGCCAAATAGTGTGACAGGCTCAACATCTTTAGCTTTTAGTCTTCTTCCGTTATGATTGGTGCCCAGATAATTCTTGGCGCTTACTTAAGAGTGGTAACATTTTTCGCACAGTTAGTGGATCTTTCTCCCTCGTATGTGCGAACATACTTTATACACTTTTAATAATTACACTTAAAAGAACGGATCTTTTTAAGTCGTTTACAAAATCCAATCTTTAAACGGGAAGGAAAAAGAGATTAAACTTCTGATTTTAAAGCGTAAGGAATATAAATTATTTCGTGAAAATATTTTCATATTCCTCCTTACTTTAAGCCATTTTTAATCAGACATCATTTAATCTTTATTCTTGACAAGTAAGAAAAACTACTTATCCCAATTTCGGATTCTGGCCCACTTCAGTCACTTTATCAGACTGAGTGTCCATTTCCTCCTTACCATTATTCGGATCCTTTGTCTGGGACAGATATAGGCCTTCTGCTGCAAGATAGAATGACATCTTCAGCCTTCTCCTCTTGTCCCAGTTGACATCCTCAAACTCTCGTGAGCGCTTGTTCCCACCACTCTTGGGAACGGTGACACCATGAACACGTTGACCTTCAACGGCATCATCATCACTCTCTTCTACCAGAAAACCACAGCCATATCCAGATTTGGTCATACAACTTTTGACCGACATCTTTCGAACACTAATAATAATACAATACAATCTTGTCTTAAATTGTTGGTACTCTATTGTACTTTATAAAGCAGTACGGGAAGTAAATAACTTACAAGTGTTCGAAAGGATAAATAAATGGTTTATCTTCAAAACTGCCGCAAGCTTGTTGTGTCTTGAATCTTGATAACCTAAAATCAAGAAACAACTAAATCTGGATGGTTACAACGTTGTGTGTTGAGTCGAGTGATTGCCCTCTGTCCTTAAGACAAGATTGCCCCGTATATATGCTTTTACGTTAGAGGGCAATAGTCTCCCAAGATAAAACAACACTTTAATCTCAACGCTACAAAGCCAATATGTTGAGCCTGACGAAGAAAACAAATATTAATCGACTTGCTGAAGATATGGAAAAGGAAGGAAGAGTTTCTTTTTTCTCTTCTGTTTTGTCTCTTGTGTATATAGTGTGTCTCTGTTGTGTATATCTTGTGTATATGAGTGTCTTTACTCACTGTTTTTCAACACTGTTTTGCGTTGTTTTTCGTCAATCGTTTTTTGTGCTTCGTTTTGTGCTATTTTCTGTCACTGTATGTGTCTCCACAATTGAGCCAAAACAGCTCAATACATAGCATCACGAGAGAGCTGTTCAACTGCCCAAAACATGGCTGTAAATAGTCATTAGGAGGGATGTTAATGGCATTAGAGAGGCTGTTAATGGCCATTTAGAGAGGTTGATTTATGGTCATGAAGGAGGGCTGTTTATGGAGGAGTTAACAACCAAGAAAGTTTCTGCATTCTGTCTTTCCCAAAATCAACTTTTCAGAAACTCTAGGGACCAAACTGTAAATATTAAGCAATTTGGGGTCCAAAAAATTTAATAGCCCACAGCCCGTGACCGGACGGGCGGGCGGGCGGCGGCGCGCGTGTGGGCTTAGCCTTGAACCCAAGCACATCTAGATCCTCCCTCCTTTAAACACATGGGATACCCCTTGGGGTCCCAAACCCTTTACCACTTTAGAGACTTATAAAGAGAGCAATTCTTCCTTTTTCCACCGATGTAGTAGATTTGTCCCACACCATATTTCCATGCCTCAAACAGCTTACTTCGTGGACCAATATCTCTTTCATTTCTCAACGAAATTTGCCGATTCTTGGCCCTACTGTCATCTACTCACTTAGTAGATTATGCATGTGAGAATAGACAAAGCCTCCAACATGCTGAACACTAGTGTTTAATTCATTAAATATGGGTGGACGCACCTCTCCGCCAAAGGCAAATTTCCAACAATATATGCCTTTAGTCTGTTGAATAACCCATTGGTGTATTGCTTGAGGATATTGAATCTGTAGCAATGTCATCAATCTCATCCAGATCTTCCTAGTGTATTTACATTCTGCAAATAAATGATCCCTTATTTCTGGGATCAATTTACAGCAGCATCAACTGGTACACCCCACTTTCTCAACCTATCTGCAGTTAACATCTTACCATGAAGCTGAATCCACATTGTAAATATTGATTTAGGCCTGACTATGTTGTGACACATTACTCCCTTCCATGGCACCTTAGATAAGATACCTAGCAATTGTAGGTAAACCTGTTTAATAGCACTATTTTTGCCCTCTTGCCAGTTACTGAGAAGTTGAATATTCTCCCTAGCTCCACATACTTTCCTCATCATCCAAAGATGCTTGGCTTTAGAATTTTCATGTCTGCAAAATTCAGTTCTTTAATGTAATAAGCATGAATCCAACGAATCCGAGTTTATCTTTCTTGTTGGCCGTTCCCAGATGTTTTAGTCGGTGCGCTTTGTTTCAAACCTTCGATTGATCGATTCAAACCCTCCTGTCGCCTTAGGTGAGCATAGTGTTTTCCATGCCACTAATGCTTTCTTTGTGATGGTGTTGACCCCCGACCAAATGTAACTTCTACAATATGATTCAATGTTCTTTATAACTTTTGCTGGTATGACAAATATCTGAGCCCAATATGCTTGAATTTCAAACACCACTGTCTGTACCAATTGCACTCTGCCAGCATAGGATAATTTTTTTGCTGTCCAAGATGCAATCTTTGCCACTATCTTATCTATTAAGGGTTGCCATTCCAATATTGTAAGCTTCTTAGTGGCCAGTGGTATACCAAGATACTTAAAAGGGCAATGCTCTTTGGGAATATCCCAAAATTTGTTGGATCTCCTGCTTTGTTTCATCACTCACTCCCCCATAGTAAATGGAACTCTTGGATAAATTAGCCTTTAAGTCCGGATGAATGTGAGAAAGTAGTGAATTGACTATGTATCGCTTCAACGATCTAGTATCTCCTCTAGCAAATAGCGAAGGTCATCAACAAAGCTTAAATGAGTGATATCAAGCCTAGCACACATGGGGTAGTACTTGAAGTATCTTTCCTATTTAAGAGTCCCGAGATTTCTGCATAAATATTCCATAGAGATAGCAAATAGGAATGGAGACATTGGGTCTCCTTGTCTAAGACCCCTAGGTTTGCATCAAATGGCTTAATGGTTTCCCCATTGACTTGTTGGGTATTGATATTGGTGAATGAGAAATGATTGAAAAGAAAAGTGGGAGTTGTCCCACATCGGTAGTGGAAAGAAAAGTGGGAGTTCTCTCTTGCTTTATAAAATAAGTATTTGTCCCACATCGGTAGTGGAAAGAAAAGTTCTTCTATTTATAAGTAGAATTACTCCTTCTTGTCGATTAAAAGGGTTGAGGGGGCAGGACCCCTCGCGCGTCGTCGTCGCTCGGCTCGGCCGGCTCGGCTCGGCTCGGGCCGGGCTCGGGCTCGGGCTCGGCTCGGGCTCGGGCTCGGCTCGGGCTCGGGCTCGGGCTCGGCTCGGCTCGGGCTCGGGCTCGGGCTCGGGCTCGGGCTCGGGCTCGGGCTCGGGCTCGGCTCGGGCTCGGTTCGGTTCGGGTTCGGGTTCGGGTTCGGGTTCGGGTTCGGGTTCGGTCAAATGATCCGATTGATTGATAATCTTTTTGGGACCAAATTTTCTTTAATTTTTAATTATTTAATTAAATTAATTAACTTATCCAATCCTACCCGTTAGTGACCCTGACCCGCGACCCGGCCGGATCCGCGTGTTTGACCCGCGACCCGATTTCTTTTCCTTATTTAAATTTTCCACCATTTTCGGTGGTACGTTCGTAAAGGTTGCAAACCTTCGAAACAAGATTTCCATGGCTATAAATTCGTTTGATTCCTCGAATATTACTTACTAATTTTCTCGAACAACACAAACTTCTTAAATTAATTAACTTATCCAATCCTACCCGTTAGTGACCCCGACCGCGACCCGGCCGGATCCGCGTGTTTGACCCGCGACCCGATTTCTTTTCCTTATTAAAATTTCCCACCATTTTCGGTGGTACATTCGTTCGAAGGTTGCAAACCTTCGAAAAACAAGATACTTCCATGGTTATAAATTCGTTTGATTCCTCGAATATTACTTACTAATTTTCTTCGAACAACACAAACTTCTTCTTCTTCTCGCATAAACAAATTCGTGTGATATACTTCGTTGAGTGGTTCGCCGCTACCGGAATTTGGAGTACTACTATTCGGTAAGATAATCGTTCTATCCCGGGAGGGGATATTCCATCAACCTCGAGTAATCGTGTGAGGGGAATAATTTCCTTAAGGACACACTTTGAACTAAGTGGGCTCGATTATATTCTCGAAAACTTATTCTTATTTTTCAACACCGATTCTCGTTTATTTTCGTGTTTATTATTTATCGGTTTTTTGGAATACAGATTAATAACAATCTTAAGGAAATTATATTTTTAGATTAATCGTATTTTGTTTTGGAGACTAAAACCTCGTGTGGTTTTCTACTCCGTGTGAAATTTCATATTCGACTTGAAGACATAAAAACTTCGTTGGAATATTAAAGTTCATACTTGTACAACGATTTGAAGAACATAAAAACTTCATTGTTGCTTTGGTATTCTCGTTTGGAGATTAAAACTTGTGCAGCTTTTCTACTCTATATGAATATTAGTATTCGACTCGAAGATATAAAAACTTCGTTGGAATACTAAAGTTTCATAATTATACTGCAATTTGAAGAAATAAAATCTTCATCGTTTAAGTCTGTGATTGAATTGTTATTCTGGTTTTATTAACTAAAACAGTTTGTCGATTTGACAAAGTGACAAACGAATAATGGCAATTGAGACCGGAACTACCTCTCGCAATTACTTGCACCAGGCGGTTACTCCTACAACCCGTACCGCCGTGCCACCTACCGAGAAACTGCGCGAAGTTCACCGGTGCCAACTTTAAAGGATGGCAACAAAGAATGTTCTTTTGGCTTACCACCCTTGGTATGCAAAGGTTCACCAGTGAGGACCCTCCCAAGTTCAAGAGCTTCAACTTATCTTCCATGACCTTATTGCTGAAGGTATGGTAGTAAATGAAGCATTCCAAGTGGTCGCAATGATTGAGAAGTTGCCGCCCTCATGGAAAGATTTCAAGAATTATCTTAAGCACAAAAGAAAGGAAATGAAGTTGGAAGATCTTGTGATTCATCTCAAGAACGAGGAAGATAACAAAATCGCCGAGAAGAGGTACCGTAAGACTTCACCAATTGAAGGGGCAAACATCATTGAAGATGTCCGCTCGAAAAAGAACAAGAAAAGGAAGAGGCCTTCCGGAAAGGAGAAGGATTCCAACAAGAAAAAGTTCAAGGGCAACTGCTTTAATTGTGGGAAAGCTCGCCACAAAGCCCCGTTTGTCGTCTCCCGAAAAAGAACAAGGGAAAAGGACAAGCCAATATGGTGGAAAAGAATGATGATATGGATGATCCGTGTGCAATGCTATCGGAGTGCAATTTGGTTGGAAACCCAAAGGAGTGGTGGCTTGATTCTCGGTGCCACTCGACATGTTTGCGCTACAAAAGAAGCATTTGCAACCTATGCTCCCATTTGGACCCGAAGAGGTACTTGTTTATGGGAAATACCGCAACGACCAAGGTTGAAGGATATGGGAAGATACTTCGAAGATGACTTCTGGCAAGGTCCTGACTCTCAACAATGTTATGCACGTTCTAACAATTCGGAAGAATTTAGTTTCAGCCGGACTACTCGTTAAAAATGGGTTTAAGTGTGTGTTGGTTAGTGAGAAAATTGTATTAAGTAAGAATGATTTATTCATAGGAAAGGGCTACCTCACCGAGGGTCTTTTCAAACTCAATGTAATGGTTGTTGACAGTATTAATAAAAATTCAGCTTCGTCTTACTTATTGGAGTCAAATGATTTATGGCATGTTCGTTTAGGACATGTCAACTACAAAACTTTGCGCAAATTGATTAATTTAGAAGTATTGCCTAAATTCGAGTGTAATAAATCTAAATGTGAAATCTGTGTTGAATCTAAGTTTGTTAAACATCCATATAAGTCTATTGATAGGAATTCAAATCCTTTAGACTTAATTCACACAGATATATGTGATATGAAGTCAATACCATCTCGCGGTGGGAAAAAGTATTTTATAAATTTATTGACGATTGCACTCGATATTGTTATGTGTATTTGCTTAATAGTAAGGATGAAGCAATTGATGCATTTAAGCAATACAAAAACGAAGTGGAAAATTAATTGAATAAAAAGATAAAAACGATTAGAAGTGATAGGGGTGGAGAGTACGAATCTCCTTTTGCAGAGATATGTTTAGAATATGGAATTATTCATCAAACTATTGCCCCTTACACACCACAATCAAATGGAATTGCGGAAAGGAAAAACCGAACATTAAAGGAAATGATGAATGCCTTATTAATAAGTTCCGGTTTACCGCAAAGCTTGTGGGGGAGGCTATCCTTACAAGCTAACCGAATACTCAACAGGGTGCCCCACAACAAAACACAATCTATTCCATATGAATTATGGAAAGGAAGAAAATCCAACTGGAAATATTTCAAAGTGTGGGAGTGTTTAGCAAAGGTCCAAGTTCCTTTGCCCAAAAGGGTAAAAATCGGACCAAAAACTGTGGATTGTGTTTTTATTGGCTATGCTACAAACAGCAAAGCTTGTCGGTTTTTGGTTCACAAATCGGACAATCCCGAAATACATGTTAATACGGTAATTGAATCAGATAATGCTGAATTCTTTGAAAATATTTATCCGTATAAAACTGAATGTGAGTCGTCAAGTGAAAGATCTAAACGACCGCGGGAAGAACCAAAGGAAAATACACCAAGTAAAAAGGATGCAAGGCGTAGCAAACGTCAAAGGACATCTACTTCCTTTGGACCAGATTTTGTGACATTCTTGCTTGAAAATGAGCCTCAAACATTTAAAGCAGCGATGTCTTCTTCTGATTCAACATTTTGGAAAGAGGAAGTCAATAGTGAGATTGAATCAATTTTGAACAATCATACATGGGAATTGATTGATCTTCCTCCTGAAAATAAACCTTTAGGATCAAAATGGATTTTTAAAAGGAAAATGAAAGCTGATGGCATTATTGACAAATATAAGGCAAGACTTGTGGTCAAAGGTTATAGACAAAAAGAAGGCCTTGATTACTTTGACACATACTTGCCGGTAACAAGAATAACATCTATTCGGGTGTTAGTGGCACTGGCGGCCGTATATGGTCTTGAGATCCATCAAATGGATGTCAAGACAACTTTCTTAAATAGAGAATTGGAGGAAGAAATTTACATGGAACAACTTTGAGGGTTTTGTGGTTCCCGGTAAAGAAAGGAAAGTGTGCAAACTTGTTAAGTCACTTTATGGACTTAAACAAGCACCCAAACAATGGCATGCGAAATTTGACCAAACAATGTTGGCAAATGGATTTAAGATTAATGAGTGTGACAAATGTGTTTACATTAAAAATACTCCAAATCATGAAGTCATTCTTTGTTTATATGTTGATGACATGTTGATAATGAGTAGAGATATTACCGATGTAAATGCTACGAAGCGTATCTTTGGCTAGCAAATTTGATATGAAGGACTTAGGAGTTGCTTGATTTGATCTTAGGTATCGTAATTCATAAAACTCCACAAGGTCTAGCATTATCGCAGAGTCTCATTATATTGAAAGAGTACTTGACAAGTTTAAGTATTTAAATTTCAATGTTGCAAAGACTCCAATTGATGTAAGCTTTGCATTTCAAAAGAATAAAGGTGAAAGTGACTCACAATTGGACTATGCACGAGTTTTGGGAAGTTTGATGTATATTATGAATTGTACACGACCAGATATAGCATGTGCTATAAGCAAGCTGAGTCGATTCACGAGTAATCCCAATCAAAATCATTGGATGGTAATGAAATGAGTCTTGGGGTATTTAAAACACACCCAAGACTATGCTTTACATTATAACAAATATCCCGCCGTGATCGAAGGATATAGTGATGCAAATTGGATCACCGGATCATCTGAAGTTAAATCCACGAGTGGTTATGTTTTCACAATTAGGGGTGGATCAGTGTCTTGGAAATCATCAAAACAGACATGCATCGCCCGCTCTACAATGGAATCTGAATTTATAGCTTTAGACAAGGCCGGTGAAGAAGCTGAATGACTCCGGAATTTCTTAGAAAATATTCCATTCTGGCCCAAACCTTTGGCTCCTATATGTATACATTGTGACAGTCAAGCAACAATAGGTAGGGCAGGAAGCGTAATGTACAACGGAAAATCCCGTCACATACGACGAAGACACAATACCGTTAGACAACTCCTCTCTAGTGGCGTTATCACGATTGACTATGTAAAGTCAAGAGATAACGTGGCGGATCCGCTTACAAAAGGCTTATCTAGAGGGGGAGTTAGTAGATCATCAATGGGAATGGGGTTAAGGCCGAGGACAAGTCATCATGGCGGTAACTCTACCTAGCAGACTGGAGATCCCAAGAGCTAGGTTCAAGGAGATCAAACAAAGTTGTGACTGACGGTTCAACATTGTCAAATAACTCAACCCATTCTCGGATGAAGACAATGTTCAGAAATAAGGATAAAACCTTATGGCTTGTTAATGAGTTAATAAAGAATTAAGGTTCTTTAATGATTATCTAAATCTGGCAATGTATGACCAGATAATGTGGCTATAGGACCATATGTTTAGAAATCACCTATGTGAGTGTTAAGTGTAAGTCGCTTTAAAGGGGAATGACAGTAAAGGCTCATTCTCTACACACTCATGAAACCAGGAAGTGTTCATGGTTGAAACGAACACAACCGTGAGAACCATAAATGGTTGAGGTTGATTGTGTGACTTATGTTGTCTAGGTATACAACAAAGTTCGACGGTTCAAAGATATCAAATCTACCGGTTGATCGAGTATATCCGATATAAGTTCACTACGGAAAGTTCAAAGGGAAACCTACTTATCCAGATGCAGTCAATTCTCACTTGTATATCACACTTGTCCGCACTTTTATATTATAGCCATTCCCCATTCATGTGGGGGATTGTTGGGTATTGATATTGGTGAATGGGAAATGATTGGAAAGAAAAGTGGGAGTTGTCCCACATCGGTAGTGGAAAGAAAAGTGGGAGTTCCCTCTTGCTTTATAAAATAAGCATTTGTCCCACATCGGTAGTGGAAAGAAAAGTTCTTCTACTTATAAGTAGAATTACTCCTTCTTGTCAGTAAAAGGGTTGAGGGGGCAAGGACCCCTCGCGTCGTCGTCGTCACTCGCTCGGTTCGGCTTCGGCTCGGCTCGGCTCGGCTCGGCTTCGGCTTCGGCTTCGGCTTCGGATTCGGATTTGGATTTGGATTTGGATTTGGATTTGGTCAAATGATCTGATTGATTGATAATCTTTTTGGACCAAATTTTCTTTAATTTTTAATTATTTAATTATTTAATTAATCATTATTTAATTAAATTAATTAACTTATCCAATCCTACCCGTTAGTGACCCTGACCCGCGACCCGGCCGGATCCGCGTGTCTGACCCGCGACCCGATTTCTTTTCCTTATTTAAATTTTCCACCATTTTCAGTGGCAGTTCAGAAAGGTTGCAAACATTCAGAAACAGTACTTCCATGGCTATAAATTCGTTTGATTCCTCAGAATATTACTTACTAATTTTCTGAACAACACAAACTTCTTCTTCTTCTGCATAAACAAATTCTGTGTGATATAATGTTGTTGAGTGGTTCGCCGCTACCGGAATTTGGAGTACTACTATTCTGGTAAGATAATCGTTCTATCCTGGGAGGGGATATTCCATCAACCTCGAGTACCGTGAGGGGAATAATTTCCTTAAGGACACACTTTGAACTAAGTGGGCTCGATTATATTCTGAAAACTTATTCTTATTTTTCAACACTGATTCTGTTTATTTTCAGTGTTTATTATTTACTGGTTTTTTGGAATACAGATTACTAACATTGACAAGTATGGAGTAGTCCGCTGAAGATACACATGCCATGATCCATCTGTTGAATTTATCAGAAAATCCTAAGCCTTTCATAACATGATGGAGATATTCCCAGTCAACTGTGTCATAAGCTTTCTGAATATCCACCTTGATCATGCATCTTGATGAGATATGTTGCTCCCAAACACACACACAAATATACGTGGTCATACAAGTAATATAGTGATTTTAGAAATCAGATGTCGAACACACTCGCCATATGCTTTGCTAGGCGAAGTAACAAATGATGCAGGAAACATTTTTTTTTCCATTCTCTTTTCAATTGTAATTTAACTCCATTCAATCATTGCACATTTGACTTGATTCGATAATAATGATGTCTGCCTTATGCCTCTTTCTTGTGTTCTTCCTTTTTCTGTTACCGTTTTATTCAATTTTGTTCAAAATCTCTTCTATTTCACATCGCTTTACTCCTACACAATAAAATATATTAAGCACAAATCAATATAATAGTACTCAAAAGACGATTAAAAGTATTAAAATGTGAGATAATAATAGATAAATATATGCAATTTAGGCCGAACATCACCACCCCACACTTAAACTCTTACTTGTTATCGAGTAAGCATTAAAACCACTCTAGGTTGCCTCGCAACAAGCACCTGATTTAATGTCGCGGCATGACGTCATTACTTTCACCACTTTTTCTTTCACTTTGAGGATATAAATTTCACTCCCAATTTTGCATCAAGTTTTCTATCACGAATCAGAAGCGGTTGTATGAAAATAAAAGAACCAAGCAATAGATATCGCATATTGCACTTCTTGTCCCTTAAGTGAGGAATGTCATTTTGTCTCTTTGGCATGGTAAATTTTAGGATGTAGGCCCTTGTTCCTCATATATACACTTCTCCAAAGACTTGGAAGGCTCGATTTCCATGTCGCTAACCAAACATAATGTAGAAAAATGTTTAGAATGAGGGTCAACACGCCCCAACTCCAAAACTGTGCTATTTTTGAGATCCTCAATAATATATACTCCCTCAACATCGGCATCATCAATAATATTGTAATCGAATGGCTGGACTTCCTCTTTCTGCTCCACATCCAGTCTACTATCCACGACAATTGGTAGTTGGGCATGAGATGCCTCAACTTTTTTATTTAATTGAGCCTGCAGGTCATGAATGTATGAGCCAAATAGGTCTATCTCTTCTCTGAGCTTTGTTCTTTCTTCTGTGAAGCATGTCATGTCACTTGTAATTTTATCAAGATAATCCCGCCATACCTCTAATCGTTGAGCTCAAACTGATAGCCAAGTGTCACTCACAATATCCACTTTGTGAAAATCACTTGAGAAACTAGAATAACACTTAGGACACTTTTTCCACTGACCACCACACCATTTACAAAAGTTTCAATCATAGGATTTAGAAGAGTCACACAACTCATCCTGTATGATCCAAATTAACGAATAATTTTCCCATAAGTGGGGTCCTTCACAAAGTAGATAAGAATCACTAGAATATGAATATCTAACATCCGGTAGATTTTCGTTCTAAGGTGTCATGTCAAGAAGAATACCAAAATATATATAAAAAATAATAAAAAGAACTTGAATAGACAAAAAGAAAAATTTAATCTAGATAAACAGTTAATTTTTAAGTCCCCACCAACGATGTCAAAAACTTGTTGCTCCGAAACGCACACGCAAGTATAAATTGTCGTACAAGTAATATAGTGATTTTAAAAATCGGATGTCGAACCCACATGGACTTGTGATTATATTTACTAAATCAAACAATCCTAATTATCTAAACAAGAGATGAGATACGTAGGTTGTAATTCTAAACTAATTAAAATAAAAAAGAAAATAAATAATGAACTTCAACAAAGAAAGAGCGGGCTTTATATTATCAATGATACAAAACCGATCTAGGGCTATAGGCTATCTAACAATCACGTTGTATTCTTCAATTGGTTCAACTTCGTAATTTATCCAGTTTACTAATTGACATGGTTGATATTACGACTACGAATCTCTCGAGTCCTCTAGTCGCCTATTTGTATTACTTTCACGCCTATTTCTCTATGGTCATGAACCTTAACACAAATGCATTTATATTTCTTATATATCAATCAAGCAGGGCGAACTAGGTATATCTTTATCCTAGACCAAATTCTCTCCCCGATGCCCAAAGTTGAGATCCTACTCTATTTAACCTTATTGTTATCCTAGTATTCCTCTCTCGAGTTCAATCTAAGAATTAAAGATAGTATTCGATTGGTGATCAAGCAACCAAATAATTAAGTTCAGAATTAAATAAATAAACCAATATGATAAGTTAATTAATTGAAATCAATATTCGATTAACAACGTTCATGAAAGAATCATAATCCTAGAACGAGAAGTTTAGCCCCACATAGACATGGAGAAAAAAACAACAAATCAATCAAAGAAAATATAAAAACTAGTAGTAAGGGAAGAAAAGATAAAACCCAATCAACTCCGACCTCTACAACGGCTCCAAGTTCTCTTTAGGTCTCCGAAATTCTGAACTCCGGGTCATAAGTTACCCAAAGTTGTCTAAAGACCCTGTTTTATGGAATATTTATAGATGTAAGAAAAAGCTCAAACAACATAACTGAGTCCAAAATAAATTGGAAAGAGTTAATTTTCGGAAACCTTCTGTCTCGCGGGGCGAAGTGCACAGCGAGCACTTTCTCGCCATCTGCTTCGCTAGGCGAAGTAACAAATGATGCAGGTAACGTTTTTTTTTTCATTCTCTTTTCAATTGTAATTTAACTCCATTCAATCATTGCACATTTGACATGATTCGTTAATAATGGTGTGTCCGTTATGCCTCTTTCTTGTCTTCTTTCTTTTTTTTTTGTTACAATTTTATTCAATTTTGCTTCAAATATCTTTCTATTTCACATCGCTTTATTCCTACATGATAAAATATAAAATTAAGCACACATTAATATAATAGTACTCAAAAGACGATTAAAAGTATTAAAATGTGAGACAACAATAGCTAAATATATGTAATTTAGGCCGAACATTTTTCCTAAAATATGCTTTGACTAACTCATGAGCAAGCAAGACATTATCTGACACCTTTCTTCCGGGAATGAAGCCAGCCTGTGTACCTGATATGATGGAGCTCATGACTTTTTGTAGCCTGTTTGCTAGTGCCTTAGCTATAAGCTTGTATAAGACTGTGCAACAGGCAATTGGTCGATACTCTTTGACAGTTGAAGGATTAGGTACTTTGAGGATAATAGTCACCATTGTGCAGTTAATTGCTTTGAACAACTTTCCTATTTCAAAAAAAAAAAAAAAATCATTGCTTGACTGACCTCAGCTTGGATCACTGGCCAGACCCTTTTGAAAAACAGGGAATTGTATTCATCAACCGCCGGGCTTTTATCATCTCCAATTGAATTCAACCCATATAAGATCTCCTGGTTTGTGACATCCGCATATAGATACAGCTGTTGAGCATGTGAGAGTATTGGCCCATGTCTCATTACTTGCATATTCACTGCTGGTAGTCTAGGACAAGCTGTACCCATTAGTGACTTGTAAAAGTTAATAATCTCATTTTGAATTTGATGTTTAGTATTCAATATTCCTTCTGTGGTACTTATAAGTTCTGAGATAGCTTTCTTTTGTTTCCTCTCCTTCATAACTGCTAATAAGTACTTGGTGTATGAATCACCTAGTCTAATCCAGTTGGTTCTTGCTTTCTGTTGAAGGATGTTTTCCTCTATCATGGACCATTTCTCCAGGTTCACCAATAGTTTTTTCTCCTCTTGTACCAACTCCTCAGTGACTTGACTGCTAAGACAAGTTTGAGTATGTTGCAAATCTATTCTCACTTGAGCAATTCTGTCAGTTACGCCTTTAAATTCTTTGTTGTTCAATTGTTTGAGAGCTGGTTTCAGAGCTTTGAGTTTGTACCAACTATCCTTCATAAGATCACCATCTAGTCTCTTGGCACAGATCTCCTTCACCAAACTAAGAAAGTTGTAATGTTCTGCCCATACATTAAAAAATCTGAAAGGTATCTTCCCACAAGGTGTAGCATCTTGCATAGTTATGAACACGGGAGCATGATCTGAGATGAATGGCACTCCATATTCTACAATCAGATGCCTATATGCAATCATCCATTCATCATTACCAAAAGCTCTATCTATCCTGCTATAAACTCTAGCAGCATCTCCTTGCTTATTAGACCATGTGTAATAATCTCCTTTCCAGGGCAATTCATTAAGTAGTAGCCCTTGCACACAAGCTGCAAAATCTTGAACCTCTTGTCTAGTTACTGGAGCACCTGATGCCCTGTCTTGAGTATTAAGCATTGCATTAAAGTCACCCCAAATGATCCAGGGTATGTAACTTGAGGTGCAAGATCCTGGAGGTGTTTCCACAATTGTTGCCTCTGTTCCACTGTGTTATATCCATATATAAATGTCATGTTACATTCCAGACTCGACATTCTTCCTTTCACCTGGCAATGGATTGATTGAGCAGATTGGTCCAGCTTCTTGACATCATACACATTAGGATCCCACAGGACCTATATTCTTCCATTCATTGCATGATCATAATTGGCTTCAGCTTTCCACCCAGGCACAATCCTACAGACTATCCCATCTGCCTTATTTTTTTCTTACTCTTGTTTCTACTAACCCCAATAGCTTTATATTCTTTTTGCTTGAATCTCTTGTTGGTACCTCTAATGTTCCACACCATCCAAGACATCAGAAATGGTGGGATATACCACCTGTATCAGGTGATGTCAAGTTAGCCTCCACAGCATCACCTGACTTGGTCACACTAGTCTTTCTCGTCTCCTCAACAGGTTTAGCACCATGATGGGAAGTTTGAAGCCCTGTATCTCCTTTAGTGAGAGCCAACACAGCTTCACTAGGTGAGTTAGGGGATATATTTCTCACTGGCGACTTAATAGCTTGCACAAAGTTCATTGGCCTACCATTAATTTCTACAGCCTGTTTCCCTTTTTCAGTTGCTTCCTCATCTATGCATCAATCTCCACTACACCTTGTGATGGTAGATTAACATCTTGTGCTGGTGCTAGTGGATGCCTTCTGTTGCCACATTGGTTCAACCCTCTTTTGTGGTTTCCTCTTAGGTTTCTGCTGTTTAGGTATCTCTTTAGGCTTCTTTGCACAGTCATGACCAATTCTTAGACAGTCTGTACAAAATTTAGGCTTCCACTCATACTCAACATCTTGTTCAAAGATTCTCCCATAAGCATCTAGGATAGTAACTTTAGTTGGGAGAGGCTTGGTAACATTAACTTCAATGAGAACTCAGAAAATGAGATCCTTGTTTGTTTAGCAGTGCACTCATCTGCAAACAAAGGAATCCCAATAGCACTTGCAATGCGACTCAATGAATCATTACTCCAGCATGACATTGGGAGCTTTGGAAATATTACCCACAGTGGTATCACTGTCAAGAATTCAGCATCAAACTCATAATCCGGGGTCCATTGCTTCAGAATCAATGGTTGATTGTAAATTGTATACGGTCCAGCATAAACCACACCATTCATGTCTTCCATTGTTTGAAATTTGACTATAAAATATCCCTCTTCATGGTAATACAAGTCTGGCATAGCTACATTGTTCCATGTTTGGTTAATATATCTCCGCATGTGGTTATAGCCCAATTTATCTCCAACAACATACACTATTAATGCACACTTCCATTTCATATTCTCCTTATCCATCTAAGATTTATCCAATTTAGGCACAAGCTTACCTTCCACTAAATCAGGGGTGACATAGTTAAGTGTCATACCATTACTCGCCGCTCGATTTCCAGTGAATAGGTTAGCCCAAGTAACTTTCTTAGATTCTTTGATACAATAATGGATATGGAAAACAAAGGAAATCAACAAGAAAGTAAAAGGATTGATAGAATGACATAAAGAAAGACACCAATTGGCAATTAAAGCTCTATAATAGCTAAAACCTCCAATTGAGCATACAATCTAGCACCCATTCTCTTAGGATGATCTCAAGGGAACTATTGTTCTCAAACAACCAATCATCTCAACAAGGTTCAATCATAGCTTCAACAAGCTCTCATCACTCAAAATCTCAAAGGAGTATCAAAATATTTCAATTCAACATAAGCTACCTAATGAAATAAACTAAGGTAGTATTTATACTAACTAGAATAGGAAGACTACTATATCTATTGTTGGAAATTTGCCTTTGATGGGGAGGTGCGTCCACCCATATTTAATGAATTAAACACTAGGGTTCCGCATGTTGGAGGCTTTGTCTCTTCACACGTGCATAATCTACTAAGTGAGTAAATGACAGTAGGGCCAAGAATCGTTAAATTTCGTTGAGAAATGAAAGAGATATTGGTCCACGAAGTAAGTTGTTTGAGGCATGAAAATATGGTGTGGGACAAATCTACCACATCGGTGGGAAAAATGAAGAATTGCTCTCTTTATAAGTCTCAAAACAGGCTAAGGGTTTGGGACCCCAAGGGGTAACCTATGTGTTTAAAGGAGGGAGGACCTAGATGTGCTTGGGTTCAAGGCTAAGCCCACACGCACGCTGCCGCCGCCCGTCCTGGCTCGATCTCTTGGGCTTGGGCTTGGGCTTCTGGTATTATCTATTTGGACCCCAAATTGTTTAATATTTACAGTTTGGTCCCTGGAGTTTCTGGAATGTTGAATTTGATTTTTGGGGGCGTTATTGTGCATTAACTAGCCATTACTTGGCTGATTAACTCCCTCTATTAACAGCCATTACTTGGCTGAATTACACCCTCATTCAATGGCCATAAACAGTCATTACTTGGCTGTTTAAATCCCCCAGTTGAGAGGTCTCCCCTTATGCTATATATTGATGCCTTTTGGCTCAACTGTGTGATACAATATACATACAGAAAAATGAGACAGAAATATATACACAGAGATAAACAGAAGAGTAAAACACAGTCCAAAACGTGAGCAGTAACGTTGGGACGAAAACAGAAAACTCTTCCTTCCTTTTCCATTTCTTCAGCAAGTCGATTCTTATTTGTTTTCTTCGTCAGAATCAACCTATTTGCTGTGTAGTGTTGATTAAAGTGTTGTTTTATCTTGGGAGAATATTGCCCGTTAACGTAAAAGCATATATACGGGGCAATCTTGTCTTAAAGACAGAGTGTCATCACTCGACTCAGCACACAGTTGTAACAATCTAGATTTAATGTTTCTTGATTTCAGGTTATCAAGATTCAAGACTCAACAAGCTTGCGGCAGTTCTGAACATTGGCCTACTTGTTTATCCTTTCGAACACTTGTAATATTTATTTACTTCCCGTACTGCTTTAAAATATCCAACAAGTTTAAGACAAGATTTGTATTAGTGTTCGAAAGATGTCGGTCAAAAGTTGTGTGACTAAATATGGATATGGCTGTGGTTTTCTGGTAGAAGAGAGTTTTGAATATGCTGTTGAAGGTCAACGTGTTCATGGTGTCACCGCTCCCGAGAGTGGTGGGAACAAGCGCCCACGAGAGGCCGAGGATGACAACTGGGACAAGAAGAGAAGACTGAAGATGTGGTTCTATCTTGTAGAAAAAAGCCTATATCTGTCCCAGACAAAGGATCCGAATTATGGTAAGGAGGAAATGGACACTCAGTCCGATGAAGTGACTGAAGTGGGCCAGAATCCGAAATTGGATAAGTAATTTTTCTTCCTTGTCAAGAATAAGATTAAATGATGTCTGATTTAAAAAGGGCTTAAAGTAAGGAGGAATATGAAAATGTTTTCCGAAATAATTTATATTCCTTACGCTTTAAAATCAGAAGTTTAATCTCATCTTCCTTCCCGTTTAAAGATTGGATTTTGTAAACGACTTAAAAAGATCCATTCTTTTAAGTGTAATTATTAAAAGTGTGTAAAGTATGTTCGTACATACGAGGGAGAAAGATCCACTGACTATGCGAAAATTGTTACCACTCTTAAGTAAGCGCCAAGAATTGTCTGGGCTCCAATCATAAGGGAATAAGACTAAAAGCTAAAGACGTTGAGCCTGTCACACTATTTGGCAGAAGATCCTTCATAGGATGATATTGGACACTCAGTCATACAAAGCCTACGGGCGACTGGAGTGGGGCCAAAATTCCTTTGATAGGATGATATTGGACACTCAGTCATACAAAGCCTCCGGCGCGGCCAGGAGTGGGGCCAGAATTTATTTCATAGGAAAAGTAATGGACACCTAGTGTGGTGGGCCAGAGTTTCCAGGTCTTAAATGATCTGAAGGCATAAAGAAAGGCAGAAAAGAAATTGGACACTTAGTCTGCCAAAGCAACTGGAGTGGGCCAGAGTATCCAGATCACATATGATCCGGTTACGCCCTAACCACGGGCAAGAGGTTGTTCATGTGAAGCAACGCTACCTCTAAAGTAGAAGGGGTTGGAGAGGTTGTCCTCAATAGGACTTCAAGGGATGGAATCACACCAAAAGGAGGCGATATATGTCCCAAAACTTGGTTAAGGGACGCTGTTGGTCAAACTGGTTTGAGACTAGTCCAACAGGTCTGTAATAACTAAGAATGGTACAGTATGTCTGTAGCTAAATGAATGATGTATTTGTAATCCATGCGTCTATGTCATCATAGATTAAGACACGTTAAATAAGAAGTCATTCAAAAGATAACGAAGTTGAGATTGTTGCCTTCTGTCGACATAAATCATCAAAATGAATGTGAGGTAGGCGAAGAGGCAAAATCACCTTTCCAAGTTCCGTCAAAGGAATAGCGAAAGAAGCACCGCTTCTTTAGAACTTAGTCACACCTACTTGGGTGATTTAAAGTTTATACAAAATAGAGGGGGGGGGGAGACAAGTACTTTGTGACCTTCATTGATGACGATACAACGTATTGTATACTTTGTTTGTTGAAAAGCAAAGATGAAGTTGTTGAAGCGGATAAGCGCTACAAAGCAGAAGTTGAAAATCAACTAAGCCTATTGATTGAGGAATTCGTAGTGATAGAGGGGGAGAATGTGAAGCATCGTTCATCAAAAGACTGCTCATTACTCACCTCAGTCTAACGGTGTTAGCCAAGTGCAAAGCCGTACACCCAAATTATGTGGGGCAAGGCGACCCTTACCGCTAATGCGATTCTCAACAGAACTCCGCATAAGGATAAGGATAATCATCCGTGTGAGACATGGAAAGGATCTCACATACAAATGTTGTGATATGGGGTGGCTTGGTAGAGGTTGGAATACCGAAATAGGTCAAGTTGGACCTAAGATTTGCATATCCACTGGATATGCAAATAACATTAGTGTTTATCGCCTCTTGGCGTCAAAGAATGTTGAATTCTTTGAAGATAACTTCTCTTGAAAAGGAAAAATGAGTAATTGCTCGAGGTTACCAAAAACCCGCGAGTGACTGACTGTCCGGAACTAGACGTTTCGTATCTACAGGACTCGGAAGTTGATGTCTATCCGGAACTTAATATTCCAGATCTACAGAACTCAGGGATTCTAGATGTTGAATCGAGACAGAGCAAAGAGGGGACAAAGACTTATTCCATTCCTTCTAGCTTGTATGGTTGAGAATGAACCATAGACAATTAACAAATAATTGTCATCTCCAAAAGCGCTGCTTTGGAAAGAAACTAAAGAGAGAAATAGATTACATCATATAGAACCATACTTGTGTAATGGTTGATCTTCCTCCGGGAAAAGAACCTTTGGGTTGTAAAAGTGGATACTCAAAAGTGAGTACAAAGTAGATGGATCTACTAACAAGTATAAAGCCTCGGCTACTTATACATGTGCTTTCCTGTGAATAGCTTAACATCTAGGGCCATTACAGTCTTGTGTGACATGGATGTTGACACAACCTTCCTAACCGGAGAGTTGGAAGGGGAGGATCAGAGTTGGTTTGCTAGACTGTTGAGCTTCTTCCTTAACTTTCATTTTGGTCCTGGAAGTTTCAGATAAAACATAAATAATGAATCTGACCATATAAATATTGACTCTGAAGTTAGAAAGCCAACAGTTGGAAAACCAACAGTCTGAGAGTGGAAATTATATTGAAACAAAAGATATGGGTATCACAGATGACATCTTAGGAATTGGATTTTTAAGACATCTAACAGACTGGTCTAACTCCAAACTCAGTTATGAGATAGTTGACAGTCTCGTTAAAGTCACCAATCGATATGAATCATATAACTGATTGAAATCATGGTGCTCCCATATACAAGGAGCGATATGCGCAGGTCACATGTAGTTTAATGTATGTTACACACTACAACCGACTTGGTATCGGCCTACAAAGCAGATCAGTTGAACTAAGGTTCACTGATGATTTTAATAAATGATCAATAGAATGCGTTAAGTCGGATATGACGATATCTGAAATATTCGCTTATATACGAATCATGGTATTCTGGATGTCCAGCGGTTCTGGGAGAACACAGTGATGCAAACTGGACATCAGATGTGAAGAACACCAAAGCCATAAGTAAATGTGTATGGTGGGTCTTGGAAAAACCTCTAAGCAAACTTGCATCGGTCGATTCAGGATGGAATCGGAGTTTATCGCTTTATACAAAGCATGAAAGAAGTTGGGTAACTTCACGACTCTTTAGAAGAAGTCCCTTATTAGGAGAAACCCGTGCCTTCAGCAGTTATACACTGTGGCTAGACGGTCGGCTTTAAGAAGGACACAGATGACGGCGTCTGGACATATCTGTTAGGATCAGTCGGGGACATAAGACTGTATGGCAGTTGATCATCACGGGTGTCACTTCCTTGATTACTAATCAAAGGATATAGCAGACCTTTTTAACTAAGGGACTACCGGAGATCAAGTGTTCTTGCGCATATCTAGGGAATGGGCTTAAAACCCAAACAATACGAACCTTTGCGGTGGAAACCCAACCATACTATTGGAGATCCTAAGAATTTGGTTCAATGGGAAAACTAAGCTGTAAAAAGGTTCAGTTGAGCGCTTCGGTGAAAGCAAGAGCACTTCGGATGATGATTTCTGTAGGGAAACATAAATCCAAAGTTGTTCCCGCGATAGACATTAAAGTGCTACCTGCATGGTGGGTAAATATTAAGCTTCCAAACCTTTAACGATCTTCAAACGGTTGAGGTTAAGGTTGGGGTAACTTTTAATGATTCATAACACTTGTGAAGTGGGGTATAGTAGGATACCTTGTAGGAGATCACCTATTTAAGTGCGAGGACAGGCCGCCTCAAATGAACGCACTTAAGAATCCAAGTGTGTCCACGGCCACAACGGACAAAACCATAAGAATGAAAACGAATAAGGAGAGTTATTGTGTTGGTATCATTGTCTTGGCTTCCACTAAACACTGACGGTTCAATACATCACGTTCACCGCGCAGTAAGTAAGTCTGGTGGTATTCAACTAGGGAAGGTTCAAAGCAGAAGCTACCTCTCCTGATGAATATCTTTTCGCTGAAAGATTGCTGAAAGTAGGCACCATGTGTGTATGCCAAAATCTCTCTTTCAAGAGGGGATTGTTGGAAATTTGCCTTTAATGGGGAGGTGCGTCCACCCATATTTAATGAATTAAACACTAAAGTTCCGCATGTTAGAGGCTTTGTCTCTTCACATGTGCATAATCTACTAAGTGAGTAGATGACCGTAGGGCCAAGAATCGTCAAATTTTGTTGAGAAATGAAAGAGATATTGGTCCACGAAGTAAGGTGTTTGAGGCATGAAAATATGGTGTGGAACAAATCTACCACATCGGTGGGAAAAGGAAGAATTGCTCTCTTTATAAGTCTCAAAACAGGCTAAGGATTTGGGAGGGAGGACCTAGATGTGCTTGGGTTCAAGGCTAAGCCCACACATGCGCGGCCGCCGTCCGCCCATCCCGTCCGATCCGGGCTCGGGTCACGGATCATGGGTCGTGGGTCGTGGGCTTCTTCTGGTATTATATATTTGGACCCCAAATTATTTAATATTTACAGTTTGGTCTCTGGAGTTTCTGAAATGTTGAATTTGAGAACAACTGAAGGCAGAAAGTTTCTACCTACCGTTGGAGTTGATTTTTAGGGGCGTTATTGTGCATTAATCAGCCATTACTTGGCTGATTAACTCCCTCTATTAACAACCATTACTTGGCTTAATTACACCCTTCAATGGCCATAAACAGCCAAGTATTGGCTGTTTAAATCCCCTCATTCAATGGCCATTAACAGCTATGTCTTGGCAGTTGAGAGGTCTCTCCTTATGCTATATATTGATGCCTTTTGGCTCAATTGTATGATACAATATACATACAGAAAAATGAGACAGAAATATATACACAGAGACAAACAGAAAAGTAAAACACAGTCCAAAACGTGAGCAGTAACGTTGGGACGAAAACAGAAAACTCTTTCTTCCTTTTCCATTTCTTCAGCAAGTCGATTCGTATTTGTTTTCTTCGTCAGAATCAAACTATTTGCTTTGTAGTGTTGATTAAAGTGTTGTTTTATCTTGGGAGACTATTGCTCGTTAACGTAAAAGTATATATACGGGGCAATCTTGTCTTAATGACAGAGTGCCATCACTCGACTCAGCACACAGTTGTAACAATCCAGATTTAGTGTTTCTTGATTTCAGGTTATCAAGATTCAAGACTCAACAAGCTTGCGGCAGTTCTGAACATTGGCCTACTTGTTTATCCTTTCGAACACTTGTAATATTTATTTACTTCCCGTACTGCTTTAAAAATATCCAACATCTATTACAATAATACTCTTAATGAAGTAAGGGTCTTGTTTGGAAGTCTTCTCAAGAGATGAAAGACTTGCATCTATGGAATAACCCCTTTTTTGCATAAATAACCGTCTTCTCCTTACTTCTTCCAAATGGAGTCTTGTACTTCCAATTTAGCACACTCTCAAGCTTCAATTCTTCATTCCAAGCATCCTCTAAACCTCCAAGGTAGCGATCCCTAGCCCGGTTGGGTTTGCACTTTCTTGATGAAGCTCGACTTGCATCATTCTCCCCTTCTTGAAAATGATTCGTTCTCAAATCTAAACCTTGCAAGACCATAAGAGAGATAAATAAAAACAAAGTCCTCAAAGGATGAGGGTTAGTGTTAGAGTGGACCAATCACTCTACCACCATGCCAGGTATGCACAAATTTGTGATATAACCAAGTATCCACCATTCTCACGAAGAACAAGCTCTCAAATAAAGTACTAAGAAGTTGGCTACCCCAAATATCATGAAATGGGAATATCCTAAAGGAACTAATGATTTAAAAATATCAAGTTGGCAAAGTCACATTGGTTTTAATAGATATGACACACAAATGATTCTCAATTTCAAAGTGATACCACCCCAAAGGTAGTACTATGACCAAGTCACACACATTTATAACACCACCGAACAAAAGGAAAGAATGCCCACATATCATGGTCAATGAAACAACGATACACCCCATGAAGACTCTTGCCAACATAAGATACACCCCTAACACAAGCATGAGTGTCATCATAAGCAAACAAGAAATAGAGGAAAGTGCCCCTTAATATAAAATCAAATAGAAAATCTTTATGGGACACATATGCTTCCTCACACAAATATGAGACCTCACTAGAATTTTCATCAAGGAATATGTCATATTTTGAGGGGTCAATAGTATTGAGAAATCCATGTTTATCATTATCATAGATAGGTGGAAAATCATACAAAGGCTCACAATTAAGATCATTAGCAAAAGAGTGATCACTAGTTGGATTCCTCAAATAATCAAGCAAGTCAATTTCCTGCTTAACTAGAGATGCTTCTTCTTTTGACTCTTTAAGATCATCAAAACATTTCACTCCTACGATTGAATTACAATCCCTCAAGACGAGGCTTCCGTCTAAGGGAAGGGTGTCAATCTCCCATAGTGGGTTTCCATAGATCTTGTAGTCCCCAAAAGTGGCTACATTTTCCATATCACTCTTCAGTCCATTATACACATCATCGTCGATAGTCATGTCATCATCAATAATATATTTTCTTTAAAGACAAGGCAATCAACCAACGATAATGATTGGAAACACGCGAGACCTCTATCATCAACACAAACATGTTTTTCATCATATACAAACAAATAGTAAAGAAATGTGTCACTTATAATGACTTCATCTATGGTGTCCTTACATGTACCATCACTATTAGGATCAATGACACAAGTAAGCATACTACAAGGATTTGGATCACTCAAGAATGAAGTAGCAATTTGGAAACAAACATCGCCTTCTTTTTTAAAACATCCATCCACATGAGGTTCTACATGGCATACATCACTACCACATCTTTGGACCTCTTCACTTGACACAAAGACAAGACCAAAAGACTCATCCTCATATTTATCATGTAATGGTGGGATGTCACACTCATTCAAATGGTCAATTACATCCATATCATCACTAATCGGAGGTTCACTAAGCACATCACAAGATATCTCGACTAGTGGATTATCAATACACTCAAATTGATCATCCATATCACATGATAATGTAAATATCATTCAAATGACAAGTGCCAACACTAGGTGGACACAAATCGATCTTACAAGAAGAATCAATTCAATCATCAATAGGATCAACAAGTGTAGGAACACTCTCAACAATGACATTATCATTACATGGAAAAGAATCATTAAGCTCATACAAAGACAAGCTACTACTCACACTCACATCACAAACTTGTTCATTCAAAGAGTTTGAAGTATTGAGTTTAGCTATTATATCTTGAAGTTCACACGAAGAATCTTCTTTACCTTGAGTTAATGCATCACTTGCCTCTTGTTGAAGCGGCATGGGTGGAAAGAGAAGTCTCTCATACTTATCCATGACGTACTTGTGTCACTCTCTTTCATAGTCTAACACATGACTTTCAAACCAATCAAGCCTCAAAAATAAGTCACAACCTTCCAAAGGGATCACATTACACCAAACTTTCTCTTTATAGTCTCCACATGAGAATGATACCAACACCTCTTTATCAACCCAATTTCCTTTTTGATCATAATAGGGGTGTTTCCTCCTCAAGCAAGGTAAGCCCAACTAATTAACCACATTAGAGGCAACAAAGTTATGATGATAGAAAGCATCAATCACAAGACAGAATCCCATAACATCACTTACCCCCACTAACATATGGCTATATCTACTTTTTAACTCTTTGTGTTGTTCCATCCTACATTCAATGGTTTCCATCTTGTCCTCCAGGGTATTCATTTATTTACTAATAGAAGACAATACGTTCATCATATCAACACGTATAGGTTCCCGGCTGGGAACACGTGTTTCATCACCATGGCACCTGTTTGAAGACACTCAACAAAATAAGCAAACACGTTATGTTAGCGAAAATAAATCTCACAATCACTTAAGGGTGCGTACTTTTGATTGCCTCATAAATTGCCTCGGCCAATGATTGTACCTTGTTTAATTTGATTAGTCACAAGGGATCTAATTACTACTTTCGATCGGAATGGATCTTGTTCGACTCAAAGAATGAACGGCTCGATTAAAACTAACGAACTTGAATAAAAAAGTTAATTACGAAGTAAAAATGAGAAAAGAACAAAAATAAGTAGCACGAAAGAAAATAGGAGTCAAGAACTAATTAACCACTAAGGACAATTACTAGTTGTTAATTAGTTAGAAGAATCAAACAAAAGAAATGGAATAGAATTGGAAAGGAACTAGAAGTAAAAAAATTGAAATTTTACCTCAAAAACACTTTTCTCAACTTTTCACTTGAAATTTTGGATCTAACCCTTCTTTTTTATTCTTCAACAAAAATATGAAAATCCTTAAGAACACATGAACATTCAAGATTTTTAGATCTTCAAATCAACTCGGAATGACCTCAAATTTTGAATTCTAGACCTTCTTCACTAGGAGAACAAAGCCCAATATATTTCAAGCTCCAATTCTCCCTTCTTTCTTTTACAAGACACACTTTCAAGTTCTTTAAGTTCTTCAACCCAACAATGGTGAATTCTTCAAATCAACTTGAAATACTCCCAAACTTTAGATCTTGACTCTTTATTACTAGATAAACAAAGCCCAATAGGTTTGAGGTTTCAATTTTTTCTCAATCATCAAGATCCAAAATTTGTTCTTCAAGTTCTTCAAACTCAACAATGGTAGAATTTTCAAACTAACTTGAAATGACCTTAAATTTTAGATGTGGCTTCTTCTCAAGTTAGAGAACAAACCCCGGTACTTTTTAACTCAAATAACCACAAATATTCAAGACCCAATTTCGAGTTCTTCAACTCAACAATGGTGGATAACTCAAATCAACTCCAAATAACTTAAAATTTTGGATCTAGATTCAAATAATACTAGGGAATGCAAATCTAGTGTCAAGAACAACAAATAAACAAGAATTCAAAAGGATTTTGGATTTTCGAATTTTAGTGTTTTCTGGAATTTTGATTTTTTTTAGAAACCAAATCCCAATACTAGATTTGATGGAACAAATCTATTCTACGCTCTGATACCAATTAATACAATAATGGATATGAAAAACAAAGGAAATCAACAAGAAAGTAAAATGATAGATAGAATGACACAAAGAAAGACATTAATTGGCAACTAAAGCTCTATAATAGTTAAAACCTCTAATTGAGCATATAATCTAGCACTAATTATCTTAGGATGACCTCAAGGGTACTATTATTTCCAAGCAACCAATCTTCAGAACAATGTTCAATCATAGCTTCAACAAGCTTTCATCACTCAAACTCTCAAAGAAGTATCAAAATATTTCAATTCAATATAATCTACCTAATAAAATAAACTAAGGTAGTATTTATACTAACTAGAATATGAAGACTACTATATCTATTACAATAATATTCTTAATAAAGTAAGGACCTTGTTTGGAAGTCTTCTCAAGAGATGAACGACATGCATATATGGAATAGCCCTTTTTGCATAAATAACCTTTCTCCTTACTTTTTCCAATGGAGTCTTGTACTTCCAATTTAGCAAACTCTCAAGCTTCAAGTCTTTATTCCAAGCATCCTATAAACATCCAAGGTAGTGATCCTTAGCCCGGCTTAGTTTGCACGCTCTTGATGAAGCTCGGCCTACATCATTCCTTGTGCACCCGAAGATGCAGACTACCTGTACCTAGACAGAAAGACCCTATGAAGCTTCACTATTCCCTGGGATAGACTTTGGGCCTTTCTTGCACAGCTTCGACTCAGTCTCAATTGGTGGAACCTGAGCTGATGATATATCCACCTACTTTAATCGATCTCTTTGAATAATTGACGTGCTACCCTAGAAACTATATTATTTAATGAGGTTGATGGTATAATATATTTCGTTCTTTTAATCTAATCTAAGAAAAAATAAACTTACTCATGTCATCGCTAATTGCTTTTGGTGTAATTTAAACTTATAATATGTGGAGATTTTTTGTTCTCAAGCTCTATTTCAGTCAAACATATCGTACATGTAGTTCCTACAAAGGATCGGACTAATGACGTATACAATACTTGAATTCTTGATGTAGTTGCTACATAGTTAGTTCTCATCCTTCAGAAACTACGAGTGTAATAAGAGCATCCGTCAACAAAAGGATCACTCTAAGATAATCATCTCGTGGCTATTAAGAACGAATTAAATCAGATGGTTATGATTGTGTGGCCAATACCAAAATGGTGTCTTTTTGGGACAAATCCCATGAATGGGGTTATCAGAAATTTTCGTAACCTAAATGGTGAAAATGCATGCCTTGTAGAGTATCTTTAGTGTGCAATTTTTACATCTAAATATAAACGGCCCGTTAAATATATTTACACTGAAAGTGCTTTACTATTCATGAGCCTTTAGTGAATATTTTAAATTTTGGAGAGACTCATCCATTCTAAAGCACCATATATTTTAAAATTCAAAAAATCTAAAAAAAGTACATTTTTCTGTTGTGATGTGATGATTGAGGCAACTTTTCCGAACCCTAAAGGCTCATACATGTTAAGACATCTTCTTCATAAATGATTTCTTATGTGCCTTCAGCATTTATTTTCAGCTCATAAACAATAGAATAAAATAAAATAAAATAAAAATGTGAGATGTCTTATGTGCCTTCAGCATAAAATCAGTTTCAACATCATAATCTCTTTTATCTCTTTTCTTGTATACTTTTTCCTCCATTTTTATTGTTCTTGCTTATCTTTCCCCCAGAATTTTTGGTGAAACTACTTTGAGGTTAAAAAAAGTATATGTAGGGAGCAGAGTAACCATCCTGTTATTCTTATGTTATGTTTTTGGGCAAGTCAAATTGGGACGATCAGTTTTGGCATTTCATTTGGTGATTACGTATATAATGATTTGTTGCTGATCCAATTTCTTAAATTTATGAATGGAGCTACGGTTGTTAATTCCAATAAAATTATACTTCCTCTGCTAAAAAAGAGTCATATTTTTCTAATTAGTTTGTCCCGAAAAGCTTGACATCTTTTTATATTTAGAAATAATTTAACTTTATGAGATGATTTACGGTCACACAAATATTTAAGATTTATTTTGAACCACACATTTCAAAAGTCTTCCTTTATTTTTTAAATTCCGTGTCAAGTCAAACTAGATCAATTTTTTTTAGACGGTGAGAGTAATATTTCTAAAAATGTCAAATGTATGTTGTGTTAGAGTTGCATTGTATTGCAGCGGCGATAAAATATATCCAGACACAATTAGATATAATTGCGGTGCTCATGCGGTTGTTAAACTTTCATTAAATGGTGAGTACGATTGGTTAGTTAGAAACTTGCTTATTAGAATGAAAACTAATCCGAATAAGTTAAGACTTGTTATTTGGGGTAGATGGTCATTTTGCACTATTCAGGGTGGTGTTCGTTATTTTGAAATTTTCATACTTGATAATGAGTCTTTGCAAGATTTTATGGTGGCGCCTGATACGGTGCATTGTTATATGATGAATTTTGATTTGCTAGAGATGTTTTATTAAAGCAGATGTACTGAAAAATAATATTGAAGGCATATAAGAGATTATTTATGGAGAAGGTGTCTTAACAAGTACGAGTCTTTAGGATTTTAAAAAGTTATTTTGATCGTCATATCACACTGAAGATGTTTTAGGAGGGATGAATCTTTCTCTAAAACTTAAATTTTTTACTGAAGACTTATAGATAATATACATCTTCAGTATAAATATATGTAATGAACTATTTATATTTAGCTGTGAAAGTTTGCACACTGAAAATACTCTAAGAGGCATGCGTTTTCATCAAAGGTTATGAAATTTACAAATTAATGTATTGGATTTGTCCCAAAAAAACACCATTTCGGTCTAAGAGGGAAGATACTTTACGAAATTTCTGACAAAATAATGATGATGATAGTGCTCCTCGTAAACTGAAATATTCATCAGCCAGCCGTATTTAATTAACAGGTGTTTTTGTCGGAATAAATTGGTCATCCACCTAAAAGCCACTTAACACAAGATCTACGTATATAAATTCGTCTGGGAAACAATCTTGGTCAGAAAAAATTAATTATCCTGGTATCAAAACTATTCAATTCCTCCTATAGTATTATATGATTTTTTTTATATTTTATTAAAAATAAATAACTTTTTATATAAGCAATAGGATATTAATTATCTTAACAAATTTATCCTTATTTAAATGAGTATTTATAACCATAAAACTATATTAAATAGGTAAGTACCATTTTTCCAAGGCATATATACTTCCAATGCTTCAGTTATATATATATATATATATATATATATATATATATATATCGTTTTTCTTTATTAAGTCAACTGATATCTTTAATCATCTACTAATACTTTTCAATATTATGTCAACTTTAAAAAATGCAAATTCTGATTAAAGTAATGTAGTAAACATATTTTTTGACTTTTTAGTAGTGATTAAGAAGTGTGCGCAAAATAACATTATCATATAAAACGGAGTACGAATCAAAGGGAGCACAAAAATACTATATTAATTTATATTTAATAAAATATGAAATAAGAATATTATATATTACAATACAAAAATTAAACTATTTAAAAACAGATTATTTTAGAGTAAGTAATTTTTGTATAATAAAAAGAGTATTATTATTTTTTATATAATAATTTATTATCATATATTACTATATTTTTTATTACTATATTATTATGAATTACCATATAGATAATTCCTGTATAATAATGTCTTCACGAATAATATGATAATTAAACGAGCCGTAGGGTACGAGCATTATGTGTTGCACATGCCTTGCTTAGTCCATGAATTTAATGTTTTTAAACATTAAGTCTAAATCAAAGGAGAAGATGATGAACAACAATCAATACTTATATATTCTAAATTAAATTAGAATGAATTATATTAACTTCACAAGAAATGGGTGATCGTCAGGAAACAAATATTTTGATCATTATTTACCATAAAATTAGTACACCTAATATGAGACTTGTGATTTATAATAGAAAAGCCAATTAATTCACTTGTTGATAATTGATCCTCATAGAGCTTTGGAGATACTTTTATGTCTAAGTTTTGCTCCAACTTCATAATCACTATCGATTTACATAGTTTAAGATACTATAAGAAGTAGTACAAAACTTTTCGCTTGGAGTTTTACGATTTTCATAGCAATACTATACTTCGTAGTATTTCTTATTCGAACTATATTTTAATGTGCTAAAACATTTTTTTAATTTAATATTAAAGTGGTTGCGATATTTAAAGAATATAAGATGAAAAAAGAAATTTCTGGACACATAAATTTTAGTTAATGTGTCTTTCTTTATGTGTCCAAAAATATAAAGGTTGCATCCCATAACACATATATTCTTAAAACATGTAAAAAACTTCAAATTAAAGTTTACATCCCCACAAAATAAAAGTCCAAACTCCAAAATATAAAGTTCACATCATAAATTAAAAGTTCAAAACATGAATTTAAAAACATGACACAACCATCAATCTTGCTTCCTTAGAAACACAGGGATACCGACTCATCTCCTTCACGGCAAAATCTGAATTAAACACTTAACACTAAGTCAATCAAGGTATTAAATTATATATTCAATATCATTTTTAATAGACAAAAAGAAATGAAACAATTCTACCAGCATATGATATGATTAAATCATAATTTCTATAAGATATTCAATTCCATGGCAACATAACCAGTGACAATTGTTACAATAAACAAGCCTGTTAAACAATTCAATTTTTATATTTAAAAATCGAATCAAACTTTAAAACAAAAATTGAATGTATCGGTTTTTTAACTTTATTTAACCGAACCGAACCGGCGGTTCGGTTCGGTTCTTTTCGGTACACTGATTTTTATGCCCACCCCTAATCGTTATAATTCTATTAATTTTATCTAAAATTTGCCAACTTATTACCTTATAGAAATATGTTAACAATTCATGTAATGATTGCCTCAGTTAAAGAATGTTTTTTAACATTAAAATTGATAAATCTTATCTAAAATTAATAATTGAAAAAAATTTATTCAAAAAGATCGATTATAAAAAAATAAATGACAAATTATATGAAGTTTGTTTAGGTTTTACGCTCCAAATTAAAGTTTCGCTTTAGATCTCCAATGATGTTGAACCGCACATTAATGAGTGCCTACATCCATTTATGCCTTAATTAAGGTAAAATGAAATACTTATTCTTACTTCAGATTTTAATTGTTAAGATTAAATTATTTTATGTAGTAATCGTGCATTTTCTTTTTTTTTCAATGTATATTATTATCTGTTGCCTCATTTGCTTTTATCTTATTTGATAGAATATATGAAAATGATTCTTGTATATTTGTTTTATTCAATGTAAATCTTCTGGATTAGGTTAAGATATATTCTGTTGTAATTAGTCAATATCTTTCCTAATTTCTAGCCTTACATTATGCATGTAACAAATGTATATATTGCAAGCAATATCAATGAAAGGACTCACCGGATTGAATTCCTTTATGATATCAGACTAGGTCACCTCTTCTTCTTCCCCTTTTTTCAACTTAGTTGCAATCCTCTCTTCCGCTACAACTCCTTCCCGATCGCCGTCTACCATGACCGATCAATCAAACTTTCATCTAGCACTGGTCATAACCAACATCAAATCCATTATTCCAATTACATTGGACAATGATTCCAGCCAATATCACTCTTGGGCAGCCCTATTCAAAGTTCACGCAAGAGTCCACAATGTTCTTGATTATATCATCCCCTCTATGGATGAGAAAGCTAAGAAGGCGGTTGATGTCGTGAAGGCCATTGAATTTGACCTTTGGCACCGTCTTGACGTTGTTGTGTTCAAATGGATGTATGCAACAGTATCACAAGATATTCTCCACTCAATTCTTGTGAACGATGACTCAGCCGAGAAGGCTTGGAAAAGAATTGTCGCCATTTTTCCAAGACAATAAACATTCCCGGGCAGTTCATCTTGAAAACCAGTTTACAAACACCAACTTGGAAGACTTTCCGACCACCGCGGCTTATGGCAATCGTCTCAATCTCCTCGCTGATCAATTGGCCAATGTCAATGCCCATGTCTCTAAAACTCATTTGGTATTGAAAATGATTGCAGGTTTAATGAGGCATATGCTGAATTTGTAACTCATATTCAACAACATGACCCCTTTCCTAGCTTTGAAACTGTAAAATCCAAATTGGGTTAAGAGGAATCAACAATCCTCCAACACGCAACCTGTGAATCGGGTTCGGCTACTCTTGTTGTAAATTCTCCCAATTCCGATGACGATTACCAAAACCCTCTCACGATAATCACAACAATAGCAATCAAAACAATAACAATAATAATCGTGGATACAAGGGAAGCAATAAGAAAAATAATAAAAACTCCGGCGAAGGTGGACGGAACTCTGGCAAAGGCAACCGCAAGAGGCAGTGGCTCCGGCGGCGGGCAGAACACCAGCAGTGGCACTAGCTGTGGACAGTAGCAACAGTGGCAGCCAAACCCTTGGGCACATTATCTCATTGGTCGATGCCTCCATTCCCTTACCAAACTTATAATTGGGCCAGACCCAATTATAATCCACGACCGCAGCAGCAGCCCAACATCCTTGGGCCAAGGCCTCAACAACAAGCTTTTAACGCAACCGGTCTAAGCCCAACAGACATTGAATCGGCCATGCACACACTTAGCCTTGCTCAACCCGATCCATCTTGGTATATGAACATCGGGGCGACATCTCACATGACATCCGCGCAAGGTAATCTCTCGTCTTATTTTAATTAGAGTAAAAATCATGGTATAATTGTTGGAAATTGCCATTTTATTCTGATTCGTGGTTTTGGTAGTGCAAAATTAAAAACCCCTCACCCTCTATTAATGTTAAAAAATGTCCTTCACGCCCCTAATTTAATTAAGAACTTAGTTTCAGTTCGAAAGTTTACTACTGATAACCAAGTTTATGTTGAATTTGATCACTTTGAGTTTTCTGTGAAGGATTTTCATACTGGGATGGCACTAATGAGATGTAATAGTCAGGGCGAGCTATATTCCATCACCACCACCACCATAAATCAAGCCTTTCTCCGTTCACTTTTGCAGCTTTATCATCTTCCCTTTGGCATGACCGTTTAGGTCACCCGAGATCACATGTTTTAGACTTCTTTAGGCAAAATAATTTGATTGAATGTACTAAAATAAGAAACTCTAGTTTTTGTCATTCATGTCCTCTTGGTAAACATGTTAAATTGCCATTTAATGATTCTCATAACTCTACTTTTATGCTCTTTGATATTTTGCATAGTGATTTGTGGACATCTCCTATTTTGAGTTCTTCGGGTCACAAATATTATGTGCTATACTTGGATAACTTTCAAATTTTTATGGACTTTTCCCATCTCCAAAAAATCTCAAGTATATTCAACCTTTATCACTTTTCGAGCCTACATTAAAACTCAATTCGAACGGGAGTTAAAAAAATATCAAATGTGATAATGGTAGAGAATATGATAATGGTCCTTTTTTTAGTCTTTGTGAAGCAAAAGGAATTTCTTTTCGTTTTTTCTGTCCTCATACTTCTTCCCAAAATGAAAAATTCAAAAGAAAAATTCGGTCTATTAACAATACCATTCGAACTTTGATGGTTCATGCGTCACTCCCTTTTGGCACCATGTATTACAAATAGCAACATATCTTTTTAACATCTTACCAAGTAAAACTCTCGCCTATCAATCTCCTCTAAATATTCTGTACCAAAAAGACCCATCATATTCCCACATACGTGTTTTCGGTTGCTTATGTTATCCCCTCTTCCCTGCCACTACGATAAATAAGCTTCAACCCCGTTCCACACCTTATGTCTTTTTTGGCTATCCATCAGATCACCGCGGTTACAAATACTATATTTTGTCTTCAAATAGAATTATCATTATTCGACACGTTTTATTTGATGAAACCCAATTCCCATTTTCAAAGTTGCATAACTCCACTTCCTCAACATATGATTTTCTAGATGACGGGCTTTCCCCTTATGTGATTCACCACATTCAAAATAAGCTAACACCTCTCCAAAATGAGCCGGCCCAAACACCACAGCCCACATCTCTGCTGCCCAGTCCATCTCAAACTACCTCTCAGTCCACTTCTCAGCCTACCGTCGGAGGCCTATGCCCAATCCAGCCTGCACAGTCCGTTTCACTTCCACCTATTTTCTAGCCCACTTCGAGTTCGGACCACAAACCCATTACAGGAAGCCAACATGGTATTTTTAAACCAAATACAAAATATCACCATGGCCTCCTCACTCATGCCACAAAATAACATTTACCACGTAACCCCGTGTCTGCACTCAAAGACCCGAATTAGAAAATGGCTATGGATGATGAATATAATGCTTTTATTAAATCTAAGACGTGGGATTTAGTGTCTCGTCCGTCTGATGTTAATATTATTCGTTTTATGTGGATTTTCCGACATAAAGAAAAATCTGACGGTTCTTTTGAGAGGCATAAAGCATGTCTTGTAAGTGATGGTGCAGGTTAATATGTTGGCATGGATTGTGGAGAAACTTACAACCCGGTTGTCAAACCAGCAACCACTTGCACCGTGCTTAGTCTTGCTCTCTCTAAATCATGGCTCATTCATCAATTGGATGTGAAGCATGCGTTTTACATGGTGAACTAACAGAAATAATGTACATGCATCAGCCCTCGGGTTTTAGGGACCCAGAACGTCCTAATCATGTATGTCTTCTGAAGAAATCATTATATGGGCTCAAGCAAGCTCCCATAGCCTGGTACAAATGATTTACTTGATTATGTTTCTTCAATTGGGTTCTCTCACGCAAGTCCGATAACTCTCTTCATCTACCGAAAAGGCAATGATATGGCTTACATTCTTCTATACGTGGATGATATCATCCTCACTCGCTTCTTTTGATACTCTTCACAAGTCTATCATGACATTTCACAGCTCTGAATTTGCCATGAAAGACTTGGGTTTCCTATGCTACTTCTTGGGTATCGCTGTCACTCATCATGCGGGAGGTCTAATTTTATCCCAGAAAAAGTATGCATAAGAAATTATTTAACGTGTTGGCATGTCTTCGTATAAGTCTTGTCCCACTCCGGTTGATACCAAACAGAAGCTCAGTGCTAAGTCAAGCACTCCTTATGAGGATCTTTCTCACTACTGCAGCCTTGCATGAGCTCTACAGTATCTCACATTCACGAGACCTGACATTTCATATGTGGTACAAAATATCTGCTTATTTATGCATAATCTGATGGATGAACACATACATGTTCTTCGGTGCATCCTGCGCTACATTCAGGGTACACTTCATCACAGACTGCATCTTTACCCCTCCACTATAACTTCTCTGATTTTCTACACAAATGCAGATTGGGGTGGGTGCCCAGATACCAGGAGGTCCACTTCTAGTTATTGTGTCTTTCTTGGTGATAACTTGCTCTCCTGGTCGTCTAAACGTCAGCCCACACTATCTCGCTCCAGCGCTGAAGCTGAGTACCGAGGTGTTGCCAATGTGGTTTCTGAGTCATGTTGGTTACGCAACCTTCTTCTGGAACTACATTGTCCTATCCATAAGGCTACATTAGTTTACTATGATAATGTTAGTGCCATATACCTTTCTGGAAATCCAGTTTAACATCAACACACTAAACACATCGAAATGGATATTCATTTTGTTCGTAAAAAAAATTGCTCGTGGACAAGTACGGGTCCTACATGTCCCCTCGCGCTATCAGATAGCAGATATTTTCAAAAAAAGGACTTCCTTTGGTGCTATTTTAAGATTTCAGGGACAATCTCAATGTACGAGAACATCTCGTTTCGACTGCGGGGGTGTGATAGAATATATGAAAATGATTTTTGTATATCTGTTTTATTCAATGTAAAACTTCTAGATTAGGTTAGCATATATTCTGTTGTAATTAGTCAATATCTTCCCTAATTTCTAGTCTTACATTATGCATGTAACTAATGTATATATTTCTTTCATCATGTGAGTCCTTTCATTGATATTTCACGCGTGAAGATATTGACTAATTACAACAGAATATATGCTGCCGCTGCCAGGAGAGCAAGCCCACTGCCCGCTGGTCCTCCAGTAACGTCATTATCTACCGTACTGAGTCCAGCAATTGGGCCATCTATCCAGGCCCAGCTTCCTATATCTCATTACGGGTCTAGTGCTGGCCTAGTTCCTGTTTCAGGTTTCGGTTCCAGTTCCTGTATTGGGCTAGTAGGCACATCGCCTGCTGGCCAGTCCGTCACTTGTCCCAATATTTCCCAAAATTCACTCAATTCTTCCCCGAGTCATAGACCGGTCACCGTAGTCAACGAGGTATCTTTAAACCAAAAAGACATTTTAATTTAAATTCTATTGTTCTTCAATCCCCTCTACCCCGTAACCTAGTGTCTGCCTTAAATGACCCGAATTGGAAATCGGCTATGACCGACGAATATGATGCTCTTATTGCGAATAAGACGTGGGAGTTGGTGCCCCGTCCTTCTATTGTTAATATTATTCGGTCTATGTGGATTTTTACTCATAAGGATAATTCTGACGGTTCTTTTGTGAGGCATAAGGTTCGTCTTGTAAGTAATGGTAAGACTCATCAGGTTGGCGTAGATTGTGGTGAGACGTTTAGTCCGGTGGTCAAGCCGGCTACCATTCACACTGTTCTCAGTCTGGCTCTTTCCAAAGCATGGACCATTCATCAGTTAGATGTGAAGAATGTTTTCTTACATGGTGACCTCAAGGAGACCGTTTATATGCATCAACCCTTGGGTTTTCGAGACCCCAAATATCCTCATCAGGTCTGTTTATTGAAGAAGTCCTTGTGTGGGCTTAAGCAGGACCCACGGGCTTGGTATAAGAGATTTGCAGACTATATTTCGTCTATTGGGTTTTCGCACGGCATGTCTGATAATTCATTGTTCATATATCGTCATGGTTATTCTCTGGCTTATATTTTATTATATGTGGATGATATTATCTTGACTGCCTCCACTGATGCTTTGCGCAAGTCTATCATGACCATGTTCACTTCTGAGTTTGCTATGAAAGACTTGTGGCCATTGAGTTACTTTTTGGGGATTATTGTTTCTCGTCATGCAGGTGGGTTGTTCTTATCTCAACGAAAGTATGCAGCTGAGATCATTAAGTGTGCTGGCATGTTCTCGTGCAAGTCTACTTCTACTCCCGTCGATATTAAGCCCAAGTTGGGTGATGCGGCTGGCCCGCCTTATAAGGATCTGACCCGTTATCGCAGTCTTGCAGGGGCTCTTCAGTATCTTACATTCACGAGACCAGATATTATGTATGATGTACAAGAGGTGTGCTTATTTATGCATGATCCCAGGATTGAACACATGAATGCGCTCAAATGCATTATTCGATACATCCAGGGGACACTTGACTTGGCTTACATTTATATCCTTCACCGACTTCTACACTTGTCTCGTATACAGATGTTGATTGGGGTGGTTGTCCAGATACCAGACGTTCCACGTCCGCTATTGTATGTTTCTTGGAAATAACTTGGTCTCCCGGTCCGCGAATCGTCGCCCACAATGTCACGCTCTAGTGCCGAGGCCGAGTATCGAGGGGTGGCCAATGTGGTCTCTGAATCATATTGGTTACGTAATCTTCTTTTAGAGCTTCATTGTCCTATACATAAAGTTACCTTGGTTTATTGTGATAATGTTAGGGCCATTTATCTCTCTGGTAATCCGGTTCAACCGGTTCAACACCAGTGCACTAAACACATCGAGATGGATATACACTTTGTTCGCAAAAAGGTAGCTTGTGGACAAGTACGTGTCTACCATGTCCCTTCCAGGTATCAATTGCGATATCTTTACAAAGGGTCTTCCCTCGGTCCTTTTTGAAGATTTTAGGGACGATCCTCAACAGTACGAAGACCGCCCTCTATGATCATGGGTGTGTGATAAATATAGTATTTTATATTTAGACGATATACATGGTATACACACCGTGTATATCGTCGGTTTTGGTACATTAATTTTGTATATATTTAGAATTGCAAACTTTCCATAATTGTATAATTAGTGTACTACTAGAATAGAGTTTTGGGAGTAGAATAGGAATAGAAATTTTCTATTATGAAAATTGTAAATTGTATATATTATTCTTTCATTAATGAAAATAATGAGATTATTTCTTTCACCGATGTTAATCATTTAAACTTTAGAATGAAAACTCATGCAGATTTTGTTTCTACTTTTTTTGCTTAGGAAAATGGATGAAGATTTTTTTCTTCATAGGAGGGGTGGGCATATATCGGTTTTGTATCTGAAAAATATGAACCGAATAAAAATTATTTTAAAAAAAAACTGAATCCAACTTTTATAAAAAAAAATGATATGTTCGGTTTATATCGCCGAACGTATCGGATTATATCGATTTTTTCTAGTGGGTCGGGGGGTCGGGTCGTGGAATTTTATTTTTAAAAAAAATTGAATTTCCAAAACTGAAATTGACATTCACACCTACACTATCATGAAATTTCGACGTTGAAATCTATTGTGTATCGTGAGATGTTTACTAAAGAAAAAGGAAAATTAGAAATCGATTTGGGGGAAAACACAAATTGATTGGGAAAACAGACATTTTTCTAAAAATTGGCTGCGCCAAACCGCCTTGTGACAGTTTGACCGGCCCCGTCTCGAAAAAATACCCAAAATCAAAAAACAAATCGGGTAAAACAGACATCACAGCGCAGAGCTATGACCATTTAAAGTTTTATCAATTTACAACTACTTTCTCTCCCTGCATTTTATGTCAATGCTTCCGTGATATGTTAATCAAGTTCATGTCACATTCGACTTCCATAAAAGCTTCATAGATTGGTTTCAATGGTTATGATTCAAGAGATAGTAATAGCCTAAATTAAAAAATAAGATTAAATACATATTTAATTCGGTTTTTCGGTTCGGTTCGTATCCAAAATTAAAAAACCAAACCGAATTTTAATTCGATTCGATTTTTTCGATTCTCCGGATTTTTTGCCCTTGGAGATCTTTACTGTTCTTCTAATTTGCAATCTAAGGCTCAGTTTCCTAAACATTCCACATCAGTCCCCAAATATCAGTATTGTTTCATTTGACCAGTCAACTAACTTGACTCATTTCCTTGGTCCTATTGTGTCCATATGTGGCCCCACCATTCCACTGAGATTTTTCAAATGTGCGATATTCATATATAAATAGTCTAATGTTTGATTGCCAATAATATATATATATAAAACAAATTTGCAAAACTAATTCAGTATTTGGTGCGCTGGTTGTATAAAAAACATAATCTATATAGGATTAATCAACATATAATTAACAGTATTATATAATAAATGCATATAGTTTTGTGAAAACTTATATAGTATTGTTTTATGAATAATAATATGAGAATAAACTGTGGTTTCATCCAAGAGTGACTAGATCGAGTATCCTTGTTATAATATTCTGTATTTCGAAATAGGGGACGAGGCAAAAACCATTATTTCATAGGATCCAAAGATAATCAAATAGCAGAAGTGGAATCAATGATTGATTGCTTTCTTTATGACATAGTAATAATTTAAATGTTAGATGCCACCGACAGGTTAGGGCATTTGTTGTTGGTGTTGAATATTGCAAATACTAATCCTATGGCTAATATTAAGAATCTTGTAGTTCATGTTTCGTGTATAAATAATTTTTACGTTAACAGGTCAAGTTGAACTTATAAATTGTTGGGTTTACAAGGATTTGCAGGAAACGGAAATTACAAGTAACTGTTTATGTAGGAATTGAAATTACAATTCAACTAGAAAAACTGAAAATGCCAATGTAACAACAAAACTGAAATTACTATTTTGTTGAACACGAAAAACTGGAAACTTGTTTTTGTTGAGTCGAGTGTGGCACTCTGTCCTTAAGACAATATTGCCCCGTATGTATCCTTTATACGTCCCGGACAATTCGTCTCCCAAGATAAAACGAAGAATGGAACTATTGAGCAAAGGAAACTCAAAAGCTACCGTGAAGAATATTGAATAACGAAATGATGCTTGGAAGATTTAGGAAGAAACTGCTTTGGGTTCTGCTTTGTGTAATTTCGTGTATATCAAGTGTGCCTCAACAATGGTGTAAGGGGTGTTTATATAGGAGGAAGAGGGATCTGTTTGATCGCCTCCATAACAGCCATTATTGGCCAAATAATGACCATTATGGAGGTAGTAAAGCCACCACATAAATGGAGAAAATTGCCAACGGATTGGCCATTATAGGAGGTGTAATTCACCAAAATAAATGGTGAATTGAGTGCCGGACGTTTCGTTCCGGACCGTCGAAATTCGCCTTTCGAAAATTTTCGGGGACCAAACTCGTACATCTTGAAACTTCGGGGACCGAACTGTACATCTGAAAGAATTCTGGTCCAAACTGCACTCAACACGGAACACGGAACACGGAACCGACCGGACGGGCGGGCGGCGGCGCGCGCGTGTGGTCTTTCCTCGAACCGAAGCACATCTAGGTCTTCCCTCCTTTAAACACATGGGATACCCCTTGGGGTCCCAAACCCCAAACCAACTTCGAGTCTTATATACACAACAATTCTTTCTTCCTCTACCGATGAGGAAGAATTGATCACACACCACACTTTTCCATGCTTCAAACACCTTACTTCGTGAACCAATATCTCTTTCATTTCTCAATGAAATTTGACGATTCTTGGCCCTACGGTTATCTACGTACTTAGTACATCATGCATGTGTGAAGAACCGGATTCTCCAACATACGTAACACTAGTGTTTAAGCCGTTAAAGTTGGTCGGTCGCAACTCCCGCCAAAGGCTAATTTCCAACATAAATAACATAATATTAACGGTAAGTATAATAATAGCATACACAATATAATCTCATAAGTGGAGTCTGGAGAACATAAGGAATACATAAACTTTATAATAAGTAATTTATTATATTAAATCTGATATGATAATTTAAAAAATAAAGTAATAGAAAATGTATATAGTTATTTCAGTTGAAATAGGAATAATTCTACCACTCTTTCTAAATATGGCTTTTGTACCATGTCAAAAGGATCCGGTTAAATGCTCTGAAATTAATTCTAAATTTGAGAAGATTTTGTTCACCAAATGGGACAAAATGCAACTGTGATGATCGTATTGTTTTGGTTAATGAGATAAGGATAATAATTCTAAAATAAGATGAGGATTGTATATTTTATCTTGCATTAATTGATAATGAGTATTACTTAGTCCCAAGATTATTTTATCCCGTCATTTATACTAATAAATTGATGAAATAACTATTTTATATAGAAGGTTGGATAACATAATCCCATGGACCCATGGAATATTCCACCCATGAAATATTCTTACTTATCTCATCCCGCATATCAAACAACCCCCGTTATCCAAAGAATCCCTCATCGAGCAAACCATCCTTATAATAACCCAACCATTCAAATCTCAAGATTTATCAAATTAAAATAATTTTATAATTCAAAATCAAACGTCAATAAGTAAATTCGTAATTCAAACTCGAGTACATAATCGATAAGGTATAAGCTCATCCATACACTCAAGAGCATCTAACACGTTGTGCACCGTAACCCGCACTAGATTTCGAGCTTCAATCTTCTCCCAAAGTCGTTGAAATTCTTGGGGTCGCAACGTATATAGGGCGAATTTGTCTTTTAGACTTTTGGTAACTTTTTGTTTAGTTTTATGACCTTTTTGTAGGAATTTGTTGGGTACAAAGCACATAATTAAGGCAAAACAGAAGTTTAAAAGTTTTGTTTCGTACTTACCCCAACAATAATTTCTGGTATGGTTATACAACGATGAAACTTGTAACATAAAACATTTACTTACAAGTTATAATATCTAAAATCTTTGTCTACTATAAGGTGCACACGCGGTTGCCCTTCTGATTGCAAGCTCCAAGCTTCAATGTACTTCTCTTTCGGAAAGCTAGGAAATCCGACAGAGGTTCGAGATTATATGATTCTAAGTCTCTAAGGCTTAGAATGTTTTCAGAAAATGGTGTGTTGAATAATGAGGTGAATGCCTCTATTTATAGTTGAGAAATAGGTCAAAACCAGATTAGGGTTTGACATTGGGCCTGGCCCAAAAATCGAGGTAGATAAGTAAGGCACAATGAAAGTTTAAAAGTTTTGTTTCTTACTTACCCCAACAATAATTTATGGTATGGTTATACAACGATGAAACTTGTAACATAAAACATTTACTTACAAGTTATTATATCTAGAATCTCTGTCTACTATAAGGTGCACACGCGATTGCCCTTCCGATTGCAAGCTCCAAGCTTCAATGTACTTCTCTTTCGAAAAGCTAGGAAATCCGGCAGAGGTTTGAGAGTATATGATTCTAAGTCTCTAAGGCTTAGAATGTTTTCAGAAAATGGTGTGTTGAATAATGAGGTGAATGCCTCTATTTATAGTTGAAACATAGGTCAAAATCGGATTAGGGTTTGACCTTGGACCCGACCCAAAAATTGAGGCGTAGGCGCCGCGGCACTCGGCATGCCCCTGCACTGCGCCGCGGCCCTGGGTATGGGCGCCGCGTCGCTCGACTTTATTTTTCGTGCATTCTTAATTAAATTCAAAATCTAATTTTAACTTAATTAAAATAATCATTATTCAATTAAATGTCTCGATTCCAAATCGAACATTTTAATTACTCTCTCAATACATCCTTAGATCGAAACGGATAATTGACATAGTGTGACCCTGCATGCCTTCTCATATCGACATTAATCAAATTAAGGTCTAGACGGAACTCCTAGACAGCGCCAGAAGACGAACTCAATATGTGAAGTATGTTTACACGAATCCAGTAAACTTAACATTTATGTGGTATGATAAAATCCTTTCATTCACAACACACCCGATCAAGCTTATGATTTGTCAAGTGTCTATCCAAATGGCTTAATCATTGTATCTCATCTATATTAGTTGACAACTAGACCATATTCTAAATATGTCTATTGCGTTGGCTAACAACTTAGTCAACCTAATATCACTGAGAATCCGAGTGTTCTCTCGAATATACATCAGAGGAAAGAATCCTAATCTTGGCTCAACTACCACCTTCAATACACATCGTAATGTACCCAATACAAACCGTATCTCAACCTATAAGGCATTTGAGCTTAGAACGGGATCAAAGTACATTACTTTGTAGACAAGGCGAGCTTTGACCTCAAGTCTAAGAACTTCTATCTCCCACACGCTGATCATACTTTAGACAAGTATAACAAACAGTATATCTGCAGGGTATACCAATAATTCTAAAGTATCCATGTGTCTATCACGAGTAACCATTACTCGTAGCAGGTGAGACATACTACATCCTCTAAGGATGTGATGCAGACCACATGTCGACTTATCACATATCATTGATATCTCATTCTCGATGATCAATAGTCGAGACTGTTTTAAGAGTTACGCTCTATCATTAATATCTCACTCTATTAATGACAACGTAAGCTCAAGGGATGCACATTAATGAATAATTACAAACAATCAAATAATAATTCAATAATTGCAAATGCCAAAATATTAATCTCCATTAATACTAATATGAATGTGTATAAAGTACATTTGTCCTAATACAGATTGTCTCTAGCACATAAATATAATTTCAATCTCCCACTTGGCCTAGAGCCAATCTCCAACATATCTAATGCCCATATTCTCAAAATGACCATTATGTTTGACTAAGCTTAATGGTTTAGTAAATGGGTCAGCTAGATTATCGTCTGTGGGAACATAGTCTAATCTAATCTCTTCAGTCTCCACCATCTCCATGAGTATGTGGTACTTCCTTGGTACATGTTTGTTTCTGTTGGTTGATATTGGTTCCTTAGCTTGCGCAATCGCACCAGTGTTGTCACAATAAACCGTTATTAGACAAGTGGCACTTGGAACAACCCCTAGTTCCTTCAGGAACTCAGATATCGCGACAACTTCTTTACCACTTTCGATCCAAAGAATGTACTCAACTTCGTTGTTGAATCAAAGATAGCTTGTTTGGAACTTTTCCACTTCATCGCTACACCATTGAAAATGAATGGGTAACCTGATTGAGATTCATAGTCATCAACATCTGTCTGGAAGCTAGCATCAGTGTACCCAGTACATATTAGCTTCTCTTCCCCACCATATACTAAGAAGTAATCTTTAGTTCGTCTAAGATACTTAAGAATTGTCACGACAAGACCCGACGGGTCGCGACTAACCGCCCTAATGACGTCATTATACTAACCTATCACATATAATCCAACTAACACTTAATGAGTCTGAAATCCGGCAGCATAACGCTGCAATAGCAACATATGCCAGGGTAGGTAAGCCGACAAGACTGCCTTTACCCCCGAATGTACCTGTCTCCTGAGGAGTCACAACTAGCCAACACAATATAACAGACAAGCCGACAAGGCTGCCAGCAGATAATATAACAGGCAAGCCGACAAGACTGCCAACGGATAATAACGTATATACATGGAAACACTCCAACACAGAATACAATAACATGACTGACCAAAACAGAGTCACAACCTTTACATAAGTACAACCCACCACTGTCTACAGACCTCTATGAGAAGAACGACGACATATGATGGGACAGGGCCCCGTCGTGCCCCTAAATACAACATAAGTCTAAAAGAGGTTCGGTATCAAAATGACAAAGCTTTGGATCAAAGGAGCTTCCCAACCTGTTGAGTAGGGACCTAGGCCTGAGGTTCACCAAACTGAAAATATGTACCTGCGGGCATGAAACGCAGCCCCCCCGAGGAAAGGGGGTCAGTACGAAATAATGTACTGAGTATGTAAAACATGAAGCTGTAAAAGAGATCATAAGTAGCCAACAGAAAACAAGAGATCAGTATAAAAATCAGGATCCAAATCCAACTGTGCCATAAATCATAAAAGTCATTTGCCTTATAAAAATGAGAGTCAAGTCAAGAAAACATGAGTGTCTGTCCATATACATATATATATATATATATATATATCTGTAACGTAACCTGGCGCACTAGTGCGGGACTCGGTGGAATCATATCATAACCCGGCCCATACTGGGACTCGGTGAAGTCATATCGTAACTCGGCCCATGCTGGGACTCGATAAAGTCATATCTCATCTATGGATCCATCCTACGTAACCCGGCCCTCTAGTAAGTGTCTCGGTGAAAAATGCAAAGTTGTGCACGAACGTAACCCGGGCCGGGACTCAGTGAGGTGAAGTAGTAACACTTAGCATGAGTAGATATCATGAGTAACCATATGCAAGTAAAAATTATCATTTGACGCTCAATAAAATCATTATAAAAATGTCATAATAAACTCTTTGCTGAAAAATCATAGGCACTTCTCATAACAATCCTCTTTAGGAATTAAACTGTATAAGAGTCAAGTACATCCGCCGTACTTTCATTAAATCATGCCAAAAGAAAGAAGTAAGGGTTTCACATACCTCTTAGACGAACTAATCAACTCAATATTAGAGTACGCCTCGTTTTAGAACTTCAACCTTGTCGAATTTATCTAAGTTCCGTGGGTCCTTGTAAGCCCCTATGAATGCTTATCTACATCATACGGATGAATTACATCACAATCGAATCAACATATTAAAATCAGATTCTTAGGGACATTCTAACGAACACCTTGAACGCGTAGAACCTATATTTCTTCTACATCGAAATCTAACATAAAGCGAAACATCCAGTCCCCTTAATCCTCCTTCTTATACTACTACAATCTTCAAAATAGTACAACAATTTCACATGCAATTTCCAGCAACTCTCAGTAACGATAGTCCCAACAACCAACCCAAATTCACATTTTCGACAATTGTCGTTAGAACTAGTAGCAAGAAAAGATTTCTGAAAATTGTACAAACTATTAAGAACAAGGAAGGTTACCTCATTAAACACGTCGACGAGAATCGTTGGGAACCCCTTTTGCTCGACACAGCTTCCGACAAACAGAAACAGACCCTAAAATCGATTCGCGCCAGAATCCGACTGTATTCAAGGTTTCATGTAAAGCTTATGAGTTTCTAAGCTTGTTAATGGTTTTGGTTCTACTAGAATCTAAACCCAGAACACCACGAATTCTCCCTTTGGTTATATGAAAGCTTGCAGAAAATCCCCAAATTTTGACTGAAACTTTCCAGAAAACCCATCAACCGAGATTACCTCCACCCGCTAGAAATGTGACCCTTTAATTCCTCACAAATTCTTGATGAAGATGAAGGTTGAAGAAATGAATTATGGAGAAAGAAGGGCTTATGGTTGTCGTCGGTCGATCGGTTTGGGGGCTTAGTCACCCCAAATCGTTTTAAACACAGACACGATAAAATCCCACTATATATTGTCCCCTCTTTAATTAATTAATCCCACAATTAATTAATTATACACACAATTAAATTTCCGATCTCAAATTATTTAAATCTCAGCGATTAATAAAATCCTATTATGTTAATATCATAATTCCTGTAATAAAATACCAGTCTATACTCTCTTCGGGGATACACAATTATTATTATTACACACCGCCGCCACATCATCAAATCAAAAATTATTTCGGAATCACGTCCTTTTATAAACTAATCCTCTTATTAATATACACAAGTATAACAAAACTTTTCCCGGGTCCGGGTCTACTCACCTACGTTATGAATTCAACCGCTACCCGAATGTCGGTACGATATTTCTAACCCTTGACACCATACAAAAAGAATACACAAATTGTCATTCCAATTCATCAAAAACAAGGGATACGACATTCAGGGATTAATTCAGATTATTATTTAACTGTGAGGTGATACATATCAATTTATAACTACTTCTAAAGAAATAAACTCAAGTTTCATATGCAAACCAAAATAAACACATGGTGACTACATTCTTTAAATTCAAACAATAGGTAAAGGAGGTAGAAGGTGCTAATATCTAATTTTAGAGTCCTATATGCAACATAGTTATTTAAAACAGTTCACACATCAATGCAATTAGTCATGCTTCAACTGTTTTTTATCATCCCATAGACGAATCTGATCCTGCTAGTGTCTAAACTAGTTCAATTAATCATTTTTGTGTGCTGGTTTTGGGCTAGAGTGCAGCAAACACAACTGTTTATTTCCACTCTGTCCCTGCCCAGATTTTTCAGCAACAGCTGCTTCAAAATAAGGGCAGCAACATGTGTTTATGCAGGGCATAATTCCTACCAAAATGCAGCAGTGATTACAGTAATAAATAACAGCAAAACAACATCTAATAACAGCCAAACAACAGCCGTAATGTTGCAGCTAAATAACATCGAAAGTGAGCTCAAATAATACCAAAACATCTCGCTTAACAAAGCGACTAAATAACAATGCAGAAAGTGAGCTCAAATAATACCAAAACATCACTAGAACAACAACTAAATAACAGCAGAAAGTGAGCTCAAATAACAAATCAAAACATCACCACGAACAATGACTAAATAACAAATGTTAATGAGCTCAAATAACAACAAAACATCACCACAAGTAACTTTAAACAACAACCAAACAAAGCAGCTAAACATGGTAGCTAAATGCATTAGGAATTAACAAGTATGTACATCAACCAACTCAATATAACAAAGTGTCATTAAACTATGCAAGACCTAATGGAGAACAGGCATCGAATCGAAATTGGAATCACAGCAGAAGGAACCAACCTCCCCTCACCAAAGAAAAGAACTACCCCTTTTGGAACAACAACCACAAATTTCTTAAAGCATAACTAAACAATCCTAACAACAACTATAAATGAGGCAGAAATGCAAAGAATGACTTGCACTAAAGTACAGTAGACCAGCAACCTTTCGGCATAGCAGAAGAGTCCTATAGGGCTATATGTGTAGAAAAAATAACAACCACACATAACCACAAGTTACCTCAAAGGCACAACAGCCCTTCCCAATTTTCGGCATCCAGACATCAAGACAACAAGTAGCAAGCAACCAAAAACAAGCAAGCAATTATAACTCGTAATCTAGTATTTTAAGAGCTACACACATCTTAACAAAGAATGTAGTTAACTAGGGGAGCACAACATGTTTGAGAATTAGACATTTGCGACTGAAAAGGAGCAGCAACATCTGTCACAACTGAGGCAACAACATATGTTTAAAGTGCCACAGGGACAGTAGTAGCAACAACAAAACAGCAGCTAAACAGCAACAATTTTCAATCATGTATACACAAGGTTCATGCTACGGTCCTTGTCCTTGCATATAACAAAACATAGCAATAAGCAGGACATCTAGTCATCATTTATAAGTCCACATACCTATTTAGGGGGACAAACTAGATTAAATCCTCTATAAGAACCCTTACAACTACCCAGCCAAATCTAAACTAAACTTCTCAAACAAACAAGATAGGTCATGTATACCTAAGATAATATTTCAATAGATGCAAGATATTTAAATCTATTCAAATCATACTAGGGACAGTAGACGATGGTTCAACAGGTTTCAAAAGATGAACACCTTAATATTAAACTGGTAGGAGACTAATATAGGCATGGTGTACACAGTTACATACTTGAAAGAACACATAAAGTTTTAGCAAGAAAACATGTTACCTCTCAAATCAAACAGACCAACATGCAAGGTTTTATATATATATATATTTCGTTTATGAATGTACAAGCATGCTTCAGATACTAGTTCCATTTCTTTTCTTAACAAAACACAAAGCTTAAGAATATAGAATTCTAGTTTTTCTTCCTAAACAGGTGCCAAAGCTAAATGGTTTGATCTCTACAGTAGCAATTACAACATGGAGGTATAAGAACATGTTGTTCAATTAGATGTATGTTATGATACCTAATACACAACTTCATATCATTTGAAATTCTCAAGATTAACATTACTATGAACTAAATCTAGAATCAAATGGACATGATATGACACTTAAAATCAAGACAAATACAAATATCCTTAAACAACCCACATGTGGATAGAAACAAGTCATGCTGGTGCATTCAAAAGACTATTTGGATCATGCTATAAGCAGGGGTTCTGAACTAGACTCCTATCAACCCTTATAACTCAAGCACGCTGTTATTTTTAGACTCAAAACTGACAAAAACATGTAAGCTAATCCTAGATAAGATTTCGACCTTCACAAGGGACACCGAATCATACCAAGGAGCCTAGACTCGTCATTTAATATTAGGACTAGTTAAGATTTTCAATAGGAAATAGGTAACATCCATATAGAATAAACTCAAGGATAAAAGTGAAATATAGTTGTACATGGCATCAAACTAAACCATATAGAACAAGATGTACACAAATATAATCTAATACCACATATGAATGGATTTATGATTCAAAATCATAGCATAGAGGTCTTAGGATAGGCAAATTAAACAATTGGGATTTCATAACATAAATAACATAACATGGAGGCCTAGACTTCATAAGAAAACTAAACAGGACATCAAAACCTCAACACATAGGGGAAAAAAAGGACAAACTACAAGAACCATATCTTAGGCATATAATAACACATTATGGACAGGGCGAGATATGAAATGAGTTAAATAAGTACAAAAAAAACAATACCGTTCTCGTACTAGACCTAGGTCAATCCTAACAAATGGTATAATGGACCTAATATGGACTAGAACTAGACTTATTAACACATAACAAACATTCTGGGGTCACATCAAATCCATGCTAATTCTAGAACAATATGGCATTCTCATAGTGAGCTTAACACTATCATAGCAAATCATAGATGACCAAATACTCTATCTTTATTTTTAAACTTAGACAACTCTTAAATCAGTTACAAATGATATTTAAAGGTTCCTATAGGCTCACGGTTACTCAAACCATAACTAAGCACTTATGTTATCCTTAAGGCATTTATTATGAACATGTTCATACCCTTAAGCAAACTTATCATTACACAGATTTGTTAAGCCAAATTTAAAGGTCATCCTAGCTCTAATAAACCACAACATTTGGTCCCAAATACATTTAAACAGACATTTGAAATCATATTTGCCATGTTTATCATACATAGTTGATCTTAAAACATTACTTGATTACTAACAGTTATGTACAAGCAAACACATTCATTTATTGAATCAATTCAAAGCCTAATTAGACTAAAACAGAGCCATAACATGTATGAAACATTAACTGAGCCACTAATTGACTTTACAACACACAGATTAAGGAAGAATATAAAAGGGAAATGACATTACCTTGTATGGAGGTAGCCTAAAGATCAAAGGGGAACTTTCTGAATCATCTCTTCAAGACTAGCATGCTGAAATTATCCTAAGCCTATCATTTTAACTTGTTGGGAACATATGTCAACTAGCATAGTGGTCCTAAGCTTTTATTCCTAGCTTACGCATGCACTTAAACTAGGTGGATTGGTTTACACATAGGCAATGATAACAGGGATACATGAATGGATGCAGAAATAACTCTTTTCTAGGTATTCATAACATAACTTCAAAGTTCAGACCACATAAAGTTCAAGTTACAAGAACATAGAGGCAACAAATACATACCTAAGAAAACAAATTAGAAACTAAACCTCCTTTTGGACATATCACAACCTCTTGGGTTAGTGTTAAGCTCATAAAGTCCCACAATAAACTAAAATAAGTCCTTTGGTTTTTTTTTTTTAAAAAAAAAATCAGTTTATATCACAAAGATGCATCCATAGATTCATATCAAGTCGGAATTGTCTCTAACAACATTAATTACTCCAAGATCAATCCAAACAAGGTTATTATTGCTTAACTTATCCATACAAAGAGTTTAAAAGTCATTTCATGATTCAACTAAAATTACACCAGACTATACAACAACCTTATCAACCCACTTAACTCATTCTCTTCTAGTTTTAAATTATCATATCAGACGATATAAGACAAGTTTGTTAAATAGGACAACTAATCTTGTTCTTAATTAGTGGCGCTTGTTTTAGGTAGATAATAAATAAATAAAAACATTAAGCCCTTAGATCATTTAAACGGATCATACAAGGTCAAATAACCCTTAAACTTAACAAGACAACCACTTAACACACAAATAATCGTCACACAATACTCTAACAATGTTTTCATCAACTGAACATGCTAGACATTAATAGAGTAGTCACAAATAGCCACAATATTCACATATATTACATAATGCTTGGCATAATATATTCAAGGCTTAATAGTTAACTAAATAGGTAAACCGCTTATTGCAACAGCAAGTCATTCATGGAATTATGTAAATACTCAATTTTCCACTCCCTTAAGCAACTATTGACAACATGTTGAGGATCATCTACTCCTAAGCCCCATCCACAAGTAGGACAACCCATTAACAACTATCAACTACCTGCTGAACTAATTTCAAGGACTTATCCGACAACTTGCTCCGAGACAACAAACCTTATATGTACAACAAAGAGCAATTCCAGCTTTTTGGCATATCTCATATTCCTTTTCATTTAAACATAAGCATACCAAGGAGTCATCACAACTAATAGACTTCACATATATCATGTACTTTAACCCATATCAAACATAAAATATTTTACTCAAGAAGGCCTTGTATATCTAAGGTCTCGACAATTATCTAATATTCTAAGAGTCTCAAATATTCCGTGTCCCAACCTTACATTATTTCTTCTCGTATACGAGTAAGATAGTTTCTCATAACCTCGAATTCGTATTGCCCTTCTGGCGGCTGTCGCTTTCTTTGGAGGCATAGCTGTAACACATTAATACGTTAGAGAGGGAATAGCCTACTAACATAGCTCTATCGCACGATCTTAGAGTAAGAAGAATAGAAACCAATCCTAAATGTCTGGCAGCCTCCTGCATATAAGTATGGTGCACAACATACCCATACGCAAGACTCTACTAGACACGATCTGTAGACATTCCGAGGACTAACTGCTCAGATACCACTTTTGTCACGACCCGACCCAACGAACAACGACTAACCGCCCTAATGACGTCATTATACTAACCTGTCATATATAATCCAACTAATACTTAATGAGTCTGAAATCCGGCAGCATAACGCTGCAATAGCAACATATGCTAGGGGAGGCAAGCCGACAAGGCTGCCTTTACCTCCGAATGTACCTGTCTCCTGAGGAGTCACAACTAGCCAACACAATATAACAGACAATCCAACAAGGTCGCCAGCAGATAATATAACAGGCAAGCCGACATGGTCGCTAAATCGGATAATAACGTATATACATGGAAACACTCCAACACAGAATACAATAACATGACTGACCAAAACAGAGTCACAACCCTTACATAAGTACAACCCACCACTGTCTACAGACCTCTATGAGAAGAACGACGACATATGAAGGGACAAGGCCCCGTCGTGCCCCTAAATACAACATAAGTCTAAAAGAGGTTCGGTACCAAAATGACAAAACTTTGGATAAAAAGAGCTTCCCAACCTGCTGAGTAGGGACCTAGGCCTGAGGTTCACCAAACTGAAAACATGTACCTGCGGGCATGAAACGCAGCCCCCCCGAGGAAAGAGGGTCGGTACGAAATAATGTACTGAGTATGTAAAACATGAAGCTGTAAAAGAGATCATAAATAGCCAACAGAAAATAGGAGATCGGTATAAAAATCAGGATCCAAATCCAATTGTGCCATAAACCATAAAAGTCAGTTGCCTTATAAAAATGAGAGTCAAGTCAAGAAAATATGAGTGCCTGTCCATATACATATATATATATATATATCTGTAACGTAACCCGGCCCACTAGTGCGGGACTCGGTAGAATCATATCATAACCCGGCCCATACTGGGACTCGGTGAAGTCATATCGTAACCCGGCTCATGCTGGGACTAGGTAAAGTCATATCTCATCTATGGATCCATCCTACGTAACCCGGCCCTCTAGTGAGGGTCTCGGTGAAAAATGCAAGGCTGTGCACGAACGTAACCCGGCCTGGGACTCGGTGAGGTGAAGTAGTAACACTTAGCACGAGTAGATATCATGAGTAACCATATGCAAGTAAAAATTATCATTTGACTCTTAATAAAATCATTATAAAAATGTCATAATAAACTCTTTGCTGAAAAATCATAGGCACTTCTCATAACAATCCTCTTTAGGAATTAAACTGTATAAGAATCAAGTACGTCCGCCGTACTTTCATTAAATCATGCCAAAAGAAAGAAGTAAGGGTTTCACATACCTCTTAGACGAACTAATCAACTCAATATTAGAGTACGCCTCGTTTTAGAACTTCAACCTTGTCGAATTCATCTAAGTTCCGTGGGTCCTTGTAAGCCCCTATGAATGCTTATCTACATCATACGGACGAATTACATCACAATCGAATCAACATATTAAAAACAAATTCTTAGGGACATTCTAACGAACACCTTGAACGCGTAGAACCTATATTTTTTCTACATCGAAATCTAACATAAAGCGAAACATCCAGTCCCTTTAATCCTCCTTCTTATACTACTACAATCTTCAAAATAGTACAACAATTTCACATGCAATTTCCAGCAACTCTCAGTAACGATAGTCCCAACAACCAACCCAAATTCACATTTTCGACAATTGTCGTTAGAACTAGTAGCAAGAAAAGATTTCTGAAAATTGTACAAACTATTAAGAACAAGGAAGGTTACCTCATTAAACACATCGATGAGAATCGTTGGGAAACCCTTTTGCTCGACACAACTTCCGACAAACAGATACAGACCCCAAAATCGATTCGTGCTAGAATCCGACTGTATTCAAGGTTTCTTGTAAAGCTTATGAGTTTCTAAGCTTGTTAATGGTTTTGGTTCTACTAGAATCTAAACCCAGAACACCACGAATTCTCCCTTTGGTTATATGAAAGCTTGTAGAAAATCCCCAAATTTTGACTGAAACTTTCCAGAAAACCCATCAACCGAGATTACCTCCACCCGCTAGAAATGTGACCCTTTAATTCCTCACAAATTCTTGATGAAGATGAAGGTTGAAGAAATGAATTATGGAGAAAGAAGGGCTTATGGTTGCCGTCGGTCGATCGGTTTGGGGGCTTAGTCACCCCAAATCGTTTTAAACACGTACACGATAAAATTCCACTATATATTGTCCCCCTCTTTAATTAATTAATCCCATAATTAATTAATTATACACACAGTTAAATTTCCGGTCTCAAATTATTTAAATCCCAGCGATTAATAAAATCCTCTTATGTTAATATCATAATTCCTGTAATATAATATCACTCTATACTCTCATCGGGGATACACAATTATTATTATTACACACCGCCGCCACATCATCAAATCAAAAATTATTTCGGGATCACGTCCTTTTATAAACTAATCCTCTTATTAATATACACAAGTATAACGAAACTTTTCCCGGGTCCGGTCTACTCACCTACGTTATGAGTTCAACCGCTACCCGAAAATACGGGCGTTACAAGAATACTCTTGATCGCCTTCCAGTGTTCTTCCCCGTAGATTCCGCCGGAACTTGCAAGTCATACTAAGTGCAAAGGCCACATCTGGCCAAGTACATGTCATGGCATACATGATCGATCCTATAGCCGAAGCATATGGGATCATTTTCATGCGTTCAAGTTATATAGAATTAGAAGGACTATCCTTCTTAGATAACTTGATGCCTTGTCCCATAGGTAGACCGCCTTTCTTGGAATTTTCCATAGAAAAACGTCTAAGCACTTTGTCTATGTAGACTGAATGTGACAGCCCCAACAATCTGTTAGGTCTATCTCTTTAGATCCTAATCCCCAGAATGTAGTAGGCTTCACCTAAATCCTTCATCATGAAGGTACTGGACAACCACTCCTTGACTGACTGCAGGAGAGTCTTATTGTCTCCTATTATTAATATGTCATCTACATATATGATAATAAAGGCAATACTCATATCCTTGAGTTTACTATAAACACATGGATCCTCTTTGCTTTTGACGAAATCAAATGACTTGATAGCCTTGTCAAAGCAAATGTTCCAACTCCTCGAGGCTTGCTTAAGCCCATATATGGACTTTTGTAGCTTGCATACAACATTTGGTTTGGAGTCGATTGAAAAACCCTCAGGTTGTTTCATATACACTTCCTCAACTAGATTACCATTGAGGAAAGCAGTCTTGACGTCCATCTGCCAAATGTCATAGTCATAATATGCAGCTACTGCAAGCAAAATCTGAATGGACTTGATCTTAGCAACATGTGAAAAGGTTTCATCATAATCGACCACAGGCCGTTGATTATAACCTTTAGCCACTAGTCTTGCTTTATAAGTTTGTACCTTGCCATATGTATCAATCTTCTTCTTGAAGACCTATTTGCATCATATGGGTCTAACCCCTATTGGCAAATCAACCAAGTTCCAAACTTGATTTACGTACATCGAGTCCATTTCGATTTCATGGCTTCTTTCCATCTCTATGAATCAATATCTAACATAGCTTCGTTGTAGGTTCATCGTCATCGTGGAATATCTATCTCATTGTGTGTTTCAAGAAGGAGATTAAGTTTTTCGTGTGGACGATGAGTCCTAGTGGTCCCACGGAGTTGAGTACTCTGCGTTTCGTTGTTTATTGCATTCCGATTGTGAGAAGGTCTTTGTGTGTTGGACAATCCATCACCTTGAGCTTTCAGGAATGTTATTTTTATGTATTTCCTGAATGGAATGAGGTACATCCATTGTATCATCTTCCATTGGTTTTGTATGAGAGCCTTGCATTTCTGCACTATCTCTCACAAAGACTCCCATCGGCCGAAGGGCGTACTCTAAGTACCCAATCTTCACCGTATACTCCCACTGAATCCTTGTTTAGGTCATTCGACAAAGGGTTCATTTTCAGTGTTATCTTGTGGTTCTTGAATTTCTTCAAGTTCTATCTCTGTGCAGCTATGTTCCGTGTAAACATATTATTCTTCAAGGAAAGTTGCGTTCCGGGAAACAATGACCTTATGTTCTCCAGGAAGATAGAAGTAGTATCCCTTAGTTTCCTTTGGATACCCCACAAAGTAACATTTCTCATTTTTAGATTCCAACTTGTCAGTGAGCATCTTCTTAACATATGCAGGGCACCCCCAGGGCTGTTTAAGAGCTGGCTTCTTGCCACACCATAACTGATAGAGTGTCTTTTCTACTGACTAGAAAAGAACCCTGTTCATAATATATATAGAGGTTTGTATAGCATGTCCCCAAAGGTATGTCGGTAGAGTTGAGAAGCTCAACATGGATCGAACCATATCCAATAAGGTTTGGTTTCTCCTTTCGGCAACACCGTTCAGCTATGGCGTTCCTGGAGGTGTCCTTTCAGATTGGACTCCATGTAGCTTTAAGTAATCTAGAAAATCATTGCTTCAGTATTCACCTTTTCGATCCGATCGAAGGGTCTTGATACTTGTTGCAAATTTCTTCTCTACTTTCGAGTCGGCACAACGCGTAATGCTGTTTTCCATGTCGATAGAACTTCAGAGACAACATGAGAACATAGGGCCCAATGAGATGCTCGAACACTTGAAGAGTCTCTATGACTCTTAATCCCGTACAATGGAATATGAGTTGTTAATAGAACTCTTCAAGTGTAAGCTTAATGAAGGGGGCCGGTCTCGCAAAGACATGTCTTTGAAAATGATAGGGCTGATAGAGAGGCTTGCTTCGATTGGAACGAAGCTTGAAAAAAATGTCGCTACCACACTCATCCTGAACTCTCTCCCTCGTTCCTTTGAGAACTTCATAGTGAACTTTAACATGAATGGAACAAAGGCGACTTTGCCTGAGCTGCACAACATGCTCAAGACCTTTGAGTCCTCCACTTCCAAAGGCAAAGTTGTGCTCATGGTGAGCTCTTCTAGCCGACCCAAGCCGAAAGGCAAGGAATGGCAGAAGAAGAAGGTCAAGGCAATCGATACGCCCTCAGCTATGAAGCCCAAGGGAGGTGTGAAGAAGAAGGTGAGCACGGCTAAGGATGAATGCCTCAATTTCCATAGGAAGGGGCATTGGAAAAAGGACTGCACGACACCATGAGGAGGGAAATCACCAGGTGCTCCTGCCTTTGATGGATAAGGTATGTACGTCATTAAAATAAATATGTCTATAAATAACTCTCATTCCTCGGTATTGGATACCGCTTGTGGCTCATATATTTGTACAAATGTGCAGGGGCTAACTAATAGCAGGAAGGTTGGACCGAGAGAGGTAGACCTACGCGTTGGAAATGGAGCACGAGTCGATGCTGAGCGCGTAGGGACTTATAGATTAAATTTACCTTCTGGCTATTGTTTAGTGTTGAATGATTGTTTTTATATTCCCTCGTTAACGAGGAATATTATTTTTATCCCAGTGTTGGACATGGAGGGCTTTTCCTCGTATATTTATAATGGCAGTCACGTACTGTCTTTTAATAATGTTATTATATGGAACTGCTCCTCTTGTGGATGGATTATATACATAGAACTGTAGTCGAGAGATTTTCAATGTACAAAATAAATGAGCCAAGACAAGTAATAGAAACTCTACCTACCTATGGCACTGCAGACTTGGTCATATCAACGAATCAATGATAGCAAGATTGAGGAAGTTAAACTACCTCGAACCATTTGACTTGGAGTCTTATGGTAACTACGAATCTTGCTTGAGAGGAAAGATGACCAATAAACCACTTTCTGAGAAAGGTGTGTGAGCTAAGGAGGTGCTTGAGTTGGTCCATACTGATGTATGTGGGCCATTCTCGACTCAAGCTAAAGGAGGCTTCTCATACTTCATCACTTTTACTGACGACTTCACAAGGTAAGGTATGGGTATGGGTATGTGTATCTTATGAGACACAAATCCGAGGCTTTTGAGAAGTTCAAGGAGTACAAGTCGAAAGTAGAGAAGTAACTTGCAACAAGTATCAAGACCCTTCGATCGGATCGAGGAGGTGAATACTTAAGCAAATATTTTCTAGATTACTTAAAGCTACATGGAGTCCAATCGGAATGGACACCTCCAGGAACGCCACAGATGAACGGTGTTGCCGAAAGGAGAAACCGAACCTTATTGGATATGGTTCGATCCATGATGAGCTCTTCAGCTCTACCGACATACCTTTGGGAACATGCTATACAAACCTCTATATATATTCTGAACAGGGTTCCTTCTAAGTCAGTAAAAAAGACACCCTATCAGATATGGTGTGGCAAGAAGTCATCTCTTAAACATATGAGACCCTGGGGGTGCCCTGCATATGTTAAGAAGATGCTTACTGACAAGTTAGAATCTAAAAGTGAGAAATGTTACTTCGTGGGGTATCCAAAGGAAACTAAGGGATACTACTTCTATCTTCCTGGAGAACTTAAGGTCATTGTTTCCAGAAACACAACTTTCTTTGAAGAAGAATATGTCTACAAGGAACATAGTTTCACAGAGATAGAACTTGAAGACTTTCAAGAACCACAAGATAACACAAAAAATGAACCCTTATCGAATGACCTAAACAAGGATTTAGTGGGAGTATCTGGTGAATATTGGGTACTTAGAGTACGCCCTTCAGCCAGTGGGAGTGACGTGAGAGATAGTGCATAAATGCAAGGATCTCATACATAACCAATGGAAGATGATACAATGGATATACCTCATTCCATTCATAAAAATACATGAAAATGACATTCCTGAAAGCTCAAGGTGATGGATTGTCCAACACACAAAGACCTTCTCACAATCAGAATGCAACAAACACTGAAACGCAGAGTACTCAACTCCGTAAGACCACTAGGACTCATCGTCCACTTGAAAGACTTAATCTCATTGTTGAAACACACAATGAGATAGATATTCCTGATGACGATGAACCTACAACCTACATCGAAGCTATGTTAGACAGGTATAACAAACAGTATATCAACAGGGTATACCAATACTTCCAAAGTATCCATGTGTCCATCACGAGTAACAATTACTCGTAGCAGGTGAGACATACTACATTCTCTAAGGATGTGATGCAGACCACATGTCGACTTATCACATATCATCGATATTCCATTCTCGATGATCATTAGTAGAGGCTATTTTAAGAGTTACGCTCTATCATTAATATCTCACTTTATTAATGACAACGTAAGCTCAAGGGATGCACATTAATGAATAATTACAAACAATCAAATAATAATTCAATAATTACAAATGTCAAAATATTAATCTCCATTAATAATAATATGAATGTGTATAAAGTACATTTATCATAATACATATTGTCTCTAGGACATAAATATACTTTCACTTTTCACAACAAATTTTCATTTTTACAATTAAGTGATCTGGAAAATAAATAAATAAATAAAAGATCTGAAAAAGTTATTTTCTTCTAATAAAATTGTAATAGGGCAAAAAAATCTCATTTCCTCACCTAAATCATATCAGCAAATCAAACATTATATCAACTTCTTCGCATGCTCGAAACATGAATTGAAATACAAATTGTCACAATATTATGAGGGGTTAGATTGTTACAATAGCTTTGACACCATTTGTTCTTCGTAGTACTTCTAAGTTCTATTCTGACATTTTGTCATATGGTGTATCCTTTCTTCATATGTAAAATATTTTTTTCTGGACCACAACCCACTTAAACAAAAGAAACTAAAGGGTGGTTGAAGATAGCGATGTAAAAATTTGGAGTAGAGATCTAATAGCTCAATTGGTTGACTATCTGAATTTTTACTTTGTTGGTGAGAGTTCGAATCCCCACCTTATAATTTCCTTCACATTTTTCTTTCCCCTACCCTCCATGGAATAAAAAAATAAACTAAAAAAGATGTTAAAATTTTGGCATTGTCCTTTTTCATGCAAGGTACCAAGCTACTTCCTTTAAGACAAGTGAAAATATTTATTTCCTTCCATAATAATTTTAATTTATAACTTCACTACTTATGATTGTTGAATTATCTTCTATGACGTAACTTCTAGTATTTGAACCAGTTACATCGATTGCTGAACTTAACTAAATCTAAAGAATGATATTTTGAAATTAGTTTAACAACTCTAATTTAAGCGAGGACTTGTCCATGGTTCGAACATAAGTTAGTGATAAATCAGTATAGCAAATCATTTTCTCATAAGGTGGGTCCAACTATTCCTATGCCTGATCAAGTGAACATTTTTTTCATTTTTCATTGAGTGTTCGATAATTATATTGGAATCTGATTAATTTAATTTGTGCCGCACAAAATTTATTTGAAAAAACATTTTTTATTAAAAATCAATTTTTTTGTATTAAAATTTAAATTTGAAATCTCTAATTACCGGAGGATGACCACATGTTGCCGTGGTTGATCAAGTGACCATGTTTGCCTATTCCAATGATCAGCACTACAGCATTTTTCTATTTAAATAACAACCTTCAAGTGATCCTTATCCATTCAATATCCATGATTCTCTGGGCCCACATTGCACAAAACATTCTCTTCACCTTCCCTAATTCTCAATTCTCCGATAAGCATTTTGTCTGCTCTTTTAGTATTTTATTTTAAAAAAAGAAAAGAAAAACTATAGGGTCAAGTGTAAATTTCATTTTCTTGGAGGGAAATTTAAGCCAAGTTAGGATTCAAATTCACACCATTAAGATCTCTCTTCCTCCGGTTCATATTATATACTCTCCGATTCAAAATAAATATTCATTTAGCCTTTTTATTTTGGTTCAAAATAAGTGGTCACTTACAAAATCAAGAAGAAATTAATTTTATTTTTTAAAATTTCCCCTATTTACTCAAGGCAATAAATAAGTAAGAGTCTTATTAAATAAGAATAGTTTAGTCAAAATACCTAAAAGAATTTAGAATTTAATATTTTCTGGATCTAAAAAAGACTAAGTAGACACTATTTTAAACGGAAGAGAGTAGTGTTTTTAACTTGGAAAAACCCTTTAAAAAATTCACTCCCCCATAAAAAGTAAGGGGTATTTTTACCAAATTATCCTTAATTAATATGTACATCTTTCTAAGTTGTATTGGAATTTGGAACATTAAATGATTAAAATTAGCAGTTAACGAAGCATTGGAGCATATGTGGCTTGAGAAAATAGTTCATATTTAACATAATTTTTTTGTTAGGTAAAAATTCATTTATCTAAATAAAGATATATTTAAAAAATAAATTAATACTTTTTTATTATATAAAAAATTATTTATTTTAGATTAAATAAAAATTTAGGAACATATGGATCGGAGGAAGTACAATAATCTTGAAAAGAAAAAGAATATGAATCACCAACTATGTGATTTTAGATCGTTTGGAATCTATCATTGGATTGTTTGATGAAACAATTTAAACGTGCATGTTCCTTTTGTCTCCATCACAACAACCCAATAACGAATTAGAGGTCACAATTTATACTTTAGTGTCATAAGTTTGAACAATATACTTGTACTCGCGCTACAAGGATGAAGACATTTTTCAACAAAATCTTTTATTTTCATATGTTGAATATTGTTGTTAATAGTACTTTTCGCAATAATAAAAATTATTGCATGTCGTTGTAATAACTTTTGTGCAAAAAGTTTTTGCAACAACAACATATTATATTTGTTGTCATTTACATTTTAAGCAATAATATATAAATTTTTATTGCCATTTACGTTTTTAGCAACAATATATTTATTATTACTAAAATTTTATTGTCAATTTTATACTTTCTTGTAATATCGGTTGGGATATATTTTTCCTAGTCTCATGTTAATTATGTGAAGAAAAATGATAACACTTCATTTTAGTCATGGCATAATTTTATATCACTACTATTATGATAATAGTCACTATTATTATGACAGAAAATACAGAAGGAAGCAGCAGCAACTTTTTACTTAGCACTCAAATGATTATTTTTTTCTCTTAAAAGATAATTGCTAGCATAATAGAAATGACATGAGCAAAGACAAGGCGAGCTTGCATAATAAGACCAAAATATGAGGTTTACATCATCAATCACACCCTGATCTTTTCTTTTTGTTTTCTATTTTATTTAGTTACTTAAATACTTTTGTGAAATATTTAGCTAAACTTCCATAAGATTATCCAAAAATAAGTGAGTGTATAAGTGGGGACACATCCAATGAGATTCTTGAGGGAGTCAAATTAAGTGACCATTTATTTGAAAATTAAATTATGAATTATATATTCAATATGTCTTCTCATGACCTGCAAACTTTATCTTCTTTATGGAACCAAAATATAGAATTTCCTTTTGATAATTAGTGATAATGAAACTTTGAAACAGAACATTAATTTGATTGGTATCATATTGAATCGTACGAGTCATCTCAAGCATATGGTACAATGACAAACAATTACTATAACTATTACTATTACTGTGTTCTCAATTGAAATAATTTATATCGATTATATGAATTCTCACTAATTATATCGCTTAATTTATCTCATTCCAAACAAATATACTACTGCTATACAAAAATAAATATAGCAGCACTAGTTATTACAAATTGTCTGACTTAGTGGTTAATATAGTAGTTTGTTAACACAACGTTTCAAGGTTATATTTCAAGGAAGCAAAAATGCTACTCTTTCCGGTTCATATTATAAGATGTTTTTAGCATTCATATTTTAGTTTAAAATAAATAATTTTTTTATATAATCAATAATGTGGTTTTATAAAGTTGACTCTACATGAATTAGCGATTTTTTATCTTATGATCGTGTTCTTAATCCACTTATGGAGAAAGGGTATGTTCATTATATCCTTCATGACTCGTTTAGGAATAATCAATTCATAGGACGATTGAAGTATCACAATAGAAACCGTAATGAATCTGAATATTCAGAGTTATGAAAGTGTAGCTGGACTACATATTGTGTTTTTTGGCTTATATATCTGGCATTAGGTTTATTGGGATCTAGATAATTACGTATTTACAAACTACCGTTTCAATTCATCATATTTCATCAGATCTGAGATCTCGATGATATCGATGAGATTGATTTTTCAATCATTCTTCTTAGAACGTATTGATTTGACACCATAAACGGGACCAAATATAGGATATACCTATCCATTATTAGATAAGAATTTTTTTATCATAACCAAATATAGGATATACCGCTGGAAGCTGAACCCTGTATTTCTTCTAGAGAATCTTTTAATTATTCCGAGCAACTAGAAAGAATTCGATTCAAATATAAGATATGTTGGAAATTTGCCTTTGGTGGGGAGGTGCGTCCACCCGTATTTAATGACTTAAACACTAGGGTTCCGTATGTTCGAGGCTCTGTCTCTTCACACGTGCATAATCTACTAAGTGAGTAGATGACCGTAGGGCCAAGAATCGTCAAATTTCATTGAGAAATGAAAGAGATATTGGTCCACGAAGTAAGGTGTTTGAGGCATGGAAATATGGTGTGGAACAAATCTACCACATCGGTGGGAAAATGAAGAATTGTTCTATTTATAAGTCTCAAAATTGGCTAAGGGTTTGGGACCTCAAGGGGTAACCCATGTGTTTGAAGGAGAGAGGACCTAGATGTGCTTGGGTTCAAGGCTAAGCTCACACGCGCGCCGCCGCCGACCGCCCGTCCGGTCCGGACCCCCAAATTATTTAATATTTACAGTTTGGTCCCTGGAGTTTCTGGAAAGATGAAATTGGGAACGACGGAAGGCAGAAAGTTTCTGCCTACCGTTTGGGTTGGTTTTTGGAACATTGCACATTAAATCATCAGTCATTATCTGCTGATTAACTCTCTCACTAATGGCCATAAACAACCATTACTTGGCTGATTAACTCTCATACTAATGACCATAAACAGTCATTACTTGGCAGTTGAAAAGTCTCCCATTATGTTATATATTAAAGCATTTTGGCTCAATTGTAGAGACAACTACAATATAATACACAGACAAAAACAGAAGAGAACAACTGAAATTCTGTCCACAAACAGTGAACGGAAAACTCAAAACTCTTCCTTCCTTTTCCGTTTTTCAAATAAGTCGTTTCGTGTTTTGTTTTCTTCGTCGAATCAACCTATTTGCTTTGTAGTGTTGATTAGTTGTTGTTTTATCTTGGGAGACTATTGCCCGTTAACGTAAAAGTATAAATACGGGGCAATCTTGTCTTAAAGACAGAGAGTCGTCTCTCGACTCGACCACGATTGTAACAATCCGTATTTAGTGTTTCTTGATTTCGGGTTATCAAGATTCAAGACTCAACAAGCTTGCGGCGGTTCTGAATTGCCTATTTGTTTATCCTTTCGAACACTTATAATATTTATTTATTTTCCGTACTGTTTTTCATATCCAACAAGATATACCTATCCATTATTAGATAAGAAAATTTTTACACGAAAAATCATATTAAATAGGTACTATTTTTCATGGCACATTTGCTTCCAGTGCTCCGTTAACTGCTAGAGTAATTTTAATCATCTAATTAATGCTCCAAATTTCAATACCTATCGTGTCAACTTAAAAAGATGTAAATTTTAATTAAGAGTAATTTAGCTTTAAACACACCTCTTACTTTCTAAGGATAAGTAAATTTTTAAAGTGGTTTGGCAGATTTCTTCTCATTTGTTGTTTAGGCCTAGGTGATAAATATATTATTCGATACCTATGTTGGTATTTGTCGACAAGTCAAATTAGAATTTCGAATTTATGAGTTTTGAATTTTAAAAAAGTAACTTGTTGAATTTCAAATAAATTATTTATACAAATTAGATAAACTTTTAAACATAAATACAAGTTCTAATTAATTTAAAGGTTACTGAGTTTCACGGAATCGTAAATTTTGCTCCTCCTTCGTCATTTACTGCATGAATGACACTTTCGTTAATCCGAACACAAGACAAATATTTTTTTTGTCAAATTTATGCATTTTATTCATCTTCAGCAAAAAGTTACTTAATTATATTTTTAGTGTACTCTCGCCGTCTCAAATAAGTATCGCTTTAGAAAAAAATATCATCCAAGTGCTTTAGAATTTCAAGAAAAAAAATAGTGATTCGTTCCAACTATACCTTGTATTAAAGAACTATTCCTTCTTAATAGTGCTCAATTATCAAGAAACATCTAATAAATATGGTAATTTAGTAAACCACAACATGTATTTATTACTCCCTGGTTCACTTTTAATTGTCACATTTCTCTTTCAAGAGTCAATTTGACTAATCTTCATAGCTAAATTAGATTAGATTAATTCAATATTAAAAATAAAATTTAGATGGTCAAAACCTATACGAAAAATACTACAAGTTGCAATTTTTCTCATATTAATATGATTAAGAAATATATTTTAAAATATTAGTCAAAGTCCATATAATTTGACTTTCGAGAAGTAAAACGTGACAAGTAAAAGTGAACGGAAGGAATATTTTTAATGGACGTGAAATGAATTAAAACGACAGATATATAAAAGGTCAAAGAGAATTACATAAACCCTTTGTAATGGTCCGAATTATCAAAATTAATTAAATAAAAATAATATCATAAAAGACAAATAAAACGTATCAAAGATAATTTGAAGCTCTCCAAGAAATCATTCAGAAAAATGAAATTTTAAATATCAAAAGAAAAAGGTTAAGAAAAAAAGAAAAGGTATAGAATTTATTTTTTATATAATGCTATTGCTTAAATTTTTAAATTATTCAAAAGAGTACATGTTATGATTCATATTTATTAGCGAATATTCTCCGAATATTTCCTATATATTTTGTAATTATGATAGATATATATTTAAGGTAACTTAGAATTCTAATTATATTAGGAATCAACCTTTGTAAAGTAAGTTAGGATTCGTACCATATTAGGAATCAACCTTTGTACAACTATATATATTGTGAATAATGAAAGGAATCCCCAAAGGAAATTATTCTATCTTTCATGGTATCAAGAGCCTAAAACCTAAATCCCTTCTCTTCCTCATTCTCGACCGAAATCAACATTTTTTTTTTCTGATTTCACAGAAAAAAAATCTGGTTTCTTCCTCCCTTTCTCGGCCAAACCAGAAAATTCCCTTCCCTCGGCAGGCGGCAACCATGTCTTCCCCCACAAATTCCGGTTCATCTACTGGCACACTTGACAACCCCTCTCAACGTTCAGTATCTTCTTTTCATCCGGCATTCGCCGTTAACAACATCAAGAATTTTATCCCTATAATTCTTGACCAAGAAAACTATCAATATTCCATGTGGATGGAACTATTCTACATTCACATGTGCATACAATGTGCTCGATCATATTGACGAATCTGTTCCTCGTCCCACCGATGTTACAAACTCAATCTGGCGTCGTCTTGATGCCATCGTCAAACAATGGATCTACGGCACCATCTCCAAAGACATGTTGTGCACTATCATGAAAACATGTACTACGGCACGTGAACTTTGGGTCCCATAGAAGAAATCTTTCAAGACAATAAAAATACTCGGGCCGTATATTTGGAAGAGCAATTCAATAATACCCGCCTCGAGAATTTTAACAACATGTCCGAATATTGTGAGCAACTGAAACTCATAACCGATCAACTATCCAACGTCGGGACTTCTGTTTCAGAAACCAAGATGGTGCTTCAACTTGTTGTGGGTTTACCAAAAGGTGACTATGACACACTCGCAACAATGATTCAACAAGCCGACTCTCTCCCAAGTTTCAACAAGGCACGTTCACAACTATTGTTGGAAGAAACTAGATGTGCTAAACAATAGGAACACAATCAAAAGGCCTTAGCCATTGACGGGATGACAACACCTGCGGCCAGCAGCAGGCCAGTGGCGGAGGTCGTGGCGGTAGAGGTCGCAACAACAAAGGCAAGGGCAGCGGAAAGGGCCAACGCAACCAAGTGCGCGGGCCAACAGAATCGGAACCAAGCGGCGGCGGGGTACAACCAAAGCAGCAGCGGTGGCCCAAACAACCAGAATCGGGCCTCGCTCGTGCCGTACACCGCAATGCGTGGGGCCCGGGCCCAAGAACCGTGGTCGATCGGCCTCTTGGGCCTGCCCCACCACCAGCAGACAACCAAAGCAATAACAACATTCCTACCGGCTCGCAGCCTAGCAACATCGAATCTGCAGCAGCGGCTACAAAGACACAGCCTAGTCCCGATTTCTTTGGGCCAGGCCTACACCACCGTGAACCTTCAACAGTCCGACGACAATTGGTACCTGGACACCGGAGCCACATCTCACTTCACCCGGTCGTCAGGTAACCTATCTCAACTACGTCGGTTAAAGTGTCCTCAATTTATTACTGTCGGCAATGGTCATCGTATTCCAATTGAAGGTTACGATAACACACACACCAAACATCCACACCCACCTTTCTCCCTAAACCACGTCCTATACACACCTAACATCATTAAAAACTTAATCTCTGTTAGAAAATTCACTAGCAATAATTCTGTGTCTGTCGAATTTGACCCTTTTGGTTTTTCTGTGAAGGAACTCAATACGGGGAAAATTCTTACACGCTGCAATAGTGTGGGAGACCTCTACCCATTCACTCAAACTTCCGCTGTCAGACCGCAAACATCTCTATCCCTTGCGACGATCTCTCCCTCAACTTTGCACAACAAACTCAGACACCCCGGAGACCCAGTTTTTACTTTTCTTAGGACTTCTAAGCATATTCAATATAATAATGGGAAAATTACCCAACACTGTTTTTCTTGTCCACTGGGAAAACATACTCGTCTTCCCTTTATGTCATCAAACATTGTTACTTTTTCTCCCTTTGATATTGTTCATGTTGATTTGTGGACATCTCCGATTGCTAGCTCTTTGGGTCATAAATTCTATCTAGTATTCTTGGATGATTTTTCACATTTTGTCTGCATTTACCTACTGAAATTCAAATCTGAAGTTTTTACAAAATTCCTCGAGTTTCATAAATTCATTAAGACACAATTTGAAAAACCTATTAAATCATTCTAATGTGATAATTGACGTGAATTTAATAACTCGACATTTCACAATTTATGTTCTAAACAAGGCATGGTTTTCCGTTTTTCTTATCCCTATACTTCTTCCCAAAACGGAAAGGCTGAAAGAATTATACGTACCACCAATAATATGGTCCGCACACTTCTGTTTCATGCCTGCCTACCACCGCCTTTTTGGGTCTATGCTGTCAAAATGGTAGAATCCCTTCTAAATATTTTACCAACTAGCACACTCCAAAACAAAACCCCTACAGAAATCTTATACCGTAGGCAGCCATCATATGATCACCTACATATTTTTGGATGCTTATGCTACCCCAACATAGCCTCCACTGCACCCCACAAACTTGCCCCTCGCACTCTTCCATGTGTCTTCCTTGGTCTATCTCCTAATCATCGGGGCTACTTGTGCTATGACATTGCTACTCGCAAAATCATCGTCTCCTGTCACGTCACCTTTGACGAGACAACCTTTCCTTTTTCAAATCTCCGGAAATTTCAGACCACCAATTACATCTTTCTCGATGAACTAAGTCTCGTCCCCGGTCATCCAAAATCTATACCAACAAGCGCCCCACCGTTCCGACAGTCTCGCCACTGTCCGGCACCACTAGCTCTGTGCTCACCCCTACAACCCCTAGTCGAGTCACCTGCACCACCGGGCCGACACCGCCGCCCCTGCACTCCAAAGAACTAGTCCCGCAGTCCGCGGTGTTTCCGTGCCAACCAGCGGCACGAGTAAAACAGCCCATCGAACCGCTCTGCCCCACCGGTGCAACTGAACCGGTGGACCAAAGAACCTCACGCCCCGACCCACCACCACCGCCCTCACATCGCATGGAGACTCGTGCACAACACGGGATCTTCAAACCCAAGGTTCAATTCAATCTCTCCACACAAACCTTATCACCCATTCCAAAAAGTCCGAAACTAGCAAAATTGGACCCAAATTGGAATGCGGCCATGTGCAAGGAATTTAACGCTTTAACCAAGCAGAACACTTGGGATTTGGTACCTAGACCAGCTGGTGTGAATGTTATCCGGTGTATGTGGCTATTTCGTCACAAGTTCAGAACAGTGGTGACTTAGAGAGCTATAAGGCAAGACTAGTTGCCAATGGCACTAATCAACAAGAGAGTATTGATTGTGGTGAGACATTCAGTCCGGTTGTTAAACCGGCCACTATTCGGACTGTTCTCAGTATTGATATGGGCATGCATTGGCCGATTCATCATCTTGATGTCAAGACTGCGTTTCTTTATGGGGATTTGAAAGAGATTGTGTACATGCATCAACCTCCTGGCTTTGTTCATCCGGCAGCTCCGCAGTTTGTGTGTCATCTCAGGAAGTCATTGTATGGATTGAAACAGGCACCCCACGCTTGGTATGATCGGTTTGCCAAGTATCTTCTACAGATTGGTTTTGTATGTAGCAGGTTTGATACATCTCTCTTCATTTTTCACCGAGGTAGCAGCACTGCATATTTGCTATTATATATCGATGGCATTGTTCTTACTGCCTCATCTGACGGGTTGAAGAATGAAATCATTGCTCTACTTAAAACTGAATTTGCTATGATTGACTTGGGCAAGCTAAGTTATTTTTTGGGTATATCGGTGACAAGATCTGCAGCCACTATGTTTCTGTGTCAGCGTAAGTATGCAGAAGAGATAGTGTACAGGGCCAAGATGGCAAATTGTAAAATTATGCCAACTCCGATGGACTCAAAATCCAAGCTTAGTGCCAATGACGGTGCGCCGGTTTCGATCCCACTCTATATCGAGTCTAGCAGCAAAGCTACTCGCATCTTACATTTACTAGGCCTCGATATTGCATATGCCGTTCGGCGCGGGTGTGTCTGTTCATGCACGACCCCCGAGAGTCCCATTTTGCCGCCCTCAAACGTATTATCAGATACATTAAGGGCACACTAGACTTCGGATTACATCTATACCCCTCTACTCCAACCAAGTTACTTGCCTACACGGATGCAAATTGGGCGGGATGCCCCGACACACGTCGCTCCACCTCGTGTACCGTGTATTTCTTGGGGATAACCTTATCTCATGGTCCGCCAAGCGGCGAGCAACACTTTCTCGTTCGAGTGCCGAAGCATAATATCGCGGTGTTGCTAACGTAGTTGTTGAGATCCGTTGGCTCCGAAATCTTCTTTTGGAACTCCGGGTCCACTCCGCAAGGCGTCTATAGTCTATTGTGACAACATATCCGCCATCTATATGTCTCATAATCCGGTCCAACATCAGCGGACTAAACATATTGAGATGGATATCCACTTTGTGCGAGAGAAGGTTGCCCATGGTCAGTCAAAATATTACGCGTGCCTTCCTCTTATCAGTATGCAGACATCTTCACAAAGGGACTACCGCGACAGCTCTTCACCGACTTCCGATCCAGCCTTAGCATTCGGCCTCCTCCCGCTCCGTCTGAGGGGGAGTATTAGCGAATATTCAGAGAATATTCCCTGTATATTTTGTAATTATGATAGATGTATATTTAAGGTAACTTAGGATTCTAATTATATTAGGAATCAACCTTTGTAAGGTAAGTTATGATTCGTACCATATTAGGAATCAACATTTGTACAACTATATATATTGTGAATAATGAAAGGAATCCCTAAGGGAAATTATTCCATCTTTCAATATTAACCTAAAAATCATTTTCAAAATTTTAAAAATATATGTCATAATCTAACTCATTTCTAATCATTGATTTAAAATCAAGGCAGTTCATAATCTCATTCAAAATGTGAAGGATATCACTAATTTTCCAACGCAAAATGTTAAGGGGATAAAGTGTGAAAATTTTATGATAAATTTGATTGAGTGATGAAGTTAAGTGACTTTTATTAATATAAAACAAAATTTAATTACTTTGCTACATAATTTTTAGAGTGACCTTGTTGGGACGAAGGGAGTATATTTACATGCCATTTGGTCCAACAAACTCCTTACTCGTATTTCCATGAAATACTAATGAGGCAGTAGTTCGTTTTGGGACAGAAAACACAGATGATATAATCTGAAACTAGCTAGAATTTCCCATTCTTTCCCAATATGATCTCATGTGAACATTGCTTTATCTGTGTGCTGAGACAAGTGGAGTAGTAAAATATACACGAATACTAAAATATTCTCTCTCTTTAATAGAGAAGTCACCCCATCCCAACACCCTACCCTACCCTACCCCACCCCCAACATATCTATCTGTCTTGCTCTCTTTTGCGTGTGTATATTTTTTTTTATATCCAGCTTCCCGGCTTATGTCATACTATTTCTGAAGATAGTAGTTCCGGTTCCTCAGCACTACAACCAGTAAATCTCGGGATGTGCGTGAATGACCAGTATTTGAGAACAGAGCAACTGATATCACCTACAAGGTCATACCCTAGAAGAAAATAAATTGTTCCCACCAGAGTTCGAACCCTCCGGCTGAATTTTAAGTTTCTCTCATTTGTATACAAATATGATGGAGACGTGTATTTTATATATATGGACTTAGGAGAGTAGTGGTGGACATAAGTTAATATCTTGGCTTTTGCATTCCAAATTAACCGCTTCTCTTCTTGAAAGTTTCTCACACCATTAATATTCTTGTCTGATATTATATGTATTTTGAAATATCAAGATATTAAACCAGCCTAGCTAGCTATAGATTCGAGTTTTAAGCTCTTGGTAGTTGTACATGGAACCTTCAAGTGTGCAAAATCATCACCAGGTAAGGATTTAGTACTATAAGCAATGATGGCTTCTTTCTTTTTTGCATTTCTCTTGGGATCTTCTGTTTCTTGCTTAATTGTCCTTCCTTTATCTGTGTTTATGCCTATTTGTGCGTTATTTTCACTTGAAATGATTTTTTATGAAAAGATTTAACTTAATTAGACATCACAGTGCAATGAAGAATTTACTCTATCGACGCAATTTTACCTTGTTATAAAAGGTTACTTGTCTTTTTTCTAAATAATATAAATTCCCCTTATTATGGATGGTAATTGTTTTTTAAAATATTTAGTATAAATATTTTGTGTAGTTCCATTTTTAGTTTTGAGGAAAGTTAAAAGAAGGTACAAAAAAAGCAATTTTTGAACATAAATCTAACTTTTCTCACTCAATCCCCATTTACAGTCTTTTTCTCGGCTAGCAATTTACTGTAGACCTCCGATTTATTAGAAAACCAATCTTCAAATTCCACAATTTTCTTTGACAATAAAGTTAAAACAATTTTACCTAAACACTTAAAAAATGACAAAAAAAGAGCTGATTTTAAGTTTTTGTGCTGTAGTTTTGCAAGTCAGTTGAGAGGAGAGTAGTGCACAAACTTATTTTTATATTTTTCCTGATTTTTTAATTTTGTTTTTTTCCTCAGATACTGTAGGTATATTAGCCTAAAAAAAACTAAATGCTGGATAAACTTGAAAGGATCCAAATCCATCGAGTCTGTTTAAGAAAAAAAATCTCTATTTTTGTGTTAAAAGTGATGTAATTTGAATGTATATAGAGGCAAGCATACATACATCTATCAAAGCATATCAAGATCAGTTCCGTTTTGAAAGGAGAAAAAAGGCATAGGAATTACTGACGGATAAGTCTGTAGCTAACATTAAATTTTGTCGCTAATTCTATTTGACCATGGATTATCAAAAAAAATTATTAGCGTTACGAGCAATTTAGTGGCGGATTAATGATGAAGTTCATAGCTAATTTCAGTTTTTTTTCTTCTTTTTGTAGTGAAGCTTTTTCCTTAAGTCTGTTTATATCAAGTGCTAATCTTTTTTTTTCATCTATAGGAAATGTCTTCACAATCACTAGAAAGCATGTTGGCATGCACAAAGCCACAGCAAGAAAAGAAATTACCAAGGCCACAAGATGAAGCACAGAAATGTCCTAGATGTGACTCTGCCAACACCAAATTCTGCTACTACAACAACTATAGTCTCACTCAGCCTAGGTACTTTTGCAAATCATGTAGAAGGTACTGGACAAAAGGAGGTACATTAAGAAATGTTCCAGTAGGAGGTGGCTCCAGGAAGAACAAAAGATCATCATCAAAGAGATCAAGTCCAGACCAATCCTTGATTGCCACTTGTCCTAATAATCAAATATCATCTCTCACACAATTTTCTTATGATCCTAATGACCTTAGCCTAGCATTTTCTAGGCTCCAAAATCAAGAAAGTGGGCAATTAGTGTGTCCTGAGTTAATCTTTCCTGATTCGCTTTGTCTTACTGACGTTGGAAATAGTGTCCGTCATGATATTCTTGGAAACCGTGATATGTGCACCTCTTCTTCTGAGGCTGTTTCTCATGCCAGCTTTCTTGATACACTTAGGGGTGGATTTCTTGAAACCCCAATTGGCCTCTTGCACCATAACTTGTACTACTATGGAATTGGTAACAATATGGGACATGTTGAAAATGCAAGTGGAGAAATGGTAACAAATTTTGATCAAGAAATGACAAGTGGTATCACAACATCCAATATTGCATTGAAAGAAGAGATGTGTAGCATGGGATTTCCATGGAAAATTAATGGAGATGGAAATAACGTGGCTGATATTGAGTACTCAAGCAGGCAAAATTGGAGTGGTTTAGGGGTTCCTTCTTCTATGCATGGACTTCTTAATAGCCCTCTCATGTAGATTTTAATTAGAAGAAAAGTCAATCTTTAATTTCCAAAACAAAGAAGATACTTCTAAGAGTTAGAACAGATTTGAAGATTATTTTAATGGTCTTTTGTGTAAGGAGACTTGATTCATCTGAATCATATCTCTCTGTTAAGCTTGTTTTGGAGAACTAATGAAATTAAACTTCCAAATTTGTTCTTCACTAGACTAGCCATAAAGGATATGCGGTGGATTATAAATTTCATACTCTCTTTGTTCCATTTATATGCATCAGGTTCAAGCAAGAATTGTCTATATATTTGAACTTCCCTAATTTTAAATTTCTTGTTGCTTTTTAATGATATGTTCTTATAGTTATAGAAACATATGGCATGACTATGATAACAAACTCTAAACCTAAATACATCGATAACCCTTAAACTTATCGATAAATTTCATTTAGACACTTTCACTATGAAATATTTTAATTGAGCATCTGAACACATGAGATAAATTGTTCCTATTAGACACTTTCGACTCAAAATTTTGAAAAAAACTTATGCACGTGTTCTCAAGAGTCCATTGAATAGATAAATTAACCACTTAAAATATATGTATCACCTCATTTAATTATATATGTCAACATCAATTAGAATATAACTGATGTTTTATAGTTTATTGAAACTAATGTGTATAACTAAAGGAGTTGACATATTTGAAGTAATTAATTTATCTATGTAATGAGCATTTGGGGACACACATAGATTTTTCAAAATATGAATTAAAAGTGTCTAATAAAAATATTTTATCATATGTTTCGGTACTCAATCAAAATAAATAGTAGTTGAATGTCAATGTAAAATTTATTAATAAGTTTAAAAGGTTGATGATATATTCAGCTCAAATTTTAGGGATGCTTTTTAATGTGTCAAACTTTTTTGTATAAAAAAACTTTATGTTCATCTAAACACTTCAATATAAAATGAAATGAAGAAAAATATTTAAAGGGAAGTTACTGACAGATAGAATCAGATAGATAGTTGATTTTTAATGAAGTCTAAACTCTTTCACTAGCAAGGGGGTACTATAGTATATGTTTGTCTACAAAATGTCAGAATATTAAAATGGATAGTTCCTATTCAAGATATTCTATCATGATTGTTTGTTATTTTAAGGTAGATCCTATTATTATTTAAATTTAGAGAATAGTACTACTATGGTGGAATAATAATTAAAAAATAATGAGAGTTATTGGACTAATTTTCTCTTCTTTATAGGCTTTGGAATTTCCGTGAGCTATGAGCACCAATTTCGGGATAGATTTTTCCTCTCTTGCCTGACCAAATCCAACATGAGATTTTAGCGTGACAGGTTTATAATATTTTATTTCATCATGATGTGTATTTTATATTTACATGTGCCCAGTTGTTGTTTGCTTTTTGTAAGCTTAACAAGATTTTTGAATGACAAAATTATCCAGTGGGGGTGGTAAGAGGAAATTTAAAAAATGGTATCAAATTGACATGATGAATGGACTTTTTTTTCCTAGCCTGTAAGAGAAACTGACAAAAATGGCCCCTTCTGATTGAGGATAGGTTTTAAAATAGTCTTAATATGCACCGAAGAAATTTGGTTTTTTTTAATTTAGTCAAACCTTAATAGTTTTAGTATCGATTAAATATTTAACAAGTTATGTTCGTTGGAGATTAAAAATATTAATTTTTACAAATTTAAAAAAACAATAATTTTCAATAAATATATACTTAATGGACTATTTTAAACCTATCTTTAAACATAAAGGATTATTTCTGTCATCTTCTCACAATTGTAAACTGCATTCCTGCACATTGAGTAGTGAACAGAAGGAGTATTTTATGATTGTGTTTCTCGTTGGTTTATCGAACAATGTGTATTTTATTTTAACTGTTGTTTCTCAATATCATTTTTTTTTATAATTATGATGTCGGAGTCAGCTTACCTGCACTTCAATTAATTTCATGAAATATATATATCTCTTTCCACCAACATGTACTAGTAACCTATTGTTGGAAATTTGCCTTAGGCGGGGAGGTGCGTCCACCCATATTTAATGAATTAAACACTCGTGTTTCGCATGTTGGAGGCTTTGTCTATTCTCACATGCATAATCTACTAAGTGAGTAGATGACCGTAGGGCCAATAATCGTCAAATTTCGTTGAGAAATGAAAGAGATATTGATCCACGAAGTAAGGTGTTTGAGGCATGGAAATATGGTGTGGGACAAATCTACCACATCGGTGGGAAAAGGAAGAATTGCTCTATTTATAAGTCTCTAAAGTGGTTAAGGGTTTGGGACCCCACGGGGTATCCCATGTGTTTAAAGGAGGGATGACCTAGATGTGCTTATGTTCAAGGCTAAGCCCATACGCGCGCTGCCACCGCCCGTCCGGTCGTGGGCTGTGGGGACTTTCTGATATTATCTTTTTGGACCCCAAATTGCTTAATATTTACAGTTTGGTCCCTAGAGTTTCTGAAAAGTTAATTTTGGGAAAGACGGAAGGCATAAGCTTTCTGCCTACCGTTTGGGCTGTTTTTTAGAGCATTAACCAGCCATTACTTGGTTGTTAACTCCTCCATAAACAGCCCTCCTTCATGACCATAAATCAGCCTCTCTAAATGGCCATTAAATGTACCTCTCTCTAACAAATGACCCTCATAATGACTATTTACGCCATGTTTGTGGCGGTTGAGAGTCCCTCCTCCATGCTATATATTGATGTCTTTTGGCTCAATTGTGTTGGATATACATACACGAAAATAGCAGCACAAAACAGTGACGAAAAACAGTGAGCAAACACACATATACACAAGATATACACAACAGAGACACACAATATACACAGAGACAAAACAGAAGAAAAGTCGGTCCCAATAACGTTGGACGAAAACAAAACTCTTCCTTCCTTTTTCATATCTTCGAAGAAGTCGATTCATATTTGTTTTCTTCGTCGACTCAACCTATTTGCTTTGTAGTATTGAGATTAAAGTGTTATTTTTATCTTGGGAGACTATTGCTCATTAACGTAAAAACATGTATACGAGGCAATCTTGTCTTAAGGACGAGTGCAATCACTCGACTCAAAGACACAGTTGTAACCATCCGTATTTAGTTGTTTCTTGATTTCAAGTTATCAAGATTCAAGACACAACAAGCTTGCAAAAGCGCTTTACGAACATTGGACTATTTGTTTATCCTTTCGAACACTTGTAATATTTATTTACTTCCGTCGCTTGCTTTACAATAGTACCCAACACCTATTACTATATTTTTATGTCTATTGAGATTTGAATATACTCAATTATCATCTATTATCATACTACCCATTTCAATCAGTCAAAACAAAAAGAAATCTATGAAATTTAGCATTTACTAAGTGAGACTATCACATAACTTTGGCTCCATGTTGAACTAGTAAAGTGATAAGCATCATACTTCATCCGTCTCGTAATAAGTGTCATCTTAGGAATTAAAAACATAATTTGGCTATTTTTTTCCAATTATATCTTTAGACAAAAATTGTCAAGTTCTCTATTCAAGAGACATTTACTTGTCAATATCAAAATGATTACTATTCATACATGTTTTAATCAAGAGGAAAAAATAATTTATTTTTATTAAATAGAGATAATTTGATAAACTTCACAATGCATTATTGATTTCTTAATATGTGTTATTGGCTAAGGTGACGCTTATTATGGAACAGAGGGATTATATAGATGTTGTAGCAATTATTGAGCCATATTTAATTTGTGGCTATAAGGGGTTCAACATTTGACTAATTGAATCCTTCAGTCCCTTGTCTCTTAGCATTAGTCATTTCAAAGTATTACTATCTCAGTGATACATAAATAGTTAAAGATTGGGGTTTTATATAATCCTTGTTAATTTCATGTTTAGTGGAGAAACATCTCTCACTCTCTGCAGATCATTCATCATGACTTGGACGAATTGACTTCTTTCTACGTCATTTTCTCAAGATTAAGGTGTTTCTTCCTTGGGTTCTATATATTTAGTCCAAAATAAGTGATTTTCTTATAAAAAGAATCATGAAGGTATTGTTACAAAATATTTGTCACATTACGTTTTTCAAGAGTCAAACTATGTAAACTTTGACCAACATTTTGAACTATATTTTTTCATCATATTAATATGAGAAGAATTGCAACTTATAGTACTTTTTGTATAGTTTCTGAATACCTAAATTTTAATTTTAAAATATTAAATTAATATAATCTAATTTAACTTTGAAATTTAAACAAATTGACTTTTGAAAAGAAAAAAACATGACAAGTATTTTAAGACGGAGGGAGTATTAATTACTTTTTTTAAAATTTATTCTATTCTAATGAAGGATAAAGCAAATTTTTAAGAAGTCTTTCAACACTTCTTTACATTTTCCTATTTTTAGATAAAAAGGAGAGATAAATGATATTTTAACTTTTCTAAACGGATGTGCTAAATCCTTATAAATCACTTATATAGGATCTGATAGAGTATAAGTATCTTCTTTGTAAATGAGTGCAGGATTTATGGAAACTCGTAATTGTACTCATATTGAACAAAATACTATCCCTTTGTTCGGTTATTTGATAGAATTTTGATACCTCAACTTGCTTTGTTGATTGATTCCTTAAAACAAGTATACATGCAGTGATGCGGTCATACAGACAGGGGCGGATCTAGGGCTCGTCGAAGGTGTTCATCCAAACACTACCGGCAAAAAATTATATTATATATGTAAGGTATCTTATATATATATATCACCTTGAGATTCTAAGTTCAAATTTTAAATACTGCATTTTTATTTTTCGAACCTCAGTGAAATTCTGGATCCGCCACTACGGAGCCATTTATATTTCATTTCCTACTAATTTCGTTCCTATTCAATGTCTGATTCATAAAGAGTTTTCCTTGCTGATTATCTTCTTCTTAACTATTAGCTTTGCTACATCATACACAGATTATAAAGCTGCAGTAGCATACAGTTGAGCCAAAAAGGGATAACGCAAATAATCAACGATGATTTCTTGCTCACAAGGGATAAAGCAAATAATCAACTTAATTAGTCATCACAACAATATTTATAATTTAAAAATGAAGTAACTACAACAATATTGTCTCGCATTTACTCCCCTATATGTGAAGCTTAAATGCTTTTGTGAGATTGTTTTATTTAAGATTCTAATATGTATTAGTTTGTGATCGTCGCATGCAGTTACGCAATAAAGTAATTATATAGGACGTATGGTTTCCCAATGGCTATCATACTTGAGGCAGCCTATTAAGCAAATCCATTAAATATTCTGTTTATACAACTGTAATATTATTTGTTGTGTTAAACAAAATGTTATAGCCAACACGAAGGTTGTTATTAGATAAGCTTCGTTAAAGGTGGTTCTAAAATAAGTGCTTGATAAACTTGATGGATCAAAATTCCAAAGTTTAATTGTAAGTCCAATAAATAAGGTTTGACGGCAATTTATAATTCACAAATTTAAATGAACAAGCCAATCGTTTCGACAGTGACACAGTATTGTTTTAAAATTTACTATATAATAATATCTCGTGGTTTCCACCAACTGAAATATCTCCAATTATAACAAATTTTCACAAATAATGAACAGGCAAACCTTTTCGACATTGAGACATTAATGTTTAATAGTACTAATAATAATATAAAATACCCTCCAACAAAAATATCTTCTTCATTCTCATCTCTTTTTACATAATTTTTGCTTTAAAAGGGTAAAGAAGAAATAATAATCACATACACATGAGTGGATTGTTGTGATGACATTATGCGTTTGGAAGTGAAATGGTATTTATAGTAATCCAGAACTAATGTTCCATAACAAGAAAATTAAATAATATTGTTATTTACTAAACATTGATCCCCACTTATCCTAGAAGAAACATCGGTATTACAACTAAAATTAACCATACTGATATTTTATGCCTACCCGAAAATCCCTTTTAGACAACCAAGAAAATAACCACATTATCAAATAGATTTTTAAACAAGTGATACAGTTATTTAGTTAGCAAACTCCACAAACCAAAGAGAACCTAAATGTTAGCTGTATTTTTTACCAGATCTAACTGCAGTTTTCCAATACCTTAGCTTCAAAGTTCAAGGGTTAAAAACTTGGGTCTGCATATAAAAAAGGGCCCGGTGCACTAAGCTCCCGCTATGCTCGGGTGCACCAGCAAAATACATATGGTGCTGTGTTCTGCTCTGAACCAACAAGCAATTAGAGACTGGCATTTGCAAAAGGGAATTCTCATATTGGGAGGAAACACTAATTGCACGCTTTCAATTTCCAACAGCTTGATCCAAAATTCCACTCAATATCAGAAGGTGAAACAAATCGCCTGGTATTTTCATGGAACAGCATGACGAACTATACTAGTTGAAGATTAGGGAAGGAAAAGAAAAAAAAATAAAAGAGCATTTTGATCCTAACAAAAAATTCATTCAGAAGATACTTGCACATGAGCTGGAAGTACTTAAGATCTGGGCTTCTCCTTCTTCTCTTTGAAGAGGGCCAAAAGTGACACACCAGACACCTTCACAACCTTGAACCTAACACCAGGAATATCTCCCACGGCATGTCCTTTACGACCAAATCCAGCAATCAACACCTCATCCTACAAACAATCAGATGAGATTTATTCGACATTAAAGAATAAAAGTCAAATTTGCAACGACACATGATATGATTGAAACACATACATTCTCTTCAATGTAATTCAAACAACCATCATTGGGTACAAAAGCAGCTATCTTCTTTCCATTCTTAATCAACTGAACTCGAGCACACTTTCTAATGGCAGAGTTAGGCTGCTTAGCTTCTATACCGCTGCAGTTCATTCAGTTAAAATTAGGTCAATTAAAGCAAGCACACAAATAGATGGATAATTAAGTAAATGGAAAGCAAAATTGGCCATACATTTTCTCAAGAACAATCCCCTTGGCATGAGATGATCCTGCAAATGGCTTTTTCCATTCATTACCAAGATGAGATTTCTTGTAAGACTTATCAGCCCACCGCTGCCTCCTACGGTGGGACTTCAGTTTACGACCAGCTCCCATTCCACGTGTCTTCCTGCATTAGAGTTGGTACAACATAAGTTATGAAGTTGCAAAAAAAAAAAAAAGAAGAGAGAAATAGATACAGAGGGAGAAAATCAACAGCAGATAACAACATTAAGAGCTCTTCCGCCTTGCCAAGATGGATTAAGCATGAAACCAGGAAAAAGGAAACATTAAAGCTAAATTGTGTTCCTCTTTAATCGGATATAGTCTAGCCAAATCAATCAGAATACCATTTTACAAGTATCAACCCAAACAAAAGGAAAATACCTTACATGAGGCTTGTGAAAGTAACATTGTATGAATCACTATGCAGTAAAATCAGAAATTTGCTACACTAGAGCTGAAAAGTATATAGTTGCTCAATCCAATCTGAACTAGTAATTCCAAACACTACCTGAGTCCCACCTATACCATTTTACTATTCTCTCTCTTAGGGGTAAGGGGTCATTAGCAAGATGTTTCATCTCTACTGATCTGTAACCCCATGGAGTTTGAGGAGCGCAGAACAGTTTAGAGTGACATTTGATCTAAGTCCATTAGCATTCAAAACAAGCCATTGCCCTCGAGAGGACTTAACTGCTTTGCCAAGATGGACTGGGGAATTATGCATCCACGCAGAACTGCCAATGTAACAAGTTTATAATTTATTGCCATATATCTAACAATTTACAGTGAAGCAGAACTTGTTAGAATTACAAAGTTTTCTCTTTTACACATTCAATTCCTAGTCTAATAATACAAACAACCAGTCATTTTTCCACGTGCTTGTTTCTACAGGAGTGCTTATTGAATCAAGTTCAAAAGTAACTCGTTATGAACTAAGCCCTTTTGATGTCAAATGTAATTAGTTTCCCCAAACTGTAAAGTATGTCAACAGAAGCACAACAAAACGTAAGAAAAATGCCAATTACTCTTAATTGTTTTACTCACTGAATGCCTACTAATGGCATGTTAAAAACCGTCATAGCTATAAGAAATAGAATTTCTTTTGTTTGGGGGAAGGGGGTTTCATTAGCTAGATGTTTCTTCTCTACTGATCTGTAATCCCACGGAGCTTGAGGAGCCCAGAACAGTTTAGAGAGACATTTGATCTGAGTCCATTAGCATTCAAAACAATTCATTGCCCATGAGAGAGCTCAACTGCTTTGCCAAGATGGACTGAGAAATTATGCATCCACAGAACAACTCGTAACAAGCTTATAATCTATTCCCATGTATCTAACTTTTATCAGTGATGCAAACTAGCTAGAATTACAAAGTTCCTCTTTTACACATAGCATTCCCAGTTTCATAACAAAACTAGTTAATATGACCATACCAAACCAATCATCTTTCCAAGTACTTTGTTCCTACCGAAATGCTTATTCAATTAAGTTCGAAAGTTTTTTCTCATTATGAACTAAGCCCTTTGGGTGTCAAATGCAATCAGTTTCCTCAAACTGTCAAGTATGTCAAGACCTCATGTTTCGACACAAACACAAGAAAACATAAGAACAAAGCCAATAACTCATAATTTGTATGTTCACTGAATGCCTACTAATGGCATGTTAAACACTGTCATAGCTATAAGAAATAGATTTTTTTTTGTTAGAGGGGAGAGGGGGTTTCATTAGCTAGATGTTTCTTCTCTACTGATCTGTAACCCCACGGAGCCTGAGGAGCCCGGAACAGTTTAGAGAGACATTCGATGTAAGTCCATTAGCATTCAAAACAATTCATTGCCCTTGAGATAGCTCAACTGCTTTGCCAAGATGGACTGAGGAATTATACATCCACACAGAACAGCCAGGCAAGTTTTAAATATATCCCCCATAGGTTTAACTTTTCTCAGTGATACAACACTAGCTTGAATCACAAAGTTTCTCTTTTACACATTGCACTCCCAGTTTAATAATACAAACAATTTAATAAGACCAAATACCAAACCAATCATTCCCCAAGTATTTGTTCCTATGCTTATTCAATTAAGTTCAGAAGTTGATCATTGTTATGAACCAGGTCTTTTTGATGTCAAATTTAACAAGTTCCCCCAAACTGTTGTGTCAAGACCTTATATTTCAACACAAGCTCAAGAAAACGTAAGAACAAGCCAATTACTTGTAACTTTTATACTCACCAAATGTCTACTCTTGGCGTGTTAAATGATGGCATAGCTATGAGAAACAGATTTTTCCTGTTTTGGGGGTATCATTAGCTAGATGTTTCTTCTCTACTGATCTGTAACCCCACGGAGCTGGAGGAGCCCAGAACAGTTTAGAGAGACATTTGATGTAAGTCCATTAGCATTCAAAACAATTCATTGACCTCGAGAGGGCTCAACTGCTTTGCCAAGATGGACTAGGGAATTTATGCATCCACACAGAACCACAACCAATGTAACAAGTTTATAAGTTATTCACATATCTAACTTTTCAACAATGCAAACCAGCTGAAACTGAAATAACAATTTTAGCTCACTGAATAATCGATTCTCAGCATATTACAGCAAAATCATTAAATATAGCCAATTACCAAACAAGTTAATTTTCCACATGCTTGTTTCTGCTATCTAAGTCAACTTTTTAGAACCATTATAGCCAAAACTTATCTCATTATGGACTGAGGAATTACACGTCCACACAGAACCGACAAGTAACAAGTTTATAATTATAAACATATATATCTAACTTTTTCTCAACAAAGCAGAACCAGCTAAAATTACAAATTTAGCTCACTAAACAATCCAATTTCATTACCTTTGGCCAATCACCAAACAAGTCATTTTCCACATGCTTGTTTCTGTTATCTAAGTGAACTTTTTAGCTCCAATATAACCAAAACTAATCCAATTATGGTCCAAGTCCTTTAATGTCACATATCAACCAGTACAATATGCTTTGTTGCAACACTTTAACTTCTGTCTATACATTTCTTTATACAAAGTGCCTTCTCTTAGCATCTTCAACACGACGAAGCATGGCACAACTATATACTAGTTAACAAAGCAGGACCAGCTAAAATTACAAATTTAGCTCACTAAACAATCGATTCTCAGATTATAACAACAAAACGGTCATTAAACAGTTATTTTTTCACATGTTTCTACTATCTAAGTGAAATTTTCTGGTACCAGTATAGCCAAAACTGATCTCGTTTACTGTCATATATCAATCAGTACATTATGCTTTGTTGCAACACATATAACTTGTTTTACACCGAATGACTTCTCGTAGCATATTCAACAAGATGAAGCATGAAATAACTATTAGTAATATAAATGTTTAACAAATAATGCACAGAGAAGAGGAATGGAGGTTTACCCCATGGTGATAGAATGAAGTTAAGTTGCCTTGGAAGAGCTGCAAGTGAGTCAAACCCTAAATCTTCTACCAGTTTATAAAGGCGGATCTCGGGCTATGTTTCTTGGGCCCCCACCCAAATTTTATTTGCATTTTGGTCCCTATTTTGTGTTGTTCTTCAATTTTTGCACTTTAAAATAAGGGTGGCCAGTGGGCCGGGACGGCCCGACCCCGTCCCGAGCCCGCCCCGACCCCGCTAAAAAAAAAAAAAAAAAAAAAAAACCGTGGCGGGACTCGAACTCGGGACGGGACAATGTCTCGTCCCGCCAGACCCGAGCCCGCCTCAGGCCCGCTCGACCCCGTCCCGAGCCCGACCCCGACCCCGACCCCGCCCTTTGTCCCCCCCTTTGCAAATATGGTCGTTGCACCAACGACCATTTTAAATTTTGGCCGTTGGCCAACGGCCATTTTAGGCCTCCCCCCTCCCCCAACCACCCCTACCCCTTAATATTTATTTTTAACCCATAAGTTATTATATTTACACTTTAACCCAATTTTCCAACTATAAATAACTCATTTTCTCTTCATCTTTCTCACAAATCTTCCTACAATCTCTCTAATCTCTCAATATATCTCTCTACAAGTCTACATTGTTTGCTAAATATTCAATTTTATTTATTTATTTGGGAATTGGGAGTGAAGTTGGCAACTAGCTTGAGGATCTTCCATCGAGCAAAGTTTCTCAACCTCTCGATTACACGTCGACGTTACGTCGGCGTTTGGTACATTCGTTCCTTCATTAAATTATTATTGTCTGTTTATTTTATTTAGCGCACTTAATTTCATTTACTTTAATTATTTGTTAGCATATAATTAAAATGAAAGGAATTAGAGGTATGTTTAAGGGTAAGGGTAAGACTTCTTCTAGTAGGGGTGACAACCAGGGCAAGGGTACTTCTTCTAGTCATCTTATTCCTACACAGGATGATTTTGTTGATACTCAACATTTTCCTACAATACCATTAGATTTAGACGAGGAACTATTTTTTGGAACTCAAGAAGACTTTAATTTAGACGATGATCTAGATGATACACCCACTAATGTTGATGACAACACACCCACTAGTGCACCTTCAACTGAAATACCTCATATTCCCCCTAGTATGAGACGAGGTCCAGCATAACGACCATTAAAATCAGATGCATGGACATTTTTTGATAGGGACGTAGAGAATCAAGTAGCTATATGTAAAATTTGTAAAAATGTTTTAAATTTTAAAACTGGAAAAGGTCACGGTGGGACGGGGGGTTTAATTAGACACGCAGTAAGTGCTCATCCAGCTAGATATGCCCAATACCGAGGCTTCAAAACCGGGTGCGCAAACGCCGCTCCATCCGAACAAGGTTCACATACGATACTATCCCGACCAAGTACGGGGTCAAATTAACCCTATGACGGGGGAATTGTAGGCTCTAAATACAATAAACATAGAGATAGGGAAGCAATATCAAAATTAGTTGCTTTGTGGAGGGTTTGCCTTTTTCATTTCCTTCATCTCCCGGTTTTATTCATTACATTAGAGATATATATAATCCTGCTTTTATCGGTTTTCCTAGATCAACTGTTAAGAGAGATGTATTTAAATTCGCGCATGAATATCAACAATATTTACGTTTTTCATTATATCATTTTAATGGCAAAGTATCTATCACGTCTGATATAGGTCGTAGTACTAACGACCATGATTATTTAACTGTAACTTGTCATTGAATAGATTATAAATGGTATATGCAAAAACGTATTTTAGCGTATAGATTTATAGATGATAGGCACACTGGTATTTTTATTGCAGATAATATTTATCAAGTGTGCCATTAATACGGAATTACCGATAAAATTATGACTATTACATTAGATAACGCTTCTTCTAACAATTACGCAATTACAATTTTAAAAAATAGTTTAACTCCATCTTTTCCAGATCATTTTCATATAAAATGCGCGTGCCATATATATAACTTAATTGTAAAGGATGGTCTATCACTTTTTGAAGACATTCTTAGTAAAATACAATTTGCTATAAACTTTATTTTTAAAAGTAATAAAGTACAACGTAGAAAAGAATATAAAAAAACTTGTCACGATTGTGGACTACCTTATAGAAAAATTCCACAAGAAGTATCCACTAGGTGGAATTCTTTATACGAGCAACTACTTGTTGCTTATGACTATAGAATACCTATAACTTTATTTTTTAACTCTCATAATAAAAATCCAAATTTGATATGATTTTAGATAGTGATTGGGTAAAAATTTCCGAACTTATTGTATTTTTAGAGAAATTTTTCAAGCAACAAAAGAATTTTTCGTATATATTATCCTACTATTTCAACTATGTTGTTTTATATAACTCTAATATTTTTATTACTTAGTGAATATATGAAAAAACCAGAAACTTATAAGGCAAATATTAAAAAAATGTTTGTCAAAATAAAAAAATATTTTATTTCTATTCCCTCTATTTATATTATTGGTTCTGTATTAAATCATACTATTAAAATAGACGGTACTAAATCACTAATTGAAACTATTTACGATTGTATAGAAGTACTACCACCTCCAAGTCCCAAAAATCTAAATCACCCACCACCTATTGAACAAACTAAAGAAGAAGTGTTGTCTAGCGTAGAACACCAATGCAAAAATATATATAGATTTTATCAACAAGAAAATGCTAGTAACTTACCGCTTCCATACCATCTTCAACACAACCTCACAAAAGACATCTTGTTTCGCGGCTAGTATTGAAAGCCTCGAAAATAGAATGTGCGGCCGTACCTCTACTACTAACCAAATTAGTGAGTTGGATATTTTTATTTTGCGGGGTTAAATACCGTATCAAGAAGTTATCAATGAAGATGGACATGAAGACTTGTTTGAAATATTTGGAGGGGAATGAGAAGACTTTTCCGACACTTTCATTGATGGCCCGAGATGTTTTGAACATTCAAGCGTCATCAATTGCGTCGAAAGTGCTTTTTCTGCAAGCGAGATATCAAATAGGAGACCACGAGACACTCATTAGCCGGAGATAGCTTGGAAATTGCGGTATTATTCGAGAGATTGGATACGAGCGGAGCGGAGAAGGTGCGGTCAACCTGGAGATCAACGGAGAAGAAGATGAAAACTACAACGAAATCTTAACCGAAGGTAGTGGAAGCGACGTGGATCAATTTGACCAACAAATACCAATTCCAACCGAAGAACCACAGAAAATCATCAAGCAATTAGAACAGGTTTTTTTGAGAATGTAATTTTTTTAATTGCAATTTTATTATGTAATTTGCAACTTTTGGACAACACCACAAAGTTGCAATTTAGATTTTAGACAATTGTATTTATATTACAAAAAAAATCATATGTCTATTAAATAATATAAGAGGCACAAAAACAGCCTTGGGATGTTTTTATTACACTATCTTATTTTGTTTATTGAGTTTTTTTTATACATATGTTATTTAAAAAAAAAGAAGGAAAACCCGCCGGACCCCGCCCCGAGCCCGAGCCCGCCCCGACCCCGCCCCGCCCCGATACCGACGGGATCGGAATCGGGACGGGACTGGAGCAAGTCCCGCCAGACCCGACCCCGCCAGACCCGACCCCGACCCCTTCTCCCGTCCAGCCCCGACCCCGACCTCGACCCCGCCAGACCCGAGCCCGGCCCACTGGCCACCTCTACTTTAAAATTGAATAAATATAGTTATGCATCATAATATTAAGTCATGTAAAGAACTTCATAAGTTCAATTTTGAAGTACAAAAATTGAAAAACACCCATTTGAAGGACAAAAATTAAAAACCAGTCCATTTGAAGGGACACTGTGCAATTAATTGGTTTTGGATTGTATTGTCGATGGGCTGGGCTGGTTGCTGTTATTATTCTTCGGGTCATTTGCACTTTTGTCCATATTTTAGGCTTGTCTTTAATTTTTCCCTTGAAATGAGTTTGTCTTTAATTTTTTCTTTTCAAAATTGAACTTATGTCTATAAGGCATAAGTTATTCATCATAATATCCATAAGTTATGTAAATGAGTTCAATTTGAAGGGAAAAAATGAAAGACCAGCCCATTTGAAGAGCACACCGTGCAATTACTTGTTATATTTTTTATTTTTTTATATTACATACTTCCTTTGTCTCAAACTATCTATCGTTATTTTCTTGAGAATTATTAATTAGGAAAAGTTTTTAACTATTTTACCCTTCATTTGTATTTGAACAATTATAACATCACCTTATAATTAAGGTGTTTGTAGTCTTCAATAATAATAACTACAAAAAGTGAAATGGAAAAAAATTATATTGAATTTCTAACAACAAAAAATGTTACATTCCGTCCCTTTGTATGCTACTTCACGCCGGGACATAAGGTCATGGAAGTGTAAGGGCGGAAGTGTCGTAAGAGTTCAAGTAGCACAACTCCGTTAATCCCAAGGTTAATGAGGATCATAACCATTATTGGTAAGTATGAGAAGGTTTCGGGATCAAGCAAATCGAAGAAATTTAAGTTCGTCGGAATTCGGGGAAAATTAGGCGAATTTTGAATAAGATTTTGGCCCAACTTTCAGGAGGTATATCTCCTAGTATATAAGGAATTATGGTATGCATAACTTATATAAATTCAAGTTCGGTGAGTCTTCTTTTCAATACAAAAGACGGTTCGCAAATCGAGAGAAGTATTATGCCGATACGGCCCGTACAAAAAATGTACGACGCCATAAGTCGGTGGACTTAGTATAAATATATGTTAAGGCCCGAAATTCATTCAAAACATCTCCCAAAGTTGTTCTTCCTTCTATCTACACTTCCCCTTTCTCTCTATGGGTTTATACATCAACATAGATCCATCCCACATGATCATCACATGATTTCAAGTCCCAGAGAATTTGTAGAAGCTACAAGATCATCTTCCTCTTCATTGTTCTTGCAAAGTGGAAATAGTGGTAGAGTGAATCAAGCTAGGATTGCATCTTGTGGAGTCAATTGAGATAATATTTCATCTCTTCTTTATGAATTTAAGTATATCTAGTTTTGGATATGAATATGCAAGTGAGAATTCATGAAAATTGGTGCTAGGATTAAGAGTTGGAAATTGTGGTTTGTTGGGTTTGCTTGAGAAAGATAAAAATAGTGAAGGTGACTAGGAATTGGGCTTGTGAATCGATTATCCGTAATTATGGTCGATTATAGTTCGTAATAGAAGAAGTGATAGTTTTATTTAGTATAAACCGAGTTTGTCGCTCGATATAACGATCCGCGGGTTGGAAATTGAAATATATAAACTTGATGTAGGATGAGTTGGTGTTATTATGATCCTCATGGACCTGGAAATGTAAGAAATACGGGGAAATGCTTTAGAATCAACATAGGACCACTCGCACTTAAATACGTAAAGGACGGGATTAGGTGAAAGTGATATGTACGACTTTACCTTCTTCTTCATTGTTGGTATGATTTCAAACTTAAGCATCGTCAAACCGAACGTTATGAAAAAAACTCTTATTCGTAGAAGATATAAACATGGTTGCTCTCAATCGTTGATGTTGTGCTCATTAGTAACTCTTGAAATTGGTTCCATGATCATCGTACGTTCCTTGTAAAGGTGTTTCTTGTGTTCTAATAAAATTATCAAGCTTGTTTCCTTGTCAGAGTTGTTTAGTGCTCTTAGTTACCTTTGTTATACTATTGAACCTATGATCTTTCAATTTTCCTTGTCGAAAGGGTTCATTGTATTCTATTGAAATTCATTGATTGGCTTCCCCTTGTCAGGATTGTATCTCATATTTCTTGAGAGTCGTTGTTATATTATTGACCTTGAGTTCATGATAAATTATAACATTGGTTGTAAATGAGATTCATAACGATTGACGGAGGGTTAACGACCTTGTGTCACCCTATCCTGTTCCTATTGGGTTTATAAGGTTATTCATGCATTATATATACATATATATATATATATATATATATATTTTGTGACATCGAGCCGCGCTATAGTCTGTCGGGTACGACACGTATATGTGCACATCACTGTAGTTGAGTACGATAACACCGAGTCCCATATTAGGGTCGGGTACGGTATGATATTGACATTACCCTGAAGTATGGCTATATATATATATATAATTGATTTTAAGTGATATTGTACATTGCAATGAATGGGAGGAAAGGGGCGAAGCAACTCTCTTGACTATAAGGAAAGAGAGGGGTGAAGGAGTTACTCCTATTTGCTCATGTTATTATCTTCACTTATATTTACCTGCCTTACATATTCAGTACATTCTTTCGTACTAACGTCCCTTGCTAGGGAACTACGTTTCATGCCCGCTTGTACAGATAGGCGATTTGATGATCCCTCGCATTAGGTGGTTTGATTCAGCAGTGATGGCCGATACACTTCATTCTTCCGGATATATATGTATATCATGGATATGGCGGGGCCTTGTCTCGGTCGTTATGTCAGTTAGATGCACTCTTAGAGGCTCGTAGACATGTATCCTATGTAGGCTATGTCAGTCATGGACTATTGCTAATACTGAACACTTACCTAATCTTGAATCTTGAAAGTTGACTTTCTTTTCCAATCAACTGGCATAACTTGAACCTAGCCCGAAATTCTTTCTTTACTTTATCTTCTAAATTTTCGAGTTTGTGATCGAGGGCGGCCAAATATGAGATAGGTTGCAGCTATAGTCAGAACTGAACCTGACAAATTTCCTAATGTTGACCCCACGGAGCGGTAGCGAAGGAGACAACAAATGGATGGAAATTCTCCACTTTATGGCTGCCGCCTGCCCACCAACTTCCTGGCAAAATGCCTACGGTTAAAAACCACCGACATGTCAAGATCAAATTCGAATTGGTTCATGGTCCTGGTCAGAGACCATTGTGTTCGCGCCGGCGGTCCAACAAAAAGGCGAAGTAGTGATATCTTTCTTTCCATTACGATCGACATGCTTCGCCTGCTCCCTCCCCGTCCACTAGCGCTCATGACCAGAGCAAAGAGAGGGCGAAAAAACGCCGCCGAAGCAGCATAAGCAGGCTTCTATTGCTACGTAATAATAACATATCAACATAATTTGAAACAATTATTTTTAAGAATTACTACAAATAGACGAAGTGAGTTGTAGAAAGTAGAAGGGGTCGAGAATAGTGAGAATTAAACCAATACATATCGTGTGAAAAGAATCTATTGATATTACTAAATTATAAGTTTTGGTGCTCAATATCCAAAATATCTGTTATACTACCCTTGAATAAATGTGCATTATTATTTTATAAAAGTTTAATATTTACTGGCCAAAGCTGTCAGCAAGGATATCACACATAATTTTGAACTTTGAACATAAATTATTGTTTTAATGTGGTAATGCACTTATGTATTTGAAAAGGCCTTTTTGGATGCTGTTAATTTAACGTTGTAGCCACTTTTCATCTTGTTATTAGTTATATTCCAAAAAAAAATTATTTAACTGATAACTAATATTGATACATTTCAGATAAATCCCTCCTCCTCTATTTCCTTACATGCCTTGCAGAATTTGCAATATAGTGATCACAAAGCAATGATATTTGCTTTTATGGAACAAAAATGGGCGAGTCATTTCAAGCGTGGCAGAAAATAATTCTACCCAATTTCGGGTGATGGCAAAAGGCATCTATCGTGATGATGATAATAATGGGAACTATTGAGTTTTTTTGTTTAATTTTGTGGCATTTTCTCCTCTATTAGGGGGAGATTACTGAAATTGTCTTATAATTGTTTGAACTATATGTAGCATTCAGCACATGATTCTGGTTACCAATAACACTTCTTTAAATAATTTCACATTGATAACAGTTGCTGCTTAATTTTAATTCTTTTTTTCTAACATTGTCATGGTTGAGCTCTATTTTCTGCCCCCAACTCTTCATATAATCTTGTGATGTACGAAAGTAGGGCACACCATAATAAACAGGTACACCCCTAGCGGCGGCGAACCACCCAATATTCCTGATCAAGCTGGTTAGGCTGTCCATACTTTTGTATTTCTCCTTCCAGAACTTAAAGCAAAGTGAGGCTAGTATGTAACTATCCTTAAAATTGATGTGCTGTCCCCCCCCCCCCCCCCCCCTTTTTTTTTTTTTTTTTTTTTGCTCATATTTATCTTCTTCTTTTTTTGTACCAGCTCCAAAAAATCAGATAAAAGTGAAATTTTATATAAAATATCTGAATTTTGGAACTGTCATGCCAAACTTCGGGTTTTTCAAATTTCAAATAAAATTGTGAAAATTTCTTGCACAAGCAATATGCAAACTTCAGGCATAATTTATCACTTCTTATGCGAATGTTTGCAATGTATGTCTTGATTCAGAAGTGGCTAAACTTATAAAAATATATATTTTGTCGCTAAACCATAAGTGAGTGAGGGTTCTACAATCGACTATTAGTGCACTTGTCTCTTGGCCAAGCTCTTGGAAGCCAAAAATATTTTTTAGATAATGCTTATTTTAGAGAGTTGAGGTATTTGGTCAAGTTTTTAGGGGAAAAAAAAGTGTTTTTAGTAGTAGCATAAATGAATAAAGTAGTTTCTCCCGAAAAGTACTTTTGAAAATTTAGCCAAGAACAAACTGTTACTTTTGTATTGACAAATTTATGAATTAATCAAACACAAACCACTATTTATCAAATATAATTTTTTGAAAATCACTTATCAAAATAAATAGATTTTGAAAGTTTAGCCAAACTGACTAAAAGTCTCATTAATAGCATATCTTGGAGATAATCCACATCGCATTTTTAAAGACCTAGCTCGAAAGTATGGCGCTGTCATGTATTTGGTGCAAAAATTATCGCTTATGTGGTTTGCTGCAACCATAGTCATTTTGTCAAACCTTTTATGCAGTGCTGGCCACTGGACCCAAACACCTCTCGCAGTTGTTTCAAAATATGGCACCGGAAACTACACCACAATAATGAATGCCACGATACCATAATATGGGAATAGGAGCTATGGTGGTGACATCCAGTCGACAAGTCAATTATTGTTTACTCCAATCATAGTATATTTGTATATCGATTTCACAGATTTGAATATTCTTTTTGCTTCATTTTTAAGGTGTCAATGGAGCTGGCTTCATAGCCCAACACATCACATTTTAGCACCATCAACTTCGTCTGTAGTGATACAACAGTCGTATTCTGTAACTGCTTAATTGAAACACGCCTACCGTATTAAAGTAATATAATATAATATAATATAATATAATATAATATAATATAATATAATATAATATAATATAATATAATATAATATAATATAATATAATATAATATAATATAATATAATATAATATAATATAATATAATATAATATAATATAATTACAACACAACAAAGAAAATCTGAAGACATAAAAACTAGAATAGTGCTGCAAAACTGCACGTTAAAAGCAACTCAGGAATTAGTCAAAATGGTAACGTTACTACATATTTAGATCAGCGATGTCATAATTGTTGGAAATTTGCCTTTGATAGGAGTTGTGTCCACCCATCTTTAATGACTTAAACACTAGGATTCCGCATGTTGGAGACTTTGGTTCTTCACACGTGCATAATCTACTAAGTGAGTAGATGACAGTAGGGCCAAGGATCGTCAAATTTCGTTAAGAAATGAAAGAGATATTGGTCCACAAAGTGAGGTGTTTGAAGTATGAAAATATGGTGTGGAACAAATCTTCCTCATCGGTGGGTAAAGGAAGATTTGTTCATTTTATAAGTCTCAAAAATGGATAAGGGTTTGGGACCCTAAGGGGTAACCTATGTTTGAAGGAGGGAGAACCTATGTGTGCTTGGGTTCGAAGCTAAGCCCACACGCGCCACCGCCGCCCATCCGGTTCGGCTATTGGGTCATTGGACTTCTTCGATATTATCTTTACGGACCCCAAACTCGCTTAATATTTACAGTTTGGTTCCTGGAGTTTCAGGAAAGATAAAATTGGGAAGAGGGTCCAGTGACGGAAAAAACTGCCTTTTGGGTTGGTTTTGGAGCATTGAATCTCCATTACTTTGCACATAAACTCAGTCATTTACTTGGCTGAATATAACTCCTCACTAAGTGTCATTACATGGCTATTAAAAGTCATTAGTTGGTTAGTTGAGAAGTCACTATCCTTACACTATAAATTGAAGCATTTGGCTCAATTGTTCGAGCAAGAGACATAAAAATCAGAAATCTTTTTCTTCCTCTCCAGCATCATTTCGTTACTCTATGTTCTTCAAAAGTAACACTTGAGTTTCCTTTGCTCATTTGTTAAGTTGTTGTTTTATCTTGGGAGACTATTGTCAATAACGAAAAATGATATATACGAGACAATCTTATCTAAAAGACAGAGTGTCATCACCCGACTCAGCAAAATATCAAAGTGGTTGTAATTTCTTATTGTTAAATATATACTTTTTAAATCTTCTATTTATATATTAATAGTTGATAATATTCTTTCTCTTATTCATTAGTACAATCTAATTATTATTTTATCAATCTTATAGTTTTTCTTTACATAGTTAATCTACCATATCTATCTAATTATTTTATTTATTTATTTAATCAGTTAAGCCTATCTAATATATTAGTCAACCAACTCTTATTTATACTTATATTATCTTCATAAGTTTAACTATATATCAAGTTGCTGAAATAGGATCATCTTTTATCATTTTCAACTCTGCACTAATTTTTAAAATTTGTTGTATGCCTAATACATGTTTAACAATAAATATGTTATTTAAATTTGTTTTTTTTACTAATTGACAAATGATGCACGTGTGATGCACAAAATGCACTTGCGACGTATGAGATACATGTGCGACGCACGAGATACACGTGCGACGCACCAACATGCAAAATCTAATTTATTGTATAAATTTTTGACCTCTTATTAAGAATAAGGCTTGACTTTAGGTCACCAATTCTATTGAGCCATCCGTGCATGTTATAAAAATATGATCCATGTTGCTTTTGTGCAAGTATCTTGAGAAAATTGAACTATTGGTACCATTAAAGTCTTATAATTAAAAAAGGTGATAAGTTTGACCAGCCAAGGTCAAACTCTACTTAAAAAATTACAACAATATACCCAGTAAAATTCCACAACGTGGGGTCTGGGGAGGGTAGAGTGTACGCAGACCTTACATCTACCTTGGTATGTAGAGCGACTGTTTTCGAAAGACCCTCAGCTCAAGACAAAACATAAGCACAAGCAAAGAAAGAGACGCAAAGCAAGAGAAATGGTCAGAACCGGACACGAAATTTAAAGTAGTATGAAAATTATGGTACAAAAGCGCATAAGCCATGATAGCGCGTTCTGAAAAAGGAAGCAGTAACTAACGCATGTAAATAAGATAAACAACGTACACTAAAGAACCCATAGCAGCATAAATCAAGCGACAGGGGACTATAAAGCAATACTGCGCTTACTAGAATGATAGGCTAAGCAGGCCTACAATGATAACATTACAACTACCAATTTGTAAGCGTAAGTAGGACTACACTCAACTACCTACTACCGTAATACGTTTCCTCCATAACCCCCTATCTAAGCTCATATCCTCAGTGAGTTGCACCTGCGTCATATCCCGTCTAATCATCTCTCCCCAATACTTCATCGGCCTACCTCTACCCCTCTTGTACCCATCCATCGCCAATCTCTCACACCTCTTCACTATGGCATTTGTGTCTCTCCTCTGCACATGCCCGAACCATCTCAACCTCGCTTCCCACATCTTATCCTCCACGAGGCCACTCCCATTCTATTCCGGATATCGTCATTTCTAATCATATCCCTCCTCGTATGACCACACATCCATCTCAGCATCCTTATCTCCACAACTTTCATCTTTTGAATGTGCAAAGTCTTGACTGGCCAACACTCCGCCTCATACAACATAGTCGATCTAACCACCACCATATAGAACTTGCCTTTAAGTTTTGGTGGCACCTTTTTATCGCACAAGACTCCGGATACGGAGCCTCCATTTCATCCACCACCCCCAATACGATGTGTGACATCGTCATCAATCTCTCGATTCCCTTGGATAATAGACCCGAGCTACTTGAAGCTTCCTTTTTTTAGAATGACCTGAGTACCAAGCCTCACCTCCACGCATGTCTCAAACTCTACATAAAAATTGATTAAGTTAAATGTGGTCTGAATTATAATTCTTAAAATATATTAAACTTTTGCAAAATACAAACAACCCACCTTTTAACCCCCAACCCAACCCCCACGGCCCACTTATTTTAAAAAAGAAAAACCATTGAACCTCTCACATCTCCTCTCTTCTCCCTCATTTTCTCTCAATCGAAGATTTGATATTTTTATTCGATGTTGTTGTTACTGCTCGAAGTCTTCTCCAACTTCTCTCTCATCACTTCTGCAACTTTTCAGGTAACAATTTTCTCCTTTCTCTTTCACTACGGGACTGTCCATCAGTGACTCAAGGGAAAAATAGGATTTTAAAATTAATGACTGCAAATGATGATTTTGGTTAAAGAAGAAGAAGAAGAAGACGGGTTCCTCTTCGATATTATTTATTTTAGTAACATTGGTAATATATTCTTCGAATTCGTCACTTTCTTGGTTGACATCGTTGTACACACTAAGAAAATCGACTAGAATATTCTTAGTCCCGGGATATATTTTTGACAATAAAATCATAACAATAAAAGAATGATTGCCATTTTCTTCTCTTATTTAGTTCTGGCAAAGGGTCTATTTTATTTGTAATGAAAGCTCTTACTTGGGTGTAATCTGTTCTAACGACGGATTTTACTGGTAATAGGTGATAATGGAATCTCTTTATTCCAAATTTTACTGCTAATAGTTCCTTCTCGTTAATATGGTAATTTTTCTCATTAGGTTTTCATGTTCCGCCTCCATATCCACAAATTAGTAGTTTTTCTTTATCTATATCCTCTTTATCATATGCTATGAGAACTGGTCCCCATCCTATATCACTGGCATCAATAAAAAGTTCTAGTTGATCCAGTTCTGTTGGTATTCTATGTTTCAGCAAGGCTTTCACTTTTTCCTTGATTTTATTTATGGCTTTAGTATGTTCTTCCTTCCATTCAAAAGTTATATTTTTTCTAGTTAGTTCCTGTAATGGTTTTCTCAAAAGTGGTAAATCCTTTATATGGTCTGAGGCATAGTTTACTACTCCTAGAAATTATTGTACTTCCTTTTTGCTCTCTAATTTATCTTTAATTTTTTTTATTTTTGTTACAATGTGTTCATGTAATTGTAATCCTTCATTATCTATTATGTATCCCAAATATTCTATACTATTTTTGAAGATTTCAGATTTCTTTTCAGATAATAATATTTCATGTTGTTTCACAGTTTTTATAAATTCTTCTAGGTGTTTTATATGATTTTCCAAATCATCACTATATATTAATATGTCGTCAACATTTACTATATAGTATTCTGTTAATTTTCTGAACACTTGGTCCATTCTTCTTTGAAATATTTGTGGTGCATTCTTTAATCCAAAGGGTAGTACATTTCATTCGTAGTGTCCTTGAGGGGCATTAAATGTTGTTAAAGCTTTTGATTCATTTTTTAGTTTTATTTGCCAAAATCCACTTTTACAGTCAAATTTACTGAACCATTTTTTATTCTCTAATCTATTAATAAGGTTTCTTTTATATGGTAAAAAATATCCATCAAATACAGTTTTCTTGTTTAGCTCTCTATAGTCAATCATCATTCTATCATTTCCTCTTTTTTGTTCACTATGTATTCTAACTAAAAAGGCTGGGCTACTATGTGAGCTTTTACTTTCTTGTATTAATTTTAATTCTAATAACTCTTTTAGTTGGGTTTCAAATTTCTTCTGATCTGTTGGGCTATATCTAATAGGCTTAGATCTAACTATATCGCTAAGATTTATTAGTTTGATTTCAGCATATATTTTTTCTTTTTCTCATAGTTGCATCGGATTTTCTCCAAAATTTATTTTTAGTATATTGAGGTATTTTTCTCTTAATAATTGTAGGTTATTATTCCTATCTGATCTTATGTTACATATTCTTCGATGTTATTTATTTTATAGTTCCATGCTTGAGAAATTCTGATTTGGGGTATTTGTTTCACTTGTTATTGTTGTGTATTTGTAAATAGTATAGGTGATTGTGAAATTATTATTTTTGATGGTGTTTTTGTTTCTTGTTCTCCTCTGGGATTACCGAAATATGGCTTGCACTTTTATTAATTTTTTTCAACAGATGCAGTGGTTGTTGTAACAGTTTCAACACTTGTTTGACAATAACAAACATATGTTGAGCTATTTTGTTTAACTTGTGATGGGTGTGTGTTTGTAAATATCACACATTGGTAGTGACATAGATGTTTTTCTTGTTGTTGTTGTTTTTCTTGTCATTGTAAGTTTTATGAAAAAGGGTCTTGTCTTTGGTTTGATTTTATCCAACGACTTCATCAATTCTTTGGAACAAATTCCTTATCTGTTGGTAAAAATCAAAACAGTTGTTAAGGTTGTTGTAGCAACTGAAGCAGTTGTTGCAACAAATTTACAAGTTGTTGGGAAAAATCAAAATAGTTGTTGAGGAAGTTGTTGCAATTGTTTTGATTTTTTCCAACAACTGAAGAATCAGTTGCAACAACTTATGCACCTATTGCAAAAGCTTCATCAAATTACTAAGTTGTTAAGAAAAATCATTATTGTTGTATTGTTTGATCAATCGCTACGCAATTATTTTTACCCGAGAAAGTTGTTACAAGTGTGTTGATTTTTCCAACAGCTGAAGAATATGCTGCAATAATTTATGCACATGTTGCAACATCCTCATCAGGTGTTGCAACAGACTACTAAGTTGTTGAAACAATCCATTACTTGTTGTATTTGTTTGATCAACTGCAGTTCCTTTTTTCTATTTACTTTCAATGATGCACAAATCAGTTGAATTGTTTTTGTTTATCTCTTGTGTGTAGATAAAGAATGGGAGACTTGGAGTAACCGGTAAAGTTATTGTCATGTGACCAGGAGGTCATGTGTTCAAGCCATGGAAACAGCCTCTTGCAGAAATGTGACGTAAGGTTGCGTACAATAGACCCTTGTGGTCCGGCCCTTCTCCGGACCTCGCGCATAGCGGGAGCTTAGTGCACCGAGTAGCCCTTTTTTTCTTGTGTGTAGATAAAGTGGCTTCAAACAAAAGAAAAAGAGAGAAATCAACATAGGCATCTAAAGATAGTAAAAGACCCAAGGGGAAAACACTATTAGATAAGCTTGATGAACAAGCAAATGCTATTTCTGAATCATCAAATGTAGATATAAGTGATAGTCAAACTAATAAACAATCTCAGATAGAGAGGAGGACTCAAAGTCCAAGGAAACCTCTCAAGTAGTTGTTTTGGGAGATGATCATGATGAACAATCTGAAAATGGCCAAGAAGCGGGAGATAAAAATCAAGAAAGTGAAGAAGATCAAGAAGATGAAGAAAAAGATGATGGAAATAAAGAATATGAAGAAATTAAAAAGGATAATAAAGATCATAAAGACGAAGAAGAAAATACAGATTGAAAGATCGACGATTGTAGGTGAAGTAAGATAAAAACTACATAATGTGAATGTCAATATTGTTAAGTGTTCTAGTATTGGCACATATCCTAATAAACCACTTGATTTGGTTAAACTTGCAGAGGACCTGAGGAATAACTATCATGGAGTCGAGAAAGCTATAGGTTGACTGTTGAATATTTGTTGAGAGACCTGAAGCCAAATGTGAAGATGGTCAACCTATATGATTTTCTTTGGACTTTCATGGTAAACTTTCTTCAATTTTTTTTTTGAATTTCAATCATTATTCTGATTTTTGCTGGCATCTTTTTTTCTAGGCTTGGGCATTTGAAGCCATTTCTTACCTCCGGCATCAAGTGAAGGACTACTCGAAAGAAATTTCTTTTCCAATGATCCTTAGATGGCTGACGGCCAAGAACAACACTAAATTGGGAAGAAAAAACATACTCTTATTTATACTAGTATATAAGCCAACCCACTCTTATTTATAATTATATTATCTTCATAAGTTTAATTATATATCAAGTTGTTGAAATAGGACCACCGTTTATCATTTTGAGCTTGCACTATTTTTTTTAAAAAATTGTTGTGTACTTAATACATGTTTTAACAATACATATGTTATATTAAATTGTCTTTTTTACTAATTGACACACGATGCATGTGCAACGCACAAGATGTGCGTGCGACGAATGAAATGCATGTGCGATGCACGCGTGACGAACAAGATGCACGTGCTACGCGCGAAATGAATGTGTGGCTCACATGCATGCAAAATCTAATTTTATTATATAAATTTTAGACCTCTTATACTTTAGGTCACAAATTTCATTGAGCCGCCAGGCATGCTATAAAACAAATGTGATAAATTATCTGTGTTGTTTTTGTGCGAGTATCTTCCTTTCATTTCTTAAAACAAATGTGGTATGATTATCTATGTTGTTTTTGTGCGAGTATCTTCCTTTCATTTCTTTAGATGGGTTTAAATAGAGAAACATGATTATGAGGATTCTTATAATCGAATAGAGTATTCTCATATTTCTAGTTATTTGATCCCCCTCGTTTGCGGGGGCGGGTCAATTATTACAGTGTCGGGCTCAATGAACTCAATACTTTCATAGCAGAGAATAAACTTATGTGTAAAAAAATATTAGAATTATAAAAAATAATATATATATATAAACTCAATAACTTTAAAATATAATGAGCTAAAACTAAAATCTTTAAATATTAAACTCATAAAATTTAAATGCTAGATGCTTTAAGGCTTTTTTGTGCTATATGTAAGTCAACAAAAGTCCAATCTATGTTGTCTATAACTTTTTAACATGAGTGATGTGAATTTGGCTAAGGACTCCCTTGTTCTCCTTTTCGTGAACTTGAACAAAAAGATCAAATGAATTACGGCATATTATGTTCACCAAGAAATGAGTAGCAAAAATTGTATGAGTACTTTTTTTATAGATTAATCAAATATTCTGTTTTCATTCTTTTTTTCCCTCTATTTTGCAGAAACAGAATTGATTGTAATTCTTTAAATTTTGTACCCATAAGTTAGGCATCACATTTTTAGGTTTGCAATCTATTCTCTTATTTTCTACAATTTAACTATTTATCATATTTAATTTTTTTAGCAAAATTATTATCAATTAATATTATAAGGGACAAAATAAAAATTGTATAGTTTAAAAAAAATAGAGGATTTAGAAAGAGGAAGGCATCAAGGTGAATTGTAGAAAAATGGTGAATAATCATCTTTTATTTATTTATTAAACAGTCAATCCTATTAATAAAATATTGTTCATTACAAAGCCAAGCAGAGGCAGACCCTCAACTTCTTAAAAGCAAAACAAAAAGAGGGAGCCTATGCTACAAGAAAATAAGCTCATCTCCTCTTTAACTCTACACAAACAGAACAGATACCCTGTGCTAGACTAAGAAAATTAGTTAAGTGTGCGCAATGTTGGCTACAACTCTGCCTTTGATGTGCATATGCATCATAATCTCCCTACAGACTTTTACAGCATTAAAATGGCCTCCTTGAAACCTCAAAGAGTTTCTTTTGCGCCAAATGCAATATATCTTGCAAAACCACAGCTGGTGATTGAAGCTCCACCAGTTTTTCTCTTTGCCACCTTGCATATCCATTGTAAGCACAATCCATTGGCATTTGGATGCCAAACTTCTGAAGCCAACAATAAATTGAATGGATTTGAGTGTGCATAGTGATGATCTTCCAAGGAGCTTTTGGGTACTGAGGTTGTAGCATACAATAAGTTGTCTTGATATGATAGCACCCATCTTTCTGTAGCATAAGAAATCTTTGATCTAAGGATCCTTGTAAAGAGGCCATCTGCATTAGAGTGTCTATGATTCAATGATATAATAGCAGTGAATCTATTTTATCCTTCTTCATAGAGATAGCCCAGAGTTATTTCATAACTGTTGCTTTATTCCACAATCTCAAGTTGATAATGTTCAGACCACCAGCAACTCTAGGTTGACATATCTTCTCCCAGGCCACCAAGGCTTTCTTTGATATCTGCCCCAAACCAGTCCATGAAAAGATCTACAAATAGCATCGATCATATTCATTGATCTTCTTGAAAGTATATGTATGTCCTAAAGACAATGCTGTATTAGGACAAATGTACTTTATACACATTCGTATTATTATTAATGGAGATTAATATTTTGTCATTTGCAATTATTGAATTATTAGTTGATTGTTTATAATATTCTATAATATGCATCCCTAGAGGTTACGTTGTTATTAATAATGTGAGATATTAATATTATAACGTAACTCTTAAAATAGCCTCGACTAATGATCATCGAGAATGGGATATCGATGATATGTGATAAGTCGACATGTGGTCTACATCACATCCTTAGAGGATGTAGTATGTCTCACCTCTCACCTTGCTATGAGTAATGGCTACTCGTGATGGACACATGGATACTTTGGAAGTATTGGTATACCCCTATTTGATATATTGTTTGTCATACTTGTCTAAAGTATGATCAGCGTGTGGGAGATAGAAGTCCTTAGACTTGAGGTCAATGCGCACCTTGTCTACAAAGTAATATACTTTGATCATGTCCTAAGCTCAAATGCCTTATAGGTTGAGATATGACTTGTATTGGGTACATTATGATGTGGATTAAAGGTGGTAGTTGAGCCAAGATTAGGATTCATTCCTCAAATGTATATTCGAGAGAACACTCAGCTTCTCAGTGATATTAGGTTGACTAAGTCGTTGGCCAACGCAATAGACATATTTAGAATATGGTCTAGTTGTCAACTAATATAGATGAGATACAATGATTAAGCCATTTGGATAGACACTTGACAAATCCTAAGCTTGATCGGGTGTGTCGTGAATGAAAGGATTTTATCTTACCACATAGAGGTTAAGTTTACTGGATTCGAGTAAACGTACTTCACATATTGAGTTCGCCTTGCGACGCCGTCTAGGAGTTCCGCGTAGACCTTAATTTGATTAATGTCGATATGTAAAGGCATGTAGGGTCACACTATGTCGATTGTCTTTTCAATCTAAAGATGTATTGAGAGAGTATTAAATATTCGATTTAGAATCGAGATATTTAAATGAATAATGATTGTTTTAATTAAGTCAAAATTGGATTTTGGATTTATTTAAGAATGTGCGGAAAATAAAGCGAGACAGTGTAGGGCCACACCATAGGGTCGCGACGCCATGACCTAATCATCTCGAATTTTGGGCCGGGCCCAAGGTCAAACCCTAATCCGGTTTGACCTAATTTTTCACCTATAAATACGGACCTACACTTCATTATTCATGACACTTGATTTTCATATCATTATTCTAAGTCTTAGAGACTCGAATCAAAACACTCTCTCGAACCTCTGTCGGATTTCCTAGATTGAAGCTTGGAGCTTGCAATCGAAAGGGCATTCGCGTGCGCACCCACAATTGATAAAGATTCCAGATATTATAAACATGTAAGTACCAGTCAAGTCTTATGTTTACAGTTTTAAATTACCCTACAGTCAAACAGTTTTACATTTGTTGGGTTTGAAATAAGTTTTCAATATCCGTTGCGTACAACAACCCAACGAAAACCTTCAGTGGTATCAAGAGTCAGGATTGTTTTGTATGATTAAAAGGTAATTAGTTAATAATAATATGGGTTAGAATTTGTTTAAATATGAAATTTATGTCGTTTAAATCTTGAAAACCTAATATCTTAAAAGCACATCATCATTGTCTCCCAAACTATTAAACAATGATGTAATCGAGGAAGTCATTCCGATCTAACTTTTCTAAGTCAATGTGCGTAACCGGTTCATTGCGAACATGGTGCACTAAAGCGAAGAACGAGAAGGAATTGGATGATGGTCGATGAACGTGTTGTTTGATAGTGAAGGGTAACGAAGACGAATATGCAAATCTGACCCTGAACCAGTTTTAGGGTTTCGAAAATGCGGATTTTGTACTTCTGAGACGGAGGTGCCGCGGCGCCACCTAGGGTTTGTCGCGGCACCAAGGCTCTAATTTTTTTTTGAAATAGTGAACAGGTACCGAACGCTATTCCGGCGTGAACAGTGGCGACAATCACTGTTCAGACATGCTCCAATTTAAAAAAAATCGAAACAGTGAACAGTAAACGAACACAGTTCCGGCGTGAACAGTGGCGGCGATCACGATTCCCGGCGTGAACGATGGCGGCGATCCTTTGTTCGGCGTGGCAGTAGCGATTTCAGAAATTGCAATTTAGCCCTTGGGGAAAATCTGTAAAATTTAAAAGTTTCTGAAATTGCAATTTGGTCCCTGAAAAAGTTTTTAAAATCATCAAATTTGATCCTTGGAGCAAATCTGTAAATTTCAGAAAAGCAGATTTGGTCCCTTGCGCCAAATCTATAATTAATTTAAAATTCTAGAAATTACAGACATGTCCCTGAAATCTGAAAATATTTTTTGAAAATTAAAATTGGATTTTTAATTTAAAGGGGTTCAAAAATAAAATTTTAAATTCTTGGGGGACTAAACTGTAAATTTTGAAAATCGGTTTTTAAAATCAGAAAATGTTTAAGGGACTGTTTGTATTAGACTTAAATTTTAGAGTTTAGACAAGTTAACCCATAATTATTATTAATTGTATATTATTGAATAATATACGAACTATATGCTAAGTATTTAAATGCTTTCATTTAATAATTAGCATAGTATCCGCTATAACTGTCTGGACAGGCGGCGCCCAGTATTTGATTAAACCATTTTATATCATGCATATTGGGTTGACGGTTCCCAACTATATGTGTCATTAGTTTTCCATGATATTAAGATGTCATATTGGATATGGCGTAAAAGAGTTGATCTTGGTTAAAACCCTGAATTAAAATGTTCCCCAAAATTTTAAATACAAGTCTAAATTAAAACGCATCATCCATTATAATTGTTAGTGCAAAATCCTTTTCGGCGGTATGAGTATTTATGCCAAAGCATTTTCTCTAAGTCTACGAGGACCTAGACTCTTTCATAGATGTGTTATAAATGTAAAGGTAAACGATGAGCTTTTGTGGGTATTTACACCAAAGTGTTTGCTCACAAAGGCCAAATTTACTTAGATACATAAACACAGTCGTGTAATGGCGTTGACTTGCTTAGACAAATCTTGGCGCCAAAGTGTCGGATTAATCTAAGAACGCAAGATTAAATATAATATTTAATCAACCAAGAGTTGCAAATAAGTTTTGCAGTTGGTTTAGAATCTACCAAGATGTGTTATTGAAGTTATCGGCCAAAGAAAACGCGGAGATAGCATAAGCTTGGATCTTGGCCCATTATGACCTCAATTAATATAGGTATGTATTCTACCATGGGGAGAAGTATGTTAAAATAGTGGGAGCTAATTAAACAAAAGACCATGTTGATTAGCCTAAACGAATGTGTATAATAGAAATAAATTTTGAGTTTGATATCCAGTCTATCTAATTCTTCAGATGATCAAAGATGTCGAGCTTATCATCGAAAATGTTAACTTACTGACTGGCTAAGAAATTTGTGAATAGTGCTAAGACAAGAGAAATTAGAATACGTGTTGGACACGGTGTTCCCAACAGTCCCTACGACAGACTCTGCTTTGAATATGCCTCTTTTGATAAAATGCTTACCGAAAATACCTAGATGATGCCACTTCAGCACAGTGCGTGATGTTGTCTTCCATGTCTATGGAACTTCAGAGACAACATGAGAACATGGGTCCCAATGAAATGCTCGAACACTTGAAGAGTCTCTATGACTCACAATCCCAGACTATGGAATATGAGTTACGATAGAACTTTTTAAGTGTAAGCTTAATGAAGGGGGTCAAGTCTCGCGACATGTGTTGAAGATGAGAGGGCGATAGAGAGACTTGCTTCAATTGGAACGAAGTGGAAAAGAATGTCGCTAACACCCTTATCCTGAACTCTCTCCTTCGTTCCTTTGAAAACTTCATAGTGAATTACAATATTAATGGCAACATGCTCAAGACCTTTGAGTCCTCCACTTCCAAAGGCAAAGTTGTGCTCATGGTAAGCTCTACTAGCCAACCCAAGCCGAAAGGTAAGGAATGGCGAAAGAAGAAGGGCAAAACGGTCGTTGCGCCCTCGGCTATGAAGCCTAAGGGAGGTATGAAGAAGAAGAAGAAGATGAATCCGGCTAAGGATGTATGTCTCAACCGCAATAAGAAGGGGCATTAGAAGAAGGACCGCACTTTGCACCGAGGAGGAGGAAAAACACCGGTGCTTCTACTTCTGGTGGACAAGGTATGTATGTCATTGAAATAAATATGTTTATAAATAACTCTCATTCCTAGGTATTGGATACCGCTTGTGGCTCACACATTTGTACCAATGTGCAGGGGCTAACTGATAGCAGGAAGGTTGGACCAAGAGAGGTGGACCTACGCGTTGAAAATGGAGCACGAGTGGATGCTGAGCGCGTAGGAAATTATAGATTAAATTTTCCTTTTGGCTATTGTCTAGTGTTAAATGATTGTTACTATGTACCCTCGTTAATGAGGAATATCATTTCTATCCCTATTTTGGACATGGAGGGTTTTTCCTCATATATTTTTAATGGTAGTCAAGTAATGTCTTTTGATAATGTTATATATGAAACTGCTCCTCTTGTGGATGGATTATATACACTAAATTGTAGTAGAGAAATATTCAATGTACAAAATAAATGAGCTAAGATAAGTAATAGAAACTCTACCTACCTATAGCATTGTAGACTTGGTCATATCAACGAATCAAGGATATCAAGGTTGAGGAAGTTAGACTACCTCGAACCATTTGACTTGGAATCTTATGGTAACTACGAATCTTGCTTGAGAGGAAAGATGACCAATAAGTCACTTTCTGGGAAAGGTGTGTGAGCCATGAAGGTGCTTGAGTTGGTCCATACTGATGTATGTGGGCCATTTTCGACTCAAGATAAAGGAGGTTTCCCATACTTCATCACTTTTACTGACGACTTCACAAGGTATGGATATGCGTATCTTATGAGACATAAATCCGAGGCTTTTGAGAAGTTCAAAGAGTACAAGTCGGAAGTAGAGAAACAACTTGCAACAAGTATCAAGACCCTTCGATCGGATCGAGAAGGTGAATACTTGAGCAAAAATTTTCTAGATTACTTAAAGCTACATGGAGTCCAATCATAGTGGACACCTCCGGAACACCACGGATGAATGGTGTTGCAGAAAGGAGAAACCGAACCTTATTAGATGTGGTTCGATCCATGATGAGCTTCTCAGCTCTACCGACATACCTTTGGGGACATGCTATACAAACCTCAATAAATGTTCTGAACAGGATTCCTTCCAAGTAAGTAGAAAAGACACCCTATGAGATATGGTGTGGCAAGAAGCCAGTTCTTAAACATATGAGACCTTAGGGGTGCCCTGCATATGTTAAGAAGATGCTCACTGACAAGTTGGAATCCAAAAGTGAGAAATGTTACTTCGTGGGGTATCCAAAGGAAACTAAGGGATACTACTTCTATCTTCTTGGAGAACGTAAGGTCATTGTTTCCAGGAACGCAACTTTCCTTGAAGAAGAATATGTCTACAAGGAACATAGTTGCACATAGATAGAACTTGAAGAAATTCAAGAACCGCAAGATAACATATATGTTAAATCCTTGCCGAATGACCAAGGCAATAATTCAGTGGAAGTATTTGGCGAAGATTGGGTACTTCAAGTACGCCATTCGGCCAGTGGGAGTGTTACGAGGAACAATACAGAAATGCAAGATCCTCCTACACAGCCTTTGGGAGTAGATGCAATGGATGCACCTCCTTCCATTCAGGAAATACATGAAAATGATATTCCTGAAAGCTCTCAAGTTAGTGGATTATCCAACACACAAGAACCCTCTCACATTTAGAACATACCAAACACTAATCCGCAAAACAATCAACTCCGTAGGTCACCAGGACTCATCGTCCTCCCGAAAAACTAAATCTACTTGTGGAAACACACAGTGAGATAGATATTCCCGATAATGATGAGCCTACAACCTATAGTGAAGCAATGTTGGACATTGATTCGAAGAGATGGCAAGAAGCCATGAAATCCGAGATGGAATCTATGTACATCAATCAAGTGTGGAACTTGGTTGATTTGCCAGTGAGGTTAAACCCATAGGATGCAAATTGGTCTTTAAGAAGAAGATCGATGCATTTGGAAATGTAAAGACTTATAAAGCAAGGTTGGTGACTAAAGGTTATAATCAACGGCACAGGGTCGATTATGATGAAACCTTTTCACCAAGTTGCTAAGATTAAGTCCATTCGGATTTTGCTTGCAATAGCCGCATATTATGACTATGACATTTGCGGATGGACATCAAAATTGCTTTTCTCAATGGTAATCTAGTTGATGAGGTGTATATGAAACAACTTGAAAGTTTTTCGCTTGAGTCCAACCCAAATGTTGTATGCAAGCTACAAAAGTCCATTTATGGGCTTAAGCAAGCCTCGAAGAGTTGGAACATTTGCTTTGACAAGGCTATCAAGTCATTTGATTTCGTAAGAAGCAAAGAGGATCTCTGTGTTTATAGTAAGCGCAAGGATGAGAGTATTGCCTTCATTATTATATATATATATGACATATTGATAATGAGAGACAATAACTCTCCTGCAGTCAGTCAAGGAGTGGTTGTCCGCTACCTTCATGATGAAGGATTTAGGTGAAGCCTCACATGCTACATTCGGGAATTAGGATCTATAGAGATAGACCTAATAGATTGTTGGGGCTGTCACAGTCAGTCTACATATACAAAGTGCTTAGACGTTTTTCTATGAAAAATTTCAAGAAAGGTGGTCTACCTATGGGACAAGGCATCAGGTTATCTAAGAAGGACAATCCTTCTAATGCTATAGAATTTAAACGCATGAAGAGGATCCCAGATGCTTCGGCTATAGGATCGATCATGTATTCCATGACCTGTACTAGGCTAGATGTGGCATTTGCACTTAGTATGACTTACAAATTCCAGTAGAATCCTAGGGAAGAACACTGGAATGCAGTCAAGATTATTCTTAAGTATCTTAGACGAACTTAATTTTACTTCTTAGTCTATGGTGGGGAAGAAAAACTAGCTGCTCCTGGGTACACTGATGCTAGCTTCCAGACGGATATGGATGACTTCAAATCTCAGTCTGGGTACACATTCATTTTCAATGGTGAAGCACTGAGCTGGAAAATTTCCAAACAAGCTACAACTGCTGATTCGACAACAGAAGCTGAGTACATTGCTGGATCGGAAGCTGGTAAAGAAGTTGTCGCGATTTCTGAGTTCCTGAAGGAACGAAGGGTAGTTTCGAGTGCCAGTTGTCCAATAACTATTTATTGTGACAACACTGGTGCGATTACACAGGCTAAGGAACCAAGATCAACAAACGAGAAACAAGCATGTACCAAAGAAGTACCACATACCCGGGGAGATGGTGGAGGTGAAGAGATTAGATTAGACTATGTTCCCACGGTACGATAATCTAGCTGACCCATTCACTAAACCATTAAGCTTAGTCAAGAATAATGGTCATTTTGAGAATATGGGCATTAGATATGTTGGAGATTGACTGTAGGCCAAGTGGGAGATTGAAAGTATATGTATGTCCTAGAGACAATCTGTATTAGGACAAATGTACTTTATACACATTTGTATTATTAAATGGAGATTAATATTTTGGCATTTGCAATTATTAAATTATTAGTTGATTGTTTATAATATTCTACAATATGCATCCCTAGAGGTTATGTTGTTATTAATAATGTGAAATATTAATATTATAACGTAACTCTTAAAATAGTCTCGACTAATGATCATCGAGAATGGGATATCGATGATATGTGATAAGTCGATATTTGGTCTACATCACATCCTTAGAGGATGTACTATGTCTCACCTGCTACGAGTAATGACTACTCGTGATGGACACATGGATACTTTGAAAGTATTGGGCCTTGGGCTTTGGGCTTCTTCTGATAGACCCCAAATTGTTTAATATTTACAGTTTGGTCCATGGAGTTTCTGGTAAGATGAAATTGAGAACGACGGAAGGCAGAAAGTTTCTGCCTACCATTTGGGTTGATTTTTGGAGGGTTATTGCACATTAACCAGCCATTACTTGGATGATTAACTCCCTCCTTCAATGGCCATAAACAACCATTACTTGGATGATTACTCCCTCATTCAATGGCCATAAACAACCATTTCTTGGCAGTTGAGAAGTATCCCCTTATGCTATATATATGTATATATTGATGCCTTTTGGCTCAATTGTGAGTGACAGAAAAATGAGACAACACAATATACACACATAGATAAACAGAAGAGAGAAACAACACAAATTCTGTCAAAAAACGTGAGCAGAAACAGTGTCTAAAACAGAAACTCTTCCTTCCTTTTCCATTCTTCAGCAAGTCGTTTCGTGTTTGTTTTCTTCGTCAGAATCAACCTATTTGCTTTGTAGTGTTGATTAGTTGATGTTTTATCTTGGGAGACTATTGCCCGTTAACGTAAAAGCATATATACGGGGCAATCTTATCTTAAAGACAGAGAGCCATCTCTCGACTCAGCCACAGTTGTAACAATCCAAATTTGCATTGTTTCTTGATTTCAGGTTATCAAGATTCAAGACTCAACCAGCTTGCGGCAATTATAATATTGGCTTGTTTGTTTATCCTTTCGAACACTTGTAATATTTATTTACTTTCTGTATTGCTTTACATATCCAACACATACTACCTCGCTACTAGTATCTTGGGCTATACGTCGGCATATCACAGTACCTTTACAAGAAACATATCATACCATCAAATTAATATTTCTTTTGTTGTGAGGGTAAAATATGAAGAGTGAGATAATTGCACAAGTACTTAAAACCCAATAAATTAAAACTTGCCGTGTATATTGTATATATGGTAACATATTTAGTTGTATATTTTGTATATAATTAGTATTGTATACTTACCATAATTGTAGGATTCTTGTACTAATAGAATAGGATTTTGAGAGTAGAATAGGAATAGGATTTTCCATATTATGGAAATTGTATTTTGTATATATACTATTTCATTAATGAAAATAATCAAGGGATTATTTCTTTCATGGTATCAGAAGTCAAGGACTAAATTACTTTCGCTCATCTCCTAAACTTTTTCTCATTTTCCGAAGTTCCTTCTCGGCCGAGATGCTCGGAATACGACATCCCTTCTCGGATTTTGTGCTCCTTTTACCTCCTCTCTTCCTAAATTTTCTTCCAAATCCCTTTGGTTTTTTGTTATGTCAACGTCAAAGAACATGTATCATCCTGCCTTCATACTTGTTTTCTAACATCAAGAACAACATCCCTATTGTTCTTGAGATGAAAAATGTCAAATATGTGACGTGGGCGAGTTGTTTAAAATTCACGCAATCGCACATCAAGTCCTCCATCACATAATTCCTCCCGCTATCCCTCCTCATGCAGAGGATCCTCAGTTATGGATCACTCTTGATGCTACCGTCCTTCAGTGGATTTATTCCACTATTTCTACCGACCTTTTACAAACGATTATTGAACCAGACACTACGGCTATGGCCTCCTGGAATAGATTGCGTGATATATTCCAGGACAACCAACATTCCCGAGTTGTCACCCTTGAGCAAGAATTTGAATGTTTTGGCCTATTGTAAACGGCTCAATAAGTTGGCGGACCAACTCTGTAACGTTGGCGCGCCTGTTACCAATAATCATCTTGTTCTACAAATGGTTGCAGGCTTATCTGAGGCCTATAATGGCGTTGGAACTCTCCTTCATCAAAGTAATCAACTTCCCTTTTTTATCAAGCCCGTTCGATACTCACGTTAGAAGAAGCCGCCTTGGCAAAAAAAGCGGCTACCGGCGCCAGTTCTGTGGCGATGATGACTTCATCCAATCACTCACGGTTTTGTTGACAATTCGGGCCAAAACCGAAACAACGGTGGCGGCAAGAAGGGGCAAAAATCGCGGTTGCAACAACGACGGCGGCCAAAATAGTGGTGGCACCAGCGGTGGGCCTCGAGGCAGTGGACAACAGCCCACTTGGGCTCAACGGTGGGCCCCATGGCGGTGGGCCGAGCCGGGCGGTCCTTGGCCCAATAGTGGGTATTTTCGGCCTTGCCCTCACCCGAATAACTGGGCCCAGTTCCAACAACCGGCCAGGCCCACCTTCTCGGGCCCAGTTTCAGGCGACATAATCTCATCTGGGTCGGGGCAGCAGGCTAGTGTGCTTGGGTCTCGGTCTCCGCAGGCATTCCAAGCAATGGGCCACACACCGACTCCGATGGATATTGAGACTGCAATGCATACACTTGGATTAAATCCTTCATATCCGAATTGGTACATGGACACAAGCGCAACTTCTCACATGACGTCCGACCAAGGTACCCTATCGTCTTATTCCAATTTGAGCAAAAATTGTGGCATAATTATTGATAATGGCAACTCAATTCCAATTCGTGGTTACGGTCATAAAACTTTGTCTCCCTCCATCCACCTCTTGTCTTAAAAATTCCCTTCATTCCCCTAACTTAATTAAAAATTTGGTGTCTCTGTACGTAAATTCTTGCCACCGACAATTGAGTTTCGTTGATTTTGATCCTTTTGGGTTTTCACCGAAGGATTTCAAGACGGGATACCTCTCATGAGATGTGATAGTAGGGAGATCTTTATCCTATCACGCCCGCATCTTGTCTCTCGAGTCAAGCATTGCCATATACTTTTGCAGCTCTAGCTCCTTCCTTGTGGCATGCACATTTGGATCACCCTGGATCATCCATTGTTTCTTCCTTGCATAAAAATAATTTTATTTCTTGTAAGGGTACGCGTAGTATTTCAATTTGTCAATCATGTCCTTTAGGAAAACATGTTAGATTACCGTTTGTAGTCTCTACTTCTCATAGTTTAATGCCATTTGATATTATTCATAGTGATTTATGGACATCTTCAGTTTTAAGTTATGTGGGCCATCGTTATTATGTTATATTTTTGGATGATTATTCTAATTTTTTATGATCTTTTCCATTGGCGAAAAAATCTCAAGGTTTTCCACATTCCTAAAATTTAGAGCATTCATCCGTACCTAATTCGACCGGGAAATAAAAAACATTCAATGTGATAATGAAAAAGAATATGATAATAGGTTGTTTCGGGATATTTGTGACACTAATGGCATAGTTTTTCGTTTCTCTTGTCCTCATACTTCCTTACAAAATGGGAAAACCGAATGAAAAATTCGTACCATTAATAATATTGTCAGCACTTTATTGGTCTATGTTTCCGTACCCCCTTTCTTTTGGCATCATGCTCTACAAATGGCTACTTACCTTCTTAACATACTTCCTACCAAAGGTTTGACATAATTCTCCCCTCTTCAAATCTTATATAATAAGACTTCTTCGTAATCACATCTTAGGGTCTTTGGGTGCTTATGTTATTCACTATTTCCGTCAACTACAATTAACAAACTTCAAGCCCGGTCTACCCCTTGTGTGTTTTGGGGTTATCCATCTAATCATCCTGGTTACAAGTGTTTTGATTTATCTACTAATAAAATCATCATTAATCGCCATGTTATTTTTTATGAAACTCAATTTTCTTTTGCCAAAATAAGTAGTTCCGGGCCTAGTTTGTATAATTTTTTAGATGACGATGTCTTCCCGTATATTATCCGCCATTTATCGGACTTGTCCCGCACCTAAAATCCACCAGCGAGCCTACTGCCCACGATACTCCAGTACCGTCTCCAGTCACGGGTCCAACAACTGGGCCGAATATCCAGCCCAGTTCTGCCCCTACTCCTATTCTCGATCCAGTTTCAGTTTCTACTTCCAGTGTTGGGCCACAGCGGAGCCCACTGCTCTTGCCCGGTCACACCCTCCGTTTTTGTCCCAAAATCCACCCATTCTCCCCCCCGTCACAAACCAGTCACTCATAGTCAACATGATATTTTTAAACCAAAAGACATTTTAATCTAAATTCTAATGTTCTTAAATTCCCTCTACCCCATAACCCAGGAGTGTCCGCATTAAATGACCCGAATCGAAAGTTGGCAATGAACCATACGAATATGATGCTCTTATTGAAAATAAAATGTGGGAGTTGGTACCCCGTCCTTATGGTGTTAATATTATTTGGTCTATGTGGATTTTTACTCGTAAAGATAATTCGATGGTTCTTTTGCTGAGGCATAAGACTCGTCTTGTAGGTGATGGTAAGACTCGAAGAAGTTGGTGTGGATTGTGGTGAGATGTTTAGTCCGGTGGTCAAACCGGCTACCATTCGCAATGTTCTCAGTCTGGCTCTTTCGAAGGCTTGGCCCATTCATCAGTTAGATGTGAAGAATTATTTCTTACATGATGATCTTAAGGAGACCGTTTACATGCATCAGCCCTTGAGTTTTCGAGATCCCAAATATCCTCATCATGTTTGTTTATTGAAGAAGTCTGTATATGGGCTTAAGCAGGCCCTACAGGCTTGGTATAAGAGATTTGCAGACTATGTTTCGTCTATTGGATTTTCTCACAGCAGGTTTGATAATTCATTGTTCATATATCGTAATGGTACTTCCCTGGCTTATATTCTATTATATGTGGATGATATTATCTTGACTGCCTCTTTTGATGTGTTACGCAAGTCTATCATGATAATGCTCGGTTCCGAGTTTGCTATGAAAGACTTGGGGCCCTTGAGTTACTTTTTGGGGATTGTTGTCACTTGTCATGTGTGAGGTGAGTTATTTTTCACAACGAAAGTATGCCACCGAGATCATTGAGCGAGCGCGGTATTTCCTCGTGCAAGTCTACTTTCACTCCGAGTTGATACTAAACCCAAGTCAAGGTGCCGAGGTCAAATAGTCATCTTATGAGGATCCGACCCACTATCGCAGATCTTGTAGGGGGCTCTTCGGTATCTTACATTTACGAGACCCGAGATATTATGTATGCCGTACAACATGTGTGTCATTTATGCATGATCCCGTGTTGAGCACGAATGCGCTCAAACGCATTATTCGATACATCCAGGGGACGCTTGACTATGGCTTACATTTATATCATTTATCGACGTCTAGACTTGTCTCGTATCAGAATGCTTGCGATTGGGGTGATTGTCGGATACCGGACGCTTTACGTCGGCTATTGTATGTTTCTTGGTAATAACTTGGTCACCTAGTCTTCAAGCGTCAGATCTACATTATCACGCTTTAGTGCGAGTAGGTCGAGTATCGAAGGGTAGCCAATGTGGTCTACGAATTACATTGGCCACATAATCTTCTTTTCAGAGCTTCATTGTCCTATTCGAGAAAGCTACCTTGATTTTTGTTATAATATTAGTGCAGTCTACCTTTATGAGAATCCGATTCAACACCATTTGCACTAAACACATCGAGATGGATATTCACTTTGTTCGCGAAAAGGTAGCTCGTGGACAAGTACGCGTATGCCATGTCCCTTCCAGGTATCAAATTGCAGACATCTTTACAAAGGATCTTCCATCGGTCCTTTTTGAAGATTTTAGGGACAGTCTCAGCGTACGAAGTCCGTCCGCTATGACTGCGGGGGTGTGAAAATGTACACGGTTATACACGATATGTGTATACCGTGTATATCACAGAATCCCATAACAATTGGGAAATCGTGATATACATGGTATACAAAGCCATGTATATCGTATATATGGTAACATATTTAGTTGTATATTTTGTATATAATTAGTATTGTATACTTACCATAATTGTAGGATTCTTGTACTAATAGAATATGATTTTGGGAGTAGAATAGGAATAGAATTTTCCATATTATGAAAATTATATTTTGTATATATACTATTTCATTAATGAAAATAATCAAGAGATTATTTTCTTTCGATTCTTCATCGCATCAAGAACCAAACAAAACTCAACCTAAAGCCCTTTCAAAATGTTCACACGCACAACACCTTAATCTTCACTTTCAATCTCAAGTTTCATATGTTTCTTTCATCAAATCACTTGATAAACATATAGACATGCACAACAACCGCAACCATATCATAATCAAGTTGTTTTCCATAATTTCCAGCCATAACAACTTATATATATAGCCTTAAAACATTCCAACAAAAAATATAACATCTCTTTTAATTCAAATGTTATCTTGTAATCTTTCACTCAAACACCACAACCAACATGTAATTAACCTTAAAAACAACCAAAAAATGTTAAAACATACCTTAGGCAGTAGATACAATTCGAACCCCTAAGCTTAACTTAGCTCACCATCATCCTTATTCACATCACAACATCATAGAGGGGTTATTACTTCACCTTTGGCTAACTTTGGATATTGGATCTAAGCAAATCACCTTGAATTCACCTTTAAACCTTAAGAATATGTTAGGAGGGTTTGTGAGGGAGTGTGAGGACAGAAATTTGGTTGAAAAAAGATGATAAATGTGTCCCCAAATCGTTTTATAAAAAGTAAGGTCGGTCACAGCCATAGTGAGTTCAAAAAGAGGCTGCTCCTCGTGTAGATCTCGAAAATGCGAATATCTCTCTACTCCAAAGTCTATGGATTAACTTGGTTTAATGAGTTGGAAACTAGCTTCGTAGACCTTTAATTTGGTGGATGGATCACCCACGTAACTCAAGTACATTCGGAGAAAAACTCAACAACATTAGACCCAAATTTCAGCAAAAAACATGAGCATGTAACTTGCAATAACTTTTGCCGACTTTTGTTTTACAACTTGCTTGACTTCAAAACTTAACATACGAATATTATATGATTCAAATACCTTTAAACACGACCTTCTTGACATATTAATCACTCTTAGTTTTACCCGAAAATACGGGTTATAACATCTTTGATTCGTTTTAACCACCGAAACCCTTTGATACATGCTTAACACTTGCTTCCAACCTTCCTTAACCCTAGTAAGAGTTTCATAACTTCTCCGGGCTCACATTAGTTACTTACGACATGAACGACGCGAAAATTTTTGAGGTGTTACACATTTATCCTCCCAGACAAGATCTTAGCTATTATTTTATAGAGGGTGGAGCAGCATTCAATAGGTCGAAAAATCCTTCACCTGAAAGTGGGTTGCAGTCTTAGGAACCAGTGTACTAGCAGTGCAATTCCAGGATTGTTGCATTCTACAGTCACAAAGAATTGCTTAACAGCTTTATAAACATCCTCTTTCATAACTGACCACTGCTTAGTAAAGAATTCAATAGAAGCTATCTCACCCCTGGTGCTTTCTCAGCAGAGGCCCACTCTGAGTTACCTCTGTATTAGGGCATGGCATTATATCATTACATTCTCCCATGAGCTTAGTTTCAGTTTAACGCTTGAATCATTGTATATAGAAGAAATAGTGTTCCTACTGGATCTAATTTTCAGTTAAGCACGAAAATATTTAGAGTTTGAGTCTCCACTATCAATCCAACAAGCCCTAGATTTTTGTCTTAGAACCTTCTCTTCTACATTACTCCACTTCTTAATCTCTGCAAAATTATTTTCTCCTGATCAAAAAGGTTTTGACAGAATGGTTGCAGTGCAATGTTAGCCTAAACCTGCTCAAGGTGTTGCCTAGCTTGGGTCAACCTCTGACTGTAGAAGGCCATATAAGCATTCAAATCCTTCAATTCTACCTTCAACAACTTTAGCTTCTGCCATATTCCACTCATTGCAGACTCATCTGTATTATTTTGCCACTCTTTTCACATCTCTAAACCCCTGATGCTCCATGACAGTTGAATATAGTTTGAAAGGTATAGGATGTATGCTCACCTGCTTCAGCACTGCACTAGTATATGAGAGTGATCAGATACACCGGGTGTGATAAAATCAGCTTCCACATTGCTATATTGGTGTAACCATTGTAGATTCCCCCAAAGCCCAATCTATTTTACTATATACTCTATTTCCACTCAGAGGGGAGCCTTGGAGTAACAGGTAAAGTTATCTGCCATGTGACCTTTTTGGAGGTCACGGAGTTCAAGCCGTGGAAACAACCTCTTGGAGATCGTGCGAAAGGTAAAACTGCGTACAATAAACCCTTGCCTTAGTCCGGCCCTTCTCCGGACCCCGCACATAGCGGGAGCTTAGTGCACCGGGCTGCCCCCGCCTTTTACACTCTATTTCCACCAGCCTGTTTGGCTGCACCAAGTGTAGAAGCATCATTTGCCTCTAAGAGTAAGCTACAAA